>JAMKCF010000004.1:0-730525 GCA_023634235.1 Pisaster brevispinus | reverse complement strand
AGACTCTAAAGGGATGCAGGGTTCTCCTTATGCACAAGCTACTGCATTGCGCTGAAACACACCAATTATTGGACAATTTGTGCAAACTACGGATTGATACTCAAAAAAGTTAATAGTAATTTGTGTTAGATTAAAGATTAAATTCTTTAAAGGGGATGCTAGAAAGTTTGTTCTGGAACTAAGAAACCTGAGAAATATAGTCGTCTGAAATACTGTAACTTTTGAGAACATTGTTTCTGAGTCATATCTTACTTCTATTGCTTACTCTGGAAATTCAAATAAGCATCATAACATGTACAGAACAAACTATTACAAGAACTGTTACAACTGTTTTTCTTGATTGTTTCATCATAGATTTCACTGATGTTTTCACAGGTTAACAACAACTGTAGTACTTCCTGCACACTTTAGACTGAGTCCATTCCCATCCTCCCTAAAAAATTGATGCCTTTAAACTCCAACCCTTATTATTTGTATTTTGTTATTTTGCAGGAGCAAAACATATTACAGGTTTCACTGGGAAAATGTCTAGCAGTTTCAATGACGTTTCCTGTAGCTCTGAAGCAGACATGGCATCCGTTAAGAGCGCTGCATATTCATCTTTGAGTCAACAAAAATCTCTCTCTTGTTTGAAAGATCAAACCTGCAAGACTGAAGTGTCTGTAAGTAAATGATGTATGGTGGACAGCATTTGCTGTTTGTTTCATATCTCTACTTGTACAGCCCTAGTTCAGAGTGTACCGCCCCCTGTTCAGCAAGGTTTCTTTCCCCATTAGATGTTCCTACATAAAATACAAGCAATATTTCTTGGTGTTTGGCAGTCAAGCCTTTTCTGTCAACTTTAAAACAATATACTTGAAAAAAGACCAGGCTGAAGTAGCCTAACGATGGGTACAAGGAACTTCCTCAACCCATACATTTCCAGGTCCTGGAAGTGCCTGGTGACTGCTGTGGGGCTCAGCGGAGCTCCAGCCCCCACCAAGCAAAGGGTCTAGAGTCTGAGCCTGGGAATGCAGGCAGACCGGTGGACTTGACCCAGGAGCTGGTTGAGTATTTCATTCTGTCCTCAGAACTTCCAAAATGATTCAAGATTCTCCACAAAATCTCTTCTGTGGTGATTTCTTCATAAGTGTTGATTTTGATTAAAATTGGGTTTTGTTTTCTTCTGTATAAATCCCAGGTTGGCAATTGTAACCATGGTGATCGAGTGGTCAGACAGGCAGCGTCTAGTATCCAACTCACAGTAACTGTCTTCATTAATCTAACTGATGCAGGAAATGCAACTGGAAATGGAACAGGTTCGATAAGAAGTCCTCTTCTATAAAGTCCAATCTTAAGTCACCTTGAAGGAAGGAATGATGTTGGAATTGTTTGATAAATTCACTAATTTAATAACAAATTCACATCTAGTTTCATGCCTAAATACCTTGTTCATAATTCACACTAATTATGGTGTGAAGCATATGTGTTGTTGGTCACAATGTGAACTATTTGTGTCATTTTTGTTGTCTTGCAAAATTTCAGGTAAGTTTTTCTTTGATCACCCCCAAATTGTTGCAAAATTTCAAACTCACTCCTTTACGTACTGGTCCCAGTTTATTTTTGAAATGTTTTATTGATGTGGAAGCTTTTCAAACTTATCCATTGTAATCATCAGTCAGTAATCAAGTCAGTATAACAAAAAGCTGTGGTTTGAAATTTGATTGAAGCCGTACAGAAATGTAAGAATAAAGATTGTCGATTGTTGGTTTCTGATGGTTTTGACTTGTTTCCCTTGTCAAGTTCCAATGGAAATTTACACTTTGTCCAGTATCAGGAGGAAGTTTACCCTGCACAGTAGAGAAGGAAGTGCAAGGCCTGCTCTAAATAAGCAATCCACAGCCGCCAACTCTCCCTGATTCTGCAGAAAGTTCCCTGAAAATAAACCAATCTTTCCATGTTCCGAGGAACAAATTTAACAATCTCTCTGATTATGGAAACTTTTTCCCTATTACGTTGAATGTAATTCTACATATTGGCAGCGCGGAATAGCAGGCTTGTGATTTTTCAGGATTCATTTTATTTTAGGGGTTTATTCATAGATCTTTCTTTGCCTTCACAGTTCATTTGATGGTCATGAATGGAAGAAAGACAAGGCCCACTTCATTCCCAAACATCTAGGTTGTGTTTGTGAGGATCAAGAGTCTTTATAATGTAACACCTTGGAAGTTGAGAGGATTTCACATTTGACCTAGAGGAGATGGAAAACGGTCAATCCATGCCTCAGAATTTTTCACTTTTGAACACTCTTACATTACCTATAATAAAGAATATGACAGGAAATAGTTTTTCATAGCCACTAGATCGCTTGCAAGAGAATACCAGTAGAGATATCCATGGTTTGTGTTAAACAGTTGTTTATTTGTATAGTTTGATTGAATTATTTTGTTCACCTCAGAAAATGATGGGCTTGCTTTAGTTGAATCTGTAAGTGGCTTAGTCAGTGTCGTCCAAGCTGGAGAGTTCACACTGGAGATCAACGGAGAGGTCAAAGTTCCTGACCCCAGCTCAATTATGACAGATGGATATACCATTTGCCCAGAGGGCACTGCTCAAACTGATGATGGATACTGTGGTGAGTTTTTCTTGGCTCTTTTGGATCTCTGTGACCTTTTGTAGCCTCTATTTAGACCTAAGGTCAACCTAGTCTATCCTACTGGTTTCAGAAGGTGTTTCCTACAAGTTGTGATTGAAAACTGCAATAAAGTGCACAATCTGAGAACAGAGGAGAGACTACAAGTTGCTGTTTGATGTGGAGAGCACTGCTCTGGTTTTGTCTGCACATTTGGACTGTTCAAAATTGTAAATGAGCTTCACACTGAGACAGTAGCTTGGTTGAGTGACCATTCTCAAACTATGACGATGTTTAACCTCTCTATGTGTCACAAAACCTCATGAAGGATACACTCCTGCAGTAGGATGCTGGCAGGGACAGTTCAACAGTGTTTTACAAAGTCTATAACCATACACACCGCTTTCCTGCATTTTAAGGCAATTTGTTTGGTTGAAGCAGTTTTTTTTAATTTTATTTTATTTTTTTTTTCCTTCAATTTCTATCCTTTCCCTTAAATGTCTTTCTGACCTTGATTTTCGTACATTAAGACTGTACTTAAATTTTCCCTTTCTTTGCATCAGTTGGAGTTGTTGTTACTATGAAAATGTATGCAATGTTTTTATTTTTATTTTTAGTCTTAAAGCGCTACCATCAGCTTCTTTTGGTTTGTTTACAAGACTAACATGGCTATCTCCATCTTTGTCTGGTCATGCAATAAGAATTTGTTTTTTCAAATCAGTTTTGCTTTAAACTTTTGATTTTATCCACAGTGGAATGCGGGCAGGGGACATTTCTTTTTCAGAGTTCCGACACTGATTTTGAATGCATTCCTTGTCCTGTTGGTACATATCAGAATCAGGAAGGGCAGTCCTCCTGTATTAACTGTCCTCATGAGATGGTCACGTATGGCAAGGGGGCAAGTAACATCACTGAATGCTTTGGTGAGTGTTTGAAGAAAGTTTACATCGGTGGTACTAACATAAAGTATACAGGCGTGTTACATCACAGCATTTCAATAAAATTGTCTATTTTATCCATTTGCTGTCCACCCGCTACTTAACAGCAGGTTGTTGTAAAACATGAAAATGACTTTTTCAGTTTATTTTCTCAAGACTGCCTCGATCCCTACCCTATCCTGAACGAAAAGTTTATTTCAACAGTTCAACATCATTGGTAGTGAACTCAGAAAGTAAAATCTACACCAGAGGATTCTTTTGATGTTTTTTAGGATTGTAATGATATTTTTAGTAACAACTTTACTGAGTGTTGTGGTATTTGATGTTTTTGATTTTATGTAGCTTTGTGTGAGAAGGGTTCGTACCGTGTATGGAGCGATGTGATTGGTGTCAACCGATGTGATCTGTGCCCTCAAAATACATTCAGCAATGAGACTGGGATGGAGTACTGCATTGAATGCCCAGATGGAATGATTACTGATGCTACTGGAGCTGTCAGTTCAACAGATTGCTACAGTAAGAAAATATGATTCACATGGGTTGGATCGGGGGGTGGGAAGGGGGCCAGTTCTGTCTGAAATACATTCAGCAATGAGACTGGGATGGAGTCCTGCATTGAATGCCCAGAAGGAATGATTACTGATGGTACTGGAGCTGTCAGTTCAACAGATTGCCGATGGAAGTATTTCAGATTAAAATATTACGCTGGACTATCAAGTAATAGCAACTGTAAAACAAGCTTTCAAATCTCACTCCTCGGCTAGCCGATGGAAGTATTTCAAATCAGAAAGGTTACGTTGGACTTTCAAGTTAACTACTGTAAAACAAGCTTTCAAATCTCACTCCTCGGCTAGCCGATGGAAGTATTTCAGAAGAATAATCCTTTTTTGAATTGATCTTTGATCACAGACACAAAATGATGTTGGCTGTATCAGTGCTGTGGTGTGAGTGACTCACTACTTGGACGGGATAGATAGATAAGAAAAGTTTTAAGTTCAAGCGAGGGGGCTGCTCAAGAGCCATATGCAAATGATCAGTCACACGAATATTAAATGATAGTCTACAATGCAATGTCTAAAATCACAAAGATGTATTTTGTAAAAGATGTAATTTTGTAGTGTACTTTTTAATACACACAGAGTTTCTCAATTGGTAGAACAAGAATCATGTGTTCCGGTTATTTCCCTTATTTGTTACAATTGTGTCAGAAAAGCTGTATTTTTGTTTTTGTCATTAGATCTGTCATTATCAACAACAACAACAACAACAACAACAATCACAGAGCAATTGACGACAGTGGCTCCAGCAGCAGCAGGAGGTTTTAATGCCAATTTTGTGATCCTAGGAATTGTTGGCCTCTTTGCTTTTGTCCTCGCCATCATACTTTTATGCATCCTGGTTAAAAAGTAAGTCTTAAAACATTGACAAAAGCTTTGTGCAGTGGTGTGCTGTGTGCTGTGTGCAGTGGTAATGACCAAGAATGTGGATACCATTACAAAACCATTTCCTTGAACTTTTATGTTGAACTTTTTCAAGCTTTGCATGGTGTAGGAAGTGAGAAATAAACTAGTTTACTGGAGACGACCATGTAAAGTGCTTCCTAAAAGAAATGCTTCTGAGAAGAACCAGAGGTGAGAGAAGTCCAGCCTCGCTACCATGGGCAGAGCGCTGTATCGATACCTCTTGTCACAACTGAAAAACAACTCTGATTGGCTAACCAAAAGTGACTCGTCTGTGTGCACACTTCTAATAAACTTCTCAGTGTTTGTAGGGTGCTTGAAGGTCTGCCATTTTTGGAGTCAGTGAGAATGGCCGTGTGCCACTGTGCAGTGTACATTTTAGGCAACGTATGCGTGGTTAGATGGGCAGACAGAAGCCGAGTGTGACATCAGTGCATGGGGTCTAGAGATTGATTTAACTGAAATTAACTAATTTTATTTTATTTTTTTATTTTTTTATTCTCAGGTTAATTTTGAACAACAAAGTCGGTCCACTCCCAGATTCACCATCAGGTGCTTATGAGATGAAGGCAGGAAACAGCAGTGGCAATAAATATTTTCAAGGTATTAAGCTGAATCCTAATCGCTTTTTGTTTTGTTTTCAAGTACAATAATATTTATTCAAATAATAACTATACGATGATAGAGATAAGAAATTAAGAAAATAAACTCAGCTGTTTGAAGCCTCTTGTTGGAAGACTAAGTTGATAAGAATCTAGGAATGATCACTCATCGGAACTGAAACGATGAATTAAAAACATGAAGAAACAATTTTTGGATCCAAAGAAATGTTCTCGGGGAAAACAAATTTCAGGAAAATAGAGTTCAAGTTCAAGTTGAAACTCAAAGAAAATGAAACATAACTTTTTTGATATATGTATTAAAAAAGAAAAGAAATGAAAAACGATGACAGCAGAAAAAGTTGATGTCCAAACACAAGCTCGCATCAAAATTAAATCGGCTTACCACTTCGAATCACAGAGTTGGAAGATGCATCTTCCAAAGATATGTGCAACAAACAACCTATTCTGAACAAGTGCCTCCTAAAATGTGTGTATAAATCTTATCTACAGATTCTGAACAAGCTGTTCCAATGTCCCCTCCTCCTCCCTATGAAGCATATGAGGAGACCAACGCCGAGCAGCTATTTCATCCACGAGAGTACTTCTCATCAAGAACCTCTCTTAACAACAATCCAGACTTTTAGGGTCATCCAGTGGGACAATATTGTGAACTGCACTAAGCAAGTCTCGCAAGTGCTTAAACATTTTAGGGATTCTTATCTTCCCAAGTGCATTGCATTAATGAATTCGATAAGCTTTCCTTGGTCAAACCCGGTGTGCTCATCAGGGTGAGCCCCAACTGGTCCAGCCTCGGACAAGAGCTATTTAGACGGCATTCATACTAATGCATCATGCTACTGCAAACCGGAACTTCTTTCATTATGTGCGTTACGTCTGAAACTCTTTGTGGACTGAAACAAGATTGTAAAATAATTATTCTCATTGTAAAATTGGCAACGTTTAATTAGTGTACAAGCTCAGGTTAAATACGTACACATCTTTTGACAATAGAATGTGCAATGCTTACTAAGTCGCTGTTTTTAAGGGTGAAATGTGCGTCTTCTTGAAAGTGTCTGTCTGAAAAACTAAATATGGAGGCAGTTGAAAACTATGGGCAAGTAATCTTGCTCCAAGAACAGATTATGATTACCCTGGCCAGCCAGAACATTGACCTCAAAGATACTCAGACGCACTGGGGTCAGACCTGGGTCAACCCGGGAAGCTAATTGAGCGTGTAATGTGATGTGATTTTAATGTGATAATGTGTAATGTGATTTTAGTGGTTTACTTTTTATTGTTCATTACGCCTTTGATCTGCATTGCATTGCCTCACTTTTGAGCTTTTAATTTTGGTTGTCTCTTTTTCTAATTTTCATGGTTCTCTGCATTTTAAACATTGTAATGTATATTTTTGTTTTTATTGTTTACTTCATAGATTTTATCCTCTTTCTCTGTCATAAGGTGTTATGTGGTTTTTTTTATGGTTTCATATTTTAATTGTACATTGTCATGCGCCTTTGAACAGCTTTGCCTGGAATTGGTGCAGTATAAATCGATTTTTATTTTATTATATTATTTATTAGCACACCCATTATGTGTGAAGGAAACAAACTGCGCTTCACAGGCAACAGGGATTTTTGTTGTTCAGATTTTTTCATAGATTTGAAACAAAGATTTAATTACAAAAAAAATTGTCTAGCTCTAAATCAGCTTGAATTGTTCTGTTTAAATTTTTCATAGATAGGTGCCTAAATAAAGGTGAATATACTGTTCACCATAGTAGCTGACACAAAAACGGCATTATATCTTGACAACGCTACGCTTTTTTCCCAAAGAACTCTCCCCCCTCTCTCTCTCCCCCTCCTCCCGCCCCCGCCTCCCGCCCCTCCTCCCGCCCCCCTCCTCCCGCCCCCTCTCTCCTTGCTTTTCAGATGTACATGAACATGGTCATGTCCATGTAGGCCCCCAGGACATACTTCATGTTCACTGTAAATTTCAGACTCTTTCAATTTCAGAGGTCTTTCAATTCTTGCCTTTGACAGTAAACAAGCCAAAACATCTTAGTGGTGGATTATGTAGCAAGTTCGCTGGTATGAAATGATTAGTGAACTATCACATAGACGCGAACTCTTTTTTGTTGGTGATAATTACCGAGCCTTTACTTTGAGGATTGTGGAATTAAATAACTGTTAAACTTGTGACTGGGACCATGCATGGGAAACCATGATGACAGATTCTCTGAATGGAGGATTCTGAACGATTTGCACTACCAAAAGTGTCGCCATTCATTGAGTTAGAATTATGATCATCATAGACTCTACGGAAGTACCCATCGACACTGCATAGTTCGGGCTCATATTGCAGGAACACCTTTAAAAAAAAGAAAAAAATGACAAGAGGAGGGATTTCTCAGATTTCTCTGTGAAAACACTCACTCAGTGTTGGCTGAATAAATAATAATAATAATAATAATAGTACCCATTGACACTAAATGGAACAAAAGGAAGACTTTAGACTTTCGTCCAAACTCTCACAAGCCCGATGTGGGACTCGAACCCACGACCCTAGGATCAATGATCCCATTGCTCTACCGACTAAGCTAACCGGGCGTATACATGAGATGAATTGGAATTAGTTAAATTGATTAATTTAGCAATTTTGGTGTGATAATTTTACCGTAATTAGTATAGTATAGTAGGCTACTGCCTAGTGGTTCCCATTTGTTTATGATCTCTCAAACTTGTCCCGGCATATTTGCCTTATCGTGTGACAAAAGTTGAATAACCTTATTTATTTAGCAAATGTTATAATCACCCTCTTCCGGTAAACATACAACTCCCCCGTCATATTGGAATAACTTCTGATGTCACGGGTAGCATTAAATGCAACAAAATAATGACGTCACTTTTAGATGTGGGGGGGGGGGGGTAGACAAGCCCGCGCGCTATGGGGCGCCGTTTGTCAATTAATTGTTTATAGGGGTCCTATTATACAGTGTCGATGGAATTTATGTAGACGTACTTGCTACAACTATCTGAGTGTAGTATATGTAATATGTCAGTCACAAGTTACAACTCTCTAAAAAAAAAAAAAAAGCCACAGCACCTGATCGCGGCCAATCACGCGCAATATTTTTAAAGTTGACGTCGACAACTTTAGATATACCATTTTAAACCATGCCTCACAATACTGAATGTTAAGCGCTTAGAGGCTGGCCTGCAGTAGGCACTATACAAATACATTTATTTGTTTTTAAAGTAAAAGAGTAAAAAGTGCTAGGTTAAGTACTTATAAGTTGGGGGGGGGGGGTGTCAGACCCAGTAAAAGAGTTATGAGAAAAAGGAACAAGTCAAGCAGCCTGGTTGAGAACTTAGAAGTTGTGGGGTGTCAGACCCAGTAAAAGTAAAAGAGTAAATTGTTGCGGATGTACAACAGACGGGGTGTTGAACCCAAATAGTAGCCGAGAATTGCTATATTTTATTTTATTAAGTTGAGTGTAAATAATAAGGCGATTGGCCTGTGGAATTTTGGTGTAAATAAATGGAATTAAATAAGTGGAATTAAAGAAGGCTTCAGACTCTATAACTATTTTAGACCGATGGTGGTTCTCACAGAGTTGTAAATTTACAAACAATAGGGTGGCTAAGAACCAATCAGAGTAAAGAAGTGAGGACAAAGGATGGTCAGTGTGAAAGGCTGGATCACTGGGCCATAAAGGCGGTACCGCATTGTAGGCATTACAATGCGAGAAGCATGAAAGGGTAGGATTAGAGGGCAAGCTGCATAAGATAATGCAACTAACAATAGGAGGCAAGATAAAAGTAATTGAGAGTAAAAGAATCAGTGTACGAAGTTAAAACTAGGTAAGAGGAACCTGCGGAGAGGGCAGGTTATTAAATCCTCTACAAAGGGGATAGGTTATTGACGGGTTGATTTTTAAAACTTCTTGAGAGAATGAAGTGTAGAAATGGACCAGTGGAGAGAACGTGTAAATGGCAATAACTGTATTTATTTTACATCAAAGAAGTAAGCGAGAGAAAGAAGCGTAAAAATAGATCAGTGGAGAGAACATGCTATTTATGGTTATTGTATTTATTTTATATTTGAAAAACGCAAGCGAAAGTGTAAGGAGGGTGATGGGAATTTATTTAACACCAGTGTTTACGTTTAGTCCAAAGGGTTGGACTGTCTTGAGTTGGTGAATCCAGTGTGATTCTCTGAGTTTGCGGTGTGTCATCACCATTGCAAACCTCAATCACAATGAGTTCAACATCTTTGACGCTGTGATTTTTAAGACTGTTGAAGTGGATGGAGACGGGGTACAGTTTCTGTGTGGAAGAGACATGGTTCGTAAAGCGAAGACTGAGTTTGGTCTTAGTCTCTCCCACATATTGTAGGCCACATCTTTTACAAGATATAACATAGACCACATTGGGTGCTACACTGGGAGTCGGTCTTGATATTGTAAGAAGAGCCAATGCTATGACTCTTCACTTTAAGTGCACGTTTGATTTAGAGAGAAGTTCTACATTTAGAGCGGGTACACTTGTGACAGCCCTGTGTGTTAGGGGTGGTCTTTGGCCTGTACCTGGGGGAGTTTGGCCCTGACTAGGATGTCTCCAAGGTTTTTCGGGCGGCGGAATGCAACCATGGGGTTCTCAGGGATTGCTGAGCGCAACCTCTTAGAGGAGGAATGGAGAGTATAATAATAATCGTATTTATAAAGCGCCTTTTCCAAAGGATACAAAGCGCTAGGGGAGAATGCAACCAAAAACCTAAATGAGAATATCCAAGAAGAGCATAAAAATATGAATCACAGCAGAATCAAATACAAGTTAGAGGGTACGGTTGAACAGATGTGTTTTTAAGAGTCCCTTAAACTGCTCTACAGCGTTCCGGATAGTAATGGGGAGTGAGTTCCAGCTACGGGGACCAGCGATGGAAAAAGCACGGTCTCCAAACTTCCTGGAGGATCGAGGTTCCACCAAATTGGATTGTGATCGAAGACCTTCACGTTTGGGTTTGCTGAAATCTAATGTGTCCGAAATGTATGGTGGGAAAGTGTTGGATACAGTTTTGTACATGTTCAGTGCCGTCTTAAAAGTGATCCGTTGGTTGACTGGAAGCCAATGCAGATCCATGAGCAGAGGTGTAGTATTGGAATACTTCGGCTTCATATGGATCAGTCGAGCAGCCTTGTTTTGGAGTTTTTGTAGGCGGTTGAGATCGTGTTGCTTAAGTCCGATGAGAAGAGAGTTGCAGTAGTCAAGGCATGTACCAGTGCACGAAAAACAGAATGACAGTGGTAGGTGGTGACCAGGGCAACTCTATTGGTCGGGACTTTTTTAGATCCCGTGTTGGCTTGGTATGATGAGGGCCTTGTTGAGGGCAAGAGGGCCTTGTTGAGGGCAAGTTGGACCCTGCGTTCGCTGTGACCTCTAGAAACAAGGTGTTTCCTGAGGTCCGAAGAGCGCCTTTTGTATAGGGTATCTGTGGAGCAGATACGTCTTATGCGCAAGGCCTGACTGTAAGCACATGCCTTCTTACAGTGACTGGGGTGGCAACTGTTGGAGAGAAGGTACTGGTGGTTGCAGTGGGTTTGCTGTATACATCCGTAGCAATGCCGCTAGGGGATTTACTTATAGTTACATCTGAACGCATGGGACTATGGCAGGGGCCAACTAATCCTAGTTAGCTGGACACTGCGGGGCAACCATCACCTCTACCAACTGTTGAGCTTCTGCTTTCCGTTGGACTCATGGGGTGAAGGTCCAGAGAGTCAGCCTACTCCTGCGCAAGGTAGGCTGTTCTTAACTTACTGTGCAGGCAACGATATACGTCAAAACATCGACACATTCTTCAAAGTCTCACGGCGACAGGGTACTGCGGTCCTGGCAGGCTTGAGTGGCTGGAGGCGGGTAGTGGGATCTCTGCACGTGAGCGGTCTAGGAGTGATGGTCGCATGCCTTGCCGATGACGACGGCAGTATGAGGTCCTTCCTAGGATGACCAGGCGGCCCTATTTAGGGATGCCCCGCCTGCGATTTTTTTTCCCCAAACGACATTGCAATGATGTCCCATACGAACGTACGTACTGTGTATGTATGTCTGTACTGTGTATGTGTGTCGTTTGGTGAAAAAAAAATTCGCGCCCCGCCTGCCCCACATTTGGGAATCCCCTATAGAAAAGGTGGGGTAAAAAGGTTCGTCATTACGAAAGAGCTTGTGGCCGGCGTCCTGCACCGGTCACCTGAATCAACTAACTTGACTATGATGTCGTCATTCTCGTTAGCGAGCTGACAGCCTATTACATCTAGAAAGTGAAACTCTTGTTAGAGAATATTCAGTAGTGAACTTTGTGGTTGGGTGGAATGAGTTTATATGGTCGATAAACTCATCTAAGCTGTCTTGACTACCACACCAGATAGAGAAAATATCATCAATAAATCTCCACCAAACTAGTGGCGGCTGGGGGCAGAGGACAGAAGTTTTTCCTCTAAGTCAGACATGAAAATGTTAGCATATGAGGGCACCATTTTTGTACCCACGGCGGTACCCTGTATCTGTAGAAAATGCCTGTCAGTAAATGAAAAGTTGTTCTTAGTGAGAATGTGGCTAATGAGTTCCTTAATATGTATCACTGAGGGGCGGGATTGTTTATTACCCCTGAGAGCAGAGACACATGCATTTATGCCTTCATTATGGGGTATGTTAGTATACAGTGATGAAACATCTAGAGTAACCAGAAAAGCAGAGTCAGGTATTTGATGTTTGACATCCTCTAGCTTATGGAGGAAGTCTGTGGTATCCTTTATGAAGGAAGGGATGCCAGAGACTTTAGTGGTTGAGAAAGCTATCTACAAACTCAGAAATGCGCTTTGTAGGGCTACCGTTACCAGATAGAATGGGTCGGCTTGGGTTGTTGGGCTTGTGTATCTTAGGTAGAAGGTAGAAGCGTGCTGTACGGGGGTCCTGTGGAAGGAGATAGTTGAAGGTATCTTCGTCGATACCGTTGGCATTGTGGTGATGGATTCTAACCAAGGTGTCACTGATTTGTTAGGAAAATGATTGAGTAGGGTCAGTGTCACATTCAATATAATGATCAGTGTTGCTGAGTTGTCTGAGGCCCTCACCTATGTAGTCATGTGTGTTCATGACTACAACTGCGGACCCCTTGTCAGCACGTTTAATCACTATGTCTGGTGATTGGCGGAGCTGTGTTAGGGCGTGGTGTTCATCTTCGGGGAGGTTGTTGGGTGCCCAGGTGTCAGGGACCTTAAGAACCTCGGAGCTGACTGAATTGATGTAGGTGTCTAGAGTCACATCTCGGTTCTTAGGGGGTACCCAACTACTTTTCTCCTTGAAGCGGTTGCGGGTGGGTTGGACGTCCACAGATGACTCGTCCTCTGTGGAGGGCTCTACATAAAAATATTCACGTAGGCGTAACCTACGGTTGAATTGGGCCATGTCTTGTTGAAAAGACAATGTTGGGCAAAATTTAAGACCCCTTGAGAGGAGTTTAATCTGTGGGTCGGTTAGAGCTTTGTCAGACAGGTTAACTACTGTACGTGGTGCAACTAGTGACCTATCAGTAATAGTTGGCCTCTTACTGTGGAAACGCCTATGAATGTATTTCTTATGGTTAGCTTGGACATTCATGCGTTTCTTGTTCTGTTTGTCAATAAGGGTGGACCGTAGGTGATTGACGTTAGACAGTTGGATATCTTGTAAATGTTCATACTATTGATTAAAGCATGACTCTTTGAGTTGAGATTCAGTGTCTGTTATCTCAAGTGACTGGTTATCAATGTATTGTTGACACTGATTTTCTAGCAGTGTAAGCAATTGGAAAGACGTGTTAGTGAGTGTCTTATTCCATTTCTTAAGAAAGGAGGGATTAAGGTCCCCAAAGGAAGGGGCACACTTGATCTGTAGTCCTTTAGGGAGAATACGAGACAATATTGATTTATATTATTATATACATTTTTTAATGAATAAAATGCATTGTGAAACTTTATTCCATTTAAAAGGCTCCATTGTAATGATAGGTGAATATACTGTAACTCACCATAGCAGCTGACACAAAACCGGCATTATATTTTGACAAACGTAAGAACACTCTCTCCCTCCTCTCTCCCCCTCTCCCGCCCCATCTCTCCTTCCTTTCCAGATGTACATGTACATTGTCATGTCCATGTAGGCCCCCAGGACATACTTCATGCTCACTGTAAATTTCAGACTCAAATTCATTTTGAAAGTCAAAATTGTCTAACTGCGTAATTTTTTAGTAGGCCTAAGTGAATTTCCACGGAGTTAGTAAACACACACTCAATGTTAACAAATAGTAGTCATATTTCAGAGAAAACAATTGAAAAGCATGTTATGTTTTGTCACAAATTTTGATTTTGAGGTCTTTCAATTCTTGCCTTTGACAGTATACAAGCCAAAACATCTTACTGGAGGATTATGTAGTTCGCTGGTATGAAATGATTAGTGACGCGAACTCTTGTTTGTTGGTGATAATTACCGAGCCTTTACTTTAAGGATTGTGGAATTAAATAGTGTTAAACTTGTGACTGGGACCATGCATGGGAAAACATGATGACAGATTCTATGAATGGAGGATTCTGAATGATTTGCACTACCAAAAGTTTCGCCATTCATTGAGTTAGAACTATGATCATAGATAGACTCTATGGATGTATCCATTAACACTTATTCTGGCTCATATTGCAGGAATACCTTTAAAAAAATATAAAAAAATGACAAGAGGAGGAATTTTCTCGGATTTCTCTGTGAAAACACTCACAAGCCCGATGTGGGGCTCGAACCCACGACCCTAGGATCATTAATCCTATTGCTCTACCGACTGAGCTAACCGGGCATGACTAGAAATTAAACGGAATTAATTAAATTTATTAATTTAGCAATTTTTGTGTGATAATTTAACCGTATTAGTATTAATAGTGCCTTGTGGTTACCATTGGTTTATGACCTCTCAAACTTTTCCCGAAATATTTGCCTTATAATATGACAATAGTTGAATAACCTTATTTATTTAGCGAATTTCATCAAACGGGAATTCCCCTAAATAGCTAGGCAGGTTGAGAAATGGCTGCGGATGTATGGGGCGCCGTTTGTCAATTAACTGTTAAGCGTAAACATGGTTTATAAATCAAGTACATGTACATAGCTCTAGAAAATATATATAATGAAGAATATGTTATCTCGTGCACACAATAATTGGGGTTTTCCTGTTAGCCTTTTTCAGTATGCTTAGGCCAAACATTCAAAATTTTGTTCAAGATCTAAGAGTGCCCCACAATTTAACAAACTCATGGGGAGAATCCAGACGATGACTAGAGCAAGCTAGTCGAAACGTTGAGACCAATTAAGAACTCACTCCGCGGCAGGGAAGTTTAAGAACGAGAAGTCCCCTCGATCCACTAAGCGAAAGTAGTAGTCCCAGTCGATGTCCTACCTTCCGCCCAGGTAGAAGTTAATAAGAAGGACAGTTCTTTTCTCAGAACTAAGTAGTCTCCAAAAGTTCCGAAATCAACTCCGCGGCAGTAGAATAAAGCAGGACCTAGTTCCCAAAGAACAAATCTACACAGCAAAGTAGATATACACATGGTGTTACCGCAAACCGAATATACATTCTGACAATAAACCACGCGAGGCTTACAAAGTCGCTGTTTTTAAGGGTGAAACTGCACTTCACTGGCTCCAACATTTGAATAAAATGAAGCTTGCACAAAGTCTATTTTGCGTCATGTTTCAATAACAATAAATATTGATGGTCAGTAAAAAAAGCCATAAAGAAAAAGTTAAAATATGACCAACTGACTTGTTTATGTTTTAACCATCCATTTTTGTTCGGTGTGCTTGTTTTTTCAGAAACAAATCTAGGAACGACAAATAAATGACCGCAATCAATACAATGATATTTATTAAAATGTTTTGGCCTTTGATAATTAAATTGTATACAAACATTAAAACGACAGTACAAAAACACAATAACTTGACAAAAGAGTAAGATTTAAAAAAAAGGAAAATGTGCCATTATCATATGTTAGTTTAAAAACAGGAAATTAGCACACCTGAAGAATAGCAAGACTCTACAGGATCAATCCGAGAGGACATTCCCATTGTTATAAAAAGAAAGAAAACAAAAGAAAAAAAGTGCATTTTACACATTAATTTCCATGACTCATGATGAGTAATGTTTGTAATTGAAAAAATATATATATTTGAGATAAATCATTTTGTGAGCACAAAACATACTTTTACGGGCTGCATTTCATTGAGTGTGAACAGGCGGCCGCTAAGCTTCTTACTCGAGTGACTATCAGAAGTGACTAAAACTTGTTAATAGTACAATGCGTTGGAGTCGCTGACACCATGCAATTATCATGAAATAAATGTTTACTATTAACTGAACCATGTAAAATGCACATGGAAAAAGGGCTTAATTTTGGGCTACAAAAGCCAAAAAACTTGGAGGATATAATTCCACAGATTATCAGTTGCAGAAATGAGAACCTATGTCATGACTAAAGTCGTTTACACAGGTTGAGTTGGACCAAATTAGATTGTTTTCTACCGTTTTGAACAGAAGTGTGTTTATGACATGGTAAATAAAAAGCAATAACGCAGGTTTAAAGGGGCACACCGGCTTCGTTGGGCTATTTGGGCTACAAAATAGGCTAACATATGACTTCAAAGGTCTTCCAGGAATGGAGAAGAACGGTTCCTAAAAGAAACCATCAAATTTTGCCGTTTTTGAGCATTTTTCAAAAAACGAAGGTCACGTGATTTATCCGAACCAAAAAAGTGGTTCGGATAAATCACGTGATCTTCGGAGATAGTTTTACTTCCAGCCGTATAAAAGTAAATTACTGAACCAAATTGAAATCTGTTTTTTTAAATATTGTTCATGAGTATTTGACAAAAAAGACTATGTATTCAGATTATTGATACAATTTGTAAATAATGATGAAAAATCGAACGTAAGATTCGCATTCAGAGAGTCCGTGCAACCGAAGCGTGTTTTACGGCGCACCAGCGTGGGAGCTAGCGGAACGTAAACCTTGGGGCATATCCCGTTCAGCCTGTGCCGTGTCTCGTGGGGCCAGAGAGACAAGCCCGGGCTTGCCGGTTTAGCCGTGAGCTTGGGAGCTTGTCGGAGGGGTAGGGAGCCAGACCAACAATTACGTTTTTTTAAGGAGATTTTTAGTCTGATACCCTAGCTATTATCCCCTAACTATTGCAACGTGTTGCCTGCGCTACACACGCGGGACGACGACGGAGAATAATATCCCATACAGCTGGTCTACTTCTATGCATGGAGGAAGCTGCAGTGTCCAACCCCCCCCCCCCCCCCCACAATTGCTGCTTTTGCTGGCTTTCCCTTTGGATTTATCGTGTTTGTTTTTTTTACTTTTTACTTTTCGTTGGACCACCTTCTGGGTGTTTTTCCTTGCGATGTTTTTTGTACCGATCCTTGGATGTCGAAGAAACGTTCTCCATTGCAAGTACACAGAATATAGTACGTCGTCGTACACAGAATACAGGTTGGGGTGCGTTTTCGCGGTCGTAACCAATAACTGTTTCAATGGCAAGTTCAACCAAAACAGTTATTGGTTACGACCGCGAGCGGATTTCGACTAGGACTGACCATAGAGCAAGGAACCCATGCTCTATGGACTGACGTCCGTTCATGTCTGTTTTTTATTTACACGTGAATTTGTGCTTGATGGATAGGAAGTCTGGATCCTCATGCCTCGCCATTTTTATAATTTATACATAAACAGAGCTCCAGTCTACTTACAACATTGCGCAACATTGTACGTAAACTTGACAGTTGCAACGGCTGGAAAAGCGTATAAGCTGACCTTTGACCGCATTTTGTTTTTTTCACATTTTTCGTTAATTACGTGATATTTTGATGATTTTTTTTTACACGAACCATCTAAAAATTGTTGTCTGTCATTCCACATCACTATATTAGGTAAACAGTAAGCCGGTGTGTCCCTTTAATTTGTTTTTTTAATTACTTATTCGTATCATTAGATTTAACATTGTCTCTTTTATAACGTAGTCATTAATGTTGGTGTGGTGTAAATTGTATTTTTGTGATGATATATTAAACATAAACTACAGCTTTGAACCTCAGTTTAAATTTATAGACTACAAAAAGAAAATGTGTGCCTACCCGCCTTTGATAGACCAAAGGGTTTAGAATTAACTAAACAAAAAAACACCATAAAATACTTACACTTGTGCCATGCTCAATGCAAAAAAACTTGTAACATGCACATTTCTTATACATGGAAGTTCTGTTATATAGACTTTTACCGAATTCCTAAATTTATGAGTGGAATCATGCACTAAGAACTTGCAGAGAAGATGTACACTAGCTGTATTTTAATAACCCAATAGTTTATCATTCGGGTGTACTGTTTCAATCATAGTTACATGCACTAAACACAGTGCAGGAGTTCATTTCAATTTTAGATTACAGTAAAAACTAAGACTAAGTTTGGACATGACCCTGGTTGGGACTGCTGAACCCTGAAATTGGGTCTAAAATGGTTCACTGCTTCCATTCCTATGGCCGACGTACACAGGGCCCACGTGGTCTGCTTTTGAGGAATCCCCAACTACTTGTGGCGTGTCGTGGCCGAGTGGATAAGATCACTGGACTCAAGCTCTGGTGTTTCTGATCAGCAGACTTGGTTCGAGCCCCGGTCGTGACACCTGTGTCCTTAAGCAAGACACTTAACCATGATTGCTTCGTCCTTCGGATGGGACGTAAAGCCGTTGGTCCCGTGTGTTGTGTAACGCACGAAAAAGAACCCAGTGCACTTATCGAAAAGAGAAGGGGTCCGCCCCGGTGTTCCTGGTTTGATCGGCTGCATATTGCGCCACAGCACCTTGTAAACCATTACAAGGTGCTATGTTAAGGAGTAGGTCTCATACTTCAAAACGTAGCCCCAAATACCTTGCAGGAAATACTGAATGTTAAGCGCTTAGAGGCTGGCCTGCAGTAGGCGCTATACAAATACAATATATTATTATTATTACTTATCAATGACGTCATTTGATAAGGTTCAAGGCATGCGCACTCCGACGATAGAGATTTCTCAATCGGGGATTTCCCAGACTGAGAAACGGGATATTACACACTGCTGTTTGTGCGTCGCCAGGAGCACGGATTTCCTTCTTCTGTGGTATTTAAAGAAACTCAATTTAGACCAGTGTAAAGGAAAACAGCTTCTCCCTCTCAACTGTCTACGTTAGCCTTGCTTCGCAGAGGTAGGTTTATGTGCTTGCCATCGAATTTCGTTTGAATTTTTACCTCTAATTTTCAAGTTCAACTAAAGAAATGTCACATTTTTTCTTCTACTTGTTTTTGAAACATTGCATATAGTTCTGGTCAGGTGGTGAGCTGTATATCTTAATTTGTTTTTTCCCTTACACCGATGTGTATTAAGCACTTGCTATGCTCAGTGCTTTCCCGAGCTCTGTGAAAGAAAATCCACAGGCAATCACTCGGATGGGATTCGAACCTACGACCTTTGCATTGCTAGAGCATGTCTTACCACTAGACCACTCCACTGAGCTAGCCTGATGGCTAGAGGCGGGTTCGAATCCTTAGCAGCAGGTACTGCAACGATTTAATAGATGTAATATTTGCATCAGGATGAAGAATTTTAATTTGGTTTTTCTCTTACATCGATCACTGTATCATGCTCTTAGTCTGACAGTGCTTTCCCGAGCTCTGTGCAAATGTTGCAGTACCCGCTGCTAAGGCTTCGAACCAGATTCTAGCCATCGGGCTAGCTCGGTGGTCTAGTGGTAAGACATCTGTTGACCAACATTCACATACCAGGCCCAATTTCATGGCTCTGCTTACCGTAAGCAAAGAATCGGCGCTTACGGAAACAGGGAATTCTTTGCTTACGCCAAGCATATTTCATGGGTTAGCGGAGAATTTTTGCTTGAGCGCGTGTGACTCACGTTACTAGGCATTCTTCGCTTACACAGCTAGTGCAGAAATTCGGCGCTTTCAAAGTAAGCGGAGAATGGTGATCGCTAGTGCAAAATTCGGCGGTAAGCTATATCAAACCCAACTTGATGTCACTTTGAAGTCACTTCGTATTGGTTTTATTTATTGGTAAATACTGCAAAGCAAGTCCAGAGAAAAAAAAAATCAGTTTGTTTTCAGAACAGTTGCTTGGTACGTATTTCACCATGCCAAGGACGAAGAAGACACATGCTCAAGTATTCGCTGTTGGCAAGGACTTCCTGAAGTTTCTTGAAGAAACAGGCAAGCATGACGTCACCAACAAGTTGGAGATGGCTGAGATCTACAGGAATGAGTACAGACCTTTGCATTCAGTTGCAACTAGAGGTGAGTGTGTGGACTTTGGACATAAATCTTATTAAAGGGGCACACCGGCTTCGTTGGGCTATTTGGGCTACAAAATAGGCTAACATATGACTTCAAAGGTCTTCCAGGAATGGAGAAGAACGGTTCCTAAAAGAAACCATCAAATTTTGCCGTTTTTGAGCATTTTTCAAAAAACGAAGGTCACGTGATTTATCCGAACCAAAAAAGTGGTTCGGATAAATCACGTGATCTTCGGAGATAGTTTTACTTCCAGCCGTATAAAAGTAAATTACTGAACCAAATTTAAATCTGTTTTTTTTAAAATATTATTCATGAGTATTTGACAAAAAAGACTATGTATTCAGATTATTGATACAATTTGTAAATAATGATGAAAAATCGAACGTAAGATTCGCATTCAGAGAGTCCGTGCAACCGAAGCGTGTTTTACGGCGCACCAGCGTGGGAGCTAGCGGAATGAAACCATGGGGCATATCCCGTACAGCCTGTGCCGTGTCTCGTGGGGCCAGAGAGACAAGCCCGGGCTTGCCGGTCTAGCCGTGAGCTTGGGAGCTTGTCGGAGGGGTAGGGAGCCAGACCAACAATTACGTTTTTTTAAGGAGGATTTTAGTCTGATACCCTAGCTATTATCCCCTAACTATTGCAACGTGTTGCCTGCGCTACACACGCGGGACGGCGACGGAGAATATTTATCCCATACAGCTGGTCTACTTCTATGATAGCTGCAGTGTCCAACCCCCCCCCCCCCCCACAATTGCTGCTTTTGCTGGCTTTCCCTTTGGATTTATCATGTTTGGTTTTTTTACTCTTTACTTTTCGTTGGACCACCTTCTGGGTGTTTTTCCTTGCGATGTTTTTTGTGCCGATCCTTGGATGTCGAAGAAACGTTCTCCATTGCAAGTACACAGAATACAGTACGTCGTCGTACACAGAATACAGGTTGGGGTGCGTTTTCGCGGTCGTAACCAATAACTGTTTCAATGGCAAGTTCAACCGAAACAGTTATTGGTTACGACCGCGAGCGGATTTCGACTAGGACTGACCATAGAGCAAGGAACCTTGTTCTATGGACTGACGTCCGTTCATGTCTGTTTTTTATTTACACGTGAATTTGTGCTTGATGGATATGAAGTCTGGATCCTCATGCCTCGCCATTTTTATAATTTATACATAAACAGAGCTCCAGTCTACTTACAACATTGCGCAACATTGTACGTAAACTTGACAGTTGCAACGGCTGGAAAAGCGTATAAGCTGACCTTTGACCGCATTTTGTTTTTTTCACATTTTTCGTTAATTACGTGATATTTTGATGATTTTTTTTTACACGAACCATCTAAAAATTGTTGTCTGTCATTCCACATCACTATATTAGATAAACAGTAAGCCGGTGTGTCCCTTTAATAGCAGGACAGGGGGAAAAAATCCCTTACTCCCAAGATCAAAGAAAAATAAACTATGAATATTGATTAGAACGGTATAAAATCATATGACAAAAATCCCAATACTTTTATTCAAATCAGTCTTTGACCTTTGCAACCCAATCACAAATAATGGAAGGAAAAGGGAGTGCTATCGGAATTTCCAGTATTTCCTGTTTGTGAGTGCTGCGGTCAGAGAATCAGCTGTGTAATGCATAAATACATAGTTCAGTACATCAACTAACATTCATTGTAATTGTTTGTTTATAAAGCCCCACCTGCCGCCCATTCATTTTAGTTGTTTGTTTATAAAGCATCTTTGGCTGCAGCAGTTGCGAATGGACACCTACCCTCAGAAATCTGAGAAAGGATTCATGCTTGGATCGTTTTTTCAGATTCAAATGTTTTGGGGTGAAAAATGATCAAAATCATATTACTTTCGAGGGGATTCCTTTCTCAAAATAGTGTATACTATCAATACCTGCAGTGCTTTTTACTAAGAAAGTTTTTATGGTCAGTAATGTGTGACCCTACCTTTAACTGTAACAGCAGAGATCTTACCAAAGGTTTACTAAGTATTTCCTGTATTACCCTAGGGTGTTCTTTTAGTCGCATCATCTACACACTTCGGATGAGAGACAAAGTGAAGGTAACAGGTTTGAATAACCAAGTGATCATTCCAGACTTTGCCAAGAGTCAGTTTAGTGCAGCGTATCTACACTGCCTGAATGCACTGGCAGAGACCACAAAAGTTGCATCACCACGTACCAGTGGGCACCCTTACTTCTGTGCAGACTGTAATGTGAACGGAACTTCTAAAGCAACGTTCACAGAACATCTTAGAGGGAAAAAACATCTTGAGCAGATGACCTACAAGTGCATGAAGATGCAAAGGTACTTTGTTAAGGAAATATTATTGTTTATCAATAACTCAGGAAAAAAGAAGTGGTTATGTAACTTTGATACTTCACTATTCAATCATTATTAACTTTCTGGTCAAACACTTTGGTTAATTATTTCACTGTACGCAACTGTAAGCCACTTTACAGGGTGTGTATAACATTAGTAAGAATATAAATATTAATGTTCACAGATTTGAACACAATGTACATGGTATAAAGATGGTCATGGTGGAAAACGTCCCTTAAAATATTTGTTCTTGTAATGCAATTAGTTTTTGAGAAATGAGTAAAAAAATTGTTTTGATCTCGCAAGTTCGAAAATTTCACCTGCCCTCATATGTGCACTTTACTAAGAAAAATCAGCCTTGCCCTTGCTGGATTGAAGCAGTAGGCAGTTTATTATTCCCTTTTCTGAAGAAATCCCCTGTGGGGTCCAAGTTTTGGACCCCTCAAGGACCCTCTTTTGGTTAACTGCTCCCATCATGTTTTGTACACACTTTCCAACAGGGACCTTTATCCAACTAGGGACCCTTGTCCTCTTTTGTGATAGGTCCCTGGTTTGAATGTGTATACCAACATGACTAACCCACGCGTACACAAATTTATGCAAATTGACAGTTGAAAAAAATCTCACTCAACATGAGTTATTTGGATTGGCATTTAGTCCAAAAGTTGTTTGGGTATTAACAAGTGTTGTACTTTTTGTTGAACCTATGAACTGTGTTAAATTGGTTAGCCTGGCTCTTTTGCCAATCATGATTGTCACTATTAAATTTATCAAAATCTAATTAAAAAACTGTGCTTATACAGTGTAACATTTCACAATTCAACTTTCCTTTTTTGTTACTTTTATAGGCCCGAGTTGATAGAGAGTCGTAAAGGTATCACAGTTTACTGCGAGCACTACGATGGGGATGGAGTTATAGGATTCAGTATGGAAAGAAGCTGCAAAAAAGATTTCAACATTACTGTCCAAAATAACAGGTAAATGTTTATGACCTTAGCGTGTGGGTAATTTTTGGTTGAGCCGGGCAGAAGGGTTGATTTGGCAATTTTTCCACGGATGAAAACATAGGTACCAATTTCTTATACCAGATAAAAAGTTCTTTTTTTGCTTTCTCTGGCCATTTTTCGCTTCTTCAGACTGTCAAAATTTATCCCACTGTTTTGTTTGTATTTGGGAGGGCAGTTTCCTGCCCCCTGGGTTGTACACCTTCATTTATAAACCTGTTGATCAGGGGATCAGGTTGGCTGGATGGTTTCATTCCTAGCCTTTTACCTCTGTGGACGCTGGTTCAAATATACAACACTGGACTTAAGCCTTGCAAGTGGATTAGCTTTTTAGTCCCTAGCTGGGTTTTCCTCCTACATCTGAAATTGATATTGTTGGTCGACTACTCTACATGGGTACTAAATATTGTTGCACTTTTTAAATTGTTTTATTCAGTGTGTCCAATGAAATACAATTCTTAGCCTGGGTAATGTTGAAACGACAGCCAGGGATAACCATCAACCAGTCTGTGCAAGATGAACTTCTGATGCCAGGTAGTACCAAATAATAGTTCATGGTTCTTATATAGCGCTTTATCACACCCTAGGGCATCTCAATGCACTTGTTATATTTTTTCTACAAGGTATGCAGAACTATATGTTCGAAATATAAGACCCATTTTTGTACATAGGGATCATGTAACCTGCAGCCAACCATGCCAGAAAACACTGGGCAAACCCCTTTTTTAATGGTAAGTGTATTGAGGTTTTTTTACGTGCATAGAACCTATGGCTTTACTTCCCCTTACCAAATTTCCCATTCAATTTTCCAGTTGGAACCAATTGGAATGTTTCCAATGTTGTGTATTGGCACAAAACCAATTGGACCCAACCGGACACTATTGGACACAATTGGACTCAGTTACACTCAGTTTGATTTTTTCTGCCCATCTAGACCCAATTGGATATTTTCGACTACACCCAAAAATAAGTTTTTACCCACTGGTCTGACAGCCCATTGGTCCGACAGCTTAATAATTCGACAGATGAATACCGATCATTAGACCATTGAGCAAAAAAAGTACTTTATACCCAATGGGCTGACAGTCCAAAAACTTATGGGGACATTCCCACCCCACTCGAGGGATTCACGAATCTAGTTGGTAACATTGGAATAATAATATGAAGACTGTTTTCCCTATTGGACCCTGTTGGGAAATAAAATTTCCAATTGGAAAAATATTAGGTGTTGAAATTTCCAATTGGTAGAAACGAATTCCAACTAATTCAAATTCAATTAAATCAAGCCAACTGACTCCAATTGGATTTCCAATTGGACTGAGTTGGTCTAAGTTTTTATTCCAACTGGAAATTCAGTATTCCAATATACACCAACTTACACCGACTCAATACCAACTCAATCCAATTCTTTCCAATTGGATATCCAATTGGAATGAATTAGACATTTTGGTAAAGGAAATCCCATCCAAAGGATGAAGCTAACGCCTTGCTTAAGGACACAAGTGTCAAGACCAGGACTCGAACCCACACTCTGCTGATCAGAAACAGCAGAGCTTAAGTTCAGAGCGCTTAACCGCTCAGCCATGACATGACAGGGACACTCCACACTAATGGGCACAGAAGTGTGACACAGCGGGGGGACATGGGATAGCAATGATAGCAATAACAAGTATGTTGTCATCTATTTTTGTCTGTGTGCATTCCAAGGCACATGAGGATTGTGGAAAAAAGGCAAATGACCGAGTGTAGGCAACTGGAGGAGGTAAATCTTTCAGATTTATACATATGTAATGAGGACAGGAGTTTTTGTTATAATTTTGTAGATTTATACAACAATAAATTGATTGGATGAATTGGCAGTTTTTCCAAGTTTCAAACACTACAGTCTTTTGTGACAATAATAAAAACTATGTGAATTATTAATTTATGAATTTTAATTGAAACTATTATTTTTTTATTCTGCCACACTTAGACTTTTGAATAAGGATGAAAACATAAATTAGTCTCAGCTTAAAGTTAGGAGCATAGATTGCTTTTTTTCTTCCAACTTGATGCTGATTTATCGGCAAAATCATAAAGAAAGATACAATTAGAGTCACATGTCAGAGTCTCAACTGAATACAGTGTCTACTTGCTGGAAAAAACAGCCAAAATCTGTCACTGTGTTTTCACAAGAACGTCAAACCCAAGTTTAGCAACGTGACAGCAGGCACCGACCGCATCTTTGGCCGCAGCAGTCGTGAATGGACTGACTCCAACCCTCATTTATTATTAGTCATTTCTCAGATTCAAATGTTTTGGGGTGAAAAATACCATAACCATAATTACTTCGAAGGGAATCCTTTCTCAAAATAGCTTTTACTATCAACAGCTGCAGCGCTTCTCACCAAGTAAGTTTTTATGGTCATTTTATTTTTGGATTATTTATCAAACTATGAGCCGACATTTAAATATTTGTTTTGCCCTACCAATACCATCGGTGGTGTCTGTGAATTTGGTTTCTGCTGGACCCAAAACAGAACCCAGTATTACAGTGCTTACTTTACATCAGCGTAAGGGTAAACTAAATCACACTGTGCATAAGAAATTAGTTTATTTGTACCCTTCAGAAACCTTTCTTTAACGGATGGTACTTTTTCCTTATTTTGTTCTGACTTAAGGGATGCAGTTCAGTTTGAAGGTCAGTGTCAAGACAGATTCGCTCACCGTTCTCCAAAGCCCACTTCTCTTGGCCTTTAAGCTTGCCAAGGAAACCCAGGTATTTCCTTCCCATTGAAACATTACAATTATTACATAGAAGCTTATAAAATGTAACATTTACAGTAGTTCTAGTGTTTAATCTTGAAATTTCAGCTTTTAAATGGGGGGAGGGAATGAAAATGACTGTCAGGTCCATGAAAATTGTTTCGCCTGTTTAATCGGCCCATTTTTCCAAATTCTTGTCTATTTTTTTGTAAAATACCATTGAAAAAGAAGGCACTGATGAAGGAATTTATTAACCTGAACCTATAGCCTGTTCAGTGAGTAAACATCAAATCTATTTTGTTTCTAAAAAAAGGCTTTCCAGATTTTGCGTTTCCTGAAGATTGAAGTTGTGAGTGAGATAGCAAAAGATCTACCTCCTACCATACCCTACGAACGCCCCAAGAGAAAAACAATGAGGGAGCTATGGGGAGAAATTGTGGAGGGTGAACGTCCACCAAGGTAAGCTAGTATTATTTTATTATGAGGCATACATGTATTTCTCAATGTCAATTGTCTATTACATGAAACATATTGACATAATAGGTCATGTTTCAGTTGTCTTTACTTTTAATGCCATTTCACTAATTTTACGAAAAATGTCTGATTTTGGCATGGGGCATGTTGTCAAAATAGCTGGCATTTGCGCACATAGGGCACATAATAAAAATAATACAAACTAGATCTTATATAGCACATTTTACAATAACGTATAAATGCGCTTTACATTAGGGCCCTGGTCATTGGACCAATAACACTCCTGTAATCTTTCTCAGCTCCCTGGGGAGTATACAGCCAAAGGCTTTTTCAGAAACAATACCAACCTCTACCCTTATACCCATTTATACCCCAGGGTGAATAGAAGCAATTATAGTAAAGCATCTCATTTAGGGACACAAGTGTCATGACCGGGATTCTAACTCGCACTCTGATGACTTAACCACCAACTTGAATTTGATGCTCTAAACCGGGCAGCCATGACACCCTACAGTTTCAAGAATTGTTTTTTAAAGCAAGGTTTTTGAATAAAGACATACTTGCAATGGTAAAGAAGTGACTTTGCACTCCAATTATGATACTTGAAAGCTGTAAATTTCTTTTTCAAAACTGGTTTGATTGTAACAAACATTTTACTTGGAGTCCCTTGGTATATCAAACTCATTTCGAGTAAACAAATCAAAAGACCAACCTGATCAAAGCAAATCAGAGTGTAATGCAGTTTGACTATACTTTGGAAATTTTTTATCCTAAGAATAACTGAAAACACACTGACATCTTTGCCATCACCACGTGTACCTTGAGATGGTGCAAAACTGTCTAACAATATTTAAAATACAGTTTGAAAAAAAATGAAGACCAATTTTCCTTCTCTTTTCCACAATGTCAGCTCCAACAAGAGTAAATTGGTGATGGGAGAGCTGAAGCCTTACAACATACCATCACGGATCCGCTTCATGGGCCGATTCGATGACAGTGAAGATGATAAAGAGTAAGCTGTGGTTTTGTCTCAGTCTGAAGTTGCTACATGAAGCCATCTTGCCTTTTTATAACTAATTGTCACATACGATAAAAAGATAATTACAAAAATATTCAATTGAGCAAAGAAGTTTGGCATTGCACAGGACCGCCCACCAACATTGGGCCGGTTAGCTTTGCTAGAAGAGCACTTGTAAGGTGATTGAGAGGTTGCGGGTTCGCAGGTCTGGCATCTGCCAAATGTTCTTTGCTCACTTTAAATTTGTATACATTTTCTAAAGTTGCTGAAATGTTATGTCTTGAATTTACTTACTATGATTGTTTTAATCACATAAATATTTCTATTATTTATTTTAGTTTCTGTTCATGTTTCTTTTTTATTTAAGACATATATTTGAAATGATTTCATTTTTAAACCACTCTACAGTTTGTTTGATATTTTTAAAAATACATTTATAGACCATTGCTGTGTAAATTTTCTGTGGGATACTGAATTGTATGTGAACAAGTTACCCTGATTAAAGATCAGAAATAAATACAGAAAAAAATATTCAAATGATCAATAGGAAATATAGCAAAAAATGATATGGTTAGTTTTATAGTACCAAGTTGAAAAGAGTATGAACAGCTAGGTCTCCTTGTTTACAATAATTTTGGGTTGAACAGAGCAAAATTGACTAGAGTGGGACTTGAACTTGCGACCTCCGGATTAATGTGCCAGCACTCTACCACTGAGCTATCTAGCCCTAATGTTGGTGGTCTCCTTATTTTGTCAACACATTTGTTTGGGGGTGCCAGTCAGAAGCCATTCAATTTGAAACTGCCATAGCCAGGTATCACACCCATATTGACGATAAAACCTGGGAAGCGACTGCAGTAGGTGATTCCTCTGCTGCCGCTTCCCGGGATAAATCGTAAACTTGGGTGTGATCCCTGGCTACACGGCAGTTACTAGTTGAATGGCTTCTGACTGGCACCCCTGAACAAAGATAATGACATAACAATAAAACGGACAGCATTACATCTATATAGCTCAGTTTGTTGAGTAAGGGTTCGAAGGTTCAAGTCCCGCTGTATTCAATTTTTCTTTGTCCAACCCTAAATTATTTCAAATTCATCCAAGCATTTTCCCATGTGGTTTATTACTGGATAAATATTTTCAGGCGTAATGCCTTTGAGATGCCTCTGACATGGGACAACTATGTAGACAAACTGTCGGATCTGCTTCACATTGAAGAGATGCAGATGGAGGTGGACATCCGTAGATATGACTTGGCGGGGGCCTGCATGAAAAGAGACGGAAAATTCTTACGACTTAAGGTAAGTCATTTTCTTAACAACCTTGGTGTCTTTTTGTCTGGAATAATTTAAGTATGTGCATATCATTTGTAGTGTGATCTCTTGTTTAGTTGACTTTGTTTATGTATAAAAGTTAGGCAGGTCCTGCTACCCAGTAGCACCCATTTTCATAAACTGTTACGCAGAAAATCATGCTTAGCAGGTGTCTTTGTGTGGGTGGGAGTCTGCCAGAGTTGGAAGGTAGATTTTAAATTGTTCTTGTTTTTCTTCACATGCAAAGCTCCAAGGGACTTGATCATGCAGGAGATCCTAGAAATGAGCATTCCACATAACTTAGATGGGGGGGGGGGGGGTCAGTTGTCAGTGTGTTTTTTTTTTTTTATGGCATGTGAAATTTGTTCCTGGCATACTAATGTACACAAAATCTGGTATACCACCATATAGTACAAGAGTCTTCCAGTGCTGGGTGGCAGATTTTAAGTGTTTCTTGTTTTTTTCACTTGCAAAGCTCAGAGGGACTTGATCATCCAGGAGATTACAGACAGGACCATTCCACATATCTTAGATGGGGTGGGGGGTGGGTCCCAGAGTTTTTTTTTTTTTTATGGGCTGTGAAATTTGTGCCTGGCATACAAATGTACACAAAATCTGGTATACCACTGCACATAAACACAGAGCTACCCAGATATAACCCTCTGATAAGTGGAACAATCTGTTCAGTTGTCTCTGTAACAGGTTTGGCTTGTCAAGTCCTGTCGACTGGTCATTGAAGGCCACCACTCACCGCCCCCCCAGACAAACTGTCTCCACTATGTGAGAGAGACACACTCCTGTCCGCATAGTAAACCACAAAGCAAGAGATAAACAGTGTGGCTATTTACGCTTGCAATAATATTTACAGGGAGTTTAGGGCTGTATTGTGTGGTCAACAGGGTGTTAAAAATCTGTCAGGCTAACACAAAAATATAACACAAACATAAAACTTGAAACTCTTTGTTTTATATTATTTTTCTTTGTTCAACCCAAAGTTAATTGTGATTTAGTTGCCTATAATTTGACCCAAATTAACAAAATATTAATTGAACCAAAATTTAATTACAAATTAATTAAACAAAACAAATCAAGGCTTAAGTAATCCCAGACAACAACTGTGCATGTAAAGAAGTCACTCAGATGTCAAAAAATAATTGGGATATGAAATATGACAATGTTATCACAACAGAGGGGGCATGCCACTAACCAGTGTCGCACTGCAGTGGATCTGAGGGTCTCTGGGGACCTATCGCCTATAAGGGTTGCAAAAAAATAAGCGGACGACTTTAGTTACAACAGTGTTAACTTGATAGTATTTTGGCTGGCAAACTGGTTCTGCTAACAAGATTTGTCTGTGTCTAGCATATTTTGTGTTAAAATAATTAGCTTTAGGAAGTGGGCCCAGTTGACAAAGCCTTACGTACTTCTGTTGGGTGACTAATGAAATGTTTCTCAGTTGCAATGAAATTTAACTCCTTTGCAGGTCCTAGGCCTTGCAGAAAATCGTCCTTCTGTGCTCAAGGGAGATTATCTTTTTGCTCGTTACCCGGGTGATCGATCCAATCATGCTAAAAAATACAAGGGATACGTCCATCGTGTGGAACTGGAAGAACTGGTCCTTGGTTTTGACAAAGAGTAAGATATTATTAATTATCACATACTATTAATTATAAACCTTCACTAAAAATGTGTGAGGGTCGCATTGCAAATACATTGCTTGCTTTGATTATCTTTTCTTTTATCTGTTGTTTTGTGTTGCATCTATTTTGAATGAAACTTTTTATGATTTACAAAAATACAAGGTTGGTCATGAACACTTAAGGTTTACTTTTCAACGTCTTTTATCACACATGAGACATCTTCAAGTTTTGTTTAATGCTTCGACAAAATATGTTTATTTCCTTTTCTTGATTTTTATGTTTAGATTTGTGAGTCAACACATTGATGGGCAAAAATATGACATTGAGTTTACCTTCAACCGGTTCCCACTTCGTCGTCAGCACTATGCTGTAGAGGAGGCATTTAAGTACAACATGGAGCCAGTTCTCTTCCCAAAGTCCACTGAAGACCAAGAGCCTAAAGAGCCTTTGTGCCAAGTAAAGGAAGACACAAGGTACTGTTATAGAATGGAAGTAAAATACAGCACTACTTTGGTTTTACCCTTACAGCACTGCTCGATGCTCCCTAGTTCTGTAGAAAAAAAATCACAGGCTATTCAGGTGGTGGGACTTGAACCCATGACCCCTGCATTCTAGAGCAGATGTCTCATTGCTAGACCACCCACGTGTGTCCAGTGATGAGAGGCCAGTTTGAATCCTGTAATGACTTCACTTTTGTTCAAAATACCACCTAGATGACGGACAAACTTTCCACCACTCACGTGATCAACAGAAGACAAGCCCGAGGATAACCAAAAAGGAAAAAAAAAAATCACTATCTAAAAGCGATCCAGACAATTAAAACCTACAGAGGCACCACAAGTAGGACAAGAATAATCACAAAATAAAAAAAACAAAAAGCCGCAAGACGAAAAATATAAAAATATAAATTAAATTCATAAAAACTCTCAAGGCAGCAAAATTAAAAATACATGATTGACGTTCGCACCTTAAACGCCATCTGAATTACTGTAGAGGAAACAGTATTGGAAGATCCACCAAAGTTACCTTTCTCAAATGCTGCAATTGAAATAAGGTCAAAATGAACGTGCACAAAAACCCTTGACAAAACAAGAACTATTTTCTAAACTAAACATGAACACCAATTATTTTAAAAGGTTCTTAGGCTTCTATCTGCAATAGTATGTGTGGACGGGTTATCCATGGTTGGGACTTGGCTGGATGGCTTTTCCCAATCAAGGCATTTTAGGTGCAAACTTGTATCTTTTGATCATTTGGATTGCTTTCAGGTTATCCTCAGGCTTGTCTTCTGTATTCCTGTTTATATTGTTGGTTGTTTTTATTGTTTGTGTGCTGCCTGGAAATAAATAAATTAATGAATAAAAGGTGTGGTTATTGAAAACTTGAGGATCAGAATGAGGGTACTCTTTCTCAAACTATGATGAACATTGCCTTTAAAACAACTATTGGTTGGGTGGTTTGAATAAAGCTCTGTTTAGAGTCGCAACTTCTTCATAGAAAGATGGTTAGGGTGTAAACCTTTTGCAAAACGGCTCCTTTTTTGTGTGAATGTTTGTGTTTATAAAGAGAAATTTAGAGTTGGTCTGAGTGTAAGTTTCTGATTCATAAAACGTTCTTACAGTGCGTTTGCAAGACAGCTGTTTGACAGGAAGCTTGCAAGCAACGACGAGCAGATAAGAGCCATCCAACATATTGTAAAAGGCTCTTCCCGTCCTGCACCTTATCTCATATTTGGACCGCCAGGCACTGGCAAGACTGTTACCATGGTTGAGGCCATCAAACAGGTATGTATTAACCGCTTCAAGTCGGATGGTGTGTACATCCTCCAAATCTTTCTAAACTGGCATATGGCAGATGATTTTTACAGCCCAGAACAACTGTCAAACAGCTGACATGTATATTCACCTGGACATTTTGCTGTTTAGTTGCACAGGGAAGCACCTACCATGCTGTATGCTTCGTTAAGAGGTACAGAAGATACTGGAATGTATGCTCGTAATGTCCCTTTTTATTGGGTTTGTTGATTAGTCCCTAGATCCAGACTTTTGTCCTTTTATACACAAATTTTGGCTCATAAGAATGGAGTAACTGCTATCACTGTATTCCGCTCAATGGTAGGTTAGTCAGAATGTTCAGAGATTCCAGCATGCCATGGCAGATTATCAATCGTGGCTTATGGTCGAGGTTTTGCGATTCACAGTATTTTTACACAAGAGAAAAACAAATCCTGGTGCTTATTATGAGAACCTCTGTGGTCTTTCCTTTGTCAAACTAGGGGTTCATTGTCGTGACAATGATATTTTCAATGAGAAATGATTACTCCCGAAGCTCTGAAAAGTTCTGAAAAATAATACCGTATCGAGGCACGGACAATTATTTGAAATAAAAACTTGAAGTGGTGAGAGACTTGCACACGTTTCACAATGTGAAGCAGGTTACATTAGTTAACTAATTATTGGATGATCACACCATGACATGCACATTTTAACCAGGGCATGATTCTTGTCCATATTATGGAAAAGAGTATTTTTTCATTGCAGTAACTAATGCCATGACAACTTAATTGGTCTCAGAATTTCTTAGTTGCATTGCCTTGTAGTTAAAACAAAAACAAAACCCAATCCCTCACTGTCCTAAATATTAATGTTGTTGCACATACAACCTGAGTGTCACATCCTAGTTGCCTGTGCTCCTTCAAATAGTGCCGCTGATCTGGTTGCAAAACATTTGTTTAAGATGAAACTTGCTACTTGCCCCCCCCCCCCCCACCTCACCAAAAATAAAAACAAAAAACAAAAAACTTCTTGGAAAAAAAAAAAAAAAGAGGTTAGAAACTGATTTTTGCCCAAATGCATTGTTCTGAATAATTTACCTTGCTGCTTTGCCTGAGTGTTACATCGTTGCCTGGACTGATCTAATTGCAAAGCGTTCCAACTCCGAGGCATGCTGTTTGCCCCTCCCTCAAAACCCCCCCCAACAACAAAAATCTTACAAAAACCCTACAACAACAACAACAACAACATTAAAAACAAATAAACACCAAAAAGCAACCAAAAAAAAAACCTAAAACAAACAAACAAACACTCCAACAAAACAAAGAAAAGAAAACTTCTTGAAGATATGAAGAAGGGAATTAAAAAAAGTTTGTTTTACCAAACTTTACCATCCTAAATATTCATCTTGTTGTAGGTATACAATGCTTTGCCGGAGAGTCACATCCTGGCCTGTGCTCCTTCTAATAGTGCCACTGATCTGATTGCAAAACGTCTACTCAGCGGTGCAGGAACACCTATAGATAAGACCTACCTTTTTAGAATGAATGCTCCAAGTAGAGACTGGAGGACGGTGGATGAAACTCTCAAGGTGTGCTACTGAAAGACTGTGCAAATCTGATGCTCTTATTTGGATATTTGATTTATAGTAATGCGGCCAAATCTGCAACCAACCATGCCGAACCCTTACTGGGGCAAACCCCTTATCTTAACGATTAGTGTTTTGGGCTCTTTTACAAGCACAGGATCTACCGCATTTTGGTTAAGTGTCTTGCTTGAGGTACCCAAACCCATGAGAAATTGAGCCTGGTGCACTAGATCGCTCAGTCATAACACTCATTCTTAATTGTTGGAAGCAAATTTAGTGATGTCAAAACACAAATCAATAGGATAAGTCCATTAGTGCTTTATGACGAACAAGTCCACTCAAGTTTTCTACAACTTGGAAGGAAAACCACTTTGCAGTAGGTCTGTAAGCAGATGGTTTGAAGGAAACTATTGTTTCTTTGATTGTAGGAGAAAGATTGCTGTAACTATGACAAGATGACAGGAGAGACTTACTTTTCCTCTAAAGAAGACATCATGAAGAAGCGTGTGATAGTCACAACACTTTGCACTGCTGGACGGTTGGTTATAATTCAGCATTAGTGTCACATCATCAACCTACTTCTGACAATTTGGGGAATGTTTTAATGTTCATCATTTTTCAACATTGTCAAAATTTTTGTTTTTCTGGAGTTTCAAAATGACTTGGAGCATTTAAAATTATGTTGAGAGAAATGATTTCGACAGCTCAGATCAATTTCACAATAATTTATTTTGAGCTCTGGCAAAGATTTATTCCAAGGGCACACAGAAAATTATTTGGAGTGTTCCAAATTATTTTGAGAGATTTGATTTCGAAAGCACAAATAGATTTTGCAATAATTTATTTTGAGCTTTTCCAATAATTTATTTTAAGCTGGCAATCATTTTATTTCTGAGGGCACAAAATTGATTTGGAGTGTTCCCAATTATTCAAGAGAGATTATTTTGACAGAACAAATCAAATTTGTAATAATTTTTTTTCAAGCAGTTGCAATAAATTATTCTTAGTTCTAGCAATAATTTATTTCAAGTAATAAACCACAAGGGAAAGTGACTGGGTTATTTATTTCAAGCGCACAAAATAAATTATGTCGAGTGTTCAAAATTATTTCGAGCAAAATGATTGAAACCACAAAATTATTTTGCAATAATTTATTTCGTGCTTTTCCAATATTTTTTTGGGAGCTCTCGCAAAACGATTTTGAGAGCAGGAAATAATTCAGCAATAATTTATTTGAGTTCTCGCAATATATAAAGTATTTTTTCCCATTACGTTTCTTTCGGTGCTTCGTAGTAACAACCCTTCGTCTATGAAATTTTCAGGTTTTATTAAATAACTTTTTGAGAGCCCTTCCTCATTAAAATCCTTTTAAGGTTTCCTTGACTTGAACTTCACTCAAATTTATTTCATACGTTAATCCGGAGGTCGTTGGTTCAAATTCTTCTCTAGTAAACATTTCCTTTTTTCAACTCCAAATTGTTTATATTGCATAAAAGTTGTACCTTTTGCCAAGTATTTTATTCTAATGACAAATGCATCTGCCATTGTTTCCTCCTCCAAAAAGACTTGCAGCAGCGAGTTTCCCTGAAGATCATTTCACGCATGTCTTTATTGATGAGGCTGGTCATGCAGTGGAACCAGAAGCCATCATAGCCCTGTCTAATCTCCTGAATTCAGATAACACCAAAGGAGGTCAAGTGGTTCTGGCCGGTGACCCCAAGCAGCTCGGACCCATCATCAGATCACCAATAGCAATTAAGAATGGATTAGGTGAGACAGATCAAGTTGTATTAGCACTTTTATTTGTTGACTATTGACCCATTATGTCAATGTCACAAACATGTAGTATAATGATGAAATGTAAATCAAGAACATGTCACCTAAAAGCGTTTTTCGTTTTTTAGGAGTAAGCTGTTCTTTGATTGGAAGTATTTCTTGCAACTTTTTAAAATAAAATGTAACTGAATTATCTATTTTCAAACCCTTCAGAGCTGTCTCTTTTGGAGCGTCACATGTGCCATTCTAAAATATACAAACGCAATGAAGAAGAGCCGCACTACGACAACCGTGTCTTGACCAAGCTTTTGCGTAACTATCGATCTCACCCAGTCATCCTCAAACTACCCAATAAGATGTTCTACGATAATGAACTTGAGGTACATGCTGATGAGATGGAGCGGCAGTCATTGTGTGATTGGGAAAGCTTGCCCAATAAGGTGAGCGCGGTAGAACTTCATAACATGAAATAGTTCTCAAACATAGGAAAACAACAAATGGTGTAATATGACTTTGAATTCTTATTTATTCTGCCAGTCAACTCTCACTGGTTTCCGTTACATGAGTGCCATGTTTTTGATCTCAACCATCCACTCTAGAGGGCGCTACATCATTTAATAATGCAAAGAGGAATATTCCCCTGGTTATAACATAAAAGATCTGTGTTGTTGGCGATGCTGTTGTTCCGTCCCAACTTGACAATCGTCCCAACTATAGTTGGGACTGGTCCCAACTTCAGTGTTACAGTTGGGACATCCCAACTATAGTTGGGATCACGTATAGAGCTCTACAGACTATAAGTGTCTACTCGAAAGTGAGGACATGATCAAGCGTGCTCGGACTGTTGTCTTCCTTCATGGTAAAACTCTGCAGACACACGCTATTGCTGGAGAGCTGCGATCGGCGTAAATGGAAGGATTGTAAAGATTTTTTATTTCAAACTTTGCCTTGGCTCTGCTGCCAATACATGCCAAAATCCTAGTTTAAGTCTCAAAATTATCAAGTACTAGAAAAATGTGGTCTTAATAACTTCCAACTATTATACAGTATTTTGATTATTAGTTATTCTTGTCCATTTCATTAACAATGTTTGAAGAAAAGATATTTTCATTGACATTGAGGAATGGGACCCAGGAAGACTGGCTACGATGGTACCCTGTATTTACTACGATTCCAACTAAGTTGGGGCACCCCAACTGTAACACTGAAGTTGGAACCCAACTATAGTGGGGGTAATATTGTCAAGTTGGGGTGGAACACTGTTACATCGATCTCCTGCCTCCATATATATGGGCAGCCAGGGCTCAATTTCACAAAGAGCTGAGATTTATCTCGACTTCGAGTTTCTGTTAATTGCTAAGCAAAATATGATGTCACAATACATATCACTATGGTAATACTGACAACTCATCTTATGATGAATCTTCGTGCAATTTTGTTGAATGTGCATGAACAATTCATGATTATTTACCGACAGTCATTCATGAAAATTCATGAATGTCCTTGGACAACAAATTGGAACAATCCCAGTTGAAGAATTATCATGACAAGTTTAGCTTTATGGTATTTTTATTTCTTGTGTGCTTTAGAAATTCCCCATTGTATTCCATGGTGTGGAAGGCATAGATGAACGAGAGGGTAACAGCCCTTCCTTCTTCAACAAAAAGGAGATTGAAATTGTTGTGGAGTATGTTGAGAACCTACTGGGCAAGAGAGGAGGAAGAAAAATTAAAGAGTCTGACATTGGGATCATCACTCCATACCGCCGCCAGGTATGTCACTTAGTTTGGCCTGTAAGACAGACATAGACAAGATTTTACAACATTGAAGGTTAAGTCATTAGTGCTCTGTACTAATGACGTCGCTTTTGCAAAAATATGCCTGTATGTTTGACAAACACTCCACTATGTTGCTCTCATGTAATCACTGCATCGAGCACCAGACCAAGAGTACAGTCTGTTCATTTAGTCTGTGCAAAGCTTGGACGTTAGTGAATTTTGACATGTATTAATACAAACAAAGTTATGAGGAGGCAAAGTGTAAAAAGCAATATGCCACTCTACTAAGCTGTACAGAAAACTAAATTAGCTCCATAATTTGATTTTACTCTCCCCCAAAAATGAAATTTGTTACCTTACTCCAATTCTCAAGTTGTATAAAATCATATTCGTTTAGGTTCTGTTTTTTATGAAACACTGTTTTATTTTCATTTTGTTTGAATTAAAATAGGAACAAACCTCATTTACTTGGAAGGATGCATAGATCAATGTAGAAGAATACTCATTAGATAAATTTTTTGTGTGACTGTCATTAGAGCAAACTGCTACATTTTTATTTTGATTTTTACAAAGTGAGTGTTTTTTATGAATCATTTTGTGACAAGGAATTCATAGTCTAACTAAACCAAAAATGACAGGTGCAAAAAATCAAGGAGGTTTTGAAGAAGCGTCACCATGGTGACATCAAGGTGGGGTCGGTTGAGGAGTTTCAAGGTCAGGAACGATTGGTCATCATCATCTCCACGGTACGCAGCACTAAGCCAGAGTACATCCAGATGGACATTGACTTTCATCTTGGCTTCGTCAAGAATCCCAAGGTTTGTTACAAATAGTTGAGATATTTTCATCTTGAATGTTTTTGTCTTTTAGCCCCTTACCAAGAGTGGCTTTCAGCCTTGCTTGGGGCAAACTTGCATTAATCAATTTTAAACAAGTGTTGTCAATCTTACAAGACTATGCACAGAGGTCAACGTTGTGATATTTTAACTGTAATAAGTAGACTCTTTCTTAAATGGGGCAACATCATTGTGTTTTTGTTTTAGAAAACACTAGCCTGGGATCAATTTTTCAAAGCCATGCTAAAATAAATAATATTAACAAAATGACAGGTAAGATTTGAAGCTTTGCATGGTGTAGATATTGAGATTGCAGGTAGGGTAATACTTTGATAATGACCCAGAATTATTACTTTTTGAATTATTTTTTATTCGAAAGCCTACTTGTTATAAAGATGGTGATGGTAATAAGCGTTCCACAAAATTATTTTGTCTGAAGTGAGATTTTATAGAGGTATCAATAAAAGTATGTCAAAAAGTTTGAATCTCGGTAAGGCAATTTTTTTAGCTTTGAATTTACACGGTGTCTTATTGTGAATGCTGTGGCCTGAAATGCGGTTGGTACCCGCTGTCACCTCGCTAAACCAGGATTTGATGTTCTTGATGAAAATAACGTGACAGTTTTGTGCTGTTTTTCTCAACAAGCAGACTCTGTATTCAGCTGAAACTTTTGCAGGTGTATTTCATCAAATCTTTCTGGATAATTTGTATATTTCTGGATGGTACATTTTAAATAATTTGGTGTTGACACAGCTCTCTACCAACTGAACTATCTAGCCCTAATAATTGTGGTCTCCCTGTTTTGGTGGTTTACTCGATGTTTTGAGCATGATGCTCTGTGTGTTATCAGGGGATTTTAGGTGATGTTTGACCATTGAAGAGCTTTTCCAATTACCAATGATGTACACCCTCAAGTTATCAAGACTAAAATGATGACACCCATGCCCATTATACCCTCACCACCATTTGTAAACCATCACCTTTAAAAACTAAGGTGAAGTAAAATACAAAGTTTTCCTTACTGGGGTTAAGTTTAAAAAGGATCAGATTGGCTAAGTGGTTTCTTTCCTAGCCTTTTACCTCTGTTGACGAGGTTTGAGTCTCATCTTAGACTGGTGCCTTGCATGTGCATTTTTTAAATATTTGGATTACATGCTCTTGGGGTGTCCTCCCACACCTAAAACAAAACACTTTGAAATAATTCTTTGTGCAGGTAGCTTTAGGTCCTATGGGTTACAGTTTTCCTTTGAAGAATCCTTTGTTTCATTACCAGAAAGACTGAAGTAATAAAACAATAAAAGTGCAATAACTAAATACAAACACACAAAAATTGAGTTGAACTGAATGAATTGAAAATGCAATCTTCCAATAGTGACCTATCATTTAAAATGCCTAATGATGTTCCCTCTACAGAGATTGAATGTTGCTGTCACACGAGCCAAGGCGTTGCTGATTTTTGTTGGTAACCCGTACATGCTGAACAAGGATTCAAACTGGAGCATGTGAGTTGACTAAGTTTTATTATGGATTCATATACATTCAACAGTAACAATTGGAGACTTTGGAATGCCAGGTGGCAGCAGACTTACCAGGTAAATTTCCATTGTTAACGTAGTTGTGAGCATGCACACATTACCAAGAACAAAAGATTTAAGGTAAGTCTTCTGCCACCTAGTGTCCCAAAAGTGCCCCAAGGGAGACTTCACCGGGTAAATGCATAGTTCTTGGATATGTGATGCATACATATCCGAAATTAATATTGACGTAGTTCTGAGCTGAGAACTTTTGTAGTTTTGAAAACCAGGTAAACAATGGAAACTTAAACCTGGCAAGTCTGCTGCCACCTAGTGTTCCGAGATTTTACAGGTTTAGTAAATCAGATTTTGATAATGTTCACTTTTTTTTGTAGGTTTCTTCAGTATTGCATTGAAAACAAAGCTAATGTAGGATGTAACTTTGAAGAGGAAGAAGACGACCTGGAGGAAATCATACAGAAGCTTGACCAAGTCAAAATTACTGCTTCATTAGGTAAGGAATTCTACTCTAACATGGAGTCCCAAATCCTCCAAAGTTCTATTCAGGAAGCTCTCTGACTTTGGTACTGCAGGCCCAAATAACAATTACTTAAAATCATTGTAACGGGCATAGCAATCTTAAAGTCCAAACTTTTTAGGGTTGAGTTACCAAAAACCACAAATTATTTCCAAACGGACGTCACTGTGCAGAAGATTAAATAAATTGTTGAACATGTGTTGTAAATTTTTGTATTAAAATAGCACTCTGCACTTATGCTCAAAATAGCTCAGTACCCAGATCTCATTCAAATGGTCAAATTTTACTAATGTGCACAAGCGTTAAGCTTGAAATTTACTTGCATTATAGTGACAGTGACTTTACTACTGCGGTCTTGCACACCAATCACCTGATTGGTGGAATGTTTGTCTGAGATTTGGGTGTTTTGAGCAAACTTTACGCCATTTGTGCAGAGTGCTATTGAGCCAAAATCGTCCTTTAAGTCATCATATATTTATTGACAACTGAAATATCAGAAATATGCAATACTTGTAGATACAAATACAGTAAAGTGGTGAAGACTTGTCATTCTTCGTTCTATTTGGATTCCCAATACAAAATGTACTAAAAGACAAGAAATGTTGACAAGCCACCTTAAACCTAGTAATAACAGATGTGTAACTACTTTCCTATAATATGAATTGCTGATTTTGTTTTGTGTTGAGAGGAATGTGTGCATTAAAGTCAGTTTTATCAACAGCTTCCCTTCCCAATTTTTCACAAGCTCTAGTGTTTCTGATCTGTAGAGTGTGGGTTCGATTCCCGGTCTTGACACTTGTGTCCTTAAGCAAGACCCTTGACCATAATATTAATTTATCCTTCGGAAGGGACTTAAAGCTCTAGGTCCTGTGTAAAAGCATCCTGTACGCTATAAGAGAAGGGGTTTGCCCTGCGGCTTTCTGTCATAGTCAGCAGCAGATTGCATTGTATCACCTTGTAAACCCTTACAAGTGCTATATATAATAGGTCTCAAAATTCTAAAACTTATAAAAGTATTATCTTTTAAAATAAAGCTATTAAAAGTTTAAAAGCTTGAAAGCGATTTGAGATGCCCAAAGATAATGCACAATAATATTATCAACTGATTGTTACAACTATTATAGAAGATTCATTCAAGTAGAGACAAATTTTCGAAATATATATATATATATATTTTTTCAGAGTGATTTATTGAAGCAATGAATTTAAACCAAAATGGTTTTCAGATTACCCCCCTCCCCTTCCTTCCCCCTCCCTCTCCCCAATTGGTTTTCATCTGATAATCACAAGTGGTATAATCCATGTCTTTAACTTGTAGTTGATGAGTCAGTTGCAGAAAGGATGGGAGTGAGTGCAGTTGCAGAGCAACAAGATCCTGAGTGGCGGAGTGAAGTATAAGGGCAGCCTCTCTGTGATCCGTACTCATACAATGCAACCATCTTGATGTTCACACTGTGCCTAGGACACAAAACATACACCGTGGATTGAAATTGAAGTTTGTTTGAAACTTTCCAGGTGCACTTCCAAACATTATTTTGTTTGTTTCTCAATGATTTTCTTTGCCAACATCAAGCCACCCAGAGCAATTTAATTTTTTACAATATATTAACATTGTTTTACAAATAATGTTCCACCAAATCTATCTTGTATATTTAAAAGGGTATCAAATTATTATTTTTTCCTATGCCCAATTTCATAGAGCTGCTGATGAAGCACTAAAATTTGTGCTTATCAGGTTACCAGCCAAAAAAAACCTGTCAAATGTACCATCTGTGACTGGTATCCTGCTCATTTTTGCTCAGCAGAAAATCGTTGAGAAATATTTTCTTCTAAAGCAACTCTATGACATTGGGCCCTGGTATGCACCTGCCGGTAGCTTATAATTTGTTTGCTGTATGTTTTACTGAAATATCAGATTTGCATTCCTAAAGACAGTGCAATTGCAGTGCAATAGCATGATGGAAACTGAATCTGCACTGCTGTTCAATCTCTGCAACAGGAATTCTAGGTTAGTCCTGCTTTTGTTGATACAGCTCACGTGTAATGTCTTGTTGCGTAAATACAGTCTTATCTGTGATGCTGATGCTAACATTTTTGTTTCAATGTGAACAGAATATTATACTTCAAAATCTGTAGAGAGTTTTTAGAAAGTGAGACTGAAATAACTAAGATAACAAGAATGAAATCGAGAATTTTGCAGTGTTCATTCAACAATAAAGAACATTCCAGTTTTTAAATAGTTATTCGTTACTAAAATCATACATGGAGCTTCCTAATTAGGCAATATGAATGACAAGCTTACTTGGGGCTTCATTTCGTATGTATGGTCATACACATAGAAGTCAATAGTTGCGTTCGACTAGCTTCCCTGTGTGTACCGAGGATTTACACTCGTGGTAGCCACGGAATGGTAGCCACGGCTAATCGAACGCTGCGGTGTTTTCGCTTAGCACTCTTGGAAAATTAATGACAAAGGTTGATGCGTAGCGGCACGACTTAAAAGGGTGAAAACAGACAGCTACGTCATTTCCGTCGTCTGCTCAATTGGAAATGTCGATGTTCGTGACGACACAATTTAATTTTATCATTCACACACACTCACCAACTGTTTGTTTTTCAGGAAATGCATTTCCTGTGTGGTTGCTATAATTGTTTCATAGATGATAAATTTTACTTACATGTGTAAGCTACTCGAACGCACCCCTTATGATTCTACAACTTGCTGAAATCTTCTTGATAAATACAGATGCGATAGGTCAATTGAAATTAAATGGAATCGGGAAAGATAGCTGCTTTACTTTATAAAATGTAAAATATTTCTAAAAAGTAAAGAGTAGTCCAAATATTGAAAAGGGGGTAAGTCCATAATTTTTCTCGAATTTGGGTAAATTTTTAAGCTGCAATTTTACACTCAACAGTGATGCAGTAGGCTCTACTGATGCCTTTTTATGCAGCTTGACCCAGGATAAAAGCACTATTTATGGAAATGTTGAGAGTTGAAAAAAAAAGGCCAAAAATTGAAAAAGGCATAAGGGGCAAGTCCAGCATTTTTATCAAATTTGGTTCAATTTTTTAGTTGGAATTTTGCGCTCTATAACGATGTAGTAGGCTCTACTCATGCCTTTAATGTAACTTTAGACCAAGAATAAAAGCACTATTTATGGAAATTCTGATAGTTGAAAATTAGGCAAAAAACTGAAAAAGGCATAGGGGTAAGTCCAGCAAATTTTATCAAATTTGTTTTCAATTTTTTTGTTGGATTTTTGCGCTCTTTAATGATGTAGTAGGCCTCACTGATGCCTTTTTATGTGACTTGACCCAAAATAAAAGCAATACTTGGGGAAATAATCTTGAAATTTGCAAAACAGACAAAAAGGCGAATGAATCACAGTATTTTTATCAAATTTTGGTAAATTTTTTAGTTTGAATTTTACGCTCAATAATTATGCAGTAGGCTCTACTGATGCCTTTTGATGTAACTGGAATCAGGATAAAAGCTTCATTTAGGGAAAGATTAATATTTGAAAAATAGTCAAACAACTAAAATATAAATCATAAGGGGTAATTTCAATTTTTTTTCAATTTTTGAGTTGAAAATTGTCGCTTTATAACGATGCAGTAGGCTCTATCGGTGCCTTTTTTGTAACTTGACCCAGGATATAAGCTATATTTTGAGAAATTTTTAGAAACATTTTGAGAAATATTCTGAGTACTTCCAAAAGTATGAAACATGCAATAGATTTTGTTTCACAGTATATTCAGAAGTCAGTGTGAATCTACAACCATACATGAGATTTCATATATATATGTATGGTCAACCATGAGCAAGTTCGATCAAGGGACTATAGTTGACTGACCATTGGGCGATTTTGCCTGGTACCCAGGATGTTCTTCATGCATAGGTAACCATGGAACATTGACTAGTGGTTGACAAATGGTCGCTGATGGAACTTGCCCCAGGTTTACTAAATGCCAGTGTATTCAGTATGATCTGATGTATATTTAAATATGTAAATTTCTGTCAATACCTTTAAAAGGTGATGGTATCTTATGAATTGATTTTAAATTTACTACATATTGTCTTACTAGACTTAATAGTCAGCCAATCTAAAAAAAAATAAGATGAGATTTTTATCAAATTACTCCAAAGGGTCTTTAAAGACATGTTGGATTTATTTAGAGCATGACAGTATGACTTAAAATAGAATTTAATATGTAATATGCCAATCCATAAGCTATGTCATTCCATAAGAAGTTTCTTAACTGGCCGGTTATAAAAAATAAAAATATAGGAATTTTTTCAGCTAACTATAAAGTGGCTAACACTATCAGGATGCGTGACATAAAAAAACATGAAATATTTTTCAAAGAGATGCTCTTGTTTTTTTTTCCATTTACCCACAGTAATTTCCAGTGTTTTTATCACAAACACCTAATATCTTGCGAAGGTTTTGTTTTCCATATTAACTCTTTCTGATGAGTGTCATTCCTGTAACTATGAACATTTATTCATGAAATAAAAGATGATGAAAACTGAAATCTTGATGTTTACTTTGTGAGGTTTGCTGAAGACCGTTTTATTTTTTGGAAATCATGCATAAGGAGTATTCAAACATCTGGGCCTAATTTCATAGCCTGCTTAGGCAGAAAAAAATCGTTAAGTTTGCTGCTCAGCCAAAATAAGCAGGAGACCAGTTATAGATCGTCTATTTGACATGGTGTTTTAGCTGGTAAACTCATTTTGTAAAGCATAATTGGTCTGAGCCTAGCTACTTATTGTGCATAAGTAGCTCTATGAAGTGGGGCCTGGTAGGGAATCTGTCCTTCAGCTCTCCTTGATAGAGAAAAACAGACGACCACTTAGCCCCTGTCCAGTAATTTCATAGAAATAGAAATAATTCCAAAAATGTGTAACCTTCATTTGAACTCTATGACCTACATTTTAACCCGAACCCTATAAACCTCACCCATAAAACCAACTCCGAGTCTACAAAGGGAGTGAGCTCAAGAATGAACATAAAGCTAAACAGAGAACACCTCCAAGTCCACTACAGTCATGTTTAATTATTAAAACTATTTGCCACAAAAACATTTACCACACTTAAAAACAAAACTGTGCTATATAAAGATAAAAGATTGTTAATAATGCACGCTTCACACTTTGATTGATTAAAACAAACATTTGTAAATACTACACTATAACCTTAAAAATGTTTAAACCTTTGGTGAACCCCAAGCCAATAAGAGAGAGTTGTTCTCTTATAAAGTTTGCATGCCATTGTCACTACTTTTGTAACACACATATCCAGTTTTACGTGTTACAATACGTTCCAATGCATGAATGGTAATGACAAATAAACAAACACTCCAACACCCCCAACAAACACCCCAACTTAATTTGCAGACTTACTTTGTAAAAAACTAACACTTAAACACATACGACCAAACGTCCTGAGAAATGTTTGGATGGAACAATTACTACCTTATTAAACCTGTTAAAGAAGTTGTTAAAGCAACCTACACTGACAAATGAGCAAAATAGTTATGACAATATGGTAATGCATGGTAATGAAAAACAAACAAACAATGATCAAACACCCCAACAAACACCCCCCAACAAACAAAAGTTCTCTTAATTTGTAGACTTTATACAAAATTTACATTTAAACACACTCGACCAAATGTCCTGAGAAATGTTTGGATGGAATTATTACTACCCCATTAAACATGTTAAAGTACTTGTCAAAACACCCCTACACCGTCAAATAAGCAAAATAATTGTGAGAGTATGTTAATACATGGTAATGATAAACAAAAACACAAAAAAACAACAACAAACAAACAAACGTTTTCTTAATTTGCAGACTTACTTAGTACAAAATTAACACTTTAACTTTAAACACACTCGATCAAATGTCCTGAGAAATGTTTGGACGGAAATATTCACTTGTCAAAGCACCCTTAACCGACAAATAATCAAACAATTGTCAAAATAAATTTCACACTTATATCACACAAAACACTCAAAACTGAAAACAATCAATTTGGGAATTTATTACTTTTGCTATGCATGCAATTCAAATGGTGGGACAAAAAGTCAATGGTTGTCTTTTGCAGAAACGAAACAAATATACCCGTTAAAGAAAAGGAAACTTTAAACAAACTGAATCCATTACATATCTTTAGTTAGTGTTTTGTGAGCAATATAGTCCATCAATCCATGGTATTAGACTGATGGGTCCTGACCAGTGCTAGAGGACTCCAAACCTGACTCAGACTCAAGACCTGTCTTGTGTCTTGGACTCTCCCCTCAGTCGGACAACAGGATTTCATCTACAGAACTGGTCCTAACACAAGCCACAAAATGAAACGGTCCAAGCTCATTGACACTACAGAGCTTCCCGGTACTGACTTTCTAAAAAAAATGAAGTGTTGCTGTGGGCTGGAATTGTCACTTTGTGATTACTGTGAAGCCTAGACCCCCATAAGTGTGTTTAAAAAATGCAGTAAAATGTATAAGAAGACATCAAAGCATTGATTGTTCTTTCCTTTATTTTCTAAAATTTTAAGCTGCTGCTATAAATGCCCCTTTCTTTACAAAAACCAAATACCTAGCATTATAATATACCAGTTACTTATGTACTACACTTTGTTTTAGTTGAGAAACTAAGATTTTAGGTAATCACACCTGATCAAAACATTGAGTTGTTTTGCCACATGTTTGCTCAAGAACCACCTTACCTCACCTCACAAGAGAGATAAGCACATGGTGGTACCGCAAACTTCAGTTTCAAGATTGTTTTCCCCAATATGAAAAGTTTCAAATCCTCTTTGTCTGATCCTTAAGTTTTCCAATGTTGATCGCTCTGCAGTTGAACAATTTGTAATGATGGTGTTCCTTGCTAGGAGTTTAGATTGGTAAGAGCCATCTTGGATGAATGGTACTCTGGTGGAAGAACTGGCTTCTCCATATTGGTCACCAGAAACGACTCATAGGCAGGAGGAGGAGAGCAGCTTGGAGGAGCTTGCTCCTGGTCTGTAATGAAGATGTAGTTTTGACACATCTTACTTTCATAAAGAAAACAGTTTATACAGTGATTTCTAAGATGTTTCATCTGAATATTTCTAAAATGTTTCAATCGACTGATTTCTAAGATGTTTCAGTCACCTGATTTGCTAGATGTTTCTATTGGATGAGTTCTAAGATGTTAATTCTTATCTTAGTGTGTACATAACATGAAACATCTTTTTTGGGGAGGTGGGTTAGAGAGATCAACCTAGTAAATCAGCTCATTGCAGTTGGCTCAAGAATATGGACAAAGAAAAGTAGGATTGACACTAAGAACAATAACAACATATTAATCGTACTTTTAGTTGATCAAATAAAAAGACAAAGCCCTGGCTTACCTAGAAAATATGGGTTGGTGGTTCCTGGCTGTGTCTCATAGGCAGTTAAGGGTATATCTGGGACTGGAGATTGTGAAACTTCGTTTCTCACAGTTAACCTTTAATAAATTTGTTAAAAACAAACGAAACATTTTGAGCAAGTTGCACTGAAGTCACTCTATATTGTCAACAAGTCCCAAATAAGGTCTCACCCACCTTTCATTACCAAGAAAAATAAAAGATAGTTCAACAGCAAATGAAGGCCAAGGACGAATTTCATAAAAAAAACGTTGCTTACAAATTTTCTCGCTATGGAATCCGACATTGGTCCAGAGCCTTGTAGATTTTCAAAGGTTTTGTATCCACATTCTTGGTCATTAACACTGCACACAGCACACCACTGCACAAAGCTTTTAAGACTTACTTTTTAACCAGGATGCATAGCAATATGATGATGAGGATAAAAGCAAAGAGGCCAGCAATTCCTAGGATCACAAAAATGGCGTTAAAACCTCCTGCTGCTGCCTGAGCCACTTTCATAAATTTGTCTGTGGTTGTTCTTGTTGTTGTTGATGATAATGACAGACCTGATGACAAAAGCAACAATACAGGAGGGAACACAATTATAACAAAACGGGAAAACCAATCTTGATCTACCATATGAGAAATTCTGTGCAATTTAATAAGTACATTACAAGATTTGGTGTTAATCAACTACAACTTTGTGATTTGAGACATGCATGGTGGAGTATCGGAGTATATTTGGTTTGAGGTAACACCATCCGATATTATATACCACAGATTAATGTCACTTGATGGTAGAACACGCATAACATGTCATACTTAATTTGAGCACGGCACTCAAAATTTGATACAGGAGTCCATTATTGATAAAAATAGGACGCTTGGGGCACTTTAATGCGACGCTTCCCTCTTTCTGAATGTATTTCAGAAGATTGTCTCCCCTGCCCCCTCCCTTACCCCCCTGCTATCCCTTCGTCCCTCCCCCAACCTGTGTGAACCATATTTTCTTACGGTAGCAATCTGTTGAACTGACAGCTCCAGTAGCATCAGTAATCATTCCATCTGGGCATTCAATGCAGTACTCCATCCCAGTCTCATTGCTGAATGTATTTTGAGGGCACAGATCACATCGGTTGACACCAATCACATCGCTCCATACACGGTACGAACCCTTCTCACACAAAGCTACATAAAATTAAAAACATCAAATACCACAACACTCAGCAAAGTTGTTACTAAAAATATCATTACAATCCTAAAAAACATCAAAAGAATCCTCTGGTGTAGATTTTACTTTCTGGGTTCACTACCAATGATGTTGAACTGCTGAAATAAACTTTTCGTTCAGGATAGGGTAGGGATCGAGGCAGTCTTGAGAAAATAAACTGAAAAAGTCATTTTCATGTTTTACAACAACCTGCTGTTAAGTGGCGGGTGGACAGCGAATGGATAAAATAGACAATTTTATTGAAATGCTGTGATGTAACACGCCTGTATACTTTATGTTAGTACCACCGATGTAAACTTTCTTCAAACACTCACCAAAGCATTCAGTGATGTTACTTGCCCCCTTGCCATACGTGACCATCTCATGAGGACAGTTAATACAGGAGGACTGCCCTTCCTGATTCTGATATGTACCAACAGGACAAGGAATGCATTCAAAATCAGTGTCGGAACTCTGAAAAAGAAATGTCCCCTGCCCGCATTCCACTGTGGATAAAATCAAAAGTTTAAAGCAAAACTGATTTGAAAAAACAAATTTTTATTGCATGACCAGACAAAGATTGAGATAGCCATGTTAGTCTGGTAGACAAACCAAAAGATGCTGATGGTAGCGCTTCAAGACTAAAACTTAAAGTAAAAATACTGCATGAACTTTCATAGCAACAACTACTCCAACAGATGCAATGAAGGGGACAATTCAAAGACAGTCTTAATATACAAAAATCAAGGTCAGAAAGACATTGAATTACCGCTTTGAGCTGTCTGAAAGTAAAGATAAATAATCTCTTTGAACTGTCTAAAGATACAGACAAATTACAGAATAAATGGGCAGAAGAAACAAGAGCAATGCTCTCCACATAAAACAGCAACTTGTAGTCTCTCCTTTGTTCTGGGAATGTGCAGTTTATTGCAGTTTTCAATCACAACTTGTAGAAAACACCTTCTGAAAACAGTAGGCTAGACTAAGATGACCTCAGGTCCATAATAAAGGCTACAAAAGGTCACTGAGATCCAAAAGAGCCAAGGAAAACTCACCACAGTATCCATCATCAGTTTGAGCAGTGCCCTCTGGGCACATGTTATATCCATCTGTCACAATTGAGCTGGGGTCAGGAACTTTGACCTCTCCGTTGATCTTTAGTGTGAAATCTCCAGCTTGGACGACATTGACTAAGCCACTTACAGATTCAACTAAAGCAAGCCCATCATTTTCTGAAGTGGGAAAAAAAAAAAAATCAATCAAACATCTCTACTGGCGTTATCAGATCTAGTGCCCATGAAAAACCATCTCCTCAAGGCCATCAGAGAAATCCCCCTGAACTTCCATGGTGCTATAGACTCTTTTAAAAAAATACATTTTTTGAGGCAAGTCATCCTTACTCACAGCTAACAAGCTAAATTGTGAAGGACATGGCTACAATGTGTTAGACCCACAGGCATGCAAAGGCGCCTCTGGCAGCCAGCCACATTGACCCATATATGACCAAGGAGCACAGCCAGAGAAGTGTTGGATTTCTCCAGAGGGGCTGTAGAAAAACCTTGTGGCATAGGCAAGAACCACATTATGGCCTCAGCCAGGAATTGAACCAGGGCCACAGTGGTGAGATGCAAGCACTTTATGCACATGCCACCCAAATTCCATACAATAGTAACCTAGCTGTTCAGACATAAAATGGGTTTTGCTTTTCTCCCTTAATAAACTGTGCAAGTCTCTCGCATATTTTGACGCTTAAGTGAGCGTGTATGTTTCCTTCACACAGTAAAGCAATGTAAAGGGAACCAAAGATGTGCAAATTCGCGCAAGAGTGGAACGGTCTATGGTGATTTAGGGACAATACAAGGTAAAAGGGAGACCTTTGAACAAATCACAAGCTTGCTAGCCTATTATTCAGATAAAGCCTTGCACTTCCTTCTTGACTGTGCAGGGTAAAGTTCCTCCTGATACTGGACAAGGTGTTTGGAACTTGACAAGGGAAACAAGTCAAAACCATCAGAAACCAAGATCGACAATCTTTATTCTTACATTTCTGTATAGCTTCAATCAAATTTCAAACCACAGCTTTTTGTTGTACTGACTTGATTACTGACCGATGATTCCAATGGATAAGTTTGAAAAGCTTCCACATCAAGAAAAAATTTCAAAAATAAACTGGGACTAGTTGGTGAATGAGTGAGTTTGAAATTTTGCAACTTGGTGTTGAACAAAGAAAAACTTACTTGTGGTTTATAACTTGAAATTTTGCAAGACCTAAAGAATTTTGGTACTAAAGCTTTGTTCATACTTCTTGCAAAAAAAAAAATGCGATGGGATATGCTGTGACACAAATAATTCCCACTGTGACCAAAAACAAATTTGTTTCATTTCCATAATTAGCAGTGTTGTAGTCGAGACCCGATAGTCCGAGACCAAGACCGAGACCGAGACCTGAAGGTCCGAGACCGAGACCAGACGGTCGAGACCAAGACCGAGACCATAAAGGTCCGAGACCAAGACCGAGACCGAGACCTTAATGAATAAATTAATTAATAAAAGAGTCAAGTAAATTTGTGAAATTGTATGAGTGATTGTGCACACAATTGTATTCTCATGAGTTGAAAACAAGTAAACAACTTGTGAAAGAATGGTAAAAACCAAGCTACTAAAAAAAACCAAAGGATGTAGTCCCAACTCCCCGTCATATCAAAAAGAAAAGTGCTGAAATGAAAGCAGTCTCATCTTGTCTACATGTACCAGGTCTAGACATCAATCATGTGAACTTCTATGATTTTTTTTTTTTTAGTATTACTCATCTGTATAAAAGACATACACAGCACAAATGGGGACAAAAAATCTATAATATATTTGATGGGAAGATTGTATCCTAGAAAGGGACGATATATGAAAAAAGAAAATCACAGAATCAGGAAAACATCACCATGACAAAACACAGGACTCAACCAAAATTTAACACTTCTACCAAACCATTGGTCAGGTGAAAGAAACACGATAATTGTACATCTAAAAAAATTGGTTTGTTTATTTGTGGCACATTTTAAAGAACATTCTCATTGCATTTTTAAAACATTAAGCATGCCCAACATTTCCACTGACAGTCTTGCCTGATGGGGGTGCATGATAATGTCACCCCCTGCTAAAGACTCTGATGCTGGAACTGAGAGAGTTTTGTACTCAAGGGTTGGTAGTTTCTTAGCTATTTGTTGCCAGAACTGTAGTGCACTTAACCTAGGGGCAGATTTATTTTGACTCCTGTAGATGTTTCACAAGCTGTCATCTTGTATCCTTTTTGGGAGCAACCCCTCCACCGTGATGCCAATGGTGACTGTATTTGGCAAGGAGGTCTAGTACACTAGGGGTGGATTTCACAAAGAGTTAAGACTAGTGTGATCTCGAGTTAGGACAAGTTACTCGTCCTAACTTAGGACTAGCCTCAAGTTTTAACTCCTGAACTAGTCCTTAGTTAGGACTATCTTTGTGAAATCGACCCCTGGTCCCATAAGTACAGTGTCACGTGCAAAATGCATACTGTTCATGTACAGTCGACTCTCGTTAATACGAGGTCCGCCGGACTGGCCCTTTTTCCTCGTATTATCCGAACCTCGTCTTAAACGCAGCGCACTATTTACACGTACATGTACATGTACATGTACTGTATACACGCGTTGTCATAGTGCATGCACTACACATGTGTCTAGGCTAGAACGGAGCGGTTGGCTTCCTAGTACAGTTCTTACGAGCATCCTGTACACAAAAATATCAATAATAAATGCAATTTTGTTGACTATGATCATAGAAATTTAATATTTTGTATAACTCAAAATAAAAAACATAGCAAAGTCATGTCAAACTTGCCGTTCATGTGACCATGATGTGACAGATTCGATACTGCGTAGCGCCTATGCTTTTTCGCTGGTAGCCGCTAGGCGTGTAGACGAAGTAGTATATCAAGCATAAGTTACCAGCGTAATGTTTCTGATTTTCGTATCGGACGGAACTGTGTAGCCGGTCCGATCCGATAAATAGTTTGGCAACACGCATGTAATTTCAGAAACTTGGCTGACTGAACGGTAAGCTTTTACGCAACAATATTTTTCCGATCTCGCTATAAAAGTATGAAAAACAATACATTTTGTCACCTCGTATTATCCGTGTTCTCGTTACGACCGTGCTCGTATCTTCCGTTTTTTAAGACATAGAAACACGCATGTGACAGTTCGGGACCGGTGAAATACCTCGCATTAACCGGCGTCTCGTATCTTCCGAGCTCGTATTAACGAGAGTCGACTGTATGTGTATGTACAGTATATGTATGGTACAAAGTGCAGGATTATTTTATGTGCATGCTACGCAGTGTGTGTTCTGTACATGTTACTGGTTGGATGCAAAATTGTATTGCGCAGGCAGGGGAGGGAGATTGGGATGTTCTCTAATGAGTTGCATAATGGTAAAAAAGGCTGGTCTCGAAGCGAGACCAGCCAAATATTTGAGACCAGAAGGGTCCGAGACCGAGACCAAGACCGAGACCTCAGGGTACCGAGACCGAGACCGAGACCCGAGACCCGCAAAACCGGTCTCAAGACCCAGACCGGTCTCGAGACCTACAATACTGATAATTAGTGTGAACTATGAACAAGGCTTTAGGCATGAAACTAAAAATACATTTTGTATTAAAATTAGTGAATTTATCAAACAATTCCAACATCATTCCCTCCTTTAATGTGAGAAGACAATTTCTTAACCAACCTGTTCCATTTTTAGTTGCTTTACCTGCATCAGTTAGATTAATGAAGATAGTTACTGTGAGTTGGATACTGGAAACTGCCTGTCTGACCACTCGTTCACCATGGTTACAGTTATCAACCTGGGATATCAATGACAAAAGGGTGAAGAGGTTTTGTGGGGATTCTTGTTTAGTTTAGAGGGTCTGGGTAGACTGAAAATCTCAAGCAGCTAGTGCTTTGAACTAACCATTTGGGGGTCCAGGGGTCGATTTCACAAAGATAGTCCTAACTTAGGACTAGTCCTAGGAGTTATTAAAAACTTAAGGCTAGTCCTAAGTTAGGGCGAGTAACTCGTCCTAACTCGAGATAAGACTAGTCTTAACTCTTTGTCAAATCCACCCCAGGGCCTTTTTATAGGACCTTGTAGCAGGTGGAAAGAGGAAACTCAGATTATACGGATGTTCAAGTGCATTGGTGGACTAAAACAAACTTGACTAACAACCCACTAAGAAACATTGCTTTCAAGTAAGGAAACAGGGATTGGTACACTCTACCCTGGGGCATGTTGGTGACACATAAGGCTTTTTCACACTTTCTGGCTCCAATCCATGTCGATTTCATAAAATTTCAATACTGTTAAAATCGGCTCTGCTTTCACACTGTTTGACGCAAACTCAGCATTTTTGCTGTACATGTAATTCTCAACCCACATCCAGAACAGGGTTTTGACATGAATCAAGCACTCTCCATGTTGTTGTGTGAAAAGGTCAGTCAACTTTACCAGTCGGACCTGCGTCCAACACAGAGATTTTTCTTAGTATGAAAAGGCCTGCAGTTAATTAGGAGTAGAGATTTGGAATAAAAATGATTCCAGTCAGCAACTGTTGTCCACCATACATCATTTACTTACAGACACTTCAGTCTTGCAGGTTTGATCATTCATACAAGAGAGAGATTCTTGTTGACTCAAAGATGAATATGCAGCGCTCTTAATGGACGCCATGTCTGCTTCTGAGCTACAGGAAACACCATTGATACTGCAAGACATTTTCCCGTTGAAACCTGTGATAGGTTGTGCTTCTGCAAAATGACAAAATACAAATAATAAGAGTTGGAGTTTAAAAGGCATTAATAGTTTAGGGCCGATCGGAACGGACCCAGTCTAAAGTATGCAGGAAACACTAAAGGTATTGTGAACCTGTGAAGTATCAGTAAACATTTTTGATGAGGCACTCAAGAAAAGGAGTGTGTAACAGTTCGTTTGATAGTTTGCTTTGTACATGCTATAACAAGGGAATAAAAGAGTAGGCGGTAAGGTCTAAAACAGCCGTTTAAGACCAGCAGGGTAAATAAAAGACTGAGTCGGAGGCAGTAGCTTGTGCATAAGGAGAACCCTGCATCCCTTTAGAGTCTCCCATTACCTTGGATTTGAGAGGATTTGGGAGTGATTAGGTTTAAGGATTACCACTGGTTACACTTACTGACACACTGCGGTAATCTTGCAAATGGATTATCTTCATTTTGATGGCTCCAACGATAGCTAGAGCTTGGACCACAATGATAGAAACTCAAGGGTGTCATGTCAAAGGTATATCCATCACGGCAGGAGATGGTGCAGTTCATTTCCTTGTCAGCCGTCTCCTTACAGTCTTTCTCACCACGGAGAGGATTACGGAGTCTTTTGCAGGCTAAAAAGGCAATTCACCATATAAAAAGAATTTAAACACTTCATTCAATATGTAGTGAGCGAGCATTGTTTGTCCTCAAAAGGTTTCTCAATAAAGCAAAGTCCTCACAAACAAGTTACATTATGATTTAGCTTGATAGGATTTTATGTCACAGTGATTACACTGCACTCTGGACTCAATAAACACTATTAATTGTTTTAATCACATCGCTCTATAAAGTTGAACTTTTGCTGTCCAAGAACCAGCACTCAGACAATCACCGACCTGGACATGCTTCAGTGTTGCACTCCTTCATCTCCGTGGCTTCCCCAGAGCAAGGTTTTCCTCCGTTTTCAGGCAGGGGATTGTCGCACACACGTGATCGGATTTGAGTCCCACCATCACAAGTCTTGGTGCAATTTGAATAGAGTGTCCAAGGACCCCAACCACCATCAACTGATCAGAATAAAGTGGAATTGGAATTACATGATCAACTATAAAATCCTGATAGCTTGATTTATTATGTCTGCCTTAAGGCTATCCAGGTATTCTTACGAGCTGAAATATCATCCCCAAGTAAGATAGAAGAAGATGGATGTTAGAACAATCCCTGCCAAACTAGAACTCATTTTCAGAAGAAATAATGAGCCGAAGGCGAGGTCCATTAACAGTGGCCAACCACCAACCAAGGTCATTACCACGCAATGAAGACCGGCTCATCGCACTGTTATTCCCATTAATAAATGCCTTATTATGAAAAAAACTGTAAAAATCGTCAGAATTTTTTATTTTTATTTCGCCGTTATTTTTAGAAATGTTCTACTCATGTTCAAGGGCCAATCGTTTGGCTGTTCAACTTTTGTGTGGTACCTAGTCTTTTACACACAATTAACTGTTTATACATATTTTCAAGAGCCAGAGTATGACTTTGCATTAGGTTTGTTTCATGCGCGTACCAGCTACCTTAAATTGATACATTGTCTGCGCGTTCATGCCTACGCGTGGTATGTTTCCGCAACGGCACTATCTGTCTCCTGCTGAAAAAAATAAATAAATAAATACACACAAAGAAATGAGTTGATTTGATACCGGTAGTTTGCCGCGCAACAAGCACAAAGTGCATAGGATTTTACACAACAATGTGCTTGTTAAGGGGCCATTTATTCGCTCGTTCACTGAGCCGGTCTTTATATCGCCCGATAATACACCCCCACGTGAGCGGGTTTTGACTAATCAGAGACTTGAAACTGTCCAAGGTATTTATTAATGGAGGTTAATACAAGGCAGTGTAGAACAAACAATCACAAGAGGTGGCTAGGCTGAACTGACAATCCCTTTAAAGTTTTGACAATTCTTTTTTGGCTTCTTTGGCTATCTTTGCTCGATCCCAACTTGGGTCTTGTAATGACTTATTTGTAATTGGATTGATGCAGGGAGTTTATTCCACACTCAAACAGACAATTACTACAGAGACTTACTGATTTGCATCTGGCACTGTGAGCCATTGAAACCCCCAGGACACACACACATATAACTGACTGCCTCACTCTGACATGTAGCGTCGTTAAAGCACACATCCTGTAGGCAATAGTCTGTCCTGGTCTGGCATCTGTCTCCCTCTAGTCCCTCAGGGCAGAGACACACAAACATTGATAACTGATCTTCGCATTGACCTGCCACACACGGGTCACTGGAGCACTCATCAATATCTGTGAAATTAGTGACAGGAAAAGCATAAAAGAAAAGACTTGAATTGGCTTACAGTGCCTGTTGGATTGGCATGTTTTGAGATATTATACAAATATTGACTGCTTCGTTCGAGTGCTATGGTTAAAGCTACGACACCGGATGAGGTGACCCCCAGAGCTTTCTATTTTAGAATGCTTCAAGGATGGAGGAAGTGGTAGTTTTAACAACAGCAAGAGTCAAAGCAGTCAATACTTGTTTTATAATACCCCATACAAAACAATAGCATAGACAGGTCTAGTACACTGGTTGCTATGAGTATGGTACATTGGTTGCTATGGGTATAGTACATTGGTCGATATGGGTATAGTGCATTGCGCTCGCATGGCAAAATACTTTTTTAAAGTAACAATAAGACATATCATGTGATGCACTCTAAACCAACCACAAGGCAGTATCTAAAATAAATCTGGTCCACCTTAATGTGGCTTTGAATCAACTGTAATTTCACAAGCCTAAGTCAAGCTACAAGACCCAGACATAATTTGTCACTCCAAAGTGTGGTATCTACAACAGCTGGCCTCTAATGGGAAAGCTCAGCTGTCTAAGTACTTTACAACAAAATTCTATATAAAGGGAAATTTAAATTCAACATGTCATAAATTCTGTTGATATCCTACCATCGCATGTGGAGGGCGCCCTCAGTGTTTGTGTGACAGCATCACTGGGTGTAATAATAAACTGGCTCCATGCAAACACGTCAGCAGGTAATGATGGTCTGCAAGATGATACAATGTCTGGTACCTTGGATTCATTCAATGCATTACTCCATATGTTGACACCACTCAGGCCAAGCTCAAATGTTTGAAAATCTGAACAGTGGGAATTAAAAAAAGTTTTTAACTGAACTTGTGAAAGATGGGAAAGGGGCGTCAGTAAAGTCAAAATTGGTTTAATTTGTACACATTCTTTCAAAACACGTATACTTTAAATTAATATTAGGAGGGTGAGGTAAACACAGGAAAAGTTTGTTACAACCTACCTAAAAAGTTTCCTTTAACAATTGTCAATAATAAATGCTTGCCCGCTGCTAAAATATAGAATTCAAACTGCCTCTAGCTATACAGGCAATCTCGATGGTCTAGTGGTGATAGACATCTACTCTAGAATGGCAAAGGTTGTGGGTCTGAATCCCTCCAGAGTAATATGCCTCTGGATTGTTTTCACAGGGCTACACAAGTATACATTGCTTTACACACATCAGTGTTTGGGTAAGACCAACACATTTTTGAAAAAAAGATAGTTTTACTTTTTGTTGGAATCGTATGTTATCACCAAACTGGCCCAGAAGAATTGAAGTTTTGACCAAATAAACAGTGCACAACAGAAGAATCTTGATATGTTATGATAAATTCTCACATACCTTTTTCACTACCGTCAGGTCCAATGGTGAGCATCAACCCACGCTGTAATGTCACTGTTGCCGAGTCAATAACAGCGCCCTCAGAGGCCAGAGTCTGATCAATGTATACCTTCCATTCCTGACTGGTACCTCGCCAGGTTACCAGCACACTGTGCCAACGTCCATCACACAACATAGTTGACGTCTCAATGGTGGTTTCAGACCTGGCATAAATGAAATTGTCTAATATTATAAAACAAGTACAAATCCATTGCCCTGCAAAACAACAGAACAGTCCAATTTCATCACAATGCCCTGTAAAACTTGAATTTTTTTTAACTATATCAATTTATTGTAACCATGAAATTGGGCAAAGATTCAAAAGACTTTTCTCTAACTTATTTCAGGTCAAAATTAACTATCAATATGGATGTATCAACTTTACCCCTAACCACCCCCAACCCATCAAAATCTAACGGCATGTTTTTTTTAATTGTTAGACTAAGGACTGAACTGCTTCACATGGGATCAGGCATACCACAATAGACCCTATGCACATGACATCATTTAAATAGGGCGCCATCAGGTAAAGGTCAAAAGAAGGTTGTTCATTGGCTCATTCTCTGCGCTGCGCGTACAAGATGTGTGTTTTTCATTGTTTCATCATCATTTTATATCTAAGATGGCGGCGTGATGACGTCAATAAGTAAGAACCATAATGAGTCCATACAGTTGGTGTTGAGTTGCCATTGATGTTGAATTTTGTTAGGGTGATGAGGAAATATCCTCAAAAATAACTCACACTTATGGTTAAACCATGTTTTTAAAGATCGTTAAGTTATTTTGCCTGTAATAAAAAAACTATATAACTGTTCAAGATTGTTAGTTGTCACTGTGGTGTTAAAGTGACCAAACTAGAAGAGACTTCATCATAACTCTATTATTGTTTATTAGACTTGAAGACCCCTTGCATTGGGCTGCTATGGCTGAGGTTAAATAATGGAATCGTGAACACATGTATGCTCTGCACACAGCTCTCAGCCAATAACACTTTTTCATTGACCTCAGTGGGGGAGCTGTTTTGGGCTAGTGACGTCATATGCAAGGGGTCTATTGCAGATCAAGCACAGTCCGAGCTTACATGAAATTATGAATGTATTTAAGCCCAAAAGAGATGTGCTGAAAATGTTGAAACATTTTTTTTGATTTAGGCAAAAGCACTCACTGCAGAACTTTTCAGAAGCACCTCTTCTCACACCAGAGATTTCATCCACATGGTTGCTATCCACAAACTACTTCCTTACTGTGCAAAGCTTCAAATTTCACTTAAAAAGATTAACCCTCATTTTACAAATCAAATTTTTCCTCAATTTCCATTGAATAAACGATTTTAATCAGCAAAAAAATACATCACTTTTTCGGAAATTTGTTTAGAGATACTTTACTGTTCAAAACATCTGATTAAAATTTGGCGGCGGTCATCTTACGCCATCTTGCATCACTCGGTACTCACCCCATGATGGTTAATTTCAAGTCACTCGGGTCATGCATCTTGATGACAGGATTATCATTGGTCGATATCATCAAGAGGATGAAGTCACCATGGCAACTAGAAGATCTCATCCATAATGAGGCTGAGAGAGCGGATAGGTCATGTGAGGTCAGGTTGGTGATATGTACCGTGTCGGCTTTTGACGGGTTGGAAAACTTTAGGTCAAAGTCTGCTGATAACTCTATAAAGAAAAAGTGGATATTTTATTGATATTCAGTCCCTCTGAAATCCATAGTCAGAACCTTACTAGTCAAAGATTCACGATCCATGCCTTTTCAAATAAATTGTAGAACCAAAATATTATATTTCTAGCTCCACCCAAATTATAAACTTTTAAAAAGTTTAAAATGAAAAACTATATTGCAGACAGCAAGTTACATAAAAATGTAGCCTGGAAAACATATCTGTTTCCAATTAACTCCTAAAACACACTTTGTTTTAATACTAACGATTCTCAAGATATCTCTTTCACAATGAATCCTGGTATATAGCCTACCAGACACACACACTGTACTTCAATACTAGATTCGCAAGCTACCTAGGTGTTCACAATGAATCATTGTATAGCCTGGCAGACAGACACACTGTACTTTAATACTAGGTTCTAAACTTACCCGTTTCACAATGAATCCTGGCATAGCCTGGCAGACAGACATATTACCAATCTCCAATACTAGGTTCTAAACTTACTTGTTTCACAATGAATCCCGGTATAGCCTGGCAGACAGACATACTGTGATTCAATACTAGGTTCAAAACTTACCCGTTTCACAATGAATCCCGGTATAGCCTGGCAGACAGACACACTGTGATTCAATACTACGTTCTAAACTTACCCGTTTCACAATGAATCCCGGTATAGCCTGGCAGACAGACACACTGATATCCATTGATTCTATCTTCACATGAGGCTTGATTCAGACATGGTTGACTAAGACACTCATTAACATCAGAGTCACATAAATCACCACTAGGACAAAGTATTAATGAAATATTTATACTTTTGTTAAAAATCAAATTAAAATTTGACTGTGGTCTATATTTAGTCATCCTTTTATAAGTGTGACGAAAACCACTTTCCCCTTTGTGATGCAGTAGTTTGACTCCAAAAATTAACAAAAGCCCACAGGATATCCATTGAACACGTTTTTCTTTTAGTATAAAAACTGCCAAGTTCTGGCCTTTCACATGTGGGTTACAAAAACCCAAGGTATTGTTACAACAAAATTAGTTTGTCATAAAAAACACAAAAGCAGGCCTCTTGTAACGTCCAGCAGTAAAAGGAATATCGTTGAAACTAAGTCTTACATTTACTTAACCTATGTTATTGAACATCTTGATGATTTAAAAAAAAAAAATACCTGAAGCCTGGAGGGCATGTACAGCTGAAGTAACCAGGCCTTGATGTGCAGGTAGCTCCATTACTGCATGGTACCTCATCACACAAATCAATCTGGGTTTCACATCGGGCACCAGTGAAACCTGACAAATAACAAATATGTTTGCTTTATTCTCAGTTAGTTTATGGCATCATTTTTAATCATGCACCTTTCTGTAAATGAAATTTTATGGGCTTTTTTTTACTAATAAACTGATTGTTAACAACAATCTGGTTGTGAAGACATCAGCATTTATACCGTGTTGCACACAATAATAGGTTCTTATAAAACTAATAAGTTGAAAATAAGTGTGTCTCTAAACGATTGAATAGTGTCTAACAATCTAATTTGAGATAGTAGTTCATTCTTAAGTCTGGGCGCTGCATAAGTAAGAGCACTGTCACAGCAGAATTTACAGTTCCATGTTCAGCAAGAATGGAGCAGTCAGAGCCAGAGCAAGCAGGTCGTCAAGACTTGTATTAAAGTACATATTCTTTGAGTTAGCTTGGACCTGCTACATCAAAGCACATGAAATCATCTAAGTTCTTTTTGAAGTGTACTTGTTGTTGGACTGGAACCCAGTGCAGATTGAAGGAGTAGCAGATTTCCCAGCTGCTCCATGCTGAACAAGGAGAAGCCAACTTCCCAGCTGCTCCATCCTGAGCAAGGAGAAGCCAACTTCCCAGCTGCTCTATCCTGAACAAGGAGAAGTTGATTTCCCAGCTGCTCCATCCTGAACAAGGATAAGCCAACTTCCCAGCTGCTCCATCCTGAACAAGGAGAAGCCGATTTCCCAGCTGCTCCATCCTGAACAAGGAGAAGCTGATTTCCTAGCTGTTCCATCCTGAACAAGGAGAAGCCAACTTCCCAGCTGCTCCATCCTAAACAAGGATAAGCCAACTTCCCAGCTGCTCCAACCTGAACAAGGAGAAGCCAATTTCCCAGCTGTTCCATCCTGAACAAGGGTAAGCCAATTTCCCAGCTGTTCCATCCTGAACAAGGAGAAGCCAATTTCCCAGCTGCTCCATCCTGAACAAGGAGAAGCTGATTTCCTAGCTGTTCCATCCTGAACAAGGAGAAGCCAACTTCCCAGCTGCTCCATCCTAAACAAGGATAAGCCAACTTCCCAGCTGCTCCAACCTGAACAAGGAGAAGCCGATTTCCAGCTGTTCCATCCTGAACAAGGGTAAGCCAATTTCCCAGCTGTTCCATCCTAAACAAGGATAAGCCAACTTCCCAGCTGCTCCAACCTGAACAAGGAGAAGCCGATTTCCCAGCTGTTCCATCCTGAACAAGGGTAAGCCAATTTCCCAGCTGTTCCATCCTGAACAAGGATAAGCCAATTTCCCAGCTGCTCTATTCTGAACAAGGAGAAGTGGAGTTCCCAGCTGCTCCATCCTGAACAAGGAGTAGCCGATTTCCCTGGTGCTCCATCCAGAGCTTGTAGCTTGCTCAAGTTGGTTTTATTCACACCAAAAAGCAAACAATTTCCATAATCAAGTCTGGATAGCACAAGTGATTGAGCTACTTGAAGACAGGAGTCACTGGCGATTGAGCGACAGGAATCGAAATCTAGAAGTCACTGAATTCTGCTAGTATTATGTACGTGGAAGTTGATGTTGCAACGAAGTGTGGTTATTTGCTTTGTTATTGACATTCGGAGTAAAAATCATTTCAAAGATTGTGCAACCACCTTTTTTGTAATGGACCTATATTTCATGAAAGACAGTCAACACACCACCATCTCTGTCTTGTTCCCTGCGATGCACACAAGCAATAATTAGTACTAATTCTCTTCAATCCACAAAGAGTTCAGACTATTTTGTGCTTCCTGCCTCAGTGGTTACATTTTTGCATTAGAGAAAACTTAGATTTTTACACAAATGTAAAACGCTTAAACTTTATAAAGACATACCTTTGGCACAACTACAAGAGAACTTAGCCTCTTCATCTGTACAACTACCTCCATTCCCGCAGGGGTCAGAATCACACTCGTTGATTTCCTCGTCACAAAAGCGCCCTCTGTAGCCAGCAGAGCATGAACATTCAAAGTCATCTACCTAAGATGTAAGCATGGGAGATAACAAAGAGGGATAAATGGGCAATGCTTCAATACGTAGAGTCCATGCACAGGGTAAGAATGTGCACCAAGGTTACTTCTTGGTTGGGCAAAAAGGTTGTATCCTGTATTTTTTTAAAACATGGAATTGATTCGGTGCAACAAGATGGTATATGACATCCCATGAGATTCTGCACAGACAATTTGGAATTGTTAAGAAATACCTGACAACATTGTAATAAATAAGACAACACACAAATCTGAGCCACTTTTATGAGCAGCCATTACAACGGGTATTGAACACTTCCACAATGCCAAACGCACCTCTACACAATGCGCATCTCCTCTTCCTGCCATTTTGGAAAAAACTTCTTTGTATGTTTATTTTGACTCCCAAGACAGCAGGCAGGATAGGGGCATGCGCGTTGGGTATTATGATCTGGGTCCATAGTCACTGTTTCATAAAATGCAGCACTTCTCTTTTGTTTTGTTCTTTCGTGTTATTTGCATCTTTTGTCCATTGATGCTTATGAAACTTTACAAAGCGTGAGCATGACCAAGTGAAAGCTTGCATGCCAAAGTGCCCCAGTGTAAGCGGACCTTAAGACTGTCACTGGTACAGGACATATGAGAAGGACCTAAAACAGATTGGTTCATGCTTCGTCATTGCACCTGCCTCTATGTTGATACTGAACATTGCTTTGCTGATGATTTTTATGCAATGAGTTTAGTGTCTTTTCGTTTTGTTTTTTCTGCATCAAAGGCATCCTTGACCAACGATAAGTTCGTGCCAGTGTATACCTCCAAAGTAATGTCAGAAAAACACAGGAAATATAAATAGATTGGTGTTTACCTTGTCAATACAGCTGCCTCCATGCTGACATTGAGCATTGCTTTGCTGACATTCATTGATGTTTATATCACAATCATCTCCGCTATATCCAGGTAGACATTCACACTCATACGCAATGAGACGATCTTGGCATGTAGCACCGTTCATACACGGAGAAGACTCACACTCATCAATGTTGACATCACACAAATCACCTAGAAACATCGTTATACAATGTTGTCCCATGAACAATTGATCCATCAGTGGTTTTTAAAAACATTGAATTTACGAAAAAAACAGTGATCTGACTCCACTGCTCTTTGACTTTTAGTAGATGTACTTCAGCTGCATCATACTTTTGTTTTTCTCTTTGTGAGGAAGGGAAAGAAAACAATAATCCAACCTGGTCCTAAACTAACCATAAAACTTTGTAATTAGAAATATCCAAGCGGGAACATTCTTATGCAACTCACGTTTAATTTGCATGTCGACCTATAGGTCTTGTTACGTTTAACTGAACAATCTGCATGGTTTCACCACAGCTCGGCTGTTTTTCATGATAAAATTAATGCAAAACTCTGATTACATGAACAACGCTAGCTGACTTAATATTGATGGTCATGAAGACCAAATTCTTAATTGGGTGAGAATGTGCCCCCATTCAAATGTGAATGCTGGATTTGCGTTGGATTCTAGTATCAGAGCGTGCAGGAACAGGGTTCCCGGCGGAATGTCCAAATGGGAATATGCCTGTGATCCCTTACAGTAAAATACCTGTGAATCCTTCACTGCAGACACAGCTGAAGGAGTTAGTCTCATCAAGACAGCTTCCTCCATTAAAACAAGGCTCTTCAAGACAATCATCAATGTTGACATCACAGAGTGTACCGCTGAACCCTTCTAGACACCGGCACACAAACCAACCAATATAATCCCAACATCTCCCATCATTCATACAAGGATTGCTGTCACATTCATTGATTTCCTGCTCGCAGTTGAAGCCATCATAACCCTCATCACAGATACAGGTATAGTTGTTGACATGATCTACGCAGGATGTTGCGTATAAGCAAGGGTATGATGAACAGTCATCAAAGTCTTCCTCACAGTTCTGGCCGACATATCCCTCCAGGCACAAGCAACTGTATCTGAGGTGTTGACTCTGACACACACCTCCGTTTTGGCATGGATTCCCATCGCAGTAATCAATTGGTTCCTCGCAATGTGTACCAATGAAGCCATCAGAGCATTGGCATGTGTATGCAGATATACCATCAATGCAGGTTCCATTATTCTCACACAAACTGTGGAAATAGAAAGAGCAGTTTGTAATTTCACTAAATTGTCAAGAAACAAGAAAAAAAATAAAGAGTGTGTATTGTGATAGAATAAAAAACAAACACAAAAAGAAATTGACATAAAAATATCTATTGAAACTCAAACAAGTGACTGTCAAGCATAACCAATTATTATGCCACACTAACTGTGAACACTCTGCGTTAAACTTGAGGAACACTGTCCAAGTATGAGAGTTCTTGACGGCACCCAAGAGTGTTTGTGAAAATTGGAAAATGATTAGCTTTTCTTCTGGAAGAAACGTTCAACCGGTCAATCCACATTTTTGTTTACAATGTGGACAGCAGTACTGGACCTGGATAACTATCTTCAGTCGACTCTCATTAATACGAGGTCTGCCAGACTGGCCCGTTTTCCTGGTATTATCCGAACCTCGTCTTAAACGCAGCGCACTATTTACACGTACATGTATACCCACGTCATCACAGTGCATGCACTACACACGTGTCTAGGCTAGAACGGAGCAGTTTGCTTCCCAGTACAGTTCTTACAAACATCCTGTACACAAAAATATCAATGATAAATGCATTTTTGTTGACTTGCCGTTCATGTGACCACGATGTGACAGATTCGATACTGCGAACCGCCTATACTGAACGTTGTTTTCGCTGGTAGCCGTCAGCGTGTAAGCGAAGTAGCACATCAAGCATAAGTTTCTGGTTTTCGGATCAGACAGAACCGTGTAGCCAGTCCGATCCGATAAATAGTTTGGCAACAAGAATGTTATTTCCGAACCTTGACTGAACGATAAGTTTTAACGCAACAATACTTTTCAGATCTCGCTACAAAAGTATGAAAAACCTCATCATGGGGCCGCAAAAATATCTGTGTTCTCATTACGGCCGTGCTCGTATCTTCCGATTTTTAAGACATAGAAACACGCATGGGACAGTTCGGGACCGGTGAAATACCTTGTATTAACTGGCGTCTCGTATCTTCAGAGCTCGTACTAATGAGAGTCGACTGTATATTCAAATCACACACATCCAGTGAAAAAAACTGAAACTTCCTTCATTGTTTTCTCTCCATTGGGTTTTTGGCTGGTATAGTGATTAAGTTCCATTTCGGAGAGTCCTTGGCTTTACAACAAGAATATAATAAATGAAATGTAAAATAAATGCCAGTCCACACCCACTGTGGACAGCTGTACTGCACTGTACATACTACTTACCCTGGATAACAGTCATCCACGTTCACCTCACAGTCAGATCCAGTGAAACCTTCTACACAGTCACAGAAGTAACCATTGACTTGATCCATACAAGTTCCACTATGCTGACATGGCATTGATATACACTCATCAATAACCAGATCACAATTCACTCCTACGACAACAAAGCAAAATACAAAGTAAAACATTGGATTCTATAATTATCAAATCCGACAATGTGGTTTTTAAGATATCATAAAAATACTGTGAGAATTTAAGGCTCCTAAACTTGCATAGCACACAAACCAGTGGGCACATGTGTGTAGTTAGTAAAAGAAGAACTAAGAATAAGCTTTGTTGACTCCAGGAGAGCAATAAACTGTACCCTAAAGCCCGGTTCATACGTCACAAGAACTTCAAAAGTGAAGGGAGTTTCTTTGGGAAATTTAAACCAGCGCCTACCAGATTGTTTGCTTCCCTTTATATTCGCTTCAGCGCGAAAAATGAAACTGGCTTAATCCCAACACGTTTCGCTTAGCTAAGTTTGCAACCCATTCAATGATTAATGAACCACAGGACTTTCTCCCAGCGTCTTTTCTGGCTCTGAAGCCAATGGAGAGAGCTTGTGGGAATCCAATCATTAATGAGTGAACCTAAACCTTTATTTGTACTTTGCTACATTCACATTAAACTGAATGGTGTGCAATTGTGCAAATCATAGCTAAATTACTGTAAAATATAGCTGTTTAGTAGATGAATTCCAAGTCAAGGTAACTTGATGAGTTAACTTGACCAGCCAACTTAAGACCTGCTCACACTGAATCAAATGCACTGTTCTTCATGCCATGTTTGCATTGGACTTTTGAGTGTTGGAAACTAAGCCTGAGTCAAATTTGCAGTTACCTTCGCTTTGTTTAGTGTTGTCCAAATATTAGCAAGTTCCAACATACTTCAGGGGAGTAAACCCAAACCTCTAGGCTGTGGCAAAATTCATTTTTAAAAGTTACTTCATGTGCTTCTGCCAAATTAAATGCCCCAGAAATTGGTTTATGAAAAAATGTTTTACCGCCGTATCCTGGTTGGCATGTACACTGGTACCCTGTGCCAGTATTACTGCATGTTGCACCATTCATACACGGTGCAAGCTCCACACAGTAGTCAATGTTCTCCTCACAATGGTCACCAGTTAAACCCACTTCACATTGACAGAAGTAGCCATTGATTTCATCTTCACATGTATTATCGGCTCCACAGGGATTGGAAGAACATTCATCAACATCAACACTGCATGTGTCTCCTGTAGATATACACACAAAAACATTGCATTAATCCTGAATTCTCCTTGAGTAATTCACTCGGATCCATCCCAGGGTTTGCCCTTAACTTTTTTATTGACTGGCCAGCGTGACCAGCATGAGCAGCGAGCTTGTCATCACTAGTCTGCCCATGTCTTAGTCCATATTTCATTTTTTAATAGAGATGTTTTTCAACACTGAACCAGCCAGCCAGACCACTTGGACTATAATTTTGGTGGTGTGCCTCATCCCATGTAAACATAATCACTTTACTAGTACAGTCCTTACTCAAATAGAATCAAGCAAAACATGGATGATAAGATGTTAGATTCGACCAAAAACAAAATGGTTTTAAAGTTAAAAAAACTTATTTGTACACTAAAACAGCAACATCTGCACCATTAAATTGCTGTTCAAAAAGACAAATTTTGCAACTTGATCCATTTTTTCAGATCATTTTGACTCCTGGGGCCAACTTCACAATGTTTTAAGATTAATCTTTTCTGCAAATCACTCTTAAATGCTAAGCAAAGTGTGATGTCACAATACAAGTCACTTAGCAATACTGACAACTCATCTTAAGATTAATCTTAGTGCTTTGTGAAATCGAGCCCAGGTGCTATAAACATTGCTTTAGACAGACCGATCCAATACGCTATGGGTCCTAGTTCATCAAGCTTGAAAGTACAACAATTTGCTTAATTGCAACAAAAAATCTTGCTTTGCAGAAGCCGGTTACTAGCCAACTTGCCAGACTGGCGTCTGAAAATTGATTTGCTTAGCATATACATTCAGCAAAACAGCCCACTGAATTAACTGCCTGACAAAACTTTTTTCACTGTTTCCACTAAAATGTTGTTAAATTTCTCAGAGATTGGTTGTAAGGTCGTTTATTGCAAACTAAAAGATGAGAACGAGTTAACTTTTCCCCAAACACAATAATATAATACACAATTGTCTGAACTAATTACCTTGAAATCCTGGTAGACAGTCACACATGAATGAGTTCAGCTCAGGTTCACTACAAGTTCCTCCATTAGAGCAAGGGGCTGATGCACATTCATTGAAATCCACCTCACAATTCAGCCCAGTGTAGCCTGGAACACACGAACAGTTGTATACATTGAACTCACTTGAGACACAAGTGGCATTATTCTGACAGGGGGCATCATCACAGGGCCTCTTGACCCTAAGGCAAAGATCACCAGCCCGACCTGCTGGACACACACAGCGGAATGTTGATACTTGATCCACACATGTTGATGCCTCGTGACACGGTGAACTGGCACACAGGTCCAGATCAGTTTCACAGCGGGTTCCGTTAAATCCAGCAGCACACTCACAGCTGAAGGCATTGAGTAAATCACTGCAATTTCCTCCATTCTGACAGGGGCTGCTGGCACATTCATTGATGTCCACGGAGCAGTTTACACCATTGTATCCAGGAGCACAAAGGCATACATACTCACCACCTTGATCAGGCTGACAGTTCCCACCGTTCTCACATGGACTTGGAATGCAGCTGTAAAGGGAGTTACAAGCATCAATTGACTGAATTTGGTAGTGATTCTGAACTACAAACATCACAGTGGATCAAAGCTCAGCATGGCAGACTTTCACACAGTGATTCTAATTAACAAACATCACAGTGGATCAAAGCTCAGCACGACAGACTTTGACACAGTGATTCTGAACCAGTTTACTATTACTATCATACTTGACAGCGTTTCTTACCTAGAGATTTCACAGTTTATTCCAGTGTAATTTGATGCACACTGGCAGCTGTATCCATTGACTGCATCTTGACAACTACCATCATTCATACAGGGTGAAGACTCACATTCATTAATGTTCACATCACATAAATCACCTGCACATGAAACACCAACAGTTTGCCTGGATGAGTATCAAGTGATTCTGCTTTACAAGGGTGCACCCTTGTTTCCCGAGGCTTGAGAGCTGGGATTTGTTTTGCTGACCTGGACTAGAAACAGGTTTGGGCTCACCCTCAGTGTTTTTAGTGGTTGTTAGAGGATGTAGTTGTTTCAAATAAAGTCAATATTGGCTGAAAACAATTAGAGCAGAAACATGTTTGAGCTTATCTGGGCCCAATTTCAAAGAGCTGCTTCAGCAAAATATATTGCTCAAAAATGTTCTGCTTAGCAAAAATGAGCAGGATACCAGTCACAAATGAAATATGTCACATAATATTTTGGTTGGTAACTTTGTTTGGTATGGATAACTTTGACATCTGGTCATTACTTTAAAACAGTTTTCACTATTTTGGTTGTTGGGCAACATAGTTGTTCTGAATAAGCCATCCTTGGCTGAAAAACTATTCCTGCAAGCTTGAGGCAAACAGGCAACCAGCCCTGCAAGCTTGAGGCAAGCTGGCAACCAACCCTGCAAGCTTGAGGCAAGCTGGCAACCAACCCTGCAAGCTTAAAGCAAGCTGGCAACCAACTCTGCAAGCTTAAAGCAAGCTGGTAACCAACCCTGCAAGCTTAAAGCAAGCTGGCAACCAACCCTGCAAGCTTAAAGCAAGCTGGCAACCAACCCTGCAAGCTTGAAGCAAGATAGCAAACAACCCTGCAAGCTTGAAGCAAGCTGGCAACCAACCCTGCAAGCTTAAAGCAAGCCGGCAACCAACCCTGCAAGCTTAAAGCAAGCTGGCAACCAACCCTGCAAGCTTAAAGCAAGCTGGCAACCAACCCTGCAAGCTTGAAGCAAGATAGCAACCAACCCTGCAAGCTTGAAGCAAGCTGGCAACCAACCCTGCAAGCTTGAAGCAAGCCGGCAACCAACCCTGTAAGCTTGAAGCAAGCTGGCAACCAACCCTGCAAGCTTGAAGCAAGATGGCAACCAGCCCTGCAAGCTTGAAGCAAGCTGGCAACCAGCCCTGCAAGCTTGAAGCAAGCTGGCAACCAACACTGCAAGCTTGAAGCAAGCTGGCAACCAACCCTGCAAGCTTGAAGCAACCTGGCAACCAACACTGCAAGCTTGAGGCAAGCTGGCAACCAACCCTGCAAGCTTGAGGCAAGTTGGCAACCAACCCTGCAAGCTTGAAGCAAGCTGGCAACCAACCCTGCCAGCTTGAGGCAAGCTGGCAACCAACCCTGCAAGCTTGAGGCAAGCTGGCAACCAACCCTGCAAGCTTAAAACAAGCTGGCAACCAACCCTGCAAGCTTGAAGCAAGCTGGCAACCAACCCTGCAAGCTTGAAGCAAGCTGGCAACCAACACTGCAAGCTTGAAGCAAGCTGGCAACCAACCCTGCAAGCTTGAGGCAAGTTGGCAACCAACCTTGCAAGCTTGAGGCAAGTACAAGCTTAAAGCAAGCTGGAAACCGACCCTGCAAGCTTGAGGCAAGTTGGCAACCAACCCTGCAAGCTTAAAGCAAACTGGCAACCAACCCTGCAAGCTTGAGGCAAGCTGGAAACCAACCCTGCAAGCTTGAGGCAAGTTGGCAACCAACCCTGCAAGCTTAATGCAAACTGGCAACCAACCCTGCAAGCTTGAGGCAAGCTGGCATCCAGCCCTGCAAGCTTGAGGCAAGCTGGCAACCAACCCTGCAAGCATGAAGCAAGCTGGCAACCAACACTGCAAGCTTGAGGCAAGCTGGCAACCAACCCTGTAAGCTTGAAGCAAGCTGGCAACCAACCCTGCAAGCTTGAAGCAAGATGGCAACCAGCCCTGCAAGCTTGAAGCAAGCTGGCAACCAGCCCTGCAAGCTTGAAGCAAGCTGGCAACCAACACTGCAAGCTTGAAGCAAGCTGGCAACCAACCCTGCAAGCTTGAAGCAACCTGGCAACCAACACTGCAAGCTTAAAGCAAGCTGGCAACCAACCCTGCAAGCTTGAGGCAAGTTGGCAACCAACCCTGCCAGCTTGAGGCAAGCTGGCAACCAACCCTGCAAGCTTGAGGCAAGCTGGCAACCAACCCTGCAAGCTTAAAACAAGCTGGCAACCAACCCTGCAAGCTTGAAGCAAGCTGGCAACCAACCCTGCAAGCTTGAAGCAAGCTGGCAACCAACACTGCAAGCTTGAAGCAAGCTGGCAACCAACCCTGCAAGCTTGAGGCAAGTTGGCAACCAACCTTGCAAGCTTGAGGCAAGTACAAGCTTAAAGCAAGCTGGAAACCGACCCTGCAAGCTTGAGGCAAGTTGGCAACCAACCCTGCAAGCTTAAAGCAAACTGGCAACCAACCCTGCAAGCTTGAGGCAAGCTGGAAACCAACCCTGCAAGCTTGAGGCAAGTTGGCAACCAACCCTGCAAGCTTAAAGCAAACTGGCAACCAACCCTGCAAGCTTGAGGCAAGCTGGCATCCAGCCCTGCAAGCTTGAGGCAAGCTGGCAACCAACCCTGCAAGCATGAAGCAAGCTGGCAACCAACACTGCAAGCTTGAGGCAAGCTGGCAACCAACCCTGCAAGCTTAAAGCAAGCTGGCAACCAACCCTGCAAGCTTGAAGCAAGCTGGCAACCAACCCTGCAAGCTTGAGGCAAGCTGGCAACCAACCCTGCAAGCTTAAAGCAAGCTGGCAACCAACACTGCAAGCTTGAAGCAAGCTGGCAACCAACCCTGCAAGCTTGAAGCAAGCTGGCAACCAACACTGCAAGCTTGAAGCAAGCTGGCAATCAGCCCTGCAAGCTTGAGGCAAGCTGGCAACCAACCCTGCAAGCTTAAAGCAAGCTGGCAACCAACCCTGCAAGCTTGAAGCAAGCTGGCAACCAACCCTGCAAGCTTGAGGCAAGCTGGCAACCAACACTGCAAACTTAAAGCAAGCTGGCAACCAGCCCTGCAAGCTTGAGGCAAGCTGGCAACCAACCCTGCAAGCTTGAAGCAAGCTGGCAACCAACCCTGCAAGGTTGAGGCAAGTTGGCAACCAACCCTGCAAGCTAAAAGCTAGTTGGCAACAAACCCTGCAAGCTTGAGGCAAGCTGGCAACCAACCCAGCAAGCTTAACGCAAGCTGGCAACCAACCCTACAAGCTTTAAGCAAGCTGGCAACCAGCCCTGTAAGCTTGAGGCAAGCTGGTTACCAACCCTGTAAGCTTGAGGCAAGCTGGTAACCAACCCTGCAAGCTTGAAGCAAGCTGGCAACCAACCCTGTAAGCTTGAAGCAAGCTGGCAACCAACCCTGCAAGCTTGAGGCAAGTTGGCAACCAACCCTGCAAGCTTGAGGCAAGTTGGCAACCAACCCTGCAAGCTTAAAGCAAGCTGGCAACCAACCCTGCAAGCTTGAGGCAAGTTGGCAACCAACCCTGCAAGCTTAAAGCAAGCTGGAAACCAACCCTGCAAGCTTGAGGCAAGTTGGCAACCAACCCTGCAAGCTTAAATCAAACTGGCAACCAACCCTGCAAGCTTGAGGCAAGCTGGCATCCAGCCCTGCAAGCTTGAGGCAAGCTGGCAACCAACCCTGCAAGCTTGAAGCAAGCTGGCAACCAACACTGCAAGCTTGAGGCAAGCTGGCAACCAACCCTGCAAGCTTAAAGCAAGCTGGCAACCAACCCTGCAAGCTTGAAGCAAGCTGGCAACCAACCCTGCAAGCTTGAGGCAAGCTGGCAACCAACCCTGCAAGCTTAAAGCAAGCTGGCAACCAACACTGCAAGCTTGAAGCAAGCTGGCAACCAACCCTGCAAGCTTGAAGCAAGCTGGCAACCAACACTGCAAGCTTGAAGCAAGCTGGCAACCAGCCCTGCAAGCTTGAGGCAAGCTGGCAACCAACCCTGCAAGCTTAAAGCAAGCTGGCAACCAACCCTGCAAGCTTGAAGCAAGCTGGCAACCAACCCTGCAAGCTTGAGGCAAGCTGGCAACCAACCCTGTAAGCTTGAGGCAAGCTGGCAACCAACCCTGCAAGCTTGAGGCAAGCTGGCAACCAACCCTGCAAGCTTGAGGCAAGCTGGCAACCAACCCTGCAAGCTTAAAGCAAGCTGGCAACCAACACTGCAAGCTTAAAGCAAGCTGGCAACCAACCCTACAAGCTTGAGGCAAGCTGGCAACCAACCCTGTAAGCTAAAAGCAAGCTGGCAACCAACACTGCAAGCTTAAAGCAAGCTGGCAACCAACCCAGCAAGCTTAAAGCAAGCTTGCAACCAACCCTGCAAGCTTAAAGCAAGCTGGCAACCAACCCTGCAAGCTTAAAGCAAGCTGGCAACCAACCCTGCAAGCTTGAGGAAAGCTGGCAACCAACCCTGCAAGCTTGAGGCAAGCTGGCAACCAACCCTGCAAGCTTGAGGCAAGCTGGCAACCAACCCTGTAAGCTTGAGGCAAGCTGGCAACCAACCCTGCAAGCTTGAGGCAAGCAAGCAACCAACCCTACAAGCTTGAGGCAAGCTAGCAACCAACCCTACAAGCTTGAGGCAAGCTGGCAACCAACCCTACAAGCTTGAGGCAAGCTAACATCAATCTCTGCAAGCTTGCGAGGATTCAAGTATTTGTACTTGGCTGGTGGACTTGGTATACTTAGTTATCAGAATAATCGGTACTCAAACACTTGTACTCATACTTAATGTACTCATGCTTGTCCTTGAGTATTACTCGGCCATTCTAGTTCTCGGCAGTACTTAACTATAACACAGAGAAATACATTGAAGCTTGTCGAGCTCCAGGCAATCTCAGTAAAGGATGTCGCAAGATTAATACTAGCTTGATGGAATCTAACCTTGAAATCCGATGATACAGAGACATTGGTAGTGGTTGAGTCTATTAACACATGTTGCATTATTGGCACATCTCTGATGTAAACATTCATCAATATCAAGCTGACAACGGTCTCCTTCATAGCCTGGTAGACAGTCACACCTGAAGCCATCTATCAAGTCAATACAGGTCGACCCACCACTGCATGGAGAGCTTCCGCACTCATCAATAGCTGTAGAATGATGGGGTTAGATATGAAGATAACATAAGGCTGTGTTTGAATCAAGCGACTTCAGGCTATGGCTGTGGCTGTTTGGCAGCAAGACAGCATTGAAGATTAGACCTTTTTATGATCTGGCAATAGCCAAATCCAAGGCCATGGTATGACCTTCTTTGGTCAAGCTCTTCACATATGCATTATAGTTCTGAATATTCATCTTGAGATGTCAGCATTACCACAGTGATTTGTATTGTGGCTTCACACTTTGCTTGATTTGCAGTTCAGATTAATCTTGGCTATTAATTTTGTAATATAGATCCCAGACCGTGTCAACCTCACCATTATCTGAAGCCCATAGAAAATTACTTGGGTAAGTTTTTCCTGTCTGAACTTACGTTTCTTGTCTGGACTTGACACTTACAAAAATGTCAATATTTCTATGAGAAATTTTATTCCTGGTAAAAACTAGTTTAAAACCTCTTCACTACACTTTGATTCCCTTATTACATACTGCACACATACATCCTTGTCACTTGATAGGTGAACCCATCAAACATCAAAAATCAAACTTGATTTTGCCATATGTTTACTACAGCATTGCGTGACGCTCCCCCATTTAACTTAAGAGTATTATATTAATAAATATAGGATGTTAATAAATATAGGATATTCCAAGCACATCTCAGCGACGCTTTGCAATATCCTTTAAAAACTAATCATTCCCTGCCTATTTGTCCCAATGAGGCAAGATCGTGTCAAGGGGGACAAGGTTGGTGTCTACATGGAGTCATCCACATTGTTCAAAAGGTTTCCTTTTAGAGTTCTAAAATGTGGAGTGGACGAGTTCCATGTGTATTTTGTGTTTAATGTGAAAAAGTGTGTCAAGTAGTATAAAACAAATACTGAATGGACTTCTTTCATGCTTTGTCGCAAAGTATAATCACTCGGTGAAATGTGGATCTTCAATTTCAAATTATGATTATATTCAGCTATATTGTACTCAAATGCATCCAATCCAATATTTGTATGATATATGATTATTTCTTACATACTTTTACATACTTCAATACCAGTACACAATGAAGTAAGGATTAGGTTGCAAACTTTTAATATTATTAAATACTTACAAACACAGTCATCTAAGCTGGTAGATCCATTATTGATTGTTGTGTTGCTTCCTGGGCACTGTATGCAGTGTCGTTGCTGGCTCCTGGGCTGGTAGCTATGATGCTGACACAGGGTACATGGAACAAAGCCTGTGTCTGACACACTGCCTGGGCTGCATGTTTCTGCAAAACAAAAAACACTCCAGATAAAGCTATAAACAAAAAGCAGTTGTTTAATAAATAAAGTAAGGTAAGCACCTTCAGCCAACCTGTTAGGTGGGACCATGGAACCTAAGCTTTGCATGGTGAAATTTATGAATCCATTAAAGGCCTGTTTGATACTTCACAATGCGGCTTCTTCAGCTTAACATTATGAAGTCAAAGGTCATGTTTTGGGGTCTATGTGAGTAGGTCTATCAATGATGCCTATGTGAGTAGGTCTATCAATGGGGTCTACGTGAGTAGGTCTATCATTGATGTCTGTGAGTAGGTCTATCATTGATGCCTATATGAGTATGTCTGTCATTGATGTCTATGTGAATGCAGTATATTCTAACTAGACACTTGTCACAAGGGTAAAAAGTACATGACTTCTGGCATTGGGCTGGCTGATACATCTATCAGACTCACTACATACCTACCTAGACACTGATCCATGGACTGAGAACCAAAGTCTAGACAGGTTGTGTCATCAGGGCATTGCAGACATAACTTCTGGCCAGGCTCTGGTTGGTATTCTCCTAAACCACATTTTAAACAAGGGACGATACCATCTTCAGAGTGCTGACCAGCAGGGCAATCCTCTGTTAAAAGAAGTTGGACAAGAATCATTAATATATTTCTGAAGAAATATTTATTAATCTCAGTTCATTATGCTTGAGAAACTTTTGATTATTATGCCTAACACTACCCACTTGAGAGGTGTACCTTTGTTATTCCCGTGATTTCTCCGAGCACCCAAAACAAATTTTGGCTGAACTCAAACGACATTTTAAAACAAATTTACCAGTCCTCTTCAACCATGTCTGAAAATGGTGCGTGTATACATGTCTAACAACATTATGTGGTTAAACTTTAAGTTATAATTACAGTTTAGAAAAAGTTGGGCGCTTGGTCCAAATAGGAGGGTTTGGGCAACAGTCAAACAGTTGCCAAATGGTTGCAGGGAAAAATGGTTCAAAAGGGATTCGCCAAACTGTTGAGAGGATAGTTTGTGTAAGGCTTTAAAGCGCTCAGCTTATTTGGTTTACGGAGTCAAAACAAAGGGGCTATAATCAGATTACCTTTCATTCTTTTGGGATTATAGCTCTTGTTGAAGGAGCTTCGACTATTTTTTACTATGAATTTCAAAACTAAAACACACAGATCTTTTGTGACTGTTCTCCATTTAGTTATTTCAAAAGTGCTTTAAATTATGAGAAAAAAAAACGACCAAGTATGACCTGAGATCAATTAATTGCTGTATTGCTGAGATCAACTAATTGCTGTATCAGCACCCAGTGCAACCGCAAATGGCCAATACAATCATCCACACAAGCATGGGGTATGCATGCATTATTGGAAACAATTTTGGTGGGTATGAATTGGTACCTTTCAACTTGATGGAGGTGAAACTCTGGCCATAAAAGATCATTAAAAAATGGATGCTTGTGGAAACCCAACAGTTGAAGAGTTGGGCCGGAAATTCATATGGCCGATGTTCATAATGTGTAGTTAAAAATACTTGCCAAGCAATTAAAGCAACTTTCACAGATAGCGCAGAACGTAAATAATGTTTATTGCTTGGCAGGAACTTTATTTTTAAGCAAGGCGCACTACACATTTGGCTGAAAATCTACGTGTCCTTTATCCATTGTGCATAATGCATAGTGCATAAAAACGAAAGTACACGACAAGCAATTCCATGTATTCGTATTGTGTACTGCACTATCCAAAGAAAACAAAAAATCATGCGAAATGATGAAGTTTTAAGTTTTTTTAAATGACACTCAATTGAAAAATAAAAGCTAAAATCATGACATTGCTGCAAACATCAACCATTGTTGGCTGTGGAGGATTAGAAACGGATTAGTTACAGATTAGTGGCAGCTGTGCATTGATGTCCAGACGTTACTTTGTTAGGTGAATCAAAAGTCAAGTGTCAAATCTTTTAGCTGTAGTTCAAAGACAGCAACCCAAGTGTACATCTTGACAGGTGATACAAGGTGCCAAACAGTAGCTTTGAGATTGTGGGACAACAATTCAGCGGTTGCCCAACCGTTCCTATTTAGATTGTATGCCTTACTCGTTAAGCTTTATTAACCCCGTAAACTTAGAGTAAAACTCTTAATACTGAAAATAACAACAATAATCCATTTTCTAGAGGAAACGATAAAATGCTTTATACTTGGCACATAACTCCGTTGTGTTTGCTCCCGCTTGGCTTTCGTGAGTCATGGTAAGACTGGTTTTCCCGTCTAGGTTTTTCCCTTACGGCTTTACACTGTTGTGTGTTGTGTGCGTTTGAGTTCACAGCTTGTAGCATGTGAAGTTATGTAGTTAGGACAACCAATGAGAGCAAGGCTCTGGTAAGGTTGTTAGGCTGGATGTACAAGGTTGACCAATAAGGATTGGTCTTGCAAATGAATGGCTGAAAGTTTGGCGGGAGCAAAAATATATTGTCACTTTGTCACAGCTTATGTTGTAGAAACATTTCAACCCACCTCCTCCCCTTACAGTCCACCTTTGGTAATACCATGGTTCAAAGCTGAACGCTCTGGGTGCACAAGCATATTTCTTGGTTTTCACTATGATACAGCGGAGTAAATTACATAATATTGTACTGGGCATGTGTGTTTGCTTTATTCGGGTTGCTTGTGGTGAATCCATTCATCAAGTTGGCATGAGGTAGCAAGCTCTGGGCCAGCATACGTTCTCATTTTTCCCACAGGGTTTTTAGTTTTCGTATGTGGCTACTATCCCGATTGGTTCTCGCATGCAGCTCTGTGTTTGTTCTTCGTTTGTTGTTGTTTGTTTGTTTGTTTTTGTTTAGATGATCTTTCCATCAAGGGAACTTGATATACCATGGTAATGAAGTACTAAATAAAACAAGAAAAAGGAATGTGTTTAATGGTTTTATAGAAGACAGTTAATCAAACAGTTGAGAGATATAGAATTTATCCAGATTTTCATATGATGTGGTAGTGTTAACTCTAACTGTACATATGGTGATATTCACTAATTGTGCGATGTATTATTGCGTTTTTTGTCGAAAAATGATAGATTTGGTTGGGGGTCTAAGGTAATGTCATAAAATACCACAGGTTTTATAGCTTCATTAACAATATCAGAAGGTTAATTTTTAGCAGGTACAGGCAATATTAATCTTACGTAACAAATGTGTTGGGGATTTCATGAACAATAGTGCCTTATGGTAATTCCAAGGGCTACTTTTACCTATACCCTTGTTCGTGCCAACTTGGAAAAATGCAAATGTATATTACCGTATGTCATATTAAATTACACTATTTACTTTATGTAATGTTTTCATATAGTGCCCTTCCGTACTGTTGGGGCTATGTATTTCCCCTTGTGCGTTCCTACTTAGGGGGACAAATTCTAACTTAAAACACTAGGTAATTTAGTAATTTTTTTTAGTGCCCGTCGGTTCCGTTGGGGCTACAGTCTTATCCCCTCAGACTTCCACTTTGGGGAATCAGTACAAGTGTTAGGTTCAAATTTAAGTTGATACATTTTGTTTGTTCCTGTACAATGGTTTGTTATATGTCCTAACAAGGCAAGGTGCGTTTGTGTTGTTCAAATGTGGAGGTCCGATGGATGACCTGTAATTTTGGGCCCGGTGTGTCAGTTTGACCCTTGGGCCCGGTGTGTCGGGGTGACATTTGGGTCCCGGTGTGCCGGTGTGCTCTTCAGTCCCGGTGTGCCCGGTGTGCCCTGTGTGCCCGGTGTGCCCGGTGTAGTGTTGTGTTTGTACACAGTGTTTTATGTGGGTATGGACAAACGAGTCCATATATAAAAGTTGGAAGCGCGTGGTGCCCTTTGGTGTGGCCACAATGGTTTGGACGTGGTAGTCCATTTGCGTTTTGTTTGGACATGGTAGTCCAAAAGTGTTTTGGGACGATGGTAGTCCTCAAAATTTGTGCAGTAATGTATTTGTTGATGTGTGTCTGTTTAGCCGGTTTGCCCTGTGTCTGGTATCCGGCTCCTTGCCTACTACTACTAAATCTCCTTAGGTAAACATTTCACAATTGGGTGTGTGTGGATAAATCCAGCTTTTAAGCTGTGGCAAAAATCAAGTTGCTTGTGATAGGTTGTCAATATGATGTCTAAGTATAATAACAAACACAAGTAATTTACTATTGCATCATGCAAAGCCTAAATGTGCTTAACACAAATCTAAACAAAAAATAAGTAGAGAACAGTGATGGTAGAAACAATAACAGTAAAATACTCTGCTCTTCTTTCCAGTAATCAACCAGGTGAAGGTTGCAGCCTATAAATGATAAAAAAAACCACACAAACCAGGTACAGAATAACTACAAAGAATGTCACTTAGCCCCTTAACAACCACATTGAACGTAAACACAGATGAGCCCCATATTGCAGATTAAGACTGCAGCATCTGACAAAGATCTTGTCCATGTTTCAATCTTGTCTTAGGATATGACTGTCTGCACTGGCTTCAGCCGTAATGTGTAAAGTATCGGGTAGAGTTATGATCATCAAGCCATACACCTAGACAAAACCATTGATTCAGAGTTTTCAGACCTCTGCCTATTGACTCCTTTTCACCCCTAGATGGAAATAATGTTAGTTCTTCACCTTTACACAATGTCTCATTGTTAGCTCCAGAAGTGGCTGTTGTGGTACCAGGGGGGCAACCAATGCATGAGAACTGTGCTTGCTGATCCTGATAATACCCCTTGGGACAGGACTGGCATTCATTGGTCGAGTTGATGAACATGAAACCAGTGGTACATGCAACTAGATATTGTTGAGGATGAAAAATCAATGTGAATAGTTATAGGAATGAAGCCTTGAGGACAAGACTAGTCTAACTGCTAGATCCACTGGCATACCAGCTTCACAACAGTTATTATTTCTTCACAATGAGTAACAAACTGAAAGTGTCACAAAACATTTTTTTTATCAAAATAATTCATGAATGGAAGCATTTATGCAATAAACAGCCTTTTAAAGTTGATTGTTGATTACCGATAAACAATTAAATGATCAAAGCCCAATTTCATGGCACTGCCTACAGCAGAATTGATGCTTACAGCCTATACATGTAGAAATGCACGCTTTACAGGGGACACTGTACGGTCAAAATTCTGCATTAAGCAGTGTCATGAAATTGGGCCAAGCTGTTGCAACTGATTCATCTTGATTTCATTTCCGAGTAGACTTGAGACCAGGGCTCAAATTCACGAAACAGTAAGATTCATCGGAAGATGAGCTTTCATTATTGCCATAGTGATCTGTATTGTGACATCACACTTGGCTAAACAATTCAGATTGATACTCACTGCACACATAGTCATCGTTGTTTGCAATGTAACCTGGTTCACAGTCAATCTCTGCATAGTCAAAATTAGACGCGGTCTCATCAAACTGCATCTCTACCTCAGGCACTTCAAGCGGCAACGTGCCGTCGTTTAGCTCAGTGAAGACAATTTCTGCCATCCCTATCATCTCATCTTCTGCATCAAGCGTTGCATCAAAACTGTCCACTCCTTCAGAGTGCTGGATGTTAATACTGACTTCAAAAGAGATGAAAACCTCAAAGGTCAACCCTTCTCGGCGTTGCCTCCTATGACCTTCAGCTTGCCACTTATTGCGTTGCAACTCCATTGACCTCAACCTTAACCCCTCCACCTCGGCCCGCTGCAGACGTCTCTGTTGTTGGTACCCATCTTCCTCGTAACTTCTTCTCCGTCGTCTTCCTGAAGATGCACCACATGTGACTTTCACATTACCTATGGTGCACTGATCATTTGGGTCACATGACTCATTAAAGCGTGAAGCCTGTAGGAGGTCGATAAAAGCCTGTGCTATGCTATCCTGGGTTGACTGACTAGTACAATCACCCGAAAAATACATCACCTCAGAGGGTAAATTTGCTCTGCCAGGTTTCTTGGTTTCTGGTGAATGCAAGCCAAAAAAAATAGAAGCTGTTAACTTGGTAATTTTTTAGACAAGATTCATGAAAGATTAGAATACCAAATGACTGAAGAGCAAACTATTGATGGGGTACATGCCCACTGGTACAATAGTGATCAACCCAATGTAGTTACACTACTAAATTTTACCTGAACAATCTGGAACTACTGAGCTAGGTGTCCACAACCCAGATGAACCACAAGTATATTGACTTTCTATCTGCATGCCACTTCGAACCCTCGGTATGTCATAGTTTCCACTACAGAAGATTGTGCAGAACTGACCATATTGCCAAAGGTCACAAGCTATGTCCCCATTCAGAGGTGCATCCAGTGACGGACACTCCATAGCTTCAAACAAGAAAGAAGAAAACTATAAAAGCAAATTAAAAATCATCATTTATAAAAACTTTCCTTGTAGTTTTCTCTAAGTTTAAACCTTTTCAAGCAGTCATTGCCTCACAAAGGTGCTGTTATCCTCACAGACTTTGAAGTAAAACCAGGTCAACAGCACCAACAATACAAAGATACATACGTCCAAAATGGATACTCTTACAGAAGTATAATTCATTTTTAATATGAGAAAGGTAAACAAAAGAGATAAGGGCATTAACAGAAACATTTACAAAAAAGATTGTGATACAAGCTGCAAAAAAGAGGTAGACCTCGTGAGTTCTCCACACAGTTTTAAATGTCTGTAAGGATGAAGTATTTTAATTTGGGCAGGGAAATTATTTCATAGTTTGGGAGAGAGGATAGAGAGAGCTCCATCACCATAATGCATTTTCACACGGGGACCAGGCATAAGTTGAAGGTGAGAGTATGCGGCAGAGTGTAACAGGGGTTGATTGAGCTTCAAATGAGCTCTGAAAGATATGTAAGTCTAAAAACAAGTAAGGTAACCTTTTGTTAAAAGTTACTTCAGTCCACCACCATTTGGGATTCCTTCCATATATTTGCATTAGTGTTAAGAGTGAATGTAAAAGCAGCAAAGTTAGCACTGAGGATGCACTCACGGGTGAAAGTAATGACGAATTCACAGACTGTCATTTGACCGTTGTCGGTATCCGTTGCTGTATACACCACAGAATGTGTCCCCCAAGAGAAGCTTGCCGAGTTACCAGTTCCCCGGTTGTGACTGATCTGTAAATCATCCCCCCTTAGATCCTCAAAGACTGGCATGTCCCATGTGACCACAGTTGGCTGCTGTTGGCCAGTGATGTTGTAACCAGCCGGGCAGAAAACAATCTTTGGTTTCAATTCATCTGAAATCAAAGAAGTATTTTGAAAAAGTTCTGTCAACTTGTAGCCAATAGTTTTTTCCACATCAAATTAACGTGCAAAAGAAATTCTCTGGAGTCTTTATATGTGTTACAGTTGATCATTGTCTTTGACAATCGTGGTTCAGCAGTGTAGGGCACCAGACTCAAGTTTGGATGCAGTCAGAGTGTTAGGTGGCCGGTCCTTGCAGCAGTACTTGTGAGCTTGAGCTAAAGACAATTAGTCATATTTGTTGTCCTTCAGATGGGACATTAAGCAGTAGTTCTCATGTGTGGTGTAATGCACATAAAATAACCCAGGGCACTTATCAAGCAAGAGAAAGGGTGGGTTGCCATGGTGTTTCTGGCAGTGGAAGCACATTATGATGTGCCCATACTATACTTGGCCTAATCTGAGATCATCAAACAAACTACTGTGGAACATTCCTAGATCTCATTCTTCATCAGATGATATAAGCTTTGTTTCATGTGCACCAAAGCTACGGAATGATCTCCCCTATCAACTCGTTACACTTGACTTCTTACAGATCTTCAGCCTAAGGCTCATCTCTTTGGATCTGACATTTAGTCAGTAGTACTTGTCACCTCCACATGAAATTCTATGAACTATGAACTTTGCTAAGCACCTCAGACTAAAAATGTAAGTGATGGCACTCTACAACTGCCCAATAATCGATCAATGTCACAGTGCATAATAAAGTTAAAAGGCATTATATCAATAAAGTATCACTTCAAATTCCCTCCCTTACAAAAACTCTCCCCTATGTGTAAAACTGAGTCTACTTTCTGTAAGACAATGTGAAAGGCTATGAATACCCATTGTATTATGTCAGAAAATTTGTGCTTGTTTATAACTTGCAAATTTTCAACCGAGTAAATAAAAATGATAACAACATGTTTAAGTAAAATTTTCATATAAAAATATTTCTCAGGCCAGCTGGTACTGGTAAAAAAAGTTTATAGAATTGTCTTCTTATTAGTAATTGAAGGAAACATTAAAGGGTCATTAAGAAAAGAAAGAAAGTCAAAATTATAAGTCAAAGCTATGACTTTATCTCATAGCTTTAAATGAGCATAAGTCAAACTATGACTTATGCCTCATCATTAAGAAATAAGGATAAATCACAACTATGACTTAAATCTTGTAATTAGGAATTAGTTTAGGTAATAATTATGATTTCCCAACTAAGGCTTTCTTATACAAGTCACATTTGTGACATACAGCTCATATTCATAAATATATAAGTCATCATTATAACTTGTACTAAGTAATAAATATGAGGTATAAGTAATATCTATGACTTTCTTTTTTCCCTCTCAATGTCTCTTTAACGATTCCATACCTTTTGAAATGATGACTTAAACAATACATATATATAAAAATAAAAAACAAAAATATTTTATCACAGTTTATATTTCTACTTACCATAGATACTAACTCTAAAAACACATGTAACAGAGTTACCAGCCTGGTCAGTGAAGGTATAAGACACATCTGTTGTTTCTTTAAACAGGTAAGGGGAAGTTATGTTTGCAGGGTATGTCACCACAGTCAAGGCACTAGACGGGAGGTTGTCATTTGCGGTTGGGATGTTAAAAGTTACAGACACTGTATTTTCGTTTTCTAGTGTAGCCTGGGTGGGACCCGGGCAGAACAATAAAGTAGGAGCAAATCGATCTACAATGTATGAAGAAAACAGGAAGCAAAAAAAAAGAACAATTAGCTGCTACCAGACACAAGACCCATGACCTCTCAAATACTGTACAAGTGCTCCACCAACTGAGCTAACCAGCCCTTATGTTGATGGGTGGTCCACTTATACCAACAGTTTATTGCTTGTAAACATTCTCTGTCAATTGGCCAGGGATCAAGCCCAGGGTATGACTTAACCTGTGCAACAGTAGTTGGTAGTCTTGGTTCCAAGATTTATGTGTGTTTTTTCCTCCCCTTAAAAAAATTTTTTTTACACGCCCTCCCTCAACACTTATGTGGTTTTACAACGTACTTTTTCTCTAATGGGTATCAATTCCATTGGACTTCTATTCGATTCTTAAGTGTCATTGGGAAAAATAACACAAGTCACAGCGCCCTCTGTGGTTTATTCATAATCCGTCAAAAATTTGTTGTGTGTAGGCAAAAACACCATGTCTTGGAACCAAGACTATTGTAAAGCCAGACAGAAGTGGGGATCACACAACAGGACACAAGCTTTTTATTTGGTTGAACACAGACTAAGTACAGGGGGAGAAAGTGACCTGAAATATCATTTAGAAGGAAAGTGAACAACAACAAAAGTTGACTCGAACCCATCACCTCTCGAGTATCGAACAAGCACTCTACCGACTGAGCTAACCAACCCTTATGTAAGTGAGCGGTTCTCTGATTTTCTGCCCAACCAATTAGTTTATTATGAAAAATAAATGCAGACTAGTCTCTGGAAATATGTTGCTTACAGAAATAGGTTACCAGCCAAAATGCCATGTCAAATACATAATTGTGACTGGCATCCTGTTACTGAGCAAATAAATGTACTTACAAAGCAATGGTTTTATAAAAACAGCAAAGGGCCAAATATCAGAGAGTTACTAAACAAGTTAACGCCAGAAGATGTGTATGCACACAACGGAAGTCAGATAAACCTTTTTTTTATACAGCCGGAACATTTTTGTTGTTGATATGGGGTCCAAATCAGGTGAGGTATTAACACGCCTGGACATTTCATTGTGTAGCATGCACAGAAATGCACTCACCAAGCTACACTTTTGTTTCCCCATGCAAAGAGGGATAAAAGGTAATGAAAGTCGTGTTTGAAATCTACCTATTTAAGGGGATTATAGTGTAATCCCAGATTCCAGGCTTTCTTCCTTTTTGTGTACACATGAGGATTATGAAAGATCAATTGTTTATCACGTAGGGTAAGTCAGAGATTCCAGCATTCCTTGGCGGATTATCGGCCATGGCTTATGGCTAAAGGTTGGCTGATTAATGGTGAACACAATCCACCTTTGCTTGAGGAAGAACATAAAAACCTGGTCAAATTGCTGAGAATGTTTGTTGTCTTCGTGGTTTAGTCATGGTTTCGTTGTGACAATGATATTCTCAAAAACGAGTTATTCCCAAAGTTCAGAAATATACAAGTGTTAGAGCACAGAAATATTTCCGATATCCATGTACCAAGTGGTTAACTACGAATGTAGCTTTAAAAGTTAATTTTCCTGTTATAAATAATATAAGACTGGTGTATGCACATTTTTCACAGCCTAGCAAAAAGATACCAAGCACAGAAAATGATCGCTTAGCAAAAATGAGTTACCAACAAAACCATTCAATATACACAGCTCTTGGGTGGTTCACTGCTATGATGTTTTGCTTAGTAAAACGTTTTGTTGAGCAACAATGTCTGCTGATAACATCTCAATGAAATTATATCAAGGTCTGCTTATTTTGTCTGAATGTCGCGACTATGGCTTTGGCTGCTGTGGCTCCAGCAGTTATGGGTGGCTAGTGCGTAAACCTCTCACCCCCACCACTATGGCCCTAGTTTGTTTCTGGGCTAAGGCCATATGTGAGTAGAGTTGAGTGTTGGTTCTTACCTCTCACACCCACCACTATGGCCCTAGTTTGTTTCTGGGCTAGGGCCATATGTGAGTAGAGTTGAGTGTTGGTTCTTTCCTCTCACCCTCACCACTATGGCCCTAGTTTGTTTCTGGGCTAGGGCCATATGTGAGTAGACTTGAGTGTTGGTTCTTTCCTCTCACCCCCACCACTATGGCCCTAGTTTGTTTCTGGGCTAGGGCCATATGTGAGTAGAGTTGAGTGTTGGTTCTTTCCTCTCACCCCCACCACTATGGCCCTAGTTTGTTTCTTGGCTAGGGCCATATGTGAGTAGAGTTGAGTGTTGGTTCTTTCCTCTCACCCTCACCACTATGGCCCTAGTTTGTTTCTGGGCTAGGGCCATATGTGAGTAGAGTTGAGTGTTGGTTCTTTCCTCTCACCCCCACCACTATGGCCCTAGTTTGTTTCTGGGCTAGGGCCATATGTGAGTAGAGTTGAGTGTTGGTTCTTTCCTCTCACCCCCACCACTGTGGCCCTAGTTTGTTTCTTGGCTAGGGCCATATGTGAGTAGACTTGAGTGTTGGTTCTTTCCTCTCACCCCCACCACTATGGCCCTAGTTTGTTTCTGGGCTAAGGCCATATGTGAGTAGAGTTGAGTGTTGGTTCTTTCCTCTCACCCCCACCACTATGGCCCTAGTTTGTTTCTGGGCTAGGGCCATATGTGAGTAGATATGAGTGTTGGTTCTTTCCTCTCACCCCCACCACTATGGCCCTAGTTTGTTTCTTGGCTAGGGCCATATGTGAGTAGACTTGAGTGTTGGTTCTTTCCTCTCACACTCACCACTATGGCCCTAGTTTGTTTCTGGGCTAGGGCCATATGTGAGTAGAGTTGAGTGTTGGTTCTTTCCTCTCACCCCCACCACTATGGCCCTAGTTTGTTTCTGGGCTAGGGCCATATGTGAGTAGAGTTGAGTGTTGGTTCTTTCCTCTCACCCCCACCACTATGGCCCTAGTTTGTTTCTGGGCTAGGGCCATATGTGAGTAGACTTGAGTGTTGGTTCTTTCCTCTCACCCCCACCACTATGGCCCTAGTTTGTTTCTGGGCTAGGGCCATATGTGAGTAGAGTTGAGTGTTGGTTCTTTCCTCTCACCCCCACCACTGTGGCCCTAGTTTGTTTCTGGGCTAGGGCCATATGTGAGTAGAGTTGAGTGTTGGTTCTTTCCTCTCACCCCCACCACTATGGCCCTAGTTTGTTTCTTGGCTAGGGCCATATGTGAGTAGACTTGAGTGTTGGTTCTTTCCTCTCACACTCACCACTATGGCCCTAGTTTGTTTCTGGGCTAGGGCCATATGTGAGTAGAGTTGAGTGTTGGTTCTTTCCTCTCACCCCCACCACTGTGGCCCTAGTTTGTTTCTGGGCTAGAGCCATATGTGAGTAGACTTGAGTGTTGGTTCTTTCCTAGGGTTTTTCTCTGAGCCCTCTGGTTTTCTCCCTCTGAAAAAAATCATACACTTTTGATCTCTGGCTCTGTTCTGTGGTCATATATGGGTCGATGTGGCTGGCTGCCAAAGGCACCCTTGCATGCCTAAGGCTGGAACACATTGTAGCCACATCCTTTGCAATTCAGCTTCTCTGCTGGGAGTAAGGAAGGGTGATTAGCCTCCCCAATTATAGTTATAATAATAATTGTTATAATGATCATGAATTTTCAGTAATCTAGCCAGAGGCGTACTGAGGCTGTCAATTCTGACACAGCCTAAAATTACCTTCACAATGTGTGGGCAGGTCACTCATCTCAGCATTCCATGTCCCGTCACCTTCACAAACCACCGATGAAACATTGCCAGAGAGACTGAGGCTATTCAGGCAGTAGAAGCTACACTGGGTACCAACCGTCAGTCTACCAACGCCACAGAACGCTGGATTGATTTGTACACCAGCAGGAAGCGACAAGGCATCACATGTGACTACTGCAAATGTCACAGAAATTAAACTGCTTTAGGAACTCAATGTCTTTAGTGCCTTGTCTCACACAGCATCTCTTACTGACGACTTAGTAAACACAAGGTGTTTAAGGTCTTGCCAAACAGGGCAACTCTTTCTGACAACATAATAGAAACTAATTGCACTACATGGAAAAGGAACACTTTGGTAAGATAATTGCTGACTATCTCCTGAAAAATTCAATAAAAACAAAAATCTGGGTGTTATTTTTCTACTTGAAGACTGCATGCCTAGGACTGGTTAACTGTAAATTGCAACTTATTAAAAAAAAAAGGAATTGGTACCAAAATGTCCAAGGCAAACTGCTGTCCTAATGAAATCTGTTCACCAAAGATTCTTTCCCTGATATGAGAAATTAACATGGGCTGAAGGAGGTTGATTACATAGAGTGCTATCAGAGGAAGGTTTGTACACAGCTCTCTGTATGGGGGGGACCACGGAATCTCCTGCTACACTGGCACATCACACACAAAACCTTGATTGGGTGCAGCAGCCCCAATCACAGCCTACAGTCTACAGCCTGGGCCCACACCATTTGTTACACATGGGTCCATTATTGTTGGTAACAATAACAATGATCGTAAGGAAACAGATGTTGTAAATGTAACCATGGGCAGGCTCACCTCAATTTGGTAAAAATGTTTAATGGCCGTGATTTCAGTTTTAAATGTGTGGCAAAGTACACTATGAAAGTACAACAGACTTATAGCGACTTACGGTTACAGCTTGGTGTTTCATCTCTCTGCCAGTAGGTGTTTGTGCCGTCAAATTCACAAGTAGCTTGATCAGAACCTTGGAGTACATATCTAGCCAGGCATTGGATCCGGCAAACACTGCCATGGACGCTGCTACAATCCCCAATGAACTCACCAAAATGTGGAGGGGAAAGAAATGAACATCTGCGCTCTGTAAAGAAAAGAAATCATTTTGTGGCTATTTGGGTTGACTTTTGGGGGGATCAGGTTGACTCAATGGTTTCTTTCACTGTTATTCAACTCCGTGGACCCTGGTTCAAAAAATTACCTCAGACCGGAGCCTTGCCTACCTAATTCTATGGGTTCCTCCATTTTGGGATTTCCTCCCTTATCTAAAAACTGAATATCTCTTCTCGTTTCCTATCCACATTCTGTTATTGGCACTTGTGCGTGTGATAACATAAATAAATAAAAATAAAAAACTATTTAAAGAAGGGAAATAATTAAGAAGAAAACAATTACCTGAGGATTAGTTTAGACGTCTTTCCTGTCTTAAACTTTCTTTCAAAGTTCATTAGTTTCATGAATTTAATACAAATTTACGAAGTCAGTTTCCCTTGTGGTTTATATCCTTGAATGGACATCTATGACACAAAACAGTTCTGATTTCTTATTCATTTTTTGTTCTCAACAACAGATCATACAATAAAATACAAAACAAAAATTATGAATAGATATGTAAAGGGAATGTATACCTTTGATTTTTGGAATCGTTTGATTGTTTTATTCCTATATAAGTGTAGATATATAGAATAAAACTAACCTCTGAAAATTTCACTTCAAAAGGTGGTAGCGTTTTTGAGATATCACCAAAAATCTGGAGCGGTTATGTCCACACAGGAAGAATAATCCGTAATTGGAATACACAATCTGAGAAACTTATCTGACAATAATGTTTCTCAGATTTAAACTTCCGAAAGCTGCTGTACTTCTCACCAAGTGAGTTGTTATTGCCATTAACTTTAAGAGTGATTACCAATTGTATACCTTCCCTTTATTAACCATTTTATTTTGGTATTCCAAAAAAACTGTCTGTGCCCGTGCGTGGTATTATTTTTCATAACTTTTTGAGCTTCTGGAATGATTCATTTCCTTTGAAAATATTGTTGCCACAATGAAACCCCTACTTGGATACGGGAAGTCAACAAAGGTTCTCCTAATACGCACTGGGGTTTGTTGTTCTCTTGTGAGAATATATGAGTAACCATTCACCGTGAATCGCATAACTTTGGAAATAAGCCATGGCTGATAATCTACCATGGTACGCTGGACTATCGGAATACTGGGACTTACCTCCCATAGAGCCAAATACAATGACAAGCAATTTAGGCAGCCTGTCTATCCCTGTATGCCACATTTGTATAACAGAAGGACAAAGGTCTGGAATTTAGAGTTACACAAAAACCCCAGGAAAAAGGGAGATTACAAGCATGATTTTCAGCACCATCTGTCTCCTTTGTGCAAATGAAACAATACATAGTACAGTGGGTGCATACCTCTGCATGCTACACAATATAATGCCCAGGAAAATATATACGTCAGCCGTCTCAACAACTGCAGCAAATACAAAGTTGTTCCAGATGTTAAAAAGCGGCTGCCACAAGCTACAGACAGATTTGGACAGGCATGTATAGAAGTCATCTGATGTGAAGTGGTTAATTAAGAACCTAAATTAAGTATGAGTCATTATCATTCAGTTATGTTTTATCCGTTTGAAAAGCAAACAAAAAGCTCACTCACGTTTGACTTCAATTTGGAAGTTACACCATGCAGTGTTGCCAGCAGCATCTTGTGCTGTACACACCACCAAGTGAAGACCAATGTCGAACTGGTCCCCTGATACGGAGTCACAGGTCATTGTAGGAGGGAGGTCATCGTTGTCGGTTGCAGAGATGGACCAGGTCACCTCAGCTGAGGATGAGCCATTCAAAGCATAGACAGTCTGTACCGCAGGGCAGGTAAACTGAGGCTTCTGTTCATCTATCGAAAACAAAATGTGCAGATGGTGATGCTTCGGTTATATTTCTTGCCGCAGGGATTAAAGACAAAGATTATTGGAGTTTTCTTCCTTACATTGATGAACGATAAAGCACTGTATACTCGGTGCTTTCTAATGCCTGTAATAAAAACAAATCACCTTGGTTGGGGTTCAAACCCACATTCTTCCACATTCTAGAGCAGATGTCCGACTTAGACCATCAAGCTTGCACAGTGAAGAGGCAGCCAGTTCTAGAACTAGCAGTGGGTTTAAACTGCATGCAAATAAGTTTTAGGTACATACCTATTTTACTGCCTCCCATGTGATACATTATCTATATGACCCACAAAAGCTTGTCTCATGATGACATTCAAGAACTCTTAAATATTTAGTACTTTTTCCAGTGATAGACACCTTGCTAAACTATAAAACAAAGACATCTATCACATAATTTAGATTCAGAAATACTGCACACACCTCACACTTACTTGTTTCAGAGATACACCATGCACAACTTACCAACACATTGGATACTTGAGATATCCTGTGACCACTGTCCATTGCCAAGGCACGTCACATAGTCAGAGCCAAGAGACATCACATTGAACCCTGTCTTAGCGCATGACACTAGGCAGTTATCCCCAAACACTGGTTGACCATAGCAGGAATTGGGTATCAGAGTCATCCCTGGAGCTGGATTAAGAATCGGACACCTAATCTCTGGAATCAGAATGACAATCAGAGCGTTATTAAGTATCTCAAAACACTGGCTCCTCACTTAGCTAGGAATTTTGATTGTTTAGAGTCTTAACCCTCTCAATAACATTAATTGTTTTGACTTGAACAGCTGCTGATTGGTGACCATTCAAGCATGAAGCACATTTTCTTACACAACAACATAGATGTGTTCAGAAGCCAATTTTACAAACTCTCTTATCACCCTAAAGAGTTCATTCACTAATTATTAAATTGATTTCATTCCCCAATTATTAAAGACCATTTTTATACAGTATAAAAATAAATCAGATTGGTCAAAAACAGCCAGGTTCTCAACCTTACTTTCATTGACAAAACAAATTATTAACACATTTTATCCATCAATGATAAAATGCTTTATACACAGGGCGAACTGTTTGTTTACCCGCACGGTCCGTACGCTGCCCCAATGCAGATAAAACTGTACAAGCTTAGGGGGTACTTACCGTGCGGGGATGACGTGCATTTGTGCATTAATGTTGGGCAACATAGGTAATTATGTTTTCGCGGGCAAGTTGTTTACATTGCTTTGTTTTACAGTCCTCTTTATGCAAAAATGTTGTTTGGGTTTTACGGTTAGCCAATAGGGGTGTAGTATGAAAACATTCAGCCAATGAATGTTATCCTTGAATGATGGGGACGCTTCCATAAGCGCGGGATAGTTTGTGTTCAATCACTTTGTCACTGCCTTTCAACGTGAACGGGCAATTTTGTTTTTCTGAACACATAATTTTATTAATTTCCCACCACTCCCACCCTACTTTATTGTCAGTGAACTGAGTGTATTTGACAATGAGGTATGGCGTTTTTACGGGATTCACACAGTTTTTTGAGTTTCGGGGTTATAGTTGCAAGTAAATGTACTTTGTCCAAAATATTTCTTCAACTTTGAACACCTCTTTGTTCAAGAAGCTTACACACCCCTTCTTTATATTAAGATCCAATATTGTAACAATAAGTTGTGTTAGCGCTCTGAGGTACCACAGGGGCTAATTCCGACCGCATGTGCCAAGGTGGAACTTCACAACTTAATTGATTTATGGGTTAAACTCATTGTATAATTTTCAGGTATGACTATTTTCAATAACTGTTTCATTGCATTCTGCCTGTGTGCCCACGTGGTTGGATTCAGGTGTGCACACATATAAATGTTTGGCCATGTGCCAAGTAAATAATTTGGGCGTGGTTAAAAGATGCACGGTGTGCCAAGTTGTGCTTTGGCACTTGTTTGCCAATTAATTTGGGCGTGGTGCCCATTAGGGTTGGGTTACACATTGGGTGTGCCTATTGGTGGTTTGGCATTATTGGTTTGCCAAATAATTAATATGGGCGTGGTGCCCATAAATGGTTGGGTTACACATTGGGTGTGCCTATTGGTGGTTTGGCATTATTGGTTTGCCAAATAATTAATATGGGCGTGGTGCCCATAAATGGTTGGGTTACACAATGGGTGTGCCTATTGGTGGTTTGGCATTATTGGTTTGCCAAATAATTAATATGGGCGTGGTGCTCATAAATGGTTGGGTTACACAATGGGTGTGCCTATTGGTGGTTTGGCATTATTGGTTTGCCAAATAATTAATATGGGCGTGGTGCCCATGAATGGTTGTACATTGAAAAGAAGCCATGTTGGCGGATAGCCATATGTTTTTCGGCATCCTCCACAATTTTGGTTTGGCAATAAAAACAGTTTTCAGAGGCTGTGACAATCAATCAAAAAATATAATTTGTCTGCGTGTTTTATTCGAATCTGTGTATAATGGCTACAAAAAAGTTGCTTTTTGACTAAAAATAATATTGGAGTAACGGGAAAAGGATTTTTAATCCTGAAGCGCACTAGTTCAGTCCCCTTTATTAAGGAAAAGGTTAATTCAGTTTTGTTTTTCAATTATCCCAAAATATGGGCTACTTGCATCACAATACTTGCGCTAGTTAAGGGTCATAATTCAAACTTATTGTCACTACCTCACTGTTGGAGCTCAGGAGGGTCTTCATACTCCTCTTAATGTTTCACCTTTGACAACTTTTCACGAATGAAATTAACTGTTTTCACCTTTTAAAGGTAGGGTCATAGATTGGTGAATACTCCAGAAATGAATGGCTACAAAAACTGCCACTGCAGCTGTTGATAGTAACAACTGTTTTGAGAAAGGATTCCCTTCGAAGTAATATGGTTTGGAAAAGTTTTTCACCCAAAAACATTCGAATCTGAGACACAATTCATGTATGAATCTTTTCTCCGATTTGTAAGGGTTGGTGTCCGTTGCAAATGCTGCAGCCAGAGATGCGGTTAGTACCCGATGTCACCATGCTAAATAAGGATGGATTTGACATTCTTGTGAAAACACCATGACAGTTTTTTGCTGTTTTTTCAGCAAGTAGACACTGTATTCAGCTGAAACTTTCACATGTAATTTTTATTGTATCTTTCTTGATAATTTTGCCTATAAATCAACATAATGCTAACAAAAACCAATCTAGGACCCTACCTACCTTTAAATATCACAGCAGCTGCAAGAGAATTGTACCAAGCGCCTAGAGCAGCTGAAAGATATTACCTTTCTATTCAATCAAAAAGGTCACAGTCTTAAAAGTACCACTTCCTGATGTTCCCTATGTCAATGTAGCATCTAACAAAATACAATTTTAGTTCCACATCATTTTTCTAGAGATTTGAGTTGAAGTGAAAAAAAGTATGCAAAAGAATCAGCAAAAACAGCCAGGTCTGGATGGAAGGTGATGTTTGTAAAAAAACATGAATGGTCTCTAAAAAAGCGTAAAGTTACCGGTGCACTCAAGATCTGTTCCTGACCATGTGCCATTTTCACGGCAGCGTGACCGCCCACCATCGCTGGATTCTTCTTGGAAACCATACATACAGTAGAAGGAACACTCAGTGCCATACGTCTCATGATCCGAAGAGCTGCTACAGCCAGACTTAATAGCATTGGCAGGAATGGCCTGGGATGGACAGGATACAACTGGGCAAAAAGAAACAAGCAAATCACAAAAGTTGTACAAGTTGTTAAACTGCAACCCAAGCTTCTTATCTGTTTACACATCAATTATTTGACAAGAAGTAAAGGTTTCCCAAATAAGGACAGGAGGTCTCTTAAAGCTTCTGAATGATGCAACCGAGCAAAAGAATTGAGCACATCATAAAGGCTTGCAGAGTGCCCAACTCACTTGAGCATACTGTATCTTGTCCATCCCAGTATGGTGTGTTGTCACCAGTAAGTTGACAGGTTCTTGTATCTGATCCACTCAGGATGTAGCCAGTGTTACATTCCAGCACACACCCAGTGCCAACGATGTGAGCTGTATGGTTGCAATACACACTGCCTGATCCAGGGGCCTGTAATCTTCCACAGCGATAAACTGGAAAGTTGTAAAAAAAAATAAAAAGTTACACAGTTTTGGGGTGATGTGTCTTTCCATTTAAGTATCTGCTTGGCAAAGAGAAAAAATACACGTTGATGTAAAAGTATTTTTTAATTTTTTTATTTTAAAGTTTCCACTATGTCCACGAAATTGACAGCAATGAGTATATAATGCTGTGACATTGAAATACCAAACTTTACCTTCAACTGTTACAATGATATCGCAGAGTTGAGAGTTACCAGTCAGGTCTGTAGCGATGTAAGTAACGGTTGTTCTTCCTTCAGGGAATGCACTTCCTGGTGCCAGATGGCCACTTTGCCTGCCGTGAATCATGATAAACTTACAGAAAGTCAAGTATGTTATAATTGGTTCCAACGATCAAAGCTTCAAATTCATGCTGAGTATCAACAGGATTTGGATAAGTTAATACGTATGATCACTTTATCCGATCAATCATTTAATAATAACAGTTAACAGGACATTTATAAATTGCCTTTTACCTCTTACCAGAGGATGCAAAGTGCTGGAAAAGGACAGAAGAGAATAACAGAAAAAGGGACCGGGGGAGAGGCAGACACAAGAAACCCAGATGGGTCTTAAGGCCCTTTTTAAAAGCAGTGAATATCTAACATGGGCAGACACAGAAAAAGCTATAGCCATCAGCCTGAATGTGAGATTTGGGAACATCAAGACATTTAGCCAGTAAAGGAGGTATACACATGGTGTTATCTCAAACTGAGTATACATTGATACCTTTTACACTCTGTCATCCTGCAACAGCAAGTGACTAACAATCACACCATGTTGGACAACTAGTGCAAATAAATTCAGTTTTTGACAGAAGCCACTACACAGTAAAGAAGTTCTAGTAAACTGTAATGTTGTACAGTGCTTTCTGGGCATGGATTCCACTGAGGATAAAATGGAAAATCAACCATCTCTCTTCTGTCTTTCTGACTTGATCCTTTCCCCCCCGAGTCTCTAACTAACAGATTATACATTTTTTGAAAGAAGAGTGGGCCAGAAGAGAAAGCCTCCATTGTGTTCTTATTCAATTCTACATTTGTACAAAACAGAACCATTTTATCTTCCAGCCTTGCTCTTATGGCAATTACTTCAAAGGTGAGCTCAGAAACTATAAGACAATCCTACCATCACTTAAAAAGAGACTCTATTGCCTTTAGAACAACTCACCTCCTGACAGTGGCATTGCCAGAGTTATCAGTGGCAGTCGGCACATCAAAATCCACCAATTGAAAGGTTGAGCCAAAGGCACTTGTTACTGTGATCCCCACGGGACAACTGTCTTCGAAACTGGGTTCTTGTTGATCTGCAAGAATGTGATTCGAGAAGAAACCAACAATAAGAAAAGATTTTAAAAACTACCTTTAATTCAGTTTGACTACGTGTGATGAACACAAAAGTCATATAAAAATGTACAAACAATCATTTAAACTAATGCTATACTATGCCTTTTGGATAAAATAACACAATAATAAATATTAAGAATGAAAATTGATGTTTGTCACAAACATTTACTTGAATCATTATGGTAGTTATTTTATTCCTAAAACCATCTTGTGACTCTCTATAGTGCTGCCAATTATAATACAATAATAGCGAACAATAATAAGGACCATTTCTGCCCTCACAATCACAGGTACCCATTTACTCCTGGTTGAAGAGAAGCAACTATAGTTAAATATCATAATCAAGGACACAAGTATGGTTGCCAAACAGGCCAGGATTGGAACCTTCATGCTTAGACATGACATTCTATATAAGAAACAATGATGTGGAGATTCTTACCAGTACACAAAGTGGTCCGAGTCTTATCCCAGGACCCATCATCTGAGCATGTCTTGATTGAAGGACCTTGTTGAACAAAGCCATTATTACAGCTGAAGAAACACTCAGTGTTATATGGTAGCATCAAGGCCTGGCTGCAGATAGCCGGCTCTATAGATCCATGGGTGATGGAGAAGGGACCTGGACATGTCACTGTCACTGTCATGACAAAGTGATATGGTGACATTAATAATGAATATCATATCCAGTGTTGTATGACTCGAGTCCAGGACTTGGACTCGAGTCCGTCTCGAGTCCCAATTTCGGTGACTCGGACTTGACTCGAGTCACGTCTGCAAAAGACTCGGACTCGGACTCGGACTCGACTATCGTGACTCGGACTTGTCCCCGAGGGCTCGTGACTTGCGAGTCACGTATTTTCACAAACAATACATTTTTTCAATATTAAAAACGATTCCGATGATCCGATTGTCATTCCCGGAGTGCACATGGATGGAGGAATATTAACGTCTTAGCACAAGAAGTACACTGTAGTATGGTGTTGCGAGTAATAGTGTTCGTGATTATTGTAGTAGTATTGTGTAGTAGATGGCACTGTACATACAGCGCGTGTATGTTCGATTCGTATGTTCAATACGCACAATAATTATCACTGAGATGCACGACACCAATATTAATGCTGGTTATCTGTCAACGTTAACACCATAGCCACTGCTTGCGTGAAGCAATTGTGGATATTACCAGGGAAATGGCATGTCTGGTACCTGTAAAACACAGCTTGCATTATTGCACTGTGATGGCTGTGTGTTATTTGCACGCACACGCGAAACTTGGTCAGGAAACTTTTTTGATCATGGCATCCGCCATTCCGCCCCGTATCGTTTCTTTGACAATTACCAAAGGTGTCCAGTGTCTTTAAGGATTAAGTTTTTAAGAATTTAACGATTTAAAATGATTTTTTTCTCTTCAAAATAACCAATTATATACTGATTTATTTATTTCAGAAAGGTAGGTAGCTAACAAGGTTTATGGTTTAGAGAAAGTTTCTTTAAATTTGTTGGCTATAACCTTTCTGAAATAAATAAATCAGTACATATTTGGTTATTTTGAAGAGGAAAAAAATTCTGGATAAGGGGCAAGGAGTTAAACCTCAAATAAAATTGTAACTGCAGGTACAGAACTTTGTTTAAATTAAATGTGTTTTATTTTGTCATTTCCAATGCTTATTTTACAACATTTGGTTTGCCATCAATATTTAAACAAGTGACTCGTGACTCGGACTCGGACTCGGACTCGGACCAAGTGACTCGGGACTCGGACTCGGACTCGGACCAAGTGACTCGTGACTCGGACTCGGACTCGGACCAAGTGACTCGGGACTCGGACTCGGACTCGGACCAAGTGACTCGGGACTCGGACTCGGACTCGGACCAAGTGACTCGTGACTCGGACTCGGACTCGGACCTAATGACTCGTGACTCGGACTCGGACTCGACACAGGTGACTCGACTACAAAACTGATCATATCCCACACAAACAACCTTTTATGACAATAAACAAACCATGGTCTGCTACCATCCAATGACTCCAGTCAATGAATCTCAATGTCGCTGAGAAAACCAAATTCTATGTGCTACTTACAGAAGAGATGACCATGCAACTCTAGATCTGATAACCTGGTCCCAATTTCACAGAGCTACTGAGCAGAAACTATTGCTTAGGAAATTTAACTGCTGAGCCAAATATGGCAGGGCACCAGTCACATATAATGCACATTTTTTATTATTTTGGCTGGAAACCTGGTTCTCGTTAGCAAGACTCTTCTATACTTAGTACATTTGTATGTTTAGACATTCTGCAAACTTGCCCCTTGATGCAGTCCTACAAAGTGTATACATAAAGCAACAATTTCCAAAGACAATATTACCTGTACATTGAAAGTCCGACCCACTCCAAGAGGTATCTGCTTGACACTGACGTACTCGGAAGCTTTGACCGCTAGATGTCCTTTGACCCAGGTTACAATGAAACTCACATGAATCTTCATATGAAGCACTATCACCATTACAACCCGCAATGTAGCCATGAGTAATAGATGGAAAGCTGCATGAATTTACTGTATGAAGAAAAGCAAAGACTGGTAAGTCATTGAAACAAGCCGACGAATAGACTATTAAACTACACCCCTTAATGCATTGACCAATTAACACCATGAATGCCTGCCTGAAAGTCTGACACATGAATAAAATCCTGTCCAGATGGCACTGTGCATGTTGTTTGTGGGACAGTAGTGTCTTGATCAGTGTGGGGCATCGAGACAGATATCTAATATTTTGCGGGCCAATTAGAGCATCTTTGTTAATGGGCGGGCCAATATGAGCATCATTGCTAATGGGCAGGCCAATATGAGCATCATTGTTAATGGGCAGGCCTATAATAATTATTAGCTAATTTGATGACATTTTCACAAGTAGGTTGTTTGGTGTATTTGTTGAAGAATAATGAACACAAATTAAATTGCCCTTCCAAAAAAAAACAAAGGATGTAATACACCTATAATAATGTGATTTACCTTCAATACAATATCTTCTGATAAAGCACAATTAGAATGAATCAATAAGATTTTCGTTGTTGTAATTACTAAACATACCGTTACATGTTGGTTGATTCTGGGTCCAATAACCCACAGTACTCTGCTCACTCAGACGGTCACACTGTCTAACCAATGTAGTGCCCTCTGTTGACAAAGTGTGGCCAACGTCACAACTGACCTCACACCTTGAGCCGTAAACAGCGCCCTCAATACAGGAGCCATGTCCTGACACAAGACCCATCTTGCCATTTAGTGGAGTAGTTAGACCAATACATCTGGTCACTGTAATCAATAAAAATTTAAACTTAATACATTTGTATACAAAAAATCAACTATTGTGTTCTATATGGAAAAATATTAATTCTTCTAAAAATATAAAATCTGAAGATCTATACAAGTTGACCCCTAACCTTTAGCCTCAATTTGCATAGAGCATGACCCTGAATAGCCCGAACTGTCTGTCACTACATAGACCAATGTATGAGTGCCTTCGTTCAGAGTAGTTGGCCTTGACCCATTGACAGGATCTGAGTTGAAGCTCTGCAAGCTGGCCGGGATGTCTTGACCAGCATCAGTTCCCTAGCAGAGAGATTGAAAGATTGAAAGAGATTTTAATAGTGGCCATTTCCAGTGTGTTCAAATAATCTCAACTTATGCACACAAAGACAAAGTGCAATTGGAGGCATTGTATGGTGGAGTATGGATAATTACTCTACCTCATACATATTCATGATTGAGGGCCGAATTACCACTGGTCCATTCACCATCATGTGCCATATATGCATGTATTCATGCACTAGAGTAAATACGCTGTAGTGTAGAATATGGCATGTGCAACAGGCACACACAGGGTAAATACGCATCGTCTGGGAAACTACTTTGTCAACTTTCAATACCTTGTCCACCCTCAAACCATGTTATATTTGTATGTATGGTCTCGGTTTGCAGTTAAAACCGTGTGATGTTATCAATTTTCACTGAGTAGAATTTAGTTCTGGATGAGAACTCACTGTTCCTGCTTAATCTTAAAATTTTCAGTAAGTCCTGGGGGAGAGATCATTCTTCACATTAAAACCTCAAAGACTATTCACTCATTCAAAGAATCTCTTTGTCAAAAACATTTTGTTTTTCTTAACTGATTTTATTTTGGTTCCTTTTCCTTTAGTTTTCTTGTTTTCATTGTTTCAGCGCCTTGAGCACCTTTGGTGGAAATGTGCGCTTTATACAATTACAAATATTACAATTATTTTACAAAGTCAAGATTATTCAAATAATGAAGTAAAATACAATGATGTTCTCCTCCAATTGAACCCACATTATCGTCAACTCATACACATAAATATTCATGAGGGATAACTAAACTAAGTTACCATGACAGGTTCCCATTGCCATGACAAAGACACCATGGTTTGACCAATCCCAGCAAAGATGACTTGATTTACTGGGCACTGCACTAAGGGGGACATCACATCTAAAGAGAAATTAACAGAAAATGTTCATCGTTACTTATGGGATTTCTCTCACTGCTGATCCATATGACAATAAATAATCCTCAACTACTTCTGGTCGGTATTATTTTTCAGAACTTTTTAAAGCTTCTTGAGTAGTCGTTTTCCTTTAAAAATATCACTGCCATAATGAAACCCTGACTTGATAAAGGAAAGACAGCATTTAATTTTTGATGTTGTGAGAAAATTGAGTAGAACCTCGGCCGTGAGCCACGGGCAACAAACTGCCATGGTATAACTCTGGAATGCTCAGATTTATCTCACATTGAGCTGAATATAATGACGAATAATGGTAGCAGCCTGTCCATTCTTGTATGCCACATTTGTGCAACAATAGGACAAAGGTCTTGAATTGGGGGTTACACAATGACTCCCCGAAAGGGATTTTACAAGGCAAATTTTGGTAAAAATTAAGTTGTTCCGGGTATTACGTATTAAGACATCATCCAAAATGAAGTGGTTAAGCCAACATATGTTGTGTGCTTTTGGTTCAAAAAACATTATAAATTTATTTTTATTTAAAACCAACATGCTTTTGGTATGTACATAATTACAGTTTTAAGCAGTTTAAATCAAAAACGTTTCACGATTTATGTTAGTAATTGTAAAACAAAACACCTTGTTTCTTCCAACACCAATTTTGCTCTTTGTAAGTTGTTCCTTTTTAGCTTACCATTGCACTGTATACTACTACCATCCCAAATTCCTGACACAAGGCAATTACGACTCGCTGTACCAAAGAGTGTGTAGCCTTCATTACACGTCAATGTACATGTTGTGTCAAACAGTTGGCTTCCAGTTGTAGGTCCATCTTGTCCATTATGTACACAGCGAGAAACAATACCATAGGCAGGAATGGAAAGTGGTGGGCAAGTGACAGCTATACCAAAACAAAAAGACAGATAACAATTTACAAGATATGAACAGAAAGAATCTAATAAAGTTGAGGCTTGTCTTGAAAAATATAATTAAAAATCAATACACCCTTAATGATTGAAATCTTCCTTTGGAGATAAAGAACATTTTGACATACGTTTTTGCCCAATAATGGAAGCATACTACATGATATTTATGTACGACTCAAACTTTTGATGGATAGATTATAGTTTCATAATTCTTTTGTAAAAATTGAGGCTGTATACCTGTATTTTAACTCAAAGTTTTGACTATATACATAACTGTCCATTGACTTCCCAGTATTGGAGAAGTGGGCATGGATTGCCAGGCATCCTTCTTGGGTATAAAGAGTCTTAAAAGGCTATTATAAATACAACAATTGTAGCTCACCTGTGCATGAAATGGTTCCACCCGACCAGACTCCACTGACTCCATTACTCTGACAAGTTCTCTGTACTGCTGATGTTGGAGTGTAACCACGATTACAAGACAGTGTACAGGTGGTACCATACGATTCATAGTCTCCAGAACAGCCGCTCTTCATGCCATTATTTGGGGCTGGCAGACCACTGTTGTCACATGTAATCTCTGCAAATCCAAAATCAACTGATTGATAAAAAACTGCTTGAATCTATTAGGTATAAAAGCATTGATTTAGTGTTAGCATGGCATTGTTTAACATTGTTCTAAATATCAGACAGCACATATATCCAGCTGCCATTGTAGAAATAGTGCAAAGTTCAGGTACAATGCCTATTCGCCTGTCTCAATTGTTATGCAATTTAGCAGTTATAATATCTATGCTTCTGGACAGTTTTACAGTCAGTGTGAGACACATGAGGTGGAGATTGTGCACATTGACTAATATTTCCAAATGCACTTGCTATTGCATAAGCTTTTTCAGAGCCTTTTTTGTAGACAACTGATAATCTTAAAGATATTTGCATTTCTTCCTGTTATACGTTGTGCAACTTCCTTTTTGTAATAAAACCTGAAGATCCTTACAATAGCCTGCAGGTTGAGAGAGTACCTGAAAAAGGACTCACAGTTCTTAATTGTGGCCCTCAGGCTTCCGGATACCAAAGAGAAGATGATTAGGAGAAAATGTTGAGTTTTATAGATCCTACATCTCCCCAGGACTAAGAGAGAAGCAAGGCAGTAGCAGCAGTTTCATCGGAAGAACTAGGGCAGTTCCTTACTGTAATCGTTCTTGCTGTTCTAGAACTGTACTCATTTTCGAACACACAACAAATGATGAGCACAACTAAAGATATCATCAAATATGGTCGACAACCAACACATCTACAGTTGATAATAATTTGACTAACCTTCACACTGGGGCAGTTTCTGCAACCACTGACCCTCATTTCCACAGGTTGAAGATGATCCACCTTGGATAAGGTACCCTTCAATGCAATTGAAGCTACATGTGCTGTTATAGGGTACTGGGTTTCCTGCAGGGCAGGTGTTGGACTCCTCTGGGTTTAACACAGTGCTTGAGGGTATCTGACAGGTAGAGGCTAAAACACAAACAGGTGAACTCCCTAGTGTTAGTTTAAAATGAAGATTTTGCTATTACAAGGGTTGAGCCCTTCATCTCTGTGACAACAGGTTTGCATCTTCCAAGAAAATATGTGGCGCGAGGGAAATCAAGTAAAAAACTTGACAAATTACACGCCGGGATTTGCTTAAAAATACACAATATTGACTGCATGCTTACGTTGGCATCCAGTTGTAGTTCCACTCCAGAATGCAAAACCATGTGCTATACATTGTCTAGCTGAACTGCCTGTGATGCCAAAACCGGTATCGCACTCAAAAAAACACCACGAGGAATAGGTGTTGCTACAAGGGCTGCCATCTTGGAAGCTACCATGGGTAGGTGGGTCAAGGGTCGGACACGTCAAAACTATAGTTGGGTAAAACAAAACCAAATCAGTACCAACATTTTGTGGTTAGGGGGCTTATTTCGATTGCAGCAATTGAAATAAGCAGCCTGAATTCTTCAAATGCTAAAGTCCTTGACTTTACAATCACTTCAGACCAAAATATTTATTTGGAATTGGAGGATGATTTTGGTACGAACTATAAACTCAGTGAGCTTTCAAATTGTTAAAATTTTATCATTACCAATCTTGTACTTTGTATACATATACAGCCTGGCAAACACTGGTAATTGTCAAAGACCAGTAAACAAACTGACCCAACATATACAAGAAACAACAAACCTGTAAAACTTAAAACTCAATCTGTCATCAGAGGACACGAGAAAACCCCAACACTGTTTTCAAACATCAGCTTTGGGACTTGTCCAATCAAAACTAATTGTGTTACTAATTTTTCAAGCTTCCCTTCAGCGTTTCAGGCAAAATATTTAAATAGAAGTTATCCACCAAGATCATCATTACAATATGCAAGTAATATGTAAATCTGTCAACATTTATATTTTCAATCTTACCAATGTAATGCACATCCCTTTTACAAGAAAAACACATATTTTCTCTACCATGAAATCAAGATGACTTCCTTACTTTGGCAATGAGGTTGAGATGGGCTCCATCCACTAGACTGACATGTTATGAAACTGCCCTCACCAACCAACTGGTACCCAGTAGCACACAAGAATGTGCATGATGCTCCCTTGACGTGGTTATTGGGGCATAAGATTACCAATCCTTCCGAAGGAATTAAACCACCGCAAGAAATCACTAAAAGAAGAAAAAAAAGAGTACTTTGAAAAAGATGTCTTTCTACAAATTAAGGGTAATTTCAACTTGCGTTTAGGAATTTATGAAATAAGCGATCAAATGCTTTATACTCCTCATGTTACTCCCTTGCAGTTTGTGATTCATTGTAAGACTTGTTTTCCAGTCTAGTTTTTTCTCTATGGCTTTTCAACCATAAGAGGCTGCTTTATGAATGGCTGAATATCTGGCGGAAGCAAATTAATGGTCAATTTGTCATGGCTAGTGTTTGCAAAAAGTGTTTTCAATAAATACACCATGCAACCAATCTGTCAAAATGTCATCAAATTCATGGACATGTTTTACATGAAAAAAAAAACAGGAGAAGAAAAAAAAGAACATTACGCTCTGTCAGGGATTTGTGTACATTATATCCATTAAAAGTATTTGTTCATGAGACAGTGAAGAAAATGTCAAATTTTTAGATGTTGGAGGCAATCAGGTAGGGAGTGAAAACCCAATTCACACGCAAGGCTTTGGTTTGAGTCAGGATTCAAACCGAGGTCCACACTAGTCGTAAAAGCTTGCAGGGATTTAAACCACTAAGCCAACCTGATCCCCAAGCTCTGGATTTGGCTGCAGGTGCAAACTCAATTCCTGATGAGCCTTTCATAAATTTGCAAAGCACAACAAATTAGCTTACTAAAAACAGACCGCCAGCTGTAATGTCATATGTTCTTTGTGGGTATATAGACCCATAGCACAATGCCCAGCGCACTTACACCCACCTATCTTGTCCACCATTTTGTACACAGAAAAATTGACCCCTAAAATGGTAGACTTGGTATAAACAGTAACACACAGCTTTCTCCCTTAACAGTGGTCTGCTAGCCAAATGGTAGTTAAAACACCCGAGGACCAGTACACAATCTTTCCAAGTGGTCTGGCTCGCTAATTCAGTGTTGAAACGCATCCATATTTCATTTAAAATGACTAGTGGAAAAGCTGACAGACTAATGAAACAACAAGCTAACTGGTCCTGCTGACAAGTACCAACTGTGAAAGTTAAGGGCAAACCCTGCCATGCATTGTGAGGAGGTGCTGTCTCCATTGTCAATATTTAATTTAAGCTCTGTTAAACAGCTCAAGGATGTTATTGGAATGTGGTTCGGATCCCATGACAATTGGCCCTGCATGGTGTTATTGGAATGTGGGTTGGAATCCCATGACAATTGGCCCTGCATGGTGTTATTGGAATGTGGGTTGGAATCCCATGACAATTGGCCCTGCATGGTGTTATTGGAATGTGGGTTGGAATCCCATGACAATTGGCCCTGCATGGTGTTATTGGAGTGTGGGTTCGAATCCCATGACAATTGACCCTGCATGGTGTTTTTGGAATGTGGGTTGGAATCCCATGACAATTGGCCCTGCATGGTGTTATTGGAATGTGGGTTCGAATCCCAGCTGGGGTGCTCATGTCTATCAGTCAGAACCTTCCTCATAAATGGTATTCCTATGAATGGGACATTTATAAACCAATTCACAGTCTGGTGTTCTGAAAACTAAGACAGCTGGCCAACTTATGACCAGTTGACAACCTGAGGCAAGAACTCTAAATTCCTTATACAGAGTTCCCGTTTGAACATTATCATCCTGAAGCATTCAACAATTTCAGAAACATTTTTTTGGAAATGTTGGCCATCAAGATAATAACTGTTTTGAGGTAAAATAATTCTTTTTTTTAATACAGTTGTTAATTTGAAACTTTGAAACAAACCTATGACAGTGACAGTGAAGCTGCAATATCCCACATTTTCCTGCTTATCAGTTGCTTGATATTTGATATAATAGAACCCTTGACTCAGTTGGCTCCCAGGTGGTGACCCTGAAGTCTGAGATACTGTTAGACCGTCAGGGACATTATCAGTAGCTGTTGGTGTTGTCCATTGGACGACTGCACTGGTCTGTGCATCATCTGCCTCTACTGAGAAACTGCTGGGGCAATCAATTAAAGTTGGCGACTGGGTATCTGAAGAAAAAAATAGCAGTGACATACTGGGAATTGAGTAGGATTTGATCTTTTAAAATAATCTACTTTATAAATAAGCTGTAAAATACTAGTGACATCAAATGATGTGTGATGAAAAACTCATAAAGGTACTCATCTCATTGGCAAAGACAGATGTGAAGTCACTGATACATTAATAATGATTTGTTCAGTGGCTTCACCAAATATATTCATATTGATTATGACTGATTAGCTTCCCTGACTGTACCTAAGTTAGGTCAGATGAGTGAGCCACAAAAAGGGCAAAAAGGGTTATTTAACTTTCATCAAAAATGTTAAGCAGCCAATATTTACAGTTTGAAATGAGTGACTTAGACTACCTACCACTTAAATTAACTGTTTAATTTATGTTTTACAAAAATTATTTTAATGTTGCTGCCCATCATCGCCTTTTGTGATGTCACCAACCCAGGTCTTCCTCCACTACCAGGTTCAATAACAGTGGGGGCTGACTGAGATCAGCCACCAATGTGACATCTTAAAGGGAGGGCGTTTGGTAATTTCTCCAAAAATTTATGACCATAAAAGCTTACTTGGTAAAGAGCACTGGAAAGCTGTTGATATTATAAAACATTGTTAGAAACAATACCCTTTAAAGGTAGTGTTGTTTTAGAGATAGAGGTAGTTTTAATTTTAATGTAAATTTTAATCCGAGAAAGGCTTCCTGCCCAGGCATCTGAAATCACACAACTCGATCACAATTCTAACAAGGTGGTTTTTCTTTCATTATTTTATTGCAAGTTCAATGACCAATTGAGCCCAAATTTTCACAGGTTTGTTATTTTATGCATATGTTGGGATAGACCAAGGGAGGGTAGTGGTCTTAGACAATTACCAAAAGCATACCTTGCATTTAAAGAGCAACGTAAACAAGTTAACATTATTGTTTTTTTGTTGTAGAAAGGTTAACGAGTGTGTAATGATTAGATGTTGCGTAAAACTCAATAAAAATGGTTTCATAATGTACCAAAAAATTTTTTTCGATCAGTGTCCTGCTGGGCAAAACAAAGAGTTTCACAAAAAGAACCAAAGCACCAAGAAATCAAAACAGCACTTTGCTGTCACACTGCAGACTCGATCCAAACAAGACAGTGGAAAATGCACAGCAATGACGATAAACAACCTGTGCATGTGATGATATGCAGCCACTTATTCCAATAGGGCCTAACCCTCCTACTCTTAATAACATTTTCCAGCGAGTTGACCAACTAGATGAAACCATTCAACAGCATGGGTTGTGTAGGGTGGCCCAGCTGTGCACAAAATGCTATGCGTACATGTGTGTACTGAGCAGATGCATTCACCATTTAATATCATATTGCAGGCTGGAATAGTTAATGGATCATTAAAAACCACAGTGGATATGACAATGAGCAGTCAAACTGTAGGAGGGCTCAATAGTTTGAAATGTTACTGACCGACACACGTTGGAGTTGTTCCAGACCAAGTCTCTCCGCATACTCGCGATGCAGTTGACCCAAAAGGAAATCCATAACCACTGTTGCAATGGTACCTGCAGATGCTGTTGTAGTTGTTAGAGTAGGTGCAGGTAACTCTCCCATTGGGAATACTTTGGAGAACCGGACTGCAGGTTTTCACTTTAAAAAAAAGGGGGAAAATACAGCCTCTTTAAACTTAGAAAAATCATGCATAAATGGACTGTACAGGTTGTCATAATGTATAAACTACTTCAGTACAATCTGTGGTCATTTTTCAAGACCAAAAGCAGAATACAAATCTTCAAAATCTATAAGAGGTAAATATGGGGACAAGAAATAAACAACTCTTGAGGTTTAACTTACTACAAACAACTACCAAATACAGTAATGACTGGCTGCATTAACATAACTTTGAAACTGTTGTTGTGGTTTTTTTTTTACTCAATTGCTTTTTAGTAAATATCTCCGGAAATTAACATGAAACAGACATTTGGTTTTGCTTCAGAAAAGTGGATACTGTGTTAACATGTGAAACATTGGAAAAGTTAATTCAGAATGTTGCCATACTTTGACCATTTTGGTTGAGCAGAAGAAGGTCAAATCTTGCTGCTATTGCAGCCCCTAAAGGCAGGTGCGGATCCAGTTATTTTACCAACCTGGAACATTTAGCATCGTACACGAGCATCAGGTCTGTAGCGACAATTGGGCTTTATGTGATGGGAAAAGTTTTAAGTTGACAAAAGGAAAAGTTAGAAAGTTTTAACAAATTAATAAAAGACACCAACAGCAGGGAGGGTTCTAGTCCCTTGGACCCACCCCCTGGATCCGCTCCTGCACTAAGGCCATTTTGATACAGGCCGCATGCTGCCTTTATTGTCTCTAAAGGATTGATAACATTCCGAGGACACATCTATATAAATGTCCCAAAGCACTTAACAAAGTTTACAATATGGAAAGAGGATTTGAGAGGAATTTCAGATGTTCTTCCTAGGTGCAGTTCTAATAATGGTGTTGAAAGCTGTTCCAAAGTCTGAAATAAATAAACTACTTTATGAGAGACAACCATGTAATAATCTCTGTTTGAAATAAATGTTGGTTATGAGAAGAACCAGAGGTAAGATTAAGTCTTGACATTTCAAACAGTGTGCCCTGTTCTTCTTCAGGAATGGAAGATAACGTGTCATGGCCGAGCGGTCTACTGCACTAGACTCAAGTTGTGGTGGTTAAGTCATCTGGGAGTGAGTTTGAATCCCACCCAAGACACTGGTGTCCTTCAGCAAGATGCTTTACTATAATTGCTTCTCTTCACCCAGAGGTATAAATGGGTACCTGTGAGGGTAGAGGATGATATTGTGTTGGAAAAAGCCTTCAGAGCGCCACAGCAGCCCAGGGCTGTATACTCCCCAGGGAGCTGTAAAAGAATGTTATTGGCCCAATGACCAGGGCACTAATGTAAAGGGCATTGATACGTTATTGTAAAATACGCTACTTATAAGAGCTACTTATTATTATTATTATTAGATAGTACCTTGGCATGTTGGAAAAGTCTTTGACCAGTAGCGATAATACATGCACGCTGAGGTTGTTGATCCACTGATACTGTATCCTGAGGTACAGTGAAAGGTACACACCGAGCCAACAATGTTGTTGTTGGAACAGGAATGCCAACGATGTGTGCTGTATGAAACCTCAGAACAACGGTAAACTATAAAAACAAAAGTTGAAGTTTAAAGAAAAGATTAACCTAAAGGTCAAAGGAGCTTACAAATTCTGTGTTTGCTGAGTCTAGGCATAAACAATCCAAAGTTTTGTTTTTAAAATGCACATGGCCCTGCTTTCAAATTCTTGTGAGTGTTCTTTGCACAACAAATAATTTCTGCTAACCTGTACATGTATCTAAGAGCCTTGATTTTGTCACACACATATTTACAAGCAGCTTTGAGGCATCCAACTGCACAACATGCAAAAGGAACAGTTTGGTGGCATAAGAACCATGTTGCTAACAGAATCTTACTATCTCCAAGAAAATTAATAGACAATTTAAGGTTGGTGTGTTTCTTCTAGGAGATGGCCTGGAACTGGATGCCTGTAAATTGCCTAGTGCAACATGGCCCCTAGTGAGTGAGTGCTCCTAGTCAAAGTGAATTTGTACTGTCATTTTTGCCTTGAGAAATATAAAAGTTCTGTTCAACAAGAATGTCCAAGAGTGAGATAATACCGGATGCAAAAGTGAGGTGGCCATTGAGTTACAATCCCTGCGAGCAGTGGCACTAAATCCGCATACAAATCTTGAGAGGATGACAATAAAAATGACTATTTATCAACTGCAGCAGTGATTGGGGAGAGGGATAATTTCTCCCTTCCCAAGAAAAATGTATTTGTTGACAGTTCTACTTTTGAAATGAATTTGTAGCCTGTGTTGTATGCAAGAGAGGGGGGGGGGGGGCCATGGCCAGACCACTACCCCCCTGTTGTGATGCACCTGACATCCCTAAACAAAGATTGACAAATCTTTGCACATTTTTAGCCAAGAATTTTGTTTAGTTTTTTAGACAAACGTTTATATTTGCATCCAATGGGTTTACAAACCAGCTTTTCATTTACTACCTTTCACATTAATGGCAATGCTGCAGTAGGCTTTCTGCCCTTTGGTGTCTCTCACCACAAAGGAAACTATACTAGTCCCTTCAGGGAAACGGCTTCCTGATGGCAACCCTGATGTCCGGCTGTTGGCAACAAAGTTTTACAACAAAATGTAAATTTAATTCTAAGAAAGGGAAACATTCCGTTTGATGTGAGGACAATGTTTCTGTATAAATACATCACATTTGAAAATCAAGTATAAAAGAAGAAACCAAAACGAGAAAAGGATCAATTTTACTTCAGAGCATAACTCCTTTTGTTTTAAACAAAGTTGTTGTGTTTATACATGTACATGTACCTGACAAACCAGCCTCTTTTGTCATCAGTTGCTGTAGGTGTCGTGTAATGGACTATAAGCCCCTTAGCCTCAGTTGTAGAGTAGTACTTGTTTATTATACCATTGAAGCAATTTGTGAATCTCGGTGGATAATCTGAACATAAAATAAGTTATTACTGGCTTTTGTAATTTTTAGTTATTTGGTCTGAAGATTGAAAAACTGCTTATACCGTGATATTGCAAATCCTGAGTGCATAATCATTCTATTGAATCCTACATTTGAAGAATGGATTATCTAGGAGTACCAGAGATTGGGATTATCTCAATTATCTAGCAGGGGCAAGGACATTACATATGGACAGTGCAGGGACTAGCAGAGGCAGAAACAGCAGTAAACAGACTGATTTGACTAACTCATAAGTAGATGCAATTTAGAGCAAAATATGATTATTGCCAGATGCTAATGGTCATGATGTCACTCATCGCTTTTTAGTCAAATAACCATCGAGTCTTGTATTTCATCCCCATAGCACTCCTAAACATGCACTAAAGGCATGCTTACCTTCCAGCACTTACTGTAAACGAATGATGTAAGAATGCAAATCAATGGTGAATGCACAAACTGGCTGCCTAACTTCAGCATATGTCTGCTATAGTTAGCATAAGAATTTGCTTACTGCTAAGCAGCACTATGAAATTGGCCACAGGTCTTTTGAAAAAAGAAGTAGGGGAGCAGTGACACTAAAGCACATCTAGAGCCATCTGACTATGAACTGAGAAAGAGAGAGAGAACAAGCTGTGGGAAGTTCTTACAAAATCATCAGCATGTTTTCACAACATATTGCCAAGCAGTTCAGAGTGTAAGTGCTGCCGAGATTGGAATGGCTATGAGCTCCTTGCACCAAAAAGCTTGCAACGCAATGTTCTAAAAGTTGCAACTACAGCACAGAGTTTAAGTATCCTTCTGGCAGTGTGGCATGTGGCTACTCCTAGAACTATGAGGTTTGTTTCGCTATGTTTTCTACATTTGTGAAGGCAATAGCGGAACAAATAACATAGTTCTAGGAGTAGCATGTGGCCATTCAGTGCAGGGTAAAATGAATGACCATGAGCAGAAGCCAGAAGGCACCCCAGGGATAATTGCATTAGAAACAAAAAGGAGTCAATGGATCTTTAAAAACAAAATTACATTTGATTTCCCCCCCCCCCCCGAAAAAACCCCTAGAGTGACCCAGTCCAATGTTGAGCACTGGTCTCAGTCTGCATTTCTGCTTTGTTTCGGGGTCGGGGGCAGAAGAATGTTGGGTCCAGCGCAATAGTTTTGTACTCATTTGTAGTCATACAGTCCCAAACTCAATTACCTGGTGGTAGGGGAGGTGGACTTTGTCTACGTCGTCGACGACAACACTCTGGAACGTAAAACAAAACACTTAAATGTTAATGCAAAACAAGCTACCTACTCTAAACTTTTACCCGTCAAAATAACTTGTCACTTCCGTATCTGTTTATTTTATTTTGTTTACTAGGTTGATAACTATATGGTACATGTAATAACCACCACTGTTATACCTTTGTCAGTAGTTTGCAATAATGCCCATGATCATAATTCTATTTCCTAACTGTTTCGAAGGATAGTTGTTAGACACACCAATGGCATTATTAACCTTTACTTGGGTCCACAAATTGCAAAACTTTTCTAGTCAGTCTGGTGTACAGATTTACCATTTAACTTTTAAACAAACCAAACACCCATAAAAAGCACAGAGACATAATTTCAATTTTTGATGGAAGATACAGTAACTGATAATCAATAGCGCTCCTTCTGTATCTGCCTACTTGGAAAACCCCTTAGCCTTAAAGAAATAGAATCTGATTACGATTCTGTAATGAAATATCTTATTTAAGGCGATCCTAGATTTGTGGCAGATATCATCATGCAAGATATCGTCGAATTCAAATCCCGAAAAAGCAAGGAAGACTGCCACTTTTGTGAGCTCGTTCATCTGGCAAAACGTAGACATCCAGAAAGAAGTAGGCCGACCACACAATATGGACAACATGCTGGCTATGATTGAGAATACGATGAACACAGAAAGGTGTGGTTTGAGAGAGCAACGGCACCAAGCTGCAGTAATGGCCTCTCGTCTACACAAACAATTTGCGAAGACAGAGCTCAACCTTGGCAACCGTAATCATGTGTGATAGCATGATCATCTAAGGTTGGATAAGAAGCCAAGCAAGAGGTTTTAAGCCATTTTTTTCCAACAGAGTCTCCGAAATACAAGACAATTACTCAGATCCCACACTGTGGCGACATATTCAGGGAGAAATGAATGTGGCAGATGATGTTTCCCATTACATATTTGCACTGAGCAGCAACACCTAGAGAACACTCTCACCACAGGAGCCTGGAGAATGCAGAAAAGTAGGCCTATGGATCCTTATTGTGAGTTTGTGACATCCATGTCTTATTCAATAAAACACCCAGCACTGCTTCAGTACAATTGTCCGGTCTAGGCTAATGATAACACAGAAGATGCACCAGCTTCAACATTCAGGAGTTGCTTCCACGGTGGCAAAGAAAAGAGGCAAGTACTTGATACTGAAGGCCCACAAACAAGCCAAAATAGTGAAGTTCCGGTAACTGGCCGACCTACCGCAACAGCGACTTAGTACCACATTGTCCACCATTTTACTGCTCATCGTGTGATTACTTTGGTCCATATGTGGTGACAGTTGGCGTAACACATTTTATCCATCAATGATAAAATGCTTTATACACAGGGCGAACTGTTTGTTTACCCGCACGGTCCGTACGCTGCCCCAATGCAGATAAAACTGTACAAGCTTAGGGGGTACTTACCGTGCGGGGATGACGTGCATTCGTGCATTAATGTTGGGCAACATAGGTAATTATGTTTTCGCGGGCAAGTTGTTTACATTGCTTTGTTTTACAGTCCTCTTTATGCAAAAATGTTGTTTGGGTTTTACGGTTAGCCAATAGGGGTGTAGTATGAAAACATTCAGCCAATGAATGTTATCCTTGAATGATGGGGACGCTTCCATAAGCGCGGGATAGTTTGTGTTTAATCACTTTGTCACTGCCTTTCAACGTGAACGGGCAATTTTGTTTTTCTGAACACATAATTTTATTAATTTCCCACCACTCCCACCCTTCTTTATTGTCAGTGAACTGAGTGTATTTGACAATGAGGTATGGCGTTTTTACGGGATTCACACAGTTTTTTGAGTTTTGGGGTTATAGTTGCAAGTAAATGTACTTTGTCCAAAATATTTCTTCAACTTTGAACACCTCTTTGTTCAAGAAGCTTACACACCCCTTCTTTATATTAAGATCCAATATTGTAACAATAAGTTGTGTTAGCGCTCTGAGGTACCACAGGGGCTAATTCCGACCGCATGTGCCAAGGTGGAACTTCACAACTTAATTGATTTATGGGTTAAACTCATTGTATAATTTTCAGGTATGACTATTTTCAATAACTGTTTCATTGCATTCTGCCTGTGTGCCCACGTGGTTGGATTCAGGTGTGCACACATATAAATGTTTGGCCATGTGCCAAGTAAATAATTTGGGCGTGGTTAAAAGATGCACGGTGTGCCAAGTTGTGCTTTGGCACTTGTTTGCCAATTAATTTGGGCGTGGTGCCCATTAGGGTTGGGTTACACATTGGGTGTGCCTATTGGTGGTTTGGCATTATTGGTTTGCCAAATAATTAATATGGGCGTGGTGCCCATAAATGGTTGGGTTACACATTGGGTGTGCCTATTGGTGGTTTGGCATTATTGGTTTGCCAAATAATTAATATGGGCGTGGTGCTCATAAATGGTTGGGTTACACAATGGGTGTGCCTATTGGTGGTTTGGCATTATTGGTTTGCCAAATAATTAATATGGGCGTGGTGCCCATGAATGGTTGTACATTGAAAAGAAGCCATGTTGGCGGATAGCCATATGTTTTTCGGCATCCTCCACAATTTTGGTTTGGCAATAAAAACAGTTTTCAGAGGCTGTGACAATCAATCAAAAAATATAATTTGTCTGCGTGTTTTATTCGAATCTGTGTATAATGAGATAACAACTTTACTTGTTTGAATACAATAGCAGTGCATCTTGAGATGGCTGTGGCTTGTTCAACGATGGAGTTCTTGCAAGTTTTGCGGAGATTCTTTGCAATCAGAGGACATCCCTCTATGATCATCAGCAATTACGGTACACAACTTTTACGAGCTGAATGAGAACTCAAAGACAGGATCCGGGATGGAACAAGAAAAAATTACAACAGTTTTGTTTACTGTGCTGAAAGACAGATAGAGTGGAAGTTCATTACCCCTGCAGCAACACAACAATGGATGGATGCACAGAGTCATTGGTACAAAGCTGTTAGTCTGCTCTGAAGCAAGCTATTGGAGCCCGCAGAAGTTCCTAAAGGTCCCTTCCAAGAGACAAAAAATCCAAGACACATTGTAGAGTTTGTACAGAAAGTTGTTGACTCGTTGGAATGGAGATGTGCTCCTCTTGTTGGTTCCCCTTAAGAAATGGAGATCTGAAATACAATCCAAGTGGATGATGCAGTAACTGTAGTGGATCAGAATGTGGTCAGAGACAAGTAGAAGGTTGGTTAAGTAATTAAAGTTTAACCTGGTCCAGATGGAAGAGCTTGGAACATCAAAGTCAAGACCACAGGTGGTGAATACTGACAACCAATCACTAAAGTTGCAGTTCGATATCAAGCTGAAGGTTATGAAGATGAGACCAAGGCTCTCATCAGGGCAGAGGATGTACCTGTGAGCAAACATTAAAGCTTTCATGGAAAGCTTAAACAGCACCCTCTTGTGTTGAACATTATTGTGTAACTTTACATGAGGAAAATCCACCATGTTTTCCAAACAGTCTCAGTATTTACAGAACATGATTAAGTGTCGGCTAACCAAGTATTGTTTTATGCCAGAAAGTAGTTAGGAAGAGTCCTGCAACTTAAGTTAGTTTATTTCCTTTTTATTTTGATACTAAGCAATTTACAAGCAACTTTTAGCTGATGTGTTCAATGCGAATTTCTAACTAGAGTTGATAAATAAAAGTTTTAGTATTAGATTTATAAACAGTGTTTTGTGAGATGGGACTAAAGCTGCAGAGATTGACAATGTTCAGATTATTTTCATACAAATAGAAGTTTCATTTTAGGTCTTTGTTTCTAGAATTATGTGCATAACTGAAGGTTACAATTACCAGTGATGTTGATTTAAGCAGATCAGTAGAAACTTTGATCCAGTTTATTTCTAGAATTTTCTGTAAAAATTGTTATTCTGTACTTTGTGCACTTTGTTTCAGATAAGACCCAGTAAATAGGGCGCTGTTCTACTTTTAAAAATATTGACATTTGCAGTTGCATGGCGAATTCAGATCAATAAAAGCTGGATTGTGTCTGAAATTCAATTAAATACGATTCGCAGCATTTCTTTCTCTGGTTTGATCATGCTCCCTGACAGTCCAGTTATGATTTTTGACAGAGGAAACAATTTGGCAAATCTGGTCACTAGTGTGACAGAAATGACTGGAAATATCAAAAATTGAATAACCACCATACTTACACACAGTACTCCTAGAACTACTGTACAAGGTCCGTTCCGCTATCCTGGAGACGATGGCAGACGGAACGAACCTCATAGTTCTAGGAGTATACACACAGCATCTCGTAGCCCACCTTTCTTGGGCTGTTATGGCTCTCTTAGTCTTTAACATCGGTCAATTATAGTATGGCGACTGTGGTAAACAAACCGATGTTAATCAAAGAGAACCGTAACACTACAGCCCAACAACAAAGTTGTCGCTCGTAATCGTACTCTCCGTAATCTTAGTCACCTACCCACCTTTAGTCACCTAACCACCTTAGTCACCACCTTTTGTCACCTACCCACCTACTACAATAAATTTTTTTTCTTTCTTCATATATGTTAGTAAAATCCTGCAAATTAGCAGACATCGCCTTTGCAAACCATCACTGACATCGGTCATTGAAACTTGCAGCGTCACCGACGGTATTAGTGATCATCTCATGGTATGCTGTACACTCAATCTCAAGCCAAAATTCAACAAGAAACAACCAAGAAGAGTCTTCCTTTACAGTAGGGGCGACATGACAAGTCTGCATTCAGATTTCACAACTCTTTCTTCAATGCAAACCCAGACCAAACCCAGGAAAATTGGAACTTGTTTAAATTTGAGATCACCGAACTGATGAACAAGCACATTCCCTCTAAGATGTGCAGTTCCAACCCAAGCAAACCCTGGATCACCAGAGAAATAAAGAGGCAATCCAGAAAGAAGCAGAAGTTATTTAATACAGCAAGAACCTCTCAGAAAGCAAGTGACTGGTCAGCCTTCTTCATGTACCAAAAGCATCTACAGAAGAAGTGCAAGAAAAAGTACTGGGAATTCCAAAATAATATGTTCAGCGACTCCTCTGACAGCTCTCACACGTCTCTCTGGAAGTTTATCAACTCAAAAAAACAGGAGCCTGCCAACATTTCCTCTTTGAAGTCTGGTAACAAAGTCATCTTTGACAGCAGAGGTAAAGCTGCCGCATTCAATTCACAGTTCAGCTCTGCTTTTACATCTGAAAATACCTCCAATATCCCAGAGCTTGGTGATGAGATGTTTCCCAAAATGAATCTTATCAATGTTTCATGTGATGGCGTTCTTAAACTTTTATCAGGTCTTAATATAAAGAAAGCTACTGGGCCAGACACTCTTCCAGCTCGTGTCCTAAAGGAAGTCGCCATGGAGATCGCACCAATCCTCGCCTACATTTTTCAAAAGTCCCTAGACACTGGCTTTGTTCCATCTGATTGGCGTACTGCCAATATTTCACCAATCTTCAAGAAAGGAGACAGAAGTGCACCATCCAACTACTGCCCAGTGTCCATCACATCAATTTGCAGTAAGCAACACATCACCTGTATTATCATGGATCACTACAACCATCACAATATAATGTACTTAATGAAGCCCAGCACGGTTTCCATTCGGGACACTCATGCGAGTCCCAACTGATTATTACAGCTCAAGATCTTGCCAAAGCCATTGATGACCGTGAGCAGGTAGACGCCATAGTACTGGATTTCTCAAAGGCCTTTGATCGCATTCCCATCAGGATCCACCCAACAGTGGACATCTCATTTCCTGACTCAACGCAACCAACGAGTAGTCATTGAGGGCAAGGCTTCAGACTGGGTTTCAGTAACATCTGGGGTGCCTCAAGGTACTGTGCTTGGCCCCCTCCTCTTCCTTACATTCATCAATGACATCCCGACTGGCATCACCTCCAAGCTGTGCCTGTTTGCCGACGACTGCCTCATGTATCGGTCAATCTCTTCTCCCCAAGACAGCATCAACTTACAACATGACATTGACCGCCTCCATCAATGGTCACTGGACTGGCAGATGAAATTTAAGACCGACAAGTGCCATCTGTTGAGGCTTACTCGCCGCCGCAAAATAATCAGCACCCAATACCATTTGGGAGGAAACCAACTCACTTCAGTTGAGGAGTACCCCTACCTAGGTCTCTCAGTCTCGACCAACATGTCCTGGCAGAAACACATAGAAAAAGTTTCAAACAAAGCAAACAGAATGCTGGGCCTTCTACGCCGCAACCTAAGATGCTGTTCAAGTAAAATCCGTGATAAAGCTTACATAGGCCTCGTCAGACCGCACCTAGAGTACTGCAGCTCAGTTTGGAACCCCCATAATCAAAAAGACATCACCAGAGTGGAGAGTGTCGAAAGACGTGCAGCCAGGTTTATCCTCCAGAGGTACCAACGTAGATATAGTGTTTCTTCCATGCTGCAAGAACTGGAGTGGAAGTCACTTGAATGGAGAAGACAGGCCGCCAGCCTGTCAATGCTCTACAAGATACAGCACAACCTTGTCGCCATCAATGCCACCCATTATTTGTCCCCAATGATACCCTCCACCAACAGATTGTACCACCCTTGTAAACTCTTTCCCAGAACTGTGAAACTTTGGAACTCGCTCCCAGTTGTGGTGTTGGCCGCCCCAACCTTAGAGGCCTTCAGGGGAGGAGTTGCATCAAGCCTATAAGCAGCAGCCCAGTTTTTACTTGCACTACTGTATGTCTAGCACCAATCGAGTCCCAGTTGTCATGTCTTCAGCACTTTCAGCTCTCCAAGTTTTGTTTTTGATAGCACTTTTGTGTCCGATCCGCACTCCACCAACAATCAAGCACCCTTGGCTTAACGTCCTCACTTAAGCATCCTGCCGAGTTATCAACAAAAATGTAAATGTAAACGTAAACATCAACGTAGTAGTACTACTACTGTACTATCAAGAACAACAATAAAAAGAGTTTGAACAGTTATTTTGGTGCGTCTAATTGCTGAGCATTAATAACTTTTGATAAAAGCAGCAACGATCTGTAGCAGCCCCATAAAAAAGGCCAATCCACATACGAAGGAGGGGACAGTTCATCTCCATCGAATTACCGCCCAATCTCGTTGACATCGGTGGTTTGCAAACTACTGGAGCACATCATCTGTCATACAATAATGGATCACTGGGAAAGTAATGAAGTATTGTTAGATAATCAACATGGTTTCCGTAAAGGGAGGTCCTGTGAAACCCAGTTAGCTTCCACAATCAAAGACCTTGCTGAAGTCCTGGACCAGAGGGGCCAGATTGACTGCATCATTATGGACCTCAGCAAGGCCTTTTATACGGTACCTCATCAGAGGCTTCTCAGGAAATTGCTACACAGTGGGAAAGCGGGTTCCTTACTCTCATGGATGGAAAACTTTCTCACCCAAAGAGCACAACAAGTCGTGCTAGATGGAGCGTCATCAAATAGTGTACACGTCTCCTCGGGTGTCCCTCAAGGAACTGTCTTGGGTCCGCCATGTTCCTCCTATACATCAATGATCTGCCTAGGAAAGTCAACTCCACCGTGTGGCTTCTTGCAGATGACTGCATCATGTACAGGAAGATCAGCACACCAGCAGATAACAACATCCTGCAAGAAGACATCAACACTCTATGTGCCTGGCAAGACCAATGGCTCATGAGGTTTAACCAGAAGAAGTGCTTCTACATGAGTATCAGTCATAAAAAGTCTCCTGTCACTCACAACTACAACATGGGAGGGTCACCACTTCAGTCAACCGATAATCATATCTACCTTGATGTTCAAATAAATAACAAACTCAACTGGAATCAACATATCAACAAAAGTGCAACCAAGGCCAATAAGACACTGGGTCTACTTCATAGGAATTTTCATCACTGCAGTAAAAAGGTGAAATCCACTGCTTATAAAACACTTGTGCGCCCGCAACTAGAATATTGCATTACAATTTGGGACCCATATCACAAAACATCAGTTGATTGTATTGAAGCTGTGCAAAACCGAGCTGCCAGATTTGCATCGGGTGACTACAGTAGGGAAAGCAGTGTAACCTCGATGAAAAAGAGCCTGGAACGGGATCTGTTAGAGGAGAGACGGCTTAGAGCACGCTTGACTCTTCTCTACAAAGCAGCCAACCAATCCGCAGCCATCGACATTAGTAAATTCACCATCAACAAGGAAGCCAGTCATCGTCCTACAACTAGACAAACATCAGCCACTTCATACAGGAAACTACCCACCCATAATGACTGCTACAAGTATTCCTTTCTCCCTAGAACAACTGCACAATGGAATTCTCTCCCAGCATTAATTAGACAATCACCCACCGTAGATAACCTAAAGCATCATTTAACTTCCAGTAGGCAGTAGTCTACTTGAAATGACCAGGGGGGCTCTTCACTGAAATGCTTGCTGCCTTGCTTCGCGTCAGCGCCCTGTGCTGGATATCCACCAGATCTGAGATGGAGTCTGCACAGTAGCTAACACTTTTGCGTTAGCTACTGTGCAAACAGATACAGACATGGGGCTAGCATAACATGCTACAGTACACACTGTGTTGTGAAATAAATACGAGCGTTTTACAGAAAGCCTACGTTCGTCTTTGGAGACATTCATTAGGCCATGTTTTCATTGTCAATAGAGTTATGTAGATCGTTACCTTTGACTCATTAAGAATTATTTCTTCCCATCATGAACATCGTCTCCTGTAGCTATGGCTGTCCTTGCTCTATGACTAGACTTATAAGTTATATAACCACTGTTCGTGCTAATATGTGTGTGGTGTGCGGTCGGTGTTGCCTGTGGTGTGGTGTGGTGTACTCCTAGAACTATTCGGTTCGTTCCGCTATCGTCTCGGTCGGGGAGACGATAGCGGAACAACCGAATAGTTCTAGGAGTAGGTGTGGTGGTGGTGTTTAAATTCGCGTGCGAGAAAACAAAACAAAAGAAACTTGCTCAGACATAGACGAGGGCGCTGTTGCAATTGATGCTGTAATGTTTCACAGGGTAAAGCCTGCCAGCAGCAGAGACACTTCAATCTTCTACTGTCGTGCAAACCAAAATTGAATTAAGTGCATGACAAGTTCAATATAACAGGCAGGAGCAATTGGACGCGCTAGGAGTCGAAAGATCAACTGCGGTCGTTCAGAACGACTCCAGACGTCGATCATGTCATGAACCAAACCTCAATGCGAATAAAGTTCACCTAACTGAAACCGACAACGTATTTGAATCGACCTAGGAAGTCGCTCCTAGTGGGGCGTGTCGGAAGACTGTGGGATATCAGTGGAGTAGGGTGGTGGGGTTACACTCCTATAATGAAGTAACGTCTGCGCTAAACGTCGCACTTTTGCCTTGTCGAACTCAAATAATTAGAAAATTATGAAATAAATTCAACAAAAGAGCAACATTTCGCGCAAACTTTTGATTTTTAAGTTCGATTTCCTTCCTCCATGGTTCGACACTGCCGTGTAGAACGGCAAGCTCTGTAGTCCGACGTCGTGGTGCCAACCGTCGCGCTCTTGCCGTGTCGAATCGAATTAAGAGTAAGGGACTGTAAATATCAAGGATTTTAGGAAAATGTTGGCCACGGCCAAAAAATGGATTTCCTTCATATCTTTATATTTTATGGACCATTGCCCCAAAGTAACAAATATGGACAAAACTTCAAAAATAAATCATCGTTACCATGGCAACAGCCCAATGAAAATTGTAGGCTTATTTTTGCCATATTTTCAATTTTTGAATAGTGAAATTTGCCTATTTTCAAAGCCTCGGTATACCATTAAACTGGATATAGAAAATATTTTCTATAAAAAAGTCATGGGTAGGTGGGTCCCTAGAGGCTGCATTGAATGTATAAACAAATTCACCAGGTATGCGGGTGGGTTATACCATTCATTTCAAATAGGGGTGTTTTTTGTACTTTTTCAAATTATGAAAATATACCATTTTTTGACAGCTTATAACCCCAATGGTAGTGCTCCAATTTGAATGTCGACCACATATTGTTGAGATGATATATTGGTCTTGTGAAGAAAAAAAAAATTAGCGTGGGGAAAATGTTTTCTTTTTCGCAATGATGCCGTACATTTTCCAGTTGTTTTTCGAAATTCATTGCAAAGCTAACCCCACTTTAAATTCTATGAAAATAAAAATTAAAACTTTGTAAGTAATATTAATCGAAAAGAAAATCAATTATATATTTAATTAGATCAAATATAATGGTCAGTTACTAAATAAAACACTAGAAAGTTGCCATAACTGGGGCGTAACCTGAACAAGTGGGGGGGGGGAGTGGCTGGGGAGATTCAATGTTTGCACTGCCCTCAATAATTTCTTAAACCTGCAGCTAGTCAACATGAGATTTGCTAATTTACCCTAACATTGGGGTCAAACTATTATAACTTGGCAACATTTGTTGTTGCTATGGCAACCACTTGGTAACAGTGGTTTTAAAATGTTTTAATTGAATTTAAAACCCAATGTGCGACCGGCTCTAACTAGCCCCATCATCAGTTTTGACTCGAGTTTGTTCAGAGCCAAGACCCGGGTTTGAAATAAAGAATCTTGTTAATTAACGCCGATCTCATCAGCTTGTGCGTCTGCAGTAGTGCAGTAACCCTACCTCCATGGTACCGGTCACACAGGTAATCCACGCATTCCTATGGGCGATCCCAACTATAGTTGGGACGTCCCAACTTTAACAGTCAAGTTTGGACCAGTCCCAGCTATAGTTGGGACAATTGTCAAGTTGGGACGGAACATTCTTCACAAGCCTGCCAACAGCAGAGACGCTTCGATCTTTTAGAGTCGCTCTAGCTCACTGTCGCGCAAACCAAAATTGAATTAAGTGCATGACAAGTTCAATATTACAGGCAGGAGCAATTGGACGCGCTAGAAGTCGAAAGATCAAGTCGTTCAGAACGACTCCAGACGTCGATCTTGTCATGAACTAAACCTCAATGCAAATAAAGTTCACCTGTTAGTGTCTGAAACCACCTGAATCGACTATAGGAAGTCGCTCATCGATCCTAGTGGCGTTTCGGTTGTATAGACTGTGGGATATCAGCGGGAGTAGGGTGGTGGGGTTACACTCCTAATGAAGCAAGACCTGCGCTAAACGTCGCACTTTTGCATTGTCGAACTCAAATAATAAGAAAATTATGAAATAAGTTCGACAAAAGAGCGACATTTCGAGCAAACTTTTGATTTAAATTCGACACTGACGTGTAGAACAGCAAGCTCTGCCGTGCTACACGATAGTCTGACGTCGTGGTTGCCAACCGTCGCGCTCTTGCCGTGTCGAATCGAATTAAATTCTCAGTAGGGTGTAGTCTTGGTTCCAAGACCTTCGCATGGATCAATTCCAACAACAGAATGAGTCCACTACCCATCGTTGGTAGTTCGCACCGAAATGGATCAATTCAAACAACAGAGGGCGTCACTATCCTCGGTTCGATTTCCAGCTTGCGCGAAGGTCTTGGATATCTTGTATGAGGGTGCTTAAGTGTTTCATTGTTTTTCCCCCGACTTTCCGGGGAAGCCAATCAACGATCGAGTTTGCACCTTTTCGTGAATTATTCATGATTCGCCATGTGTTTCTAACAGCTAGCTCGCTATGGGACAATGTTGTGTATGGTATTGTAGCGAAAAGTACCTTCTCGCAAGGAATTATTATAAAGTGAATAAAATGCATTCTGAAAAGAGCTCGACAATGGGTTAGGGTTTGGACTTAAAAATTCTCTAGATTATTCTGAAATTGCTTACCTTTTGTTTATAATAATATTTAAATGCACTGGACACTACTCAAAATATATATTAGCATAAAAACTTACTTGGTAACGAGCAAAGGAGAGCTGTTGAACATTGTGAGAAACGACTCCCTCTGGAGTAACGTAGTTTTTGAGAAAGGGGAAATTTCACTAAAATATTTGAATCTGAGAAAGACTTAAGGTCTGAAGCCTTTTCAGGCATCTGAAAGCACACACATTGTGCAATAAGGGTGTTTTTTCTTTATTATTTTCTAGCAACTTCTATGACCACCGTTGAGCCCAAATTTTCACAGATTTGTTATTTTATGCATATGTTGAGATACGCCAAGTGAGAATACTTGTCTCTGACAATTACCAAACGTGTCTAGTGCTAACTTAGTCTTTGTTTGTTGAAGGTTTACAGGAACAGTGAAGGAATGAAGGAATGCTGTAAACGATAACGCATGAACATAGATTTCCACACACGTACATGTACGGTAAAAAATAGGCTGGCTAAAATTGTATTACATTTATTTGTGCACTTTGACCTTGTAAAGGAAACTGCATCATATTTATGCACAGGGCGCGCGGTATTTGAAAAGCCAGTCAAAACCGCAAAGAGCAACACACACACACTGAGACAACGACGCTGGTGCCCGGTATTTGAAACTCTCCTTATACAGCAACTTATAAAATACTGTTGAAAGTAGCATGTTGTAGTGATGGCCATACGAACATGATCAAAACAGTCTAGAGTTCACCCCTCTTTCTTTGTGAATTAGGCCTACATATAAAAGATGCAGTACGTTACAAAAGTCCTCATTACATTCGTGTAGTTGCAAAGAAAGGTAAAGTAAACAAAGTAGAATTGTTATTGCCAACAGTTTATTTTCAGGGCATGTCGAATGGTAGAATGATAAGTACCGTAATTCATATGCAAAGATAACCTTTTCTAAAATTACATGGCTGACATCGGCAATGTACAAGATTCAAACGTCCATTAAACAATGACCAACCGATAAACCTAACCAACTGCAAGCATATAATTTAGCTTGAGTAATTTCAGAATCACTTGCTTAGTGCGTTGATAGCGATGAAGAAATCATGGTCAATCAAAACGTGAGTGCGCGTGCATACTGCATACAATCATGCTCGATGGTGTCGACGGCCTCGTGACCTTTCTTATCTTGCTTTTCTTGCAAGCTTGTCATTTTAGTCACTAATATGAATAAAACATGACTTGATGCTTCATGGAAATAACTTGGCCACGCCTTCTTAAACAAGATATCCAAGACGTTACTACAGACAGTCGTCAACCAAAATTAATTCAAGAAGAAAAGCGCGCCCTCTGTAGGGTTATCACGTTACGTTACGAGTATGAGATAGTGACGTCTTGGACCAAGACTAAGTAGGGTGATGCTCTTTGGAAATACGCATGTGCAAAGCTTTTGAACCGCGGCGTGTTTTTGTGTGTGTATTCTATAACGTGAACGTTCCGAATGGGAAACACTGGAACAAACATAATCAGTAGATTTCAGAATTATAATTGACTTTGTTTGACACTTAAAAAAAGACGATCGCCACTCACCATACGGTATACTAAGGACAAAAGGTAGGGAATATTTTAATAATTGAGTGTCACAGCTCGAATTGCCGTCATGAATCTTTACTCTTTTGCATATTTCTCCCGCGTCGCCATTTTGAATTTCTTTAAGTGCAGACAACTTTTTTGCTTAATTCACCGATTCGATTTAATTGCCGTATGATACTTTTGCCGTGCGAAGACCATCTGAGTTCGACACGGCAAAAGCGCGACGTTTAGCGCAGGCCTTACCGATTATAATTATTGTGGCACAGTATGTATTTCAATAGCTTCCCTGATACGTTGTGTATACCAATGTCTCTCAGTAGCTATGATTCACTCATTCCATTGGACATAGTTGTTTCAACTCCTGACAAAAATCAATCTGACCATATAGCACTCATAAACATTCATAATATACCCGGGCAGTTTCCATATTGATTGCCGTCGAGGGGAGATCACATGACTAGGTTAATTGCCTTAAAACCGCCCAGGCTAGGCGAGAAGTTAGCCCTAGCGGCCCAGTTTACTAAATGTGTACATCACAGAGGGGGAATCTTGTAAATAGGTGAGAAGTTAGCAGTGGCGTAGCCACAGGGATGGGGTGGGGCTGGGGGCACGTGCCCCCACAAATATCCAGTGACCCCCTAATCAGGTGCCCCCACGGAAAAAATCGCAATGGTGTTCACAAAAACAAAAGGGAAATGCGTGTTTGCATAATGTAATGTACTGAACGATTGCGAATGCTACCGCGGCCACAAAATACCGAGAATTTAAAAGGCTCCCCCTGCACAGTCCCCCTCCCAAAATTAAAGCATGACCCCACCACTGACTAACCCATCCCCCTCCCCCACACTTAAAATCAGTGCCCCCCCCCCCCCCCCGCAAAAAAGTTTTGGCTACACCGCAGGACGAGTTGGCCCTGTGTACAGCATGACTCTTTCTCTATACTGTACAGTATACAAAGTGGATTGGCCCTATTTTTGTGGGGCTATGCTGTACACAGATGAAGAGTCCCAGATGAGGGTCCGTTCCGCGCCACAACTACACACCTTTCAGCCTCCGTGGCTTGCTCTTTAAGGTCACCGTTTGCTCAAGCGTAACGTTCAAATCACTTTTTTTTATTTGGCGAGTTTTGTGGTATAATAGCCACAGCGCAAACATACGCAAACTCACGCTCAGTTCTTTTTTATAAACTGTGTTTAAAGTTTGCAGAAATTTTTAACGTTGAGATCCCAGCATTATTTCACGAAAATGACATATCTGTGAGGAACATGACGCTCAAAACGCACCGCAGAAAGTTGTGTGCTGCCATTGAGTATGATTCCGGCGAAGATAGTGGCTTCTTGCAGGTAAGCTTTGAAAATGTTCACAATTTTCCGCCACAGATGGACCCTCATACCGTGCGTCACAACCAAAAGAGCCGCGACAAAACCAAAAGAGCCACGGCAAAACCAAAAGCGACACGGCAAAACCAAAAGAGCCACGGCAAAACCATAAGTGCCACGGCAGAACCAAAAGCGAGACGGCAAAACCAAAAGCGCGACGACAAAACAAAAAGCGAGACGGCAAAACCAAAAGCGATGATAGATAAATGATGACGCTGTCTCATTCAGTGACACGTAACACTGTTGACTTGAGATTTACATAAAACTGTACAGTTGTGTTCTACATGTTTTATGGTATGGTTTACGTCTGGGTATTATGTTTGTATTTTGGGTCGGATTGACCGGGGTAATTATATATATATTTATTGATAACCAACAGCGGTAAACCGCCACTAACAGGCATCATCAAATAATAAATAATAAAAAATGAATAAGACAGTACTGAAAACATTCAATAAAATAAATATATAAATATATAAATATTTAAGAAAACCATAAAAATAAAAATAAATTAATTTAAAAACATACATATAACAGCGTACAATTTATATATAATGGAAATAAATGAAACATCAATATAAAACATGTAAATAGTTCAATAATATGCAAATCAACTTTTAAAATGACCCAAGAAGATCCACATCAATAACCAGAAAAGAAAAACAAAACAGATATGAAACAAACAAATACATAAATAATAACATGCTCATGGGATTGAAATTAGCTAATCAACTAGAAGACATCTATAAATATCACTACGGAAAGAATTGATAGAAGGAGCACCAAACACATCACACTTCCCATGCCTTGTTTGGTCACCTCAACGCGACTCCAGGGGACATGTAAAATGTGGTCGGTGGTTGATCTAGTGCGACGCTGAGGGACATGTAAACAGTAAGGGTTGGCATCAGTTAAATTAAAATGGTTGTGAATGTGTTTATACAGAAACAAACAATCATTAATGGTTCTTCTCTGATGAAGAGTTGGCAAATTAAACCTTTGACACAGCTGTAAGTAAGTTGGAACAAGAGTGATCTGATTAGCTTCCCTGTTAAGTATTCGAAACATAAAAAGCAAATAACGTCTTTGAACTCTTTCTAGTCTGTCTGATTGCGTCTTGGAAATGGAATTAAAAGCAACAGTACAGTATTCAAGATGAGGTCTAATAATGGTGCAGAATAAAGTACGAAAAATCTGTTTATTCTTGCAAGACCGGAAATTACGCCACACTAAACCAATCATTCGAATAGTCTTCTTGATTAAGTGATTGACATGATACACAAAATTAAGTTTACAATCAATAAAAATACAATAAAAAAACGCTGACACGATTAAGAACATTATTATTCACAGAGTAATTAAAAAGGCAGGGTTTCTTTTTAAGAGTAACACTTAAAACTGAACATTTAGCAAAGTTAAGATTAAGCTGCCAGGTTGAGCACCAGTTGGAGATTTTATGTATGTCTTCTTGCAATGAAATGCAATCAGATTCGTTGTACACCGGTCGAAAGACTTTCATGTCATCAGCAAACAATAGAGACTTATTAGTAATACACTGTGGTAGGTCATTAATAAACAAAGAAAATAACATCGGGCCTAGCACTGAACCTTGGGGGACACCAGATGGAACCGGGTGCCAGCTAGAGCATTGACCATCAACAACTACACGGTGCCTCCTATATGTTAGATAGCTACTTAATAAATTAAGTAAATTAGAATGAACATTGAAAGAGGCAAGTTTATGAATTAGGTGTTTATGACTAACCCGATCAAAAGCCTTAGAGAAATCTGTGTAGATGATGTCCAACTGCCCTCTCCGATCAACAGCACTATATGCCTCCTGAAGTAAAGAAGTGAGATTGGTGGTGCAATCCCTACCAGGTACAAAACCATGCTGCTGCTCGGATTTAGCTGGTTGGACATGTCGCCATAAATGATTACACAGAATCCTTTCAAAAACCTTAGAAATGAGTGGCAAAAGAGAAATTGGTCTATAATTAGCAACATTTTGTCGACTACCAGATTTATGTATTGCAACAATATTGGCTGATTTCCAGTTAGATGGGAAAATGCCTTCAGAGAGTGACCTACGGAAGAGATATGACAAAGGGTCACATAACTCTTTAGCACAAGTTTTCAATAAAAATCCAGACAAATTATCTGGACCACAGGCTTTCGAAACATTAAGGTCCATCAGCTCATGACAAACGTCAATGTTTAATACTTGAATAGGAGGCATAGAGTCCAAATTAGTCGGTTGAACTTCTGGCAAGTTAAAATCTGTGTTATCAGGAAGTGGAGTATAAACAGTTTGGAAGTATTCCATCAGGAGAATTGCTTTACTGGTTGAATCGGCCGCATCTATGGATGTTGTTTCATTTCGTAGTACAGACGGAAGTGAATGTTTACGTGATCTGGCCTTCACAAAACTCCAAAAACGTTTTGGATTTCTTCCCAAGTCTCCTGTCATTGTCTTTAGATATTCTGCATATTTCTCTCTAGAAAGCTGCTTGAAAGTTGATCTTGCTCGCTTAAAAGCAGTGATGTTAGCGTCAGAAGGATGCGCACGCTTCTTTCTGTAAGCTCTCTCTTTATCCCTGATGGCTCGCATCACTGCAGAGTCGAACCATGGTGGGGCTGGACGACGTGGTCGAACAGTTGGCACAACATCAGTTAGAGCCGCCTCCACTAAATCATGAAATAGTGATGCGGCTTCATCGCAGCTATCCGTTGCCTCCAGTATACACCAAGGGATACATTCTAGAGTTATATGTAGATCATTTAGGTCTGCCTTGCGGAAGTTGTAGTTCTGTCGCTTTGATGTTGGTTGTTTTGCCAGTGAAGGAATAATGCTTAGTGATATACCGAGTGCACAGTGGTCCGAATAAAAAATACTGTTTTCTAGATCTGAAGTAGCATTTAGATTCTCTGAACATAATACAAGATCAAGTATTCTTTCACCTCTAGTTTGGTTTAAGTTCAGTTGATATAAATTGTGGGCACCCATAACAGCATCCACAAACATGACATCAATGGCAGAGCTTGGGTCTGGTAACTGAGAGACTGAACTCCATTGCAGGTTGGGTAGATTGAAATCTCCCATGAGACATATGGTGCTGTACTCACGAATTGACAAACGTATAGAGAGGACCAGAGGAACTGTTGACAAATGTGTCAGAGGGTGGATTTTTTGGGGAGAGACCGCGAGGATATTTTTCAGATCCTCTTTGTATAGCAATAACATGTTTTCATGCCTCCTCGGCAATCATCAGTTGCGTGTGGGTGATTCGAATAGAATTCGTAAGTCTCATGTCTCATGAGAGACATATTATTTGTGTATTCTGCCTAGGTTCAGGTAAAGTGTAACAAATCCGAATGCGGATTTTTGAGCCTGAGTTGAGTTTTCAGTATATGTGACCTGTTCTTACAGTAGAGAAATTAGGATGTTTAGTGTTTCGTTCGGGTCTTCAAAACCCGAATCATCAGGGGGTGGAGTAAGCTGTTTGTGGGTCGAGTCGGTTGGACTCTGGTTTAGTTTTGCTCTGATCAACTTTTCCCTTATGTTTTGATCTTTTCACTTATGTTTTGATCTTAGGTCACTTTGGTTGATGTGCGGGTTGTAAGTCGTACTGAAAACCAATGGAGTTTTGCTTTCCGTTGTTTCCTGTTGTTTGTGAATCAATTTTGACCGTTCTTTGTGTGATACTTTGATACTTCTGAACTGTTATAGCCTCTTGCAATTAGCTTTTCAGAGAATTTTTGACTTTATGAAATCATCTTCTTTATTTGTGTTTCTGGCATAGCGGAGTGTTTCACCGTATATGAATGCTTTAAACAATGATGTTTTGTGAAGGTATTGGTAGGTTTCAGTGGATTTGGTCTATACTTTTGTGTCAAAAATACCGGTTTCACTGAACCTATTACCTTAGAAAAATGAAGGTAGTTGATAGAAGTATCCGAGGCCTCAAAAGTAAATTTGAGGGTTGGGTGTATTTGATTTATGTCGTGGGTAAGGCTCCTGAAATTGTCAAGATTGCTGTCATAAATGACAAGTATGTCGTCTCTAACGCCACCAAGTAAGGATGTGATCAGCTTTTTCCAGGATTTGTTTTTCCAGAATATGTAGTGTAATATCACAGATTTCGGGGCTTGCTGTTGGGCCATGGTGCATCCGATTTTGTGGAGGTAGTAGTTGTTACCGAAATGGAAGCAATTTCTTCCCAATATTAGTTCCAATAACTCTCGGATGTAGTTGGAGGTTGGTTTTGTGATAGAATATGGGTGGGTGGATTGGTCGAGGGCATTGCAAACACTGTTGATTGCTTCCGTTTGACGGACGTTTGTGTACATTGACGACAACATCAATATCAGATTCCTCAAGTTTTCGCAATATGTCTGCGGTATCACGGACATGTTGGTTGGGCGGTAACTATCGGAAGTAGGAAATAATCCACAAATTCTGATATTTTGGCTGTGGGGCTTGAACATTCACTTATTATAGGTCTTCCTACGAAAGGCGTGCCCGCGGGTGGTGTTTTATGTATTTTCGGGTGAAAATACATGGTAGGGCAGTTGCCTGGTTGTGAAAGTGGATCAAGATAAGCCAGAGTTTGTTTATTGATGTAGTTGCTTCTATGCATATTGATGGTAAGTAGGTGGTGGACCATTGTAGTGGTCTGTTGTGTGTTATCTTGGTCGAGCTTGGTGTAGTGCTCGGATTCAAGATGTCGGTAGCCTACTTCCAAATAATCAGTGCAGTTCATTATGCAAATGCCTCTTCCTTTGTCGTAAGGTTTAATTACGTTTAATTTAGTTTGGCATGGCTAATATTTCTTGCTTTGTCATATTTCTGAGCTGGTTTCGCAATCAAATATTAGCAAATTGGTACTTTGTGGTTCCAAATAATTTTCGAGTGTCGCACATTGTGTTGAATTTGGACGCCATTTGAGGGTGGTTTGAAAGGTTGAGCCTTGGCAGGTTTGTTGTGCATTTGAAAAGCATTTCTCATTCTTCGTTGGAAGATATTAAAATCACTCAGAAGTTTTTTACGGGTGGGTTTGGCAGGAGTGGGAACAAAGTTGAGAACTTTTCCTAAGGCGACTTGTGGAGAGGTTTGCCCCGAAAGGTTGGTTATGAAGCGTTCACTTTCTTCTGCCAATTGTTTAAGAGTATTATTCTTATTGAACCGTTTAAATTTGGCGCATATGTGAGAAAAGTTATTGGCTTTTCTTTGGGAGCTATGAGCTCGTTTATCAAACTTGCGTTTAGGCATATTTATGAAAGAAGAGTTATACTATTTTATTGTTCAATAATAATATATACTTGGAAATGCCGTATTATATTATCATTTATTCATTTACTTATCAGATCAAGCAGGTATAATCTCTCTTTGGAAGATGGGGTGGTTCTGAAAAGGACCGGTTGGTTTATTAACGAGCTAAGTTAGCTCCCGTTTTCTCTTGGTTCCTTGGCGGCTGGGCTGTCTTGGCTTTGCCGTGGCTCGTTTGGTTTTGCCGTGGCGCTTTTGGTTTTGCCGTGGCGCTTTTGGTTTTGCCGTGGCGCTTTTGGTTTTGCCGTGGCGCTTTTGGCTTTGCCGTGGCTCTTTTGGTTTTGCCGTGGCTCTATTGGTTTTGCCGTGGCGCTTTTGGTTTTGCCGTGGATCTTTTGGGTTTGCCGTGGCGCTATTGGTTTTGCCGTGGCGCTTTTGGTTTTCCCCTGGCTCTTTTGGTTTTGCCGTGACAGTTGTGGGCCACCGTACAAAACGGAACCCAAGGATATAACGGGAAAGGAACACAATGTTTCAGGGCCTACAGTTTTCCAACGGCATTACGGTTTTTAACAAAAAGGACATTATGCTATTAGTTTAACCGGTCTAAAAGGTTTGGGTAGCCCTGTTTTGGGGAATTACTCAAAAAATAATCATCATTAAAACTTACGCCCACTTGGTAAGACGAAGCACTGCAGCTGTTGATTATTTATACACTTTGAGAAATGATTTCCTTAAGGAATGTTTCGAGAAAGGGATTCAAAATAATGTCAGTCTGAGAAACATTTCACACACAATCTTGTGGGTCACTAATTTTGTGATTACTTTTTCATCCATTACGACGAAGATCTACTTAATTGGGTGTTATAAAAACACAAAGAAACAATGAATGTTTTGCATTCGTGCAACGGTGATAATATTTTCTATGACTGTAAATTACGTATACAGGCCTATGGGGTTTTCTTTCTGATTAATCAGTCTTTACTAATACCCTTGGACTGTTGGTTCAGAAAGTGTTTTTACGCAACAACCACTGCGATAGAACGATAGAACAGCACAAATGCAGATAGTCTCATCTTTGAGAAATTAGAAGGAAACAGTCCATGCATATAGTTTTCAATTTGCTGATGATAAACTGTTAGGCCCTATAGGGGCTGTGTCTCCGTGACCAAAGCAGGCCCGTGTACCTGTCAGGAATTATGAACTCTCACCTATAGTTACTGCACGCAGGATAGGCCTGCACTTCGGTTACAGAAGATTACTACTGATTAAACAGTACATGCATAGTTTAATAGTTTAGCATAAATAGTCCATGCATAGAAGGAAACAGTCCATGCATAGTTTTCAATTTGCTGATGATAAACTGTTAGGCCCTATAGGGGCTGTGTCTCCGTGACCAAAGCAGGCCCGTGTACCTGTCAGGAATTATGAACTCTCACCTATAGTTACTGCACGCAGGATAGGCCTGCACTTCGGTTACAGAAGATTACTACTGATTAAACAGTATGCATAGTTTAATAGTTTAGCATAAATAGTCCATGCATAGAAGGAAACAGTCCATGCATAGTTTTCAATTTGCTGATGATAAACTGTTATAGGGGCTGTGTCTCCCTGAACAAAGCAGGCCCGTGTACCTGTCAGGAATTATGAACCTATAGTTCCTGCACGCAAGATAGGCCTGCACTTCGGTTACAGAAGATAACTACTGAATAAAAACAAGAGGTCATAATCTTCGAGAAAATGACGGCGAAAATGTATTTTGTATTCCTCTTTGCCTATGCTCCCACATTTTAACTCTTTTTATTGCCGATTTGGTCCGAAAATTTAGATAAAGCTTGAACTATTTCTACAGATTTTAAAAAGTTTTCAGTTTTAATACCTTTTTATGGTATTGCATGGGAAAAAAGTCCAACAATGAGAAGTGGTAAATAACTCAACACTAAAAGAATAACTGTTGCGGGTGCCGTCTCGTATCAGACATATATTAAGCTACAAACATTTTTGCATATGTATTTGGTGCATTTTCTGTGGCATTTGCAAAAGTTTCACATATATTTTTCGTTTTGAAACAGCATTATCTGTCTAAGTTCGTTTAGGAAAATCATTCTTTAAATTAAAATGTTTTTTTTTCGGCTAAAAGGCTACTGGTCAATCATTATTGACTTATTTCTGCAAAACTAAATCGATTTTAGTCATTCAAAGCAACCAAAAGCACTAACTATTATCACAAAAGATAAACACAATTTAAAGCTTGAGCCACGACTTGAATAAAAAAGTGCAGGATAAAAAACTTTATTCAGCCGCCCTCAAAAAACCCACACACAAACGAAACAATCGTACAAACAAACAAACACCCAAAACAAATATTTAGGCCTACAGATTGATAAATTATAGTTAGAAATTTTACTAAATGTAATCATCGTGGCATTCAGGTCGGCTCACCCCTGACTTTCATATCCTGTGACGCCGGTTCGAATCCCGGACCGAAGTTTTGCATGTGGATTGGTTTTTCAGTCCAATACAATAACTATTGGGATTTTCCTCTCACATCTAAACCATTTTTCATCATCTTCAGGTATCTTCAGCCCTACAGATGACAATGCTAGTCACTTCGATGGCTCATTGTTTCATTGCAAAAAAAACCAAAACAAACAAAATAAAGAAATAAACTAATAAATAAAATAAATAAATAAATAAATAAATAAATGTAGATAGCCTATGGCGAAAATAATGAAAGCGGCTTTTTTTCCTTCAAACATTGCGTTATAAACAATTGTTTAATGGAATCTAGATGAAGATGGATTAGGCCTACTCTCCATAAGACAGTAACGTTCGTTTTTTTTCAATTCATCAAGAATTACAACTAAGTATAAACATAAATGAATGTATCTTAATTTGTCATTCAAAAGGTGTTTTTCAAGATCAACTAAACTGAAGGCTAAACTTTAAAGCAATCTTACCCACTGAAGGGGAAAACAGTTGTAGTACTAGTAGGCCTACGGATATAGACACGGCGACCAGATTCCTGATACACATCTCAAAAACGATTGGTTCGAACCGTCCGGACAACTGGAAATACCAAATATCACCACCTCAAATCGAATGCCTTCGAGGAGAACTGCAGCAAGTCAATTGTTGGTCAGACCCGTCACGCCCGGAATCGGAGTGATTTGTGCCGTCGATATCGCTGCCTACCCGCAATAAGTTTGCCAGTAAGTAGGGCCTACTACGCTGGGGCAACAGCGAGTTGATTGGTCAATCCTGTTCCACACCTCATAAAGTTGTCCTGGGATCCTTTTCATATTCTAATGAAGATCTGTGTATATAGAACGTCATGGCCTTTGAAACTTTCGTTGATAGGGTGGTTGACACAATGGTAGCGAATGACGGCGCAAACAAAAATAAACATTTCTATTTCCATAATATCCACGCAGCTATTGAAAACAATGTGATAATTATAAAACACTATCAAAAACAATAACAATAATATCCACGCAGCTATTGAAAACAATGTGATAATCATAAAACACTATCAAAAACAATAAATGCCACATTCAAGATATGATGCAAAAGAAGTTAGAACTCTTTACGGGAATAAGATTGGTTTAGGTATGTCGGGAAACAAATTGACTTATTGAGGGTAGGCTATTAGCATAACCTGCCTTCCACTGGTATTATGATATCTGATTTTAAGAACCCAAAGTTGAGCTGTCTCTTCATTGTCCCCGTGTGTTATACAGCGTAGTGCGCATTTGATTCCCCAATGTGTATTACTAGTATTAGGGATTATTCTTCATGCGCGGACATATTCGCTGTGGATTTTCGGCGATATAAGTAAAAAACGCGAACACCTTTTGAAATGAAACTTTCACAGGTTAGATTTATTTTATATATCTACATTTATATAGGATTAAAACAATCGGACGGTTCCAAAAACCGAAGTACTTTGCCTGAAGAAAACCAGCTACCAGTTAACATTACCTTAAAAAACACTGTACTTGTACCGCAAATATTACCGATTGAATGGCAATTTTTCGGCCAGGCAAGTGGAAAGATTTCATGGACGGTGGCGAAACCAAACTTTTCATTGAGGTGGGGGGGGGGGGGGGGGGGTAAGCGGGAAAAAAATGTGAAGATATTGATTTTATCGAACCATTAATCTTTGCATATTCCCCGATCTCGGGGGGGGGGGTGGTAGGGGAAATGGTTCTGAGCAGGGGATTGTTATATACGCCACTGTTCATGAGCAAAGTGTTTTTTCAACATACAAGTTGTTTTGTTTACAAAGCACCGTGTTTTTTTTTTAATGTTAAAACATAAAAGAAGAAGAAGTATAGTTCCTCAAAACTCCATCTCTTCCCTTTTCGTGCTACCCTCACATGACTCGTCTACACTGATTTACGTGTACCATAATTGGGCTAAAAAAAAACATAAAGCCGGATCAGCATCCAACAAACGACATCAAAGACAACAACTAGACCTAGGCCCATTGAACGTAAAAACCTACGCAGAACAAAATTCAGCATACTGCGTAGATAACCTGGCACGATCCCAAACAGTTGGCAACACCATGGAAACGCGTACCTGGAATTAAAAGACCAACGCGGAGCGACAGATTGTTTGGATGTACTGTTTTACGGATCTTAGTTATTACAACAGATCGTAGGCCGATTCTGATTGAATGGAATTGTGCGTGCTTCACGAGTTGTGAATTTGTTTTGGGAAGCAGTGATGTACTTCCAACCTCTGACTGAACTCACAGGACTGCCAATTTGTTGGAGGGACAGATAGGGGATTTTTTTTGGGGAAGTACCTTTGTATAGCAATGACAGCCGTTTTCCAAATTCAATGCGCAATGTTCCCTGAATCAAAGTAGGCCTAAAGGTCTGGACTAAACTTTTTCTGATCGAGGGGGATTTTCCATTCGGCCTGTGTCCGAATGTCAGTATAAACCTTCCACCGCCAACCTCATCACCACAGGCTTGTTATTGTGCACCCCTTTGGTGCAGTTTTCAAGTACGGTACGTCATTCTTCAAACTAGTTTCCAAAAAAAAAAAAAATAAAAAAAAAAATAACACCCAAAAACTAAGAAACACCACACAACCAACATGTGAAAGTTCCACCAAATTCCGTGGTCAAAATGTGATGAAGAACTAAAAAATGGTTCGTGTATCGACAGGGATGGATTTTACGTGAATAAACGTGCCTTTATTTCGATGTATACGCCAATCGATATTGGCCAGTAGCAACTTACTTTGAGCCTTCTTATGAAAGTCTTCACAATGACAGCTGTTTTCAGACAGAAAAATTTCTCTTTGGGCATTGACACTGATTATCAGTGGCTTTCCGTTACAATTTCCATTACAATTTATCTAAGTGGAGGGGGGGGGGGGGCAGACCCCAGAGTATATATATTTTTTACAGGAATTTGTCAAAATATATATTGGATAGTGTGGTAGTAAATGTTGGCTCGTTTGGGGCATTGCTTAGATAATTAGATAAATATATCAATTTCTGGGTAGCTAAAGGATTCAAACATTCCTAGACATTAGCTGGGCGTGTAAAGAAGTCACTTAGATGTAAAAATTGTTGGGAAATGCACATATTTTGAAAAATAGATAATTGGGTGGTATGGTAGTAAATATTAACCCTTTCACTCGTCGGGGTAAAGTCTGGGGCATTGCTTAGATAATTAGAGCTTAGCTAATTAGGGAAAAAATCTATTACTGGGTAAGTAAAGGACTCAAATAATTCTAGGCAATAGCTGGGCATATAAAGAAGTCACTTAGACGTAAAAATTGTTGGAAAATGCACAGAAAATATTTGTAAATAAACCTTAGATGGTGTGGTATGAACTATTGGCCCTTTCAAGCATTTGCTTATAAGTGAGACTTTTCACGCATTTAAGGGGTACAAGATTAATTCTGAAAGAAACTTTCAAATCTTCGAACTGCATTTCCAACTGTAAAAAGGGATTGGTCTGGTCAATCTCGCGAAGGGTTAACAACTCAAGGGTAATTACGTCTTTGCCACACTTCACACTACACAAACAAGCCCCTAAACTCTCCATTCACTAACAATATTTATTGCATGGGGAATTCCCTCCACCCCCACTTAATATTGCCAAATATTGTTTTATTGTTACAGTGGCTCATATTTCATTATTTTCTAAAGGGCTTTGACACTTATGCTCTGGAAAACATGCCGTCCCTAGGTATATCAATTTCAGTGTTTACTTAATGCAGTAAACCTATCAATGATCACGCGTTGCCCAATTTGGTTTGATTGTTACGCTCCACGTACTTTCGGCTCACCTAAAAGGTCTCCTGTAACATTGGCGGTTGAATAATTGGAAAAGATATTTTTAAAGTTTAACAAATTTTCATTAAAAAGAATTATGACACAATACCCCATGGATGGCTCTTTTATGAATGTTACAGTTACTGAACTGGGATTTTCCATTCTCGCGAAGGGTTAACAATTCCAGGGTAATCACATCTTTGCCATACTTCACACTACACAAACAATCAATATTATATAAACTGTCAATATTTACTGCTTGGGAATCCCCTCCAGCCCCTCTTAATATTGCCAAATATTGTTGTATTGTTACATCGGCTCATGTTTCATTATTTTCTTAAGGGCTTTGTCACTTAATCTCTGGAAAACATGCCCTCCATAATCAAGTGTTGCCGAATATGGTTCGATTGTTACCTTCCACGTACTTTTGTCTCACCTAAAAGGTCTCCTGTCATATTGGAGGTGTAAAGGCTAACAGATATTTTTCAATTTCACAGATCAAGAGTTTAATGTACTATTTTTTCATCAAAAGAATTAGAACTCAATACCCCAAAGATGACTCTTTTATGAATGTTACCACTACTTTTTCCTATATCTTTAAAACTTATTCTTTTTTTCTTAACCTGAACCTCAGAAGAAGGCAATGGTGTCCAAGAAAAAAAAACTAATTTTATTCTGGCTTTAATAATTAGGAGTTTATGAACTTAAGTTCGAAGTGGTAGTAGCCCTTCCCCGTAGCCACTCGCCTCGCCTACAAATTCGCCACAGAAACCAAAACGAACGTAGAGTCCTTAAGATGGGCTTTCCAATGGTATAAATCTTGTGCAGATTATTCTGAGGGTGATGATTTGACCCTTTTTTTTGGGGGGGGGGGGGTTCTTTCTCTTTAAAAAGCATGACCGAAAATAAAAGCAATAATGCTGCAACGCTCACACAAATGTGATAGTAACCTACTTTGTTTTTAATGTAATTTTTTTTCATTGTTCAAGAATTCCTGCAAAGACAACATTTTAGACAGACTTTGGCTATTTCCCAAAACAATATGTACACTGTACACAGGATTCAAATCTGAGTCAGCAGATCAGTCATTAGAATTAAAATTACTTGTTGCAGAATGATAGAAAAAGGAACAAAAAAGACCCCTTCTCCGCCAAAATGCAAACCCACCCCAAAAAAGAATCCAGCACAACTCTTACTACAGCATCTGTGAGCCTTTTGGAGGCCCTGTGCCGATTATGCAACAACTATTAGCTAACCACTATGCAGCACTTCAATGTAGCTCAGGACCTAACCAAAGCCCAACTCCTGTACCTAATTCGCGTTATTGAACCAAATTCATGGATGCTAAGGAAGTAAAAGAACTGTTTTTTTTTTCATTGTTATTATTTGTATATGTGCTTGTCATTGATGCAAGAAAACAACATACAGGTGGTTAATGTAAGATGACACTTTAACTGTGATGCCAGAAAAGGGCTTTCATTCGGTAAAAAATATGGTCAACTGTAGCCACAAAACAAAAAACAAAAGCACATTATGTAATACATTGTGAAAATCATTGTGAAAACCTATCAATAACAACCATAAACGGTGGTCTAGTGGTTAAGACATGTGCTCTAGAATGCCGGGGTCAATGGTTTGAATCCCACCCAAGTAGCCTGTGGATTTTGTTCAACCAGGACACAGAAAGCATCTAGAATACAGTGTTTGATACATGGAATGTGGTTATGGGTAAAATACCATTCCATTATACTTGATGCAATTGTTACTTCTACAAAATGCAACCATAAATTTACCAATTTGTGCACAAGATCGAAGGGCTTGTCCGATCTTGAGTTGACTGGCCCTATGCTAAAAATGCTGGCCTCGGGCCTGTGGTGCAGTGTCAATTTCCAGCCCTGTTGATGATTTGGCAGAAAAATTTGTAGGAAATTCTTAGAGGAATGATGTTAACGTGTGCCTCTACAAACCCCCACTGTCTGTCTCCAGGCTTTTATTTAGATGTAGAGATGAACAATTGTTGAGTTCTTTGCTTCTTGAATCTCCAATTTCTCTCATGGAGTTTGTCTTTTTAGGTTTCTTGGTAGAAGTCGTTGAAGTTGAGTCTCAGCATGAACTCCTCAAGGTGAGGCTGGTAACCACGGGTAACCAGCTTAGCAACCACTGCAGAAACAAAGTACAAGCAACAGGCCTTTCTGTCAGGGATTTTGTTAGTGTTTATATAAGGATAACTTCGTATTGCAGCAATCAAAATAAGTAATGGTGAATTGCTACGGAAATACTTTGTCCTGGTATGAACTTGACAATCAGTGAGCTTTCGGACTGGTAGTAATATTTTCTGTTGTTGGTATTTACCAATGGCAGAACCGATTTCACAAAGAGCTAGGATTGCCCTTAACTCTCTGCATCTGCAGCCCTTCTGTAGTTGACCCCACAAAATCACTAATTAGTTCATAACTAATTAACTTTTTGATCAAATATTTTCTGTTTGTATTATAGTCTATGCTCATATCAACACAAACAGGAAAAATGTTCAATTGTCTTGAACACTTCGCTCAGCCCGTTCAGCTGTGTGAATACTTTGACCTTAATGGGTTCGTTTGCATAACCCAAGGGGTCATATACTGTAAACGAAACAAGAAATCTAGCCTCTCAAGATTGAAATTAAAAAATATCTACAGGCCCTCACAAGAGAAAATAGCTTCAAGAAAAGTAAAGAGATGTTGGCAACAGCTACCCTAATTGGTTATCATGAAGCTCACAGGCTTAAGATAAGTATTAATTTAATTGCTAAGCAAAGTGTGATGACTCATTACTCATCTGAAGATCAATCTATAGTGCTTTGTGAAAACAAGCCATGTACTCTGTCTCAAAGATGTTTTGGGAAGTGACACGACTAAAAGGCAGATGTAGCAGATGAACTCTCAATAGGCAAAAGTCTACCTTTATAGAGGAACCCAGAGTACTCCTTGAAGGCAAGGAAGGACATCTTGATGTTGTTGAAGCCAGGATGAGCAGCTTGCTTCTTCTCTTTATCAAAGACCCAAGATGCTGAGACAAGCTGGGTGCGGACTTTGAGGATGAGACACAAGATGTCTGTAATAATCTTCATGACGGGGGAAGCTTTCTTGTTCAGGAGACACCTTGGGTTTGAACACAATATTAGCAACAATTAGGTTTCTAACCATACATTGATATGTATTAAGCACTGTATACTCGGGGCTCCCGGGAACAAATTCACAGGCATACTGCTCACGTGGGATTCGAACCCACAACCCCCTGAATTATAGAGTAGATATCTTGTCAATTCTTATTTATATTCTTTTGTTGTGTTCTATCAATTATAAAAAATAGAACATTGGGCTGATTTAAAGTGCCGGACACCAAAAGTTTCTAAAAGGTTGTTGAATATACGCAGGACTAGAGGAGTCCTGGAGATTTCCTTGATGTGAAGAAAAAAAATTATGCAGAAGTTTACATGTATAAGCAAATAAAAGAAACATCCAAACAAATGAGTAACTAGAGTTGTAATAATGCAGTCTAAAATGCAGTCTGAAGAAACTGACTTGCACTAAATCTAACACAATTTGCCGAGCACAAAAAGGTGTTGTTTGCAGCTACAACTAACAGCCACATTGCTATTTGGTTTGTTACTGTTTTTGACTGGTTCTAAGCGAATTTCTGCCAAGCAGAGAAGAGTGTCATGCACTATTTATTTGCATAACAACTCCATAAAATGCAGATGGGCTAGTTTCATAAAGTTATTTTCTAGTGAACAATTTATATGCTTACTTTAGCAGAAAAATGGGCGTAGGCCAAATGTATTCTTAAAACAAAGGGTATGTTCAGACAAAGAATCAAATTGACCCTTTAAATACAAAAGTGTTAAAGTAACCCTAGTCCAGGTTTTACGACCTACCCCTACTGCGAGACCCAGTAAACTATCATTGGAATGCAACTGACCTGCCACTTCCGGTCTATTTTGCTCTTTGTGACCGAGGCAGTAAAGGTGACATCATTCTAATGTTTATCAATCGCATGGGCGCATGGGAATGTGTTCGCCTCCTAAGAAAATAATGGGGCAAATTTCCATCGGAACAGACGCCAGTAAAAAGGAAAAAACGAATGACGTTCGAGCAAGTTTTCATTTACAGGTGCCATTTCTTTTTGAAAATGTTGTTATCAGCATAGCAACTAGCTGCAGTCAAGCAAGCAGGACGCATCGTTAAAAAAACTCAGCAAAATATGCGTGCGCAATGTGATGAACCGGAACCAGCAGTCGGTGGTAACGGTCGACAATATGGCCCAGTAATCAACCTCATGGCTGGACAAGAATAAACTTATCATGTGAACGCAAGCCCAGTTGGATTAAGCCATGTTTATCCAATTTAACTCCTTGCCTGAATGTACCCAAAGAAGATTTGATAATGCATTCGTGTTATGGTTTTGTTGTGTCACTCATATGCTTACAAGAACCCCTGGAAAGTTAGCGTATCTTTTGATTTGCTTACGGTAAGCAGGGGTTATGAAGTTAAGAGCCGCTACGTAGAAAGACAAAAAAATTGTGAAATTGTGTTCAGATTTTAAACAGTTCAAAGTACCTTACCTGAACACTGCCTTGTTGAGATAGTCAGCATGTTTCTGGTGAAGGTCATCCAGATTGTGAACCTAAGGGGAAACAATTAAAAAAGACTTTGGTGTTTGTGGTAATTAACTACAACATCCAGGCACAACTACAAACTTCTTGCCTCTGTACAAGACTAAATTTAATTATGTACCTTGGACTAATTTATTATTATTTGTATTATTCTGGTTTATTATTGAAAACAAAAGCATGGTTGGCAGCCACCTGGGTGGCCGAAACAACCTTGTTAACAAATAAATATTCATTATTTGTATAAAAAAGAGCAAGAAATTAAAACAATTTGTTTTACAAAACTACACATTAAAAAGCTTAAACATTAAAATTACACAAAAAGTCAGACGTGTTGAAAAGGAGTAAAGAGTGAAACATGTTTAAAATAACTAAAGTAACCATTACAGAATTCTTGCTAGAGCAGGTATGGTGGAGTTGTTGTATCTCCGTGTTCTACAACGGGGTATTAATAATCCAGAGGAGGTGCCATCCCTCATCTCTCCAACTACACAACTTGATTTAAGAGGGGGAAGCATTTGCCTAAATTTACCAGAATTCAATAATGTATTGCCAAACTTGACAAGGTAATTTCTTCTAGCCTTCTAGTGAAGGAATACCCAACAGCTCTAGAGTCTTAGAGTAGCTGTGATCATTCTGATAGCAATAATTGTGTAGGCTCGTTTTTGAACGCATTCAATTATGTTGTACAAAAGTCTGCTGAACCCTTTCAGCCCCAAGTTCTTTTGATATAAACAACTACTGGTGCCCACATTGTTTGACCAAGCATGACACACAACAGGAACCCTGTGTTCAAAATTCAATTTTACAAACTGTATTATTACCTTGAAGATTTCATTTTAGAGCAAAATAAGTAACACAAATGTTCTTACTTATTGAATTCTAATTGTCTGCTGCTGTGCCAAACCTGACAAGCATATTCAAGAATAGGTCTAATATATGATGTGTAGACGGTAACAAAGCAAGACAAAGGGGCACAAGATTGTTTCAAAATACAAAGAATATATATCTATGTGATGAGTACACCGAGTACATATTCTACGGGATTGCCCCATGTTCATTCAAAATGTTTCAAAGTGCAGTCCGTGTGTTGTGTAATGCACATAAAAGAGGCCAGTTACACTTATGCGCTTAGAGGCTTATGCATTAGGCGCTTTACAAATGTCTTTATTATTAAGAGAAGGGGTTTGCCCCGATGCTTCTGACAGTGGCTGCTGAGTGCACTGCAGTACCTTGTAAACCTTACAAGGTGCTACATAAATGGGTCTCATAATTCAAAAACTTCAAAAACTTGTCTAAATAAATATTGATAAGCGCTTTGGGATGCCTGTAGATAAAGCGCTATATAAAAACTAGTTATTATTATTATTGTGTTGTGAGATTTGTTTTATACCTCAGTCTTGAGTTGTCTCTGGAATTCCTCCCAAGTAACATGAATGATTTGGTTGACGACATATCCCTGCATCACGTTCACAAAATGCTGCATCTCATGCCTGGCAATAAATAAGTTTTAAGAAATAATTTCCGAGGAGAGACCTTTTGGTCCACAAGCCTGATACCTCGTTTTTGTTAGGCACCTTCTCCAAACTATTCCAGGATAAGTTGTAGGAAAGTTTCTCCACAAAGGGTAAATCGTTGAGGATAATGTTGCGGATGGATTTTTTCATAAGTTGTTTTTCCACAAGAAAAATCTTTAATAAGTTGTTGATAGTATTTTTAAGTCCACATTTGAAGTGCTTCAAAGGAATTCTGAAAAGACAAATTCAATTGTTGTAAGAGCATTTGTTTGGACAGGCAGTTTTCATTATTCATTACTCAACTGAAAGGTATATCAGACTCAAAGTCAACATTTGAACGTACACAGAGACCGCGGATCTTGTCTGGTAATGAGTTTACTGGCCCAACACTATAATCACTGGCCTCGGGCCTGTGGTCTAGTGTCACATTTGAGGCATGTTGTGTTGTACTTTACCTAAACAGCTTCTATTGTAGGAAATAAAGACAAAAAGAAGAAAGATTTTTTGATGTTCATTTATGGCTGTGTGTTGTTGAATGAAATAGTCATTGTGATGTACTTTACCTAAACAGTTGCAATTGTCGGAACTGGGGAGAGTTACCAGCATGGTTCACCATACCTTATGGAAAAAATAAACAAATAATAAAAAACTATTACAAAAAACAGAAATACTTTTAAAAGCATCTCAGGAATCCCCCGCAGATACATAAATCCCAATTTTAATCAAAAAAATTAATTAGTACCCAATTAAATTAATACTTATCACTTAATTTAATTTTTCATTTTATTTAATTTCATTTCATGTTTTTTTTTTTTTAAATCAAATTGGTCTATCAGAGCTGAAAAAGGTCAAATTAATATGTCATCTTATTTAAACGTAAACGTATTAAAAAATAGTTTGATAATTCAAAGTCTACTTTATTTCAATTCAATGCAAACAAAAAGTAATGTCCCTGTGAGGGAAATTTCTATGGCCTTATACATAAAAACACACATCACTAAAACGTCAAATATACAAAGGGTACAGCACAGTAGTAAAATAATAAGCCTGCAAAACAGTTACAAAATAAACTCTAGAAAGATGAAAATGCAGATACAAAAATACACCATACATCAACAAAAAGACACAGGTAATTTAATTTGCAGTCCCACCATGTCTCTTGAGATGGAAGTAGATGTCCCTCAAGACCCAGGAGGTTCGTTTCAGCTGCAGCAAGAAGGAGAAAACCTTGTTGTATTTGGCTAAACACGTATCTGTGATGACGATATTACAGGGCCACTCAACCTGAAAGAAGCACAAATATCTTAGGTAATAAAACATCATGTCCTTACGAACTGAAAGAAGCACAGACATCGTTGCATTATTAAACACACAATGTCTTTACAATAAACTGCACAAATCTTAATCTGCATGTTTGAACGTTAGAGTGAGTGCTTTTGTTTCCTTTACATGTTACAGGGGACTGTTGTCATGATCATAGACCTTGATCAGGATCATACAGCAGGCCTATGGCTATACATTAATGATGACAGTCACTCTTGACAGTTGAGCTCTGCGTTCTTCGTGTTCTATGTTTACATTGATACTCTATGTCCACAGCTGACATAGAGGGCGTGCACAGCAGACGCAATTGAGCTCAGCGTTCTTCAGAAAAGGGAAAAACAAACTCTTCCTTACCCTGTATCGTAATTCCAAACAATCAAAGGTATCAATAGCTGTGAAAGACAAAAAGTTTGATCTTATTATACAATTTTTTTAAACAAAGAAGAAAGCTTTTTGTCAAGAGAAGCCAATACTGAATTTTTGTTTTCTGACGTTACTATCTGTCCAAACACACCCTAGGGTCATGTTACATGAGGCATTTTTACAGGCAACGTGGAGGCAACCAACCCTACTTCCGTTCCACAAGAGACATTTTTTTCGAGCAGTTTCTTACTGTACAAGAGAGAATTATGTGGCAATAGGAAATGTGAATGTTCTCGCTTCTTTGAGATTGCCCGGAGCTGGTTGACTGTAAACAGACTCTTGTGGCATGACCTCTAGTCTATCCGGCAGTCTGTAAGCATTTTCATAAAAAGCAAGCAACTATCATCTGTGTTTAACGATATTTGATATTTGGAAGAAAGTAGAAATATTTTATTGAGTACAAGGTCTGACCTACATGTACACATGGTGCAGGCTTTAATTGACTTTTCAGGCTATTTAATCACAATATTTTCAGATTTTTCCAAGGGCAAAAAATTCAAAAATCAGACTAAAGTGGGAACAATATCATGCCTGGTTTAACAATGTCAATCATTGTGCAATATATAGGATTTAATACTTGCCCTCTAGTTACTGGGCAATCTTGGTGGTCTAGTGGTATGACATCTGCTCTAGAATGGCAAAACTTGTTGGTTCGAATCCCACCCAAGTTATGCCTGTGTATTTTCCACATGACTCAGGAAAGCACTGTGTACATAGTGCTTAACAAGCAATGTCAATGTAATAAACAATTTTGAGACTTTTGGTGGTTACGAGTTGCTTGTAGATTAATCATCCAAACTCACCATTTGGTTTGAAGTGATGTGGAAGGTATTTGAGACTAAACCCAAGGTTATGAGCGTACTCAGACTCACTACTCGTTGAGTACTGGACGGCCCTTGCCAGTAGCTGGTTCAACACAATTGGTGTCAGTAACTCGGGAGGCCTCATACCTTGGGCAAGCTGTCAAGCAAGTTATGCAAAGAGAAACGATTTTATGTCTCAAATATGGCGTTACGTCTTGACGTAATTTAGATATTATTCTTTAAGATGTGTAAGTTGTTTTTGTCAGTTTAGACATTAATCAGCTACTCATGATCTCAGTACAAAATATGTACAAAAAGGATGTAAAAAATTAGTTTCTACTATCTATTAATCAATCTACTTAGTTTCAATTGATATCAAGCGACATGGTTGTTTAGAAACCGAGGAACTACAGATTGGTTTGTACACTTGGTCTTGAAGGAATGGATGTGTGGAATTACAAATGCTCAAAGCGGGAATGAGACTGATGAGAGGTACATTTCTAATTTCTCACTCCCATCATCCATTACATTAGGGACTTATAATTGTTCCTAGTATATGTATGTCTTTCATTTTGTATTTTAATTCTTTAATCTTTTTTATTCGCTGAAAAAAAATGTATAGCCTTAGAGAAAGACTCTGCTAGGGTCAAATCGTCAGGCCACTAACTATATTTTTTTGCAATTAGTGTTGGTTGGTAAGCAGTTTGCAACAGCTAGTAATGTTTTTTTCTTTATTTACTAATCTTTTCAAATACAAGTGTTTGTATAACTTTTAAATGATTGTTAAATCTGTAATACAAGTCAGCCTGACTTCTTGATGAATAAATTTTAGTGAATGGAGTTTGAAAAAATAAAGCATTTTCCGGGACCCATATCCAACGATGCCAAAGGCCAAGTTAGAAATGGGATGCAGGCATGTTATATTTTTCCTGATTCCACGAGCGCAGATGTTGTAACGAATTTATCTCCAAGCAAACATACAGCCTAAAATAGCCTACTACACAGAGTTAGAACTGCGCATTAGAGAACTCTTGCTGCTATGGGTTGACCAATCAGAATCAAGGATTCAAGTTTGCTGAAGATTATAACCTTATCGAATAGCTGATCACAGAGTGAGAGTCCAAATTCTCCGTCTTCTAGAAAGAGGAAACTCCTGAGTGCCTCAAAGTGTTTGCCGATCCCCAACTCCACTATGAAGTAGTCCAGTATTCCCTGATTCACCAAACTGATCCTGGATTGAAAAAAAAAAACCAAAATAAATAAATACAAAAATCCACTCACATTATTTAGAACTGAGTAGTGTGGATTCACTCATGTGAAGGCAATGTCTTTTGGGAAGAATTGTGGGTTCTTCGAAAAGAGAATTCTGCTTGAAATGTCAAGACTTAGCTCTACTTATTCTCAGAACTAACACTTCTCCCGACAGATAATAAATTCACACAGTTGTTACCCATAAATCACAAAACAATTTCTTGTTCCCAGTAAAAAAGTTCATAAAAAAAAACCAACAAAATTAACCCCAAATGCAATGTGATGTGTACAGTTTGTTGAAAACAAGACATTTTCTTAGCAATGATGGTCTACATTAGACCTATTACATCGACGTCATCATGCGGCCATCTTAGAGTAATTAAAACGATTATGAAACAACAGAAAACATAAATCTATGTATATGCGGCACACAGGAAGCAACACCAATGAGCAACCTTCTCTTGACCTCTGGCCGAGGGCGCCCTACTCAGATGACGTCATGTGCATAAGGTCTATAGCAGCTTTTTTTTCAAATTGTGCGCAGGTTTAGAGAAAGTAAACCTCAGATTAAAAGCGATTGAGTTAAAAAAAACTCATTTCCAAAATTGTACTGCCACATTCAACAGCCTTTAATTTGAATGAACTTTCAGCTAAGAAACTTAAGAACTACCTTCAGTTTCAATTCTGATTAAATATTACTGAGGACAGAAGTGACCTCCGAGTGGTATAAACATTTGAGGAATAGTTTCAGGGAAAGATCATTGAATTTCCCATAGTGTGGGACTTGAAGACTGATCATAAACAAGCTTCAAATTAACAAAAGAAAGAGTTTTGCTACGATGGCTCCATTCCATTCACCCTTAAAACTTACTGAGCAAGCAACGGTGCTGTGACAGATCTTTTCATGATGATTGGAAGTGATTGGAGTTCCACGGCTTCCATACTGTCTGACTCCAAGGCCTGTAAGCCATAGTCTCCAACCTCCGTCGACAATGGCATGAAGCCAGTGTTGGACAAGAGGTTGGGCATCGGGGGTTTGTCTAGAAGAAAAAAAAAAAAAAAGAATCCATCAACGTTTTGCGAGGTGACAGCTGGTACAAAACGTATCTCTGGCTGCAGCATCCGTGAAAGGACACCAACCCTCAAAATTCTGAGACACGATTCATGCATGAAATTAAAATGTTTTGGGGTAACAAATTATCCAAACCACATTACTTCAAAGGAAGTTCTTTCTCAAAAACAGTTTATACTATCAAGTGCTGCAGTGCTTCTCACCGAGTAAGTTATTTTGGTCATTCATTTTTTGAGTATTTACCAATCTATGACCCTACGTTTAAGAACGCGTCCATTTTACCTTCGAAAAAAGCACTTGTTAGGTTCAGAACTAATTACAACTTTTTGAAATACAGAGAAATCTAATGAGATCATTCGGAGGAATTTTTTCCAGGAAACTTACCAAGGATATCAAAGTTATCCTGCAATGGTTCAACTCCCTCAGCCAGCCAGACAACAACCGACTGCTCTGCCGTTGACTCCCCACCATCTGTCTTGTCTCCCCGCTTGGTCTCTCCTCGCTTCTGCATACCAATCCCATGCCCACCATACATGAACCTCTGTGCCGTTGAGTCCGACGGGTGATGACCATGAACCATGACTGTCATTTTGGTTTCTTTGCCGTCTCTCAACTGCTTACCAACAGTGTTTTTGTCGTCAGGGTAGAGCATTGACTGTATCGTTGAATCTGAGGAGTGGGCAATCGGAGGCCTAAAGATAACAGCCCCCTCTATTGATCCTGCCTGCATGACCCCTGACGTGATGTTGTGTTCAATGTAATGTGATTGGCTAACAGACTGTGATTTGCTGGATTCCCTAGAGGCACCTGATGTCTGGAGGGTTTGTTGCTGAATGGCTGCTGGGTAGAGCATATCACCAAGGTGTGAATCACTAGGGTGTGCCCCAGTAGCTGTTCTCCCAACGATAGCCCGGTCCTTGACCACATTACTATCTTCTGTTGAAGAAACAGTTTCCTTGGAGCTAGAATCCTGTCCAAGGTTTGCTTTGGGGTACAGCACATTCCCTAAAGATGAATCCCCAGCATGTCCATATGCACTTTTAGCAATGTGACCTCCCCTCAAGTTCAAGTCGGATGGTCTGCTATCTGCATCTGAAGGTGAAAAGATAGGAGGTTCCACTGATGCGACAGGGGCAGATGGTAACAAGGCACCTTTGGGGTACAGCACATCCCCTAAAGATGAATCCCCAGCATGTCCATATGCACTTTTAGCAATATGACCTCCCCTCAAATTCAAGTCGGATGGTCTGCTATCTGCATCTGAAGGTGAAAAGAGAGGAGGTTCCACTGATGCGACAGGGGCAGATGGTAACAAGGCACCTTTGGGGTACAGCACATCCCCTAAAGATGAATCCCCAGCATGTCCATATGCACTTTTAGCAATATGACCTCCCCTCAAATTCAAGTCGCATGGTCTGATATCTGCATCTGAAGGTGATAAGATAGGAGGTTCCACTGATGTGACAGGGGCAGATGGTAACAAGGTATCTGGTGGAGGAGGCTTTGGTCTTGAAGTAGAATCCTTTTGTCCAGATGGGTTCACCACAGCCAGAGAATCAGTTCCTTTAGGATAGAGGAAATCCCCTAGTGATGAGTCCCCAGCATGCCCATATGTACTCTTCACCACTTGTCTCAAGTCCCCTCCTGTCACCTCACCACCTCCCCCAAAATTAGAGTCAGATGGGTGTCCATGCACACTTGAAGGTTCAGGAACAGACTGCTCCACTGGTGTATTGGGGGAATACAGAATGCCACCGACAGTTGAATTGGAGGGATGTCCAATGGCAGGTGGGACTCCAAGAATCTCATCAATGACATTTGAGTCTTGAGGCAGCACATCAGGCTGCTTGTCAGCTTCTGTTGGTAAACTTGAACCAATCTGGATCAAGACATCATCGACATCTGCACCAATCGATGATAACTGTTCTAACCCATCATCCTCAACATGCTCCTTGGGTAGAAAGTCTGAAATCAGACAGCATCTTGTGGCAGGATTCTTTGTATCAATCTTAGCTTGAAGATCGACATCACTACCTCCACCACTGATCATCTGCAATGCAGCCTCAATATCTTCGTTTGGAAATTCCCCTGTTCCTAAGAAGTCACTTCCGACTGAGATCAGCAACTCAGGTTCTGTCTCTGCCATTTGCTTGACTGTAGGTAGGTTATGTGCCCCATTAGCTGGCTTCATCAGCGAGGACCTCTCTGATACTTGAGAACCTTGTTGGGAATCCTGTTCAGGTGCGGCTGAAGGAATCCGACTCACATCAGGTCCATCAACATCCTGATCATGAGACACTCGAGCCCCTCCTGATAAAACTGATGACACAACCGATTGACCCGCCATGCTCTCTGACCCCTGGAAAACCTCTGACCTCTTTAATGACTCCTCTGAGCCGGCGAGTGGGACACTGCCTCGTTGTCTTACCACAAGTTCCTGTTGGAGTCTTGACTCCTCTTGCTGGATAAATTCTGCCCGTGCCTGGTCTAGTTGATGCCGTCGGACACGCCACAGTGCTCTTTGCTCTCTAGCCGAGGCTTCCTCTGTGAGGCTAGCGTAGTACTCAACCAACTCCTCCCTGCATTCGTAAATATAACACAGCAGTCGTGATTATAAACACTCAACTTTGTTTATAATTGTGTAGATTTCTATGACCTTAAGAAACACTCATGGCCATGCTTTACAAACCCTCCTACTGCTTGACCATTCAATGTCATCCACTGTGGTTTTGAATATAATATAAACTATGCCAAACTGCAATATGATATCATGTGGTGAATGCATACAACACAGTACACAGTTAACCCTCCTACTGCCAACTGTCTCGCCATTCGATATCATCCACTGTGGGTTTGAATGACAAACAAACTATGCCAGAATTAAAAGAATCCATCATACTCAACATTAAATATAATTTTGTTATTACACAGTGAGGTATTATTATTCAGTTGAAACACACAAGACCACTGGACTTGTCTGGTCTTGAGATTACTGGCCCGGGGCTAAAATCACTGGCATCACGCCTGCAGCCCACTCCTGCATACCTGACTTTCTGTTCCAGATCATACTGTGCCTTAGCCTCTCCTTTCTCCCTCTTAGTCACTGCTTCAATTCTTTCAATATCTTCCTGCTTCTCTGTCTCCTCAGCAAGAGCTCGACGCTGGGACAAAACAAGTAATTAATTAAATGTAATTTGATGTTAAAGTTAAAGGGTCAAGTTGCCTTCGGATTGGGCACTTTCGGCTATAAAAAGCGTTTGTTATGAAATGAATATGGTTGGAAGGATATTTTTAAAATATAACGATTCTCATAAATATCCCTTGAAATGGTGTGGTTAATGTGTACTTTTATGACAGAACACGATCTGATATTTTGTGAACCAAATTTTTGGCTCCGCAAAATGGCAGACCTAAGTTCCACTGGCTGTATTTCCAGAGGCGCATTTATGTATACATCTCTCCTCACTAATAACAGCACACTGTAGGTGTCTTTGTGCATGAACAACTCTTAAAAAGGATAAGGAATAATTCCTAACAGCAATTTTTTTTTGAGATTTGAATGCAATGTGCCCCTTTAAGTAAAAGAAAAATATAAATCAAACATTTAAACCATAAAACCTACTCTCAATGAAATGTAGATTTGATTAATTGCCCTCACAACAATTTTCACCTTGCTATGTATGAGAACTAAACCAATCTTCTTTCATTTTTCCTACCTTGCAGAAACACAAGTATGTTTTCTTCAAACACAAAATAGAAATTTCCATCTTGAGCAAGATGTAGAAAATTCTAGAGTGACTTATTCCCAAATTGGTCTTCGATCAAGATTTTGTTGCTGCAATTCCAAAGACTGCCAGAGAGACTGCTTAGTATGGCATTAACAAAACTGGAAAACAAACCATGTGTGGTTGCTCTGTTTGCCTGAATTTCTCAAACCTTTAACTGTGTCAGAATAAAATGCTCAGTACAAACTTTTGCTTTTGTGTGATAGCAGGTTCAAACCCCACCCTAAGAAATGTTTCCTTTATTCAATTAATTAAAAAAATTAATTAAAACTACCAAGTCAGTGTCTCCTGAGGTATAATGATGGAATAGTCTAATAATACACATAAATCTTCCAACAAGGTGTTCAGAGTCAGGGTGCTAAAACAGTGAAACAATGGTGAGAGAAAAGAAAATGCTTTTGACATGAGTTGTGTTTTGAGAGATTTTATGAAAGACTGGTTTGTGAGGTTCTGGATCAAATTTCAGAAAGTTTTTCTGCTAAGCAAAAATAAAAAGGATGCTAGTCACAAACGGTGCATGTAATATGGTATTTTTGCTGGTAAACTTATTTTGGTTAGCATAATTGTTTTGTGCTTAAGCAGCTCTATGACAATGGGCCCTGATGTGTCAAGGTAGATAGTTCAATAGACATAGTGCAGCAAGGGCGATGAGATTTCAAGTTGCTATTACAGTAAACAATTTGAGATACCTAAATCAAAAGTTCTCTTCAATACTCACAACAAGATACCCGAATCAAAAATTCTCTTCAATACTCACAACAAGATCTCTCTGCATTTGGTCTTTAAACTGCTTGAAGGCTTCTCTCTTCTTGGCATCTTCTGCAACTCGCTGTTCCTGCATCACATCTGGAAATTACAAATAATCAATGACACCTTGTAATCATGCTGGCAAAGAAAAAAGGATGAGTAAAATTTCCACAATATCCTCCCCTTCCAAATACTCTCCTTAAGGGTAAAAAAAGAAAAAAAGAAAGTTTTTCCCACAGGACTTGAAAGTACTGAGTATACTGTGTGAATCAAATAACGGCATATGGCCAAAGACAAATTCTTTATCCTTAATGCAACTGTCACAGTCACATGATATTTGGCCCTTGAAAAAAAAAATGACAGAGGAAAAAGTAGTGCCAGGGCTGGTATACATGTACATGTTAATATGGTACAAGGCTTTTATATAGCTTTCATGCTGTTTAAAATTAACTTGCTGACCTATCAGAGGCAACAAAGTAATTTTTTGCAATAGGACACATGTAGGAAGAATACAATCTCTGCAGCTATTACATTGTTGCAGTACCAGCTGCTGACTTAAACAGAACTCTAGCTTTTCACTGGTCTAGTGGTAAGACATCGGCTCTAGAATGGCGGGGGTCATGGGTTTGAATCGCAACCCAGCAGTAAGGACTGTGTAGGTTTTCACATGACGCAGGGGAAAGTACCGCGTATACAGTGTTTATCAAACATCAGTGTAAGGTCAAAGACACAAAATCCCAAGTCTGTCCTACACCTATTAATTCATAGGTAACTTGGATACAATCTAAAACCAGGCTGCCGGAGGTAGAGTGGATGGAGGTGGATGGGTTGGTGTTATTTACCAAGAATTCTCTTGAGTTCATCTGCTGCAGCTTTCCTGGCTTTTGTCATCAACTCCTGCCTGGTCTCCAACTCCAAAAGCTCCTGAAGATTAGAAAGCAATGCCCGTGATAACGCTATGACAGATACACACATTAGTCTTGAGAGATGTTTATTTTCAAGATAAAGAAAAAGCAGAAACAATTTCCCAAGTTCTAAACTTGGTACTGACCCCTTGCACCACTGTCATATGCAGCTACTGTCTGCCAACGGTCTACTGCTGTGGGAGTTACCAAGTATGTAAAGATATGGTGGACATCTTACCGTGTGCGGAATGCACAATACGACACTAGGAAACATTGCGCAACCAAGATTTCATTGTATGATGATACCAGGTGAATTTGTCATTACAAAGAATGAGCAAATTTGGGTAAAACTTTGATTAACTTTTGTCTTTTCCACGCAAATATTTAACTTCTGAAACTTCATACATGATCATAATTTATAAACCTTTTTGATTTCTCTTCCTGTTTGTATTTCTTTATACCTTTTGTCGTCTTGAGACTGTTTTCTGTCTAGAGAGGGCCTGCATGTGACCAATGTAGACACTGGTCCTCTTAGCAGAGCTCTCTAACTCCTCTGCAGAGAAGGTCAGATTAATCCTAGGTATGGACACGCCGGGATTACACAGAAAATGCTACAAGAAGAGACAGATTACAACATCTTTAAATTATGTGCCACACAGGATCTCATCAGGATTTTCAAAACTGTTGGCATTCTGGATCCAAATTGTGCAAGTTTGGCCAAAGTTTGGCTAAATTGAAACGAGGTCATTGGTGCATTTTTTGCATGATGTTTATGTTTGGTTTGAAAGATCTACTGCGCAATTTGGGACATTTTAAATGGCTTTACTTTATGTTTTCAAAAAGACGCATTTTAAATTTTATTTGGCCTTACTTTGTCAAAATATCACACACAAAACAACATTCCCAAATTTTTCACAATTAAACATTAACATAAAAGGCAAACTTTTTTAAAGTGCAACAAAAATAGTAAAAAAAAAATAATAAATCTGAATTTGAATGAATTTCAACTACGAAAAATTAATCAAAGAGCAATTAAGAAGTTTTGATTTATGAAATTAGTACAATGTTCAACTTGGGCTTCGTTACTTTACCTCTGGACAGCAAAGCCTCATTAAGTTGAGCGATTTCCCGCATACATAGATGTCATAAGCAAGGTCCTTCAAGAAGAGAGGGACGCTGTCCTCAGTGTTACTGGACGCCAGCACAAAACCCTGCGTCCAGTAATGCTTATCTGTGGGTGGAAAGTGTACATTAAGTTAACTCAATCATCTCACATGTATATGGCAAAGGGAATCGTGTGTTCTTGACCGGATTAGGAATTTCACCTAATTGTAAACTAGCTTTGCAAAGGAATTTGTCAATTTAAAAAGACATGTTTGAAAACAGATTTAGAAAACGTATCACACTTCACACATGTCACCTGTGAACTATTTTTGCAAAGGGGAATTGTTCCTTTTACATGCAGTGCAGTTGGTTGCCTTTAATTCATTTGGTGCTCGATATGTGACATGGTGTACCCCTACCCCCTATTGTGTCTTCATTGTTCTGGGAGTCTCAGGAGTTCTTTAGAGGATTTTAGGGGGGGTACTTCAGTACAAGAGGTTCATTCTAGGAAGAGTTTGTTAAAGTATGGAAACATTTGGGGGGGGGGACACACCCTCTGCCACATATCGGGTATGGAATATTCTAAGGTGCCCATGTTATTGCCTAATTTGATGAAAGGCCTTAAAATACTCACGCAACTGGCTCAGTCACCATATCTTCTTTTGTTAAAGACATTATATTGAAACAACCTTTTTACCTCTATAGTGTAGATATTCATCACTGACTTTGATCAAGAATTCTCCAAACAGATCACGACAAATTCCATGAAAGACCCAGTCCTGGATAAACCTATGAACAGGGTCAGACAAATAAAAAGGTTGCATTTTTTAAATAACTATTTTCTTCAAAAGCGCTGTCTTTTGAGAAACCTCTGAAATAGGTTTGTTAGCTAGGTAGGGTCATGATAAGAAACTTCAACCACATCAGTGTCTAAGTTCTTCTGATGTAACCTGGGAGTTGGAGCGTGCTGTGCACGTACAAGTACTTAATAAGCTATTTTGAGGTATGATCAACATGTTATAATTGCACTGCTTTGGTTTGGGTAACTCTGTCTGTCTACACCCAAACAGTGCATTCCTATGGGTGTCCACCATATCTCAAAAAGGTTAATTGTGAAGCAAAATTGGGCTGAGCCTTTTGCACAAGGTAAGGTTTAAGTGGTTTGTTAGTGGCTTGAAGCCTATACCTGTTCTGGGCTGGGGGTGGGTGGGGGGGCAGTGGCGTGCCATTAGGGCCATGTAACAACTAGCAATTTACAGGTAACCAGTTCTAGGCAATCCCCAGAAGAGAAATGGTAACATTTCTTATTTCCAAATATTTGTTCCTATAGATTATAAGACACTGTTAGAGAAATGTGTCTTGTGCATGCTGTGTAGCTGTTTGGGAGTTAGGTTTCGAATTAAGACTGGTCCAATGCCTTGATTGGTCACAAGTGAAAACTCAAATTAGATTCCCCAGACTAAATACAGTGTTGCTATGTCACATGGTTCAAGACAAGCTGTATAGCAACCTCCTGATGAGCAGAGCCGGGTACCATCGTGCCATATACATTCATTCAGAATTGGGGTTGGGTGTTAGCTGTCTCTTTAACTACGCAAAAGCTTGCCCCGTATCATGTGACATAGCAAGTGTCTCTAGTCTAAAGAATTCCAATTTAAATGGTCACTTGTGACTAAGCAAGTCATTGTACCAGACATTATTCAAATCTAACTCGCAAATGGCTGCCTATAAAAACTGCCTGGTATGACAAGGCTTTTTATGAAGTCAAAACTCACATCAAGTATGGTCCACAGCTACTTCTAAGCAGTGACAAGACAAGATGGTATCTATCCTGAAGGCTGCAGTCCAGCGCCTCCTCATAGAGGTACGACAAGAGCCGGATACCCAGGGGGAAGGAATCCCCAGGGTCTCCTGGCTGGGTGCTTAGACGTTGGTTGCAACGACACAGATTGGCTAAGTATCTAGTATGGATGTAGAAACAGGTGAGGAATTGTGAGACAGTATCTTGAGTCATAACATAATTCTTTGTAATTCTGCATCATTAATCTTTGTACTTTCCATAACACTTACTAGTGAGTTGACCAACCATCAGAAACTATTTAGAACTGCACAGTGTTGGAGCAACTAGGCCTAATACAATGTATTGTGTGTAGATGTGTTCATAACGTGATAACTGTAGGCCATATAGTGCGTCTGTGACTCAAAACCATGTGGATGATATTGGATGGTTACACATGAGGGTTAATGCTTCAACCTTCAATAATTTTCTTTTATCTGGGTATCTCTCTGACACCCATAATATCGGGTACTGGGTACCTCTCTTACACCCATAAAATCGGGTACTGGGTACCTCTCTGACACCCATAACATTGGGTACAGATACCTCTCTGACACCCATAACATTGGGTACAGGTACCTCTCTGACACCCATAAACAATGTGTACTGGGTACCTCTCTGACATCCATAAACATTGTGCACTGGGTACCTCTCTGACACCCATTAACATTGTGCACTGGGTACCTCTCTGACACCCTCACAATTGGGATGAACTACACCATCTAAACTAGCGCTGGACGATATAAAATATTTTGACTGTTGACACTTGCCGAGAGGAATAATGCAGATATAATGATATAACCTAAGACCTGCATGGACTAAAAACAAAGTGGGTAATGCCTGCCCACATGTTAAGTCATGTAAGGCCAATTAAATACAAAATATGCTGGTGGACTTCAGTGGGTTGGGGTTTATAAAAAACAGGAGTATGTTGGGCCAAGCTACATTGGATGCAGGGTATACTGAATAACCATAAAAGGAAAGGAACAAGAGTGTCACAAAGTTTGATAAATAATCAGACCCCCCTGCAAATGACGCCTCTCACTGGCTGATAGTTATGCAAGGCGTAAACACAGGTGAGCATTTCAATCATTTGTTGATGGCAGCGTATGCAAGGATTCTATGTTTGTAAAGCTTAGATGTAGAGTCTATTATCGTATTTCATTTTATGACAAATTACTCTGAAGACTATCAGCATATTCCTATGAGCCATACCTTAACTGCTTGATCATTTTGCCATACATAGCTCTGATCGACAAGACTGTCAATTTTCCACCACAGGAGGCCGCCCTCTGTACGACAGCTTGGTAATACTGCATGAATCTCCTGATGCTGCTGGTGAACGCCTGGAGAACCAGGCCACCCGTGTAGGTGGAGTCTAGCACCCTCTGTTGGGCAAAGATGGAAAGTCTGTGGTGGTCTGTGCCGGCCTGAGCAAGTTCTCCAAGGAGTTGATTAAGGCTGCCAGGGGTGGTCCCAGTGAGGCAGATATCTGGATTGATGACAAAGCACTGTGCATCCTACAACAACAAAATACAAAAATATTATACATCATCGATCAGTGAAGTCGTTCTTATCCTTTGTGAGAGTGGTGCAAGGCCTATACCCCAAAGACTTCTGCAAATGCCACAAACAATGCACAAAATACATGTGGCATGCAAAATTGATTGTACACGACAATAACTCATTTATAGTTTTTAATTAACAACGACTTGTGATTGCATTTTGTTTGTTATGCAATATCTAAATAAAAGCTTGTAGCTTTCCTGAATCTATAATAATAGCCATTTAAAATTTAACTCTGAATTTTTGAGACCTAGCATCTTTAACAAATCCTCCTCACATTTGCAGCATTACCTTGTTCAGCATGAATGTTTCAGATGGTACGCTCAGGAGCACATGCAGACTGTCCCGCACCAGCTGATCCTGGTTGGGTAAAATCACCAGAGGGCGCTGCAGCGACACATCAAGAACAGAGGCCTCCTGGCATCTGAGTCTGTACATCTCATCAAACACTTTGGCACCTGCCTCGGTTAGGTAAGGTCTCTCTGTAACTTGCGGTTGGCTAAAACGTCAAACAAATATACAAAATACAAAATTGTGATAATTTGCCTTTCTATTTTGCCTTACTCTTTCTCTGCAGAATTTGTTTTTCGACTTCCAACAACATTACTAAATTAATTTTACCTCCCCAAAAAACATTTAAGTTGATCTTTGTGGTTTCCTTTATATGACATTGAATGATGAAGTCTTTTTGAGGGAGTACTGTGTAACATAAATTAACAAATCAAATTGTCAACTGATCTATGGGCAGAACCATGGAAATTAGATCATGATTTTCCCAAGAAAAGAGGCTCCAGATTTAGAACTTGGGTTCAATTTAAAAAAGTCTTTTACTGGCAAGAAGATGATAATGCTTACTACGAGATAGTTCCCACTTGATGTCCCACAGTGTTAAGATGGCCTTCTTTACAGGCACTAAAAAAAAGCCCATTTTTTGAACGTACAGCATCTGTAGTCGGTAGTGCGTAAATACCACATGTGGCGCACAGGATTTTTATCAACTTCCTTGCATGAATGATTGGTGAGCAACTTGGCTACGTTGGAAAACTAGCCTGAACCCAAACCCCAAGTTAACCTGTTAGATGGCTTATATCAGAACTATCTACAGCAGAAAAAAATGTAATGAAACAGGCAACTGACTGCTTAGCAAAAATTAGCAGAAAACCAGTCACAAACAGTGACATGAAATTTGGTAAGCATTATTTTATGTTTTATGCAATTTGGTCCAGGTAAAGACTGCTCTGTAAGCAGGAGACACCTGCTTATTGACCCCTAGCACCAATGTTACAAATGGCTACTGTCTGCAACTCTTACCACTTGGGAGTCAAATTGCACATGAAAAATTATGGTAAGCGTTTATAAACACTGCGTCACCTAAAATGCACACTACACTGTAGAACACACAGGGACATTGACTCCCAAAATGGCACAACCAAGATTATTGTGATGTGGACGTCAGGTGATTGGGTCAATAGCCCACCCATATGCACAAGTACCATCTTAAAAATATACTGCAATGTATTTTGGGAAACCGAGTACAAGGGTGCATTTTATGCGGTCGTAACCAATTACTGTTTTGGTTGAACTTGCCATTGGTTAATTACTGGCCATTGACCGAAAAAGTTATTAGTAACGACCTCGAAAACGCATCCCAGTTAAAAAGTAGATCAAGCTGCCAAGATGGACACCATGTTGTACTATACATGCAAGTATGTCAAGTTTTAGTTGTGTACCACAATGCTTCAAAATCAGCACGCCATGATGGTTGCCAGTGTTAATTGGACTCAGATTTCACCCAGAGATCTTTGCGCGCTGATCATGTGCACTGGGACATTAATATGGGCTATTGATGTAATTAGCCCTTAGGTAATGAACCTACCAGCCTAATGTCTCCCATGTGTAGTGCTGGTTGGGCTGGTAGTGTAGAGCTATATGCCATATATTCTCGTCATCTCCATCTGGTTTGATAGATGCCTCAGTGGCAGGGGTAGAGACGGAGGAAGAAGCCTCATGGAATCCTTCGTCATCAGATGGCTGACAGCAAGAAACCAACAGAGACAAAAGCAAAAAGGAAATCGTTTTATGCCAAATCTCTGCATACATAATAAACATCTGAATAGTTTTTTAGTTTTCTATGCATTGGATGTCTCAGGAACTGGGGTAAGAGTTATAAACTGTCCTCCAAATGTAAGGAGGTGCGTTGAAATGGTGACATTTCCACCTTTTAGTAACCCCTGGAGTGATAGATTTCAAGAAGCTTTTGGGAACAGCACTAGAGAAGTAGATAAAAACAGCAGGTTTTTTGCAAAAGTACAGAAAATAACAGCTACATTTTTCAGAAGGCAGACATAAGAGCCTCTGAATTCTGTGGCCAAAAGAAGCTAGCTTAATGGCCCATCCTGTGCGACGCATGAACATAGCTGTCGCTTTTCAACTGTTTCATTAGATTTTCCAAGATGGCAGCAGGATGACATCATTGCATAAGATCTTTTTAAACACGAACTTTCTAATGCACAATTCTCTTTCAAATTTTACACCCCCCAAAAAAACTGTTTTCCCTTTCCCTTTAATATAGAATTAAGAACAATTTGTTTCCAATGAGAATATGTTTATAACATTTGGTTAATTTCTTAATATTTAATGTTTATTTGCTGGAAGGGTACTTAATAGCGCTACTGAACTGAGAATATTGATTAATAAAGAAGTGAAGATAAAAATTGCAAATGGCCTTATGTTTCAACCCCAGCTGTCTTTCTCAAAGGCGTAAAAGACTCTGCTAGGGTCAAAACATGGAATATAAATATTTTTAATTTATACGAGCTCATTTTCAATTAGTAAGCAGTTTGCGACCGCTAAATCCCTATTTTTAACCAGGAAGAGGTTACCATCCAAAATACCATGTACAGGCATGATACCTTGGCCCTTGGAAAACTGAAGGAAAATATTATTGAGTACAAGGGCTGACCTATACATTTACATTTTTTTGGTATATGTTTTGATAGACTTTCAGGCTATTTAATACCAACTTTGCTGAATTTTCTGAGGGCAACAAAATCAGAAATCAGACTAAAGTGGAAAGAATATCATGCCTGCATGTAATATGTACCATTTGCAACTGGTTTCCTACTTATTTTTACTTAGCAGAAAGTTGTTCAAAGTCCCATTGTCTACTTAAGCAGCTATATGAGTTTGGGTCCTAGTCATACCTCTGATAAGCTTGGTATATTCAGCCCAAGTAGGTCTGGGTTGCTAGTATCTGGTAGATCAGGGAAGCTTAGCTTGATGTTGAGCTGCCTGGTCTTACTGTGTGTCAATCCATTAAACAGAGTCTCCCTGGTGTGCTTCTCATGCTCACCATCAAGAAGACCCTGAGGACGAAAATGTAACATTTTTATTCATGGTACTAATTGAATCTGATGGGGCGCTATTTCTTGGGAAGTGATGTGCCCGGGGAGGTGCTGTTCCTGGGTAATCACCATTCCTGGGTAATCACCATTTCTGGGCAGGCTCCCACGGTGAAATTGTTTTACACACCTTTACCAAGCACCAGTATCACAAGAGTTAAAACCAACCTGCAGGCCACTGTTTGTTTGTCCCAAATACTGCAACGAATCATTAAAGAGAAGGTGTATACAAAACCAAAACAACTCTGGGATTAATTTAAGAGTTATTTGACAAATAAATACTCACTTTCAGAGAAAACAAGCCATTGCCAAGAAGATCCTTGCCCGGCTCAACTTCAAAGAGCTGAAATGATGTTAAGATTGAAGTGGTATAATTAGTTTATCACATTTGCCTTTCAATGTGACTGAATCTGGCAAAACTCTCAACTCCCAAAAGTGAGATTTTGGTATTTATCATGAAAAATAACAATGCTCCCAATTTGGTCCTTGTCAAAAATTGACGTTTTCGTGGCTGTTACTTATTATGTTTAATATAGAGAAGTTCCAGGTTTTGCCAGAGTGGGTCTTTAACACGAAAAGGTATCATGTCTTATAATTTAAAGATTGTGTGTGACCAAAGTTGATAATACAATCCATACAGGAATGACAGACAAATCTACAGTTGGATCTCAAGTTAGATTCTTGTATCCATGTATCAGCTAGGAAGCCAGCAATACCCCTTAAAGGCACTGGACACGTTTGGTAATTGTCAAAGGCCAGTATTCTCACTTGGCGTATCCCAACATATGCATAAAATAACAAATCTGTGAAAATTTTGGCTCAATTGGTCATCGAAGTTGCAAGAAAATAATGAAAGAAAAACACCCTTGTTGCACAAATCTGTGTGCTTTCAGATGCCTGAGAAAGGCTGAAGTCTTTCTTAGATTCAAATATTTTAGTGAGAAATTACCTCTTTCTCTAAAACTGCGTTACTTCAGAGGGAGTCGTTTCTCACAATGTTTTATGCTATCAACAGCTCTCCGTTGCTCGTTACCAAGTAAGGTTTTATGCTAATATATATTTTGAGTAATTACCAAACGTGTCCAGTGCCTTTAAGGGTTGGGCGGATGCACACCTCTATTGCTGTGCGATGCATTGCTCAGTAGCAGGGTGTTTTGTTATTGCTTGGAGCTGGGGACCCGTAACAAAAGGGACAATGGTGAAGGTCCCAGGTTGAAAAGTGTGTATAAAACCAATGGGAGCTACTGCCAACAAAATAAAGTACAAAGAAAAGAGGAGGTCCCAATTGCAGGTGTTTACACACTTGGGTGTAACTATGTGTGGAGTAAACACTAAACTAATGGGTAGTACCATGTAAAGAAAGTATACAGGACCCCTATGGAATCCAGTTTGGGCAAAGAAACGTGATAAAGTACCTCTCCTTGGATATATTTGAGAAAAACGGATTATTCTGACAGTCACACCTGTACATCCTGTCATAGAAGAGATGGGTTAACTATCTGTGAGTTAAATGTTACTCAATTTAACTGTTGACACAATGCGGAATGCACAATGCAGAATGCACCTAAGCCCAATGCGAGTCTACCATTTCCACCATTTTGGGAGTCAATTCCTTTGTGTACATTTTGAATCCTAAAATGGCGACAGGATAGGGGCATATAAGTAGGTCAATACACTACCTTTTGCTCAAGGATTCTGTAGTTACCACCCTCGCCATTACCTCCGTTTGTCTTCACAAATGGCAGCTGTTTTCCCTCAAAAAGCTCCCTACAACAAAGACACATGAAAGCAGTCAAAACACAGGGAGGGGAGTGTGGGAGTGTGGGGAGTGTGGGAGATGTCTGTAACCATCTCATTACTGGAGCATTTTCAACTCTGCATAAAATAACTGAAAAGTTTGTCTCAATATTCATCTCTTCCCTGATTTCTCTGACGCAATCAGCTAATTAGCCACTAGGTTAATTCCCTGTGTAGAATTTTGCCTGCCAAGAAATGCCATGGAATGCACAGTCACTTCTTCTGCAAATAAGGTGACATGATTTACATCCTGGCTAAATAACGAAAAACAAAAATTTACCGTGCAGAAATAAATAAATAAGGCAAGTCTTGAAAAATAATCTTGTTTTTCTTGACACACAAACAATGAGCAGAATATGAAAACAAAGTGGCCCATACCTGGGGTAATGGATGTAGCCTTGGTAACCTTGATGATAAACATGACAACTGTCACCATGGTAACGAGGTCCACTAGGTAAGACAACACAGCGATCATTCTGGACCAGAAACAAAAACAATCCAAACAAGAATACACAATAGAAGGAAGTGCTGGTTTTAAACTGTTTATAAAAACTGTTCACTTATTGATACAAATCCCCTTTTAAGTCAAAGTGGTACAACTGGATTAACCCTCCTACTCTCTGACCATTTAATATATTGTGGTTTTGAATGATAGACACACTATGCAATATATCGTGTAGTGACTGCATCTACACAGTCCACAGTCAACCCTCCTACTGTCTGACCGTTCCATATCATCCACTGTGGTTTTGAATGATAAAATATACCAGCTAGCATTATGATACCATGTGGTGAATGCATCTACATAGTTTTCAGTCAACCCTCCTACTGTCTGACCATTCATTATCACCCACTGTGGTTTTGAAAGTCCAAACCTTTATTAGTTGTTTACCTTATTCTTCACATCCACTAGTGGTAGGTCTGGTTCCCGGTGACCAACAGGGGGGTCCTCATTCTTTTTAGGGCAGGAACCAGCTAGAGTCAGCAGCAGCTGTATTGCAGCCTTCAGCTCCGAGTGATTGCCTTTTGATAAAAACAACCACAGAACAGTAGTAAAATAAAAATGCTTTTTATTGACATCACAAACTTACAAGAAGCCCATTTCATAGAGGTGTTGTTTAGCACAAATGTACAAAGCACTACAGGAAAAAATGCCTCATATACAAAACGGGTTAGCAACAAAAATGCCATGTGATACACGCTGCAAATCAGTTTTCAATTAGACCCATCTATAAAACTGATTTGAGATTATTGCTCCATAACCTTTTCCCGAGCCTGATTGCACTACCATGAAGACAAGGTCAAAGTCTTTTTGGTTGAACCGGTATGGTGGCTTGAGGTTGTTTTTGAAAGACACATCATCAAGAACTATTATTCATTCTTTGTATCATAATGACATTAAAGTCTGGTAATGAAACCAAGAAACCCTCATAAGTGACTTTGTAACCCGTACGCCTGAAGATAGATGTTGAATATAAGTCAGTTTTAGATGTGGCACGAATACCGCGACCCCAAGTATCGTTGTGGGTTCGAATCCTGCCAAGCTAACCGCTATTTTCACAATGACTAGAATAGGTATAAGTATTGCCGTCTAGTTACTGAACAATAAATTGTTGATTTGTGTAATTCATAATGATATAGACGTTAAACCAATGTTTGTATGACAGAGATTGGCTGGTGACAGCTTGGCATATATATCCCCAGTGGGAGCTTTGCAGAGTTCCCTTGTTGGGAAGATCATCTAGACAAACAAACAAACAAACAAACAAACACCCCAACACCCCAACAAACACCCACCCCAACACCCCAACAAACAAACAAACATACAAACAAACAAACAAACGACACAAGCATTTGAGTCAGACTTTGGAATAAATTTGCTACTACCATTGTCTACATCTGGTAACGATGACAGAAGTCTCTCAAGCTTGTGCGCTTTGTCGTATTTCCGCTGCTGCCGCATCTCAAAGACAACCCGAAGAAGTCGCTCTTTGGTTCCAGTGACTGCATCACGATCCCCAACAACATCCCAAATCAACTCAGGGGAAGCCCCAATAAAATCGTCTCGCTGGAGAGGACCGTTTAGATATGAGAAGAGGGTGGTATAGAGAGAGGCACGGAGAGCTTTCCGATGCTTGGCTAGTGTGGTGTTGGATGGATTGAGCCGAGGTTGTAGTAGTTCTTTATTGACATGTTTGTCAACCAGCTGATTGAATAGTCCAGAGATGGAATCCATTGCCACACAGGATATTATTGGCAATAAAGGCAACTGCAAACATAGAAAACAGGTTTAGGGCAAACTTCAAAAGGATAAGTTACACATACAGTATCCATTTTATAAATGAACCTTTTGGGAATTAACCCAGTTGGCTTCTGGGTGATACAATAACACACAATGCTCTAGTTTTATGCAACACGCAGCATAATTTTGTCTAATATCAAGTAATAAACCACACGGGAAATTGACTGGGTAGATTTTAATTCAACTGTAGATTGAAAAACTAACTAGAATGGGATTTGAACTTGTGAACTCCGAATCTATAGTACATGCCAGCACTACCAAATGAACTGAGCTATCTAGCCCTAATCATGGAGACCATAGCAGAATGAACCTCATCATTCACAGTTCTACTTAAGACCATGGTCATGGGGGTAAAAATTTAATTAAATTTCTTCCTACATTTTAAGACTAAAGAGTAGGCTTGGGCTGTACCCTCAAGTGGAATAAAGCCCCAGCCCAACCCAAAGACATAAAAAACACACATAATCAGAAATTTATCCAAGAATATGAAATAAGACTAAATAAGAAAATGGAAGAGTATTTGAATCTGAATATAGCCAGCAAAGCATCCTAATGGAAACATCAGACCAACTTGGGTAACTTCAATGATTGAAGATCCTAACTGCCACCACTGCCAGACACACCGGGGCAAACCCCTTCTCTTTAATAGAGGTTAATTTTGCATCGGGGATAAAGAATATTAATTTTGGTTTTACCCTTACACCGATGTGTGTTAGCACTGTATACTCAGTACTTTCCCGAGTTCTGTGAAAGGTCGTGGGTTCGAATCCCACCGAGAAATATGCTGTGATTTTTGTCACAGAACTCGGGAAAGTACTGAGTATACAGTGCTAACAGTACACACATCGGTGTAGGGGTAAAACCAAAATTAATACCCTTCTCTTTAGCGATAAGTGTGTACTGGGCTCTTTTACGTGCTTGTTGATAGTTTTTTTAACAACACACAGGCATGACAGGACCTAGTCTACGGCTTCACATCCCATCCGAAGGACAAAGCAATCATGGTTAAGTGTCTTGCTTATGGAGACATGTGTCATGACTGGGGCTCGAACCCACACTCTGGTGATCAGAAACACCACTGTCACCAGAACCCATGAACTTGAGTTCATTCGGTGCTCTTATATTTGTATAAACCGCACGTCCACGACACGCCACTGACTGAGTGATAGGTGACATTTCTTCTCAATTCAACGATACAACATCATCCATCACTCAGGTCAAAACATGACTGAGGCCAACCGACTGAAACTCTCGTTCTCATAATTAATAGTCATACTCAGTCAATACTCATGAGTCATAGCCATACAATTGACACAGCTGAGTTGTCTCAGTCAATCATTATCAACAGAGTCAGAGGGCTAGCTACTGTAGTAATTTTTAATAATAATAGGGGTTCGTTCAAAACTTATTCGTTCAGCTAGATTTTCTCTATCTTCGGGGGAGATGATTGTCTGATAGCGGAACGAACCTTTCAGGAGTACATACCGACCAAGGAGCAAGAATTAGATGATTTTAGATGTTTTGTTGTTGACCATGGTTGTTGTAGATCTATAAAATAAAATAAACCCCTGCTCGTCACACACTGTGTAACCTGTCACCATCATCACCCTATCCTACCTCCTCTCCATATGATGTTCATTTGCTCAAACTGTAAAACATTCAGCGCGCACTCACCTCGACTCCCAGATAGCACCCCACTTCATCGTCCCCGCTACTGCCAAATTACATTTGGTGTACGAGGTTGTACCCGAACCAAGCCCCAGTGGGAGGTGCGCTAGCCTCAACCTCTTCCCCAGGGTGTGTCGAGCAGTACGAGGTTGACTGCTCTCTCACCCTGGAACATTTGCATATCCACAAATTTTGGATACGTATGCAAATTAGAATAGTCTGGCTGCATATCGAAATTCACATCTTCGCCATAGTCTCGTGGTCCGGTACCAGATTTAGTAGCTTGTATGTATTGGAAACATGTACATGTGCTAATAATGTTATTGTCCAATCAGGGTTTCGCTTGGCCCCAGCGGCCTATCCAGGACCGCTGGGATGGGCTAATCATCTTGCACAGATTCTTGTTCAGGAAGTACGTCATGCGTGCTGTGCTTGCAGTGTGAGTGTGATGCATGATGGGACTGAGCATTAACCAATGAGCGTGCTTGATACGTTTGCCCATCCTAGCGCCTTTGGTTTTAAGGCAAGGCGCTGGGGACGAGCGAAAATCAGGGTATGTGAGGAGTTTCCATCCCAGGGTTTACTATTTACAAACATGATTGGAAATAAAGTAAACCATGGGGACGAGGTTGCGCTAGCCTGGCTGCTCTGTATATGTACGACCAGTCAAACCAGTAACTGGTACCCGTTTGCTGTTCGAACGTCGAATTTCAAACAGGCGGTTACCAACTTCACGGTGTAAATAATAAACATGTTCCGTCCCAACTTGACAATTGTCCCAACTATAGTTGGGACTGGTCCCAACTTGAGTGTTAAAGTTGGGGCGTCCCAACTATAGTTGGGATCGTAGTAAACACAAAGCACCCCCATGAATAAACTAAAATCATGTAAGTATCATAGGATGAAGTTTTTAAGACCACTTTCCCTTGAGAATATTTTAGATTAATTAGAACTTTTTTTTTGAGAGAGAAGGGAAACTAAATGCGTGGGCATTGAGACTGAAAGCGTCACCCGGTGTGAGCATGAGGCCGCTGTCAGAACCCTCTAAAAACACTATTTACACCGAGTTAGTTTAGCGGTTATCCAAACCTCGTCCTGGGCAACGGCCCGTGACATGAGTTTGTACGGAGCCGAGACCCGGGTTTGAAATAAGACTTATGCATGATCGGTCACGGTGCCCTGTTGAACTCTATGGGCAGTGGCGTCACCAGAGGGGGGGCAGGGGGGGCCTGCGCCCCCCCGCTCAGAACCCTTGCCCCCCCCCCTCTTGCCCCCCCATATGAAATCACAGAAAAGTATATTCTTATTATATATACATCAGTTAACATATTTAATGATAATCTTGCACTTCTTTGGCACCCCCAAATTTAATCTTTGCCCCCACTTGCCCCCCCAAATGAAAATGTCTAGTTACGCCACTGTCTATGGGCGATCCCAACTATAGTTGGGACGTCCCAACTTTAACACTCAAGTTGGGACCAGTCCCAACTATAGTTGGGACGTCCCAACTTTAACACTCAAGTTGGGACCAGTCCCAACTATAGTTGGGACAATTGTCAAGTTGGGACGGAACAAACACGCAGGTTAGTTTTAAAAAGTCAACACACACTCAGTCCAGTGCGAAAAAGTTCAGTCTGCTGGATCAGCTGTTGGTAATCTTAGTGGAATCTTAGCTACGGTAGCACTAGCAGCAGCTGGCAGCAGATCGTGCATGTCTTATAGGTAAGGTGTTAAGTTACAGTATAAACGTGTACTATAAATGAGCATAACCTGTTTATGTCTTTGCAACCTGCACCAACTACCAACAATGACCAACACCCTGACGTGCACGGGGGGGGGGGGGGTATCCAAACCACTTGTGTGGCCAAGGAAACCAGGAAACATGAATCTTTAGCCACACGTCCGGACCCATTATTTCTTAAGCTCACAGATAATTTTTTTATTAAACATCCAAAACGCCCAGGAGTAAGACTAGAAAAAAAAAATAGAATAGAGTAAGACTAAATATATAAATAGTAATAAGAGGTGAGTGAACACATTGAGCTGGTTTAAACCGCCGACCCGCCCGTCCATTGCTGTCGTAGGGAATGCGCCTTGAATTTTTTATCGGTGAGCTTAACTGAAGAAAAAATGGGTCCGGGCGTGTGGCCAAGGATTCAGGTTTCCTTGGCCACACAAGTGGGGCGAGCTAGCATAGGATCAGGACTAGGTTACTCGAGTCCTATTTAGTGCGGTTCGTTCCGCTATCGTCTCCACGAACAGAGATGATAGCGGAACGACCCACATAGTTCTACTCTAGGACTCAGGAGTAAGGACTAGGTAGCCCTGGTCAGGATGGAGTGTAGGAATCTAGGACGTTAGCCCTGGTGGTAGGACGTCAGTCAGTGTCTATTGCACTGGCTGCACTGGTGTCTTGGCTACAATTTAAAGCTTTTCTACACATTACGATGTGAACAAAGTTTTGACTAATGTTTTTTCCTGTTTTTCACTGATTTAAGAAGCTGAAATTCCGTTCATATTCTTCATACACTTAAATGGATGAGCTCAGAAATATTGAAATTGAAGAAAATTTTACGAATGCAACAGGAGGCTAGGGGGCAACTTTATCGGGGGTGACTTTGTAGGGGAGGAGTGTCTTTGAGAGGGGGGAGTTTGTATATTGGGGCCGGGGGTGACAAAAGTTAAGTTTCTTGTTGCTAACACAATTAAAAAAATTAGTCTAATTTAGCTTTTGTGTTTTAATCATAAAACTACAACTTACATCTTGTCAATTTCATCCAATTCCATTCAGGTGACTCGATGTTGTTTGACCTAAATTTGTGTTTTGTTAAATCTTCTTACCCTTGTATTTGTTGTAGCACAAGGATAAAATTTTATTTTGATTTGGCACAGTGTAGTCAGATTCAATGCTTTGTTCTTAGAGGGGCAAAGCAGTTTCCAGTGGACTCTATAAGGGAGGTTATCATGCATTTCAAAGGGCACCAATGCATTCATTATCATTGCCACTATCAACTAGACCAGGTTGGACTCCCCCTCTTCCACAATGGAGAAGTCCAACTGGTAACTATCAACGGAAAACAGCGCTCATTTAAAAAACAGTGACTGTACTCATGGTCCTAACAATGCCATCCTGTCATGAAATCAGTTATTCATTTCTTCTTCTTCTCCTAATCTTCTTTTCTTCTTTTCATGAACAGTTGCTTTTTAATTTGATACAAATTTGATCCGGTCATCTGCTGTCAGAATGTGTTTCAAAGTCACCTGTGAAAAGTGCCAAAAGATGACATGGAAAGGTGAGATCCAAAGCACTTTTTCTTATGAGTTAGTCGATTAAACTCACTTACTGAGTTGCCAAATTGAAAGTATGCCCTTGAACTAGGTTAATACAGTTAGTTGGGTTTTTACATTTTGGGATTGAGCTGGTACGGTTTACTACATGTACCTTGCTGATCAACAGATGGTGACCACCCCCTCTCCCACCTACAAAAATACTGCTGAAGATATAGAACATAATTTTTTCATTATTAAATAGAAATTGATTAGTTTTTTTCTAAAAGTTGTACTGCTTAAAAAGTTTACACCAGTACTGGACCTCCAGAGAAGCATTTCTGTCTGAAATGTTCTGTCAAAAAGAAAAAAAATTGCAATGAAGACCTTAAATCTCTGTTTCTTATTTTGATTGCAGCAATCAAAATAAAAATGTAAGCAAAATCCCTGACAAAAAATTAACTAATTTTTTTAATGAATTAGATCACCTTGTGTTTGTTTTTTAACTTAGAAGATTGGAGCATAAATTCACTTTTCAAAAAACGAAATTCATAATGGAATAAGTTAAGAGCATATGAACATATTTTACTAAATGTTTTTGTGTTTTGTTTCCAGGGTGTGGCAAACATGTAGAGCAGGTCATGAAGGATGTTCCAGATGACCAGAAATGTCAGTGTCCTCGGTCTTAAGTCAGATACATAGTAAAAGATGTGGCAGTCCCACTTGGTAAGATCTATTTGCTTCACCTGTTGCATTATAACAATGCAACTCAAGAACAGACTAACCCGTATCATAGGCAACTTCAGTCAACTGCACTCATACCTCCTCTTCATTACCATAAGTGACTTCAGTCAACTGCACTCATACCTCCTCTTCATTACCATAAGTGACTTTAGTCGACCAAGATCAATCACAAAAACACTTAAGCCTGAGCACAGATGTCAGTTTGTATAGTTTTGCTCATGTTCACCCTCCATAGCTAAAAGATTACAATTCATAAAAAGAGAAAGATCTGCAGGTTTATTTTGATTGTTGCAATAAAAATAAGCAATGGTGACTCAAGAATCAAAGGCTATTTCCTCACTTTTGACAGTATCTCTGAAGGAATTATTTATCCTAAGGATTGGTGATGGTATGAATGTTATAATCGATGAGGTCTCGCATTAAAAGTACTTCTTAAGCAGCTCCATGCAAGCTGTTTCAAAAGCGGTGTAAAAACTTGTTTAAATATAGAAAAAGTTGCTCTTTCATTTTTCTTCAAATTTTGTTTTGTATCCAGGAAGAAAAAAATACAGCTGCAGACATCTGGCAAGTTGCGACTCTCCTTGCAAACCTGAGTACGTAGTGATTTAGTAAATGAAAGTCAAGTTCAACATTGGTTTCTTATTATAATAGATTTTTTCAAATGTTCAAAATGTTAAATAATCTACCTGAGAAGCAACAAACAGTCCTGTAAGATTTTGAGAGACAGAACAAAAGGTGAATGTTATACATCAGAAATAGTGCAGTTTGGGTTTGGGGCTTGTTTTAGAAACAAATAATTTAATTGTAATCCATTTCAAATTTTATGTTTGAACGCTAAAGGTTTTACTAAAAAAAAAATACTGGAGGAAAGATGAAGCTGAAAGACAACATTATTTGACAGTTCCAAGTATGTCCTTTAGACAAAAAAGATGAAATTATTAGATGCGTCAAAAACCATAAAACAGCTAAGCCACCCCCTAAAAAACCCAACCCAAAACAACCCAAAGAGTTCTCTTTAAGAGCTGCTCGCCATGCTTTAGGCCTTGTAGTTAGTAAGAAAATATAACACAAAGATTTAATGTTAATCGCACAGTACTAGAATTGGCCAGGTGGTAAAATAGTGCCAAGGTTAAAGAAATGAACTCAAAGAGGTGATATGCCACACAATGTGTTTGTGAATTTGTAAAGGTGATTGCACAAATAAACCTAGATTGTCCTACCTCATCATGCAATTTTTAGAATAAAAAAAAAATGGAATGTTCACTTACGTTTCAAGTTTACAGTACACACCGGAAAAATAGTGATAGAATAATGCCAAAATTGTTGGGCCAAAAGAAAATATTTGTAGGTATTGTTTGTTGTGAGGTTTTTCATATTTTACCGTTAAGTTTCGGTTTGCATTTGTGTCAAAGTTCAACCGTCCTTAAATAAAGCAATATGAAATTGACCGTCCATGAAAACAATTTGCGACCAGAATTTTGAAGACTGTAGACGCTAAGCTTGTACATGTACGTATGTAATACATTGTAGAACAATGCTATAACATTCCTTAATGGACGGTTGGGTTGGCGTGCTGGTATCTTTCCTCACCTTCTACCTTTAGGCCCCTGGTTCAAATCCCACGCAGGGCAGTATGTGGATTGAGGTTCAGCCCCTTCCTGATTGAGTGGGTTTTGCCTGGATTATTTCTCCAGGGTTTTTCTCTCATGTCTAAAACTGAAACCTTCGTCCTTGTCTTCTGTCCATTGGGTTCATGGCTCGTGTAGTGGTTTTATTTTCTGAGAATCCTTGGCTTCACAACCAGAATTAATAAATGAACCTTTCCTCAGACAAGTGAACAAAAAGGAAGACCAAATATAAACTATTTTGTTGGCCCAGGATAATGAGGGATAGTTATAGCATTGTCTTTTGTCCAAATCTGATTTGGTTTTGGGGTTTTGGGTAGTAAACTGAAATTTAAAATTACGCTTTTTTATTTGTGTTTGTTTATTTCAATGTGTTCATGCTGCATTAGGTATGTTTGTTGTCCCCTTCATTGTCAATTTATGTACAAAGAGAGTGTCCTTGTGCATTCCATGGCATTTCCTGGCAGGCAAGATACAGAAATTGTATATTTTGTATCATAACTATCACATAAAATCCAGAATAGTTGCAACAACAGCTGAACAAGTTTATGCAGCTCCTTTCTTTGTATCAAATGTTGAAACAAAACTCTGTTGTTGCATTCTCCATAAGTGTAAAATTTACATTTTCTTCCATTGGACTGTATAAATATTGTGCATGCAGGAAGTCCAGTGCTGTAGCTCTTTTGTCAAAAATGTAATGTCATGAGTTGGCATGTAATCCGCTACAATCCGGATACTCAAGCAAACAAGAATTCAAAGGAAATCCTGAACTTTGAAAGAAAAACTTTGTTTCTTTTCCTTGCATTCATATGAGCTTCAAAAAATCAACAGGTGTAAAAAGTACTTATTTAAAACATTTTTTCCATGATTTGAACCTCTATTTTAAAAATATATTCCCAAAGTTTTGAAAACTTTTGTTTGGATAAATAGTGTTTGGTATTGGTTTTCCACTTTAATACAGTCAGAGGCATTTATATATTGGATATTATTGAAGTAGAAAAATAAAAGTATAATGATTCTAAGTATCTCTCTGATGGGTCAGTTTTGTTTTTGTAATTATTATTAACACTTATCATGTTTTTAACATTTGGACCCAAGCCTCACGCCCCTTCTGTATGATCCTTTCGAAAGACATTCAATATGTTCTTTCCAATGTTCAAAATCTATTTTTACACACCAGCCATACGTTGCATGTGTAACGCATCATTACCTGCGTATCCCATTAATTCAGTACAGCTCATTCATTACAGAGCGACCTTAGCACAGTATCTATTTCATAAACAATAAGCAAAAGAAAAGACATGCAAGCTAGGCAGTTCTTGTAAATAGCCGAGTGTCGTATGCAGATCCATTGTGAGCACACACACATGACAAACAATGATTGTAAAATACACAATTGCTTATGTCTGTACCTCTGCTGTATGCTCGCCTGTGAACAGCTATATGAAATTGGTTCCAGAATACATCTAGGCATAGTGCTAGCCAGAGGGGTGTCTGGGCGTCTTTTGGCCACCCTGTTTTAATTTTTGGACACCCTGTTTTATCTGGCATTTACATGTAAATGTATTCTAAGTGAACAATTTGGGCATCCAGTTTTTAAATTTACAGCAAATTTGGACACCTTTTCACCAAATCCTGGCTAATGCCTTGCATACTAGAAACTGTCTTATAAAAAAAAAAAAAAGCTTTGTAATGAGAAAAATGTTTTCAAGTGTACAGCCTGTTTTGTTCATTAGACCTGTACCACTAGTTCTGGAAACTACATCTTCCTTTTCAACCCTGGAACCACATCTTCCTTTTCAACCCTGGAACCACATCTTCCTTTTCAACCCTGGAACCAAATCTTCCTTTTCAACCCTGGAACCATGTCTTCCTTTTCAACCCTGGAACCACATCTTCCTTTTCAACCCTGGAACCATGTCTTCCTTTTCAACTCTGGAACCACATCTTCCTTTTCAACTCTGGAACCACATCTTCCTTTTCAACCCTGGAACCACGTCTTCCTTTTCAACCCTGGAACCCGTCTTCCTTTTCAACTCTGGAACCACATCTTCCTTTTCAACTCTGGAACCACATCTTCCTTTTCAACCCTGGAACCACATCTTCCTTTTCAACTCTGGAACCACATCTTCCTTTTCAACTCTGGAACCACATCTTCCTTTTCAACCCTGGAACCACATCTTCCTTTTCAACTCTGGAACCACATCTTCATTTTCAACCCTGGAACCACATCTTCCTTTTCAACTCTGGAACCACATCTTCATTTTCAACCCTGGAACCACATCTTCCTTTTCAACCCTGGAACCACATCTTCCTTTTCAACCCTGGAACCATGTCTTCCTTTTCAACCCTGGAACCACATCTTCCTTTTCAACTCTGGAACCACATCTTCCTTTTCAACTCTGGAACCACATCTTCCTTTTCAACTCTGGAACCACATCTTCCTTTTCAACCCTGGAACCACATCTTCCTTTTCAACCCTGGAACCACATCTTCCTTTTCAACTCTGGAACCACATCTTCCTTTTCAACCCTGGAACCACATCTTCCTTTTCAACTCTGGAACCACATCTTCAATGATCAGGATAATTCAAAGCTTGCTAATTTGAAATCATTCCATAGACCATACAAGTCTTGCGTGTAGTTGAATGTTTGAGTCTGCAATTAAAGCAATGTACATGGGTAGCCAAGGTATGTATTATTTTTGTCTGACCCAAACCCAGTGTGTGTGTATACTTGGCATTACTGATACTCGGTACTTATCCAATGCATAATCCCACATGAGTAATATTCCTGTGATTGTTTCCCACAGGACTCAGACACTGATTGTTTAACACATTGGTATCGTAAAACACAAATAATATTCTTATCTTTGATGCAAATTTAACATCCAATAAACATGCAATATATCTACACATTCTATTCAATCAATCAATCAATCAATCAATCAATCAATCAATCAATCAATCAATCAATTATCAAGCATTAGTGCCATCATTCAAGCTGCCTGTTCTGAGGTGCTTAGTAAAGGGAAGGAAAACTTAAAGACAAAAGAGTTTACAGAATTCATGTAAAAAAGACAATGGACTAAATAAATGTAAGCAGATCCAGAGAGATGAGTCTTAGGCTAAAGATCTGTAGGAAGTCAAGTGTACAGAGTTGATAGGGGAGATCATTCCGTAGCTTTGGTGCACATGAAACAAAGCTTATATCATCTGATGAAGAATGAGATCTAGGAATGTTCCACAGTAGTTTGTTTGATGATCTCAGATTGGGCCGAGGATGGTATGTACACAACATGTCTCTTATATACACTGAGGCTAGACCATGAGGTGCTTTCCAAGTCAATAGTGGGATTTGTAATTTATTCCAAGTTTTATGGGCAACCAATCAATACATCCCATTGTCCAATAGGGTCCACTTAAATTTGCATACTTATAGACTCAACCCTGGATTTTTCTGCAGGGGGGGGGGGGGGTTGAAATCAGGCACTTTCTTTGCTAGGAGCAACTTTTATTGCAGTAACTTTTCTTTTCTTTTTTATTCAGCGTAAGAAGAGGCGGGTTAAACATATTGCTGTTACAAATTTTAATTACAACAAATAATTTGTACACGACTTTACATAATTTCTAAAATAAACTGAAATTATTCACAAGGTGACAATGTGCTGAAACGATTTAACATCAAGAAAGCATTCTTTACAAAAAGGGAGTTTGAAGATGCGATGCAGTATTTGCAATTTGTGTTTTTTCTGATTGATTTTTCATGAACTACCATTAGAGGTAGCTGTCTTGGGGAGCTTACTGTGGAATTCTGCTAGAATCATGAGCTTTACAGGGTGCAATAAACCCAGAAATCTGTGTAAGCAGTGTCATGAAATTGGGCCCTCATAGAACTGCTTAACAGACAACATTTATTAAAAATCTTCAGCTAAGCAAAAAATGTACATGATACCAGCCATAAAAGGTACATGTTACTTGGTATTTTGGCTGGTTACCAAATTCTGGTCAAGCAGTTTAAGCAGCTCTATCACAAACCAAATGACCTGTGGTATACATGCTACACCTGGTAATGGCCTCATGTTTCCATGCAAGGAGGGTATTTCTCAAAGACTAGAAAACAGAGGCAATCAGGTGGAAAGGTTCTCTTGAGTGACAAGCAAGAAGCAGAGAGCAGACAGAAGATGCTGAAGGTTTCCTCCATTAAAAGTATGCTCTGAGTGCTGACATTAAATTGACATCGTGTTAGCAGGGAATCTATTTGGTAGTTTTTCAAACACTACAGATGCTGCATCAGGGCCCACTGTCATGAAGCTGTTAAGCAACAACAAAACTTGGTTAATGATTTCATTTGCTAAGCAAAAAATTAATAGGGTACCATTCACAAGCAACCTGTTTTTGCTGATCAAGATTTTTCTGTGTTAAGCAGATTTGTGTGCTGAACAGCTTGATGACATTGGGACTAGAAACGTCTTTCCCCTTTTATGTGCACAAATAACACAAATGACTTTATTACACACATTGGGAAGTAACTAGAGCTCATGGGTTGGTTATAAATAAACACCTGAAGTAAATGCAAATGTTAAGAAAAAAACATTAAGTGGCGTGTTAAGAGTATAAAAACCTCCCTGAGCAAGTAAAATAAACTAAAATACATTGAGGAAAGAGCACAATACTGCTTTATATATAAAACTGATTAAACTGGTATTCTTGGAAGAAACACTCCCAACTACAAGCCCTGGGGATGAGGTTGTTTAAATCCTAGATTCAAAGCTATGAAAGATGAACCAATCTGGTCACTATGGGCAGGCAGGAGTTATAAAACTGCAAACAACCTACCAATATGTTTTTGATATTCAAGACATAAGAACTTAACTTTTTAATTTAAGTAGGATTTGAAACTTTGCACGGTGGGAGTACAATCAGGTGAGGAGAGGATCCTTGCTTACTGATCGAAACATTGAGTTGTCAACGACCGGTTCTTCTCAAAACAACCACTACTCAAAAGAGATTTACACGTGGTGTCCCGTAAACCTCACCCGATTTTAACTAAAGACACATTTTTAATTTAGTTTTTGATGTTTTGTTTGTTGTTGTTATTGTTGTTGTTTTTTGCTTTTTGGGGGAGGGGAGTTAAGTTATTGAATTTGTTAAGTAATACATTTCTCTGCTGACAGTCCATTTGCCAACCATGAGCTGGTAACATCCCAAATGGAGCAAAATCAAGGTAGGTCGATCAACCTTTATCATACCCCCATCCTCTTGGTCAGATTTTTAATTTTAAATTTTTATTTTTTGCATTAGGTGGGGTTTTTTTTTTTTCAGTTTAAAAATTTTTTATCATTAAAATGATCAGAGTATATTGATCAAAGTGTGAACAACTTTTACTGATCAAAATGTTAAGTAAATGGTTCTGTTTGGGGCCAGAGCAACTTTTTAGCGAGATTATTCCAATTGAGTTACAAATTCTTTTCTTATTTCAAGAGGGGCCAAGCTTTTCATGAAGGTTGCATTGATTTGTAGGTTGTGCATTGTATACATGTGGATTTAACCTAGCAATAACACCTGTGAATCCAGCAGGTGCACAACCTTCCATGAACATTAAGGTAAAATACTGAGGTTTCTTCCCAAAGATAATAAAACAAGAAGCAGTAAAAAGAGCAGGTAATTTTTACATTTAAAAATCAAGATCCCAAAGTGTGGTTCTTGGTGCATTTTCATAAAGAATCAAATACTCTAGCTCATAATAATAACAAAATTAATTGAAATCTTGGTTTGTAAACTTTTTACACAAGACTTCTCCCAACGTTTGATGAAACTTTGTTTGACAATTTTTTTGTTTGCTTCTCTGTGGTTTGAAGATTAATAATAAACTGCTAAAAAACATATTATCTACACTAAAAAATAACATTTACAAATTAAATACAAACATTTATCAGACATAAATGTTGAAACAGATTCCCCCAATCAATCGCATTCAACTCAAATTACACAGTTATATTGCTGCTTTCTCTATATACAAATGAAAGTTTGAACGTTTACACTTAAATTCCTACATTACAAGAAATACATTCGCTATTCAAATCGGAATTGATGGCTCAAACCCTGTACAAATGCAGAGAGTATCTAATAAAATACATTCAAATGAAGAAGTAAGAAAGTTTTGTCACCTTCCTAAACCCATCAAATGTTTACGGTAAATCAAAGGATGAAACCAGTTGACTGGAAATACACTTGATTGCAATAACCCCCACTGTGGGTTGAGGTACCAAACAGGCACCTATTAAAGCCTGGTAGTGATACATCATGCTATCATGTAATAAACCAGACACTCTTATAAAATGCTCATGTAATGAACATTAAACCCAAACTTTTGGGTGAACAAAGAAACATTGACTAGAACATGATTTGAACTTGTGACCTCTGGATTAACGTGCCGTTGCTCTGCCAACTGAGCCATCTACCTATGACGGCAGTCTCCTTTTTTTGTCAATATCTTTGTTTGGGATGCCAGTCAGAATCAATACAGCATGCAACTGCCGTGTAGCCATGGATCCACACCAACTTTTCGATCCAATCTGGGAAGTGGCATTAAACCTGATTATTTAGAAGAGTGGATGGTTTACAATAGCAACTCCAAGCTCACTTGTATACAGAAGTGACTAGTTGAATCAAGTGGGAAATAATATGCATGACTTGATGCAAGGCATGGTAGATTTGCGTACACAGTTCTCATAGCATCAAAACCATGACAACTCGACCCGTTGGGTTTTGAGGGATTTAGGTAGGTGTGGGTAAAGAATCAAACCAATTTACCCTACAATCCAAATGAAGCAATGCCAAAACTATTAATGACACAATCATTTAACTGTAAACAACATCAATGAAATTCTGTTTACTAGTGCTACATACAAAACAAAATACCTGACAGAAAAATGCCAGGCAACGCGTTTTTATTTATTTATTTATTTTGTAAGAAAATGTTTCACAGGCAGGCATGTGGTGATGTGATTTGAAAATACAGTGTTTTTGTTCTTGTTTTATCAAACTCTTACTACAAAATGTTGCACAAATCTTGATTTGCAAAGAAGGCATGGCAAGACTGTTATAGTTTTGCAGCAAAATATGACAGTGTTTCTTCTTTTAAAAATAGTAGAGATAGTTCAGATTAATGTTGCCATCAGAATTTAAAATGAAATAAAATCTTGCAATATGAGTCAGACTTTATTATCGTCTAGTTAAAAATCTCCTAAAAAATTGTGTTCCATGAGATTTATGCGGCCCAGTAAGTGGAGGGGAATATGGTACAGGAAATAATGCTAATGAGCAAAATGGATTGTATTGACCCAACATGACAATGATAGATGCCCCATTTTGGGAGTCAAAGTCCCCCTTGTGTGCATCTGAAGTGATGCAGTGTTTACACAATATGCTTTGTAACATAATTGTGTGTGCATTTTGACTCCCAAAGTGGCAAGCCTGGCAGACTGTAGCCATGTGTGGCATTGGTGCAAGGGATCAATACCAGCAGATTACCAACCCTATTGCCATTTCGGTTAAAACAGAAAGCAAAGTACAAAGTTTGAAATAAATAGATATTAAATGAAGAAGGAACATGAGCAAACAACGATGATGTTGTCTTCTTTCGTTGCTGTGTGTACTGGTAATTTATAGTCAGCGTCAAAGGCAAAACTCTTTTGTTAAAACCTCTTTTCTGTCAGTTGTTTTTCTTGGTGTATATTTTTATTTATACAAAACCAGCAGAGCTTTAAAAATCCCAAAAGGGCCAAATTCATGTTAGCAGAAAAATATTGCTTATGAGATTTATCTGCTTAGCAAAAGTATGCAGAGGACCAGTCACACACAATGTACATTACATTGTATTTTGGTTGGTAACCTATTCATTTTATGCAACATTTTTCTGTGATTAGCAAATTTTGGCTTAATCGGTTCAATGAAATTGGCTCTTTTAATATAAGTGATACATAAAGATGCAAAAACAGTCTTGATAAAAATTGCTTTTGGAACCGAAGGCATTCCTGGTACTGTGTGAAATAGGCACATTAAAACAGTAAAGCTGCAACATTTTCATTACAAATATTGAATCCAAAATGCATACAAATTGTATAAAACGTTTGTGTATTTTTAAAATTTGTTATTATTAAATATGGCCACTGCAGTTAAAAATTGTTTTATTTTGATATAACAAAGTTACGGAAGGCATTTTGTTTTTCTTGGCACCTGAATCCAGAATCGGATTAAAATGGTCAAGCATAGTTCGGGTCAACCCAATCGACTACGACAGACACAACTGGAGCATTCTCCAAACCTCGGCTTACGCTCCAGGGCTCCGTTTGATGTTGCAAATACTGTGTAATTTGTACACTGCTCAGAAACTCATGCTGGAGCCCAAGCCAGAGCCATAGCCAGAGCCGAAGCCTGAGCCGAAGCCCAAGCTGAGGTTTGGAAAAGGCCCCTGGACTGGTGTAGCTTGGCTAGATTTCATATTCTATCATTATGGAATAACTTTCCCATATCCAATTAACATTTTCTGTTTTTCCATTTCAACTTGTTTTTCAATGTCACCCGGTAAAAATTCACTAGTGTAAAGTATGTGTTTAATCCAAGTATCAAATGTTAGAATGTTAAAACCCAACTGCTATTTCATGTCCTACAAGTCAAACAAATTTGAATGTTACTAATGAATTATTGATTACTGAAGGAAATATATATTGAAACAGTTGTGAGTTTCGTTTTCTTGTTATCATTAACCCTGCGACTGTTGGTAATATTTTAAACTATTGAACGGGTTGCATATGGGGGCACAACACTGCCCAGAGGTAACTGTGTACTGTGTAGTATGCATTCACCACATAATATCATATTGCAGTTTGGCATAGTTTACCTATTATTCAAGACCACAGTGGATGATTTTGAATGGTCACACAGTAGGAGGGTCTAGGAAGTTTTCAAAAATGAAACATGCAAGGTTTACTGAAAGTGGTAGTATCAGGTATTGAAGGAGATATGGAAGTAGTATGAGAATGACAGGTAAAATCCTTCTCAGAGAATGGCACCTACATAGGATCATTTCATGGACAAAGGAAACCTAATCCTCTATGAAAAGTCACACCTGGGTTACACTCAAAGGGTGCTCCCAAAGCACCACCATAGCATATTGGTAGGTCTGTCAAGTTCCCCGTGTGGAACACTAATAATGTACACTGATTCTCATTATACCATAATGGGGGCCAGACTATTTTGCACTTCAAGCCTCAGTTTCGTAACACTTTTTTGCACTCATTTGCAAGAGAGAAGAAAAAAATGGCTGAAAAATGATAAAAATCTATAGAGTCTATAGATTTGAAGTAACCATTTTCCTTAAAATAATCTGGTCCCATTTTTAGAAATGGTCATCAGAGTTTGTATTCATATTGTGTGTACAGGGCACCCAACAAAGACGGCAATGACATGATAAAGGGTCTATTGTGTAGAACCAATACTCAGCAGATTCTGATCATCAGATATTTAAGGTTTTTTTTCTCAAAATCTACTCATCAGGAATCTTGTATGTTACTAGTCCCTGGTTATTGCGTTCCAATAAGTAAAGGTCAGGAATGGTAGGTCACAGTTAGGTTTCTTCCTGTTGGCAAAAAAGATTTCTGATAAAAACTTCACGTTACAAGTTCACCTGTAACAACCTTGTTCCCAGGGGTGATTGATTTTTTCCAGCACACCTTGCCTGCTCATAACCCCTGGCATTGGTGAATTTAAGTGTGCTAATATATGGCACATTTTTATTATGCTTGAGGTTGTTCCCTCTCCGCACGCTCATGTATGGTAAACGCAAAAGAGGCATCAAGTCAAAGAGTAACTGGTCCCCTCTCATTCTCCTTAGATCTTTTGACCTGTCTAACTGTACGCAGTTTAGGGTGAACGAGTGAAAACATAATTCATTTGAAATGGAATCAAGTAAAAATATTTGCATTAAGTGCCCTGGGCCATACAAGCGCTCAAAATGTTAACGAGCATGTGCACAAAGCACACACTTTTAAGAGCCAATCAGCGCTGTTTGTCAGTACATCCCTACCAGGGGTTAGTGAGGAGAGGTATCGATACGGCATGCTGCCCATGGTAACAAGGCTGAACTTGTAATGGCATAGTGTGCTTCGCTGATTACAAAGGTTGTCAACATCATAACGAGGGATTCACCAATCATTCTAGAATTCTTGTTGGCTTATTAAGCTGTTGCAGCTTACTTGATAAACCCACTTCTAAATTGTCTCCTCCCATACATTCACCAACTCCTCCTTGACTATTTTTCTTTCTATTTCCACCACATCTTGCCAACTTGACGATGAAACTGATGACAATGTGCTTTAAGAATGATTGCAGAGGAAACTTGTAGACAATTTCTAAACCGTCTCCTCCCAAACATCCCACACCCCGTCCTCATCTTTACTTCTTCTCCTCATCTTCCCATGTTGCCCTGGCAATGTTGCTGCCGACGATGCTGACACAGCATCCTCCGGGCTTGACCTCTTCATCTGCTTCTCACCTCTACTCTGAGAGTCGCTCTTCCTCTTGGCCATCCCAGTCACCCCCAGGGAGGTCACCCCCAGGGAGGTACCTGCCTTCCCAAACAGGTTCTCCTGGAGCTGTGTGAGTTGATCCATCTGGGAGTCCAGCTGGCAGCCCTGGAGCTGCACCAAGGACTCCAGGAGGTCACTGTCTTCAATCGGGGAGGAGGGAATCAGGTCTGGCTGGCTGGAGCTGACCAAGTTGCTGTTGCTGTCACTATAAAAAATGAAGCAAAGTTAGGATGGTGTTCAAAAAGCTTATATACTGACAACAACAAAAAACTCTTTGTTGGTAATGGCTGAAGGGAAAGGACTACAAATATTTACCATTCAAAACAACAATCATGGTTCTAAATAAAATACTGACCTCGTAGTCATCTTGGTGTAAGGCTTTGGGACTCTCCTAGGAATCATCGACCTTGTACTGCGATGTATATCTGAAACAACAAATCAGTCAAACTTCAAAAGTACAGTCTATTGGAGCAGACACATAGCATAATGGGTAAGCCCGGAGAGGGCGCCCTCTTGGTTGTTAAAACTTAGGCGAAGTTGCCTATAGGCTATAACATAATGCAATAGTAGTGCTATCTGAGTTAAGTGAATGAAGCACCCTACCTGTATGAGGTCCATCCAAGTCCAGGGCAGCCTGGTGTTTGCTAGCTATCAGTGCAGCCTTGTTACTAGTCTTACTACGGTCTAGACTCTTGCTCCGTCGTGGTCGTTTCAAACTTCCAGTCTTCTGGGAGGTCAGTTGGGTTATCACCTCATTCACTCCTCGGAAACTGGACATATAATCCTCAGCTTCTGTGAATATTCACCACAAACAAATAATCACCAGGAATCTTAACAACTATCCAAGTCTTGTAATTATGGGGAAAGAAGTCAACAATCTTTACAAAGCCAATTTACAGAAAAAAATAAATACTTTGAGGAATTGAATAAAAAATAGACATACAGTCGACTCTCGTTAATACGAGGTCCGCCAGACTGGCCCGTTTTCCTCGTATTATCCAAACCTCGTCTTAAACGCAGCGCACTATTTATACACACGTCGTCATATTGCATGCACTACACACTACACCCTTCTTATTGAAAAGATCATTGGCCTTGGAGTTCGTCGATCCATCGTTCCCTGGATTTGCGATTTTCTTCATCTTAGACAGCAATGTGTTAAGTATAACAATACTCTTTCTGACTATGTGTTTTTAAAGGGTGGTGTGCCTCAAGGTACTAGATTGGGTCCAGTTGGGTTCCAAATTGTAATTAACGATGCTGCTCAGGGTTCCAAATCACAGTACTGGAAGTACGTTGATGACCTGACATTTGCTGAGAATCGTAATATTTCTGAGCCTTGCTATCTTCAGAATGACCTAGATAGCTTTCAAAAATGGTCTGATGAAAACTTACTCAGGCTTAATCCCAGCAAGTGTCGGGCCCTCAAAGTCAGTTTCAGTAAAGCCCCTTTCCCTCAAACAGATCTTAAAATTGGTACTGAATCCATTTCCTACATTGACGAGGCTAAAGTTCTTGGCATTGTGCTTCAAAGCAACCTTAAATGGGATTCTCAAGTTAATGACATGTTATGTAAAGCTAATAGACGTCTTTTTATGTTAAGAACATTGAAACGTTTTGGATTTGACTGCAAGGAATTAAAAATTGTCTATGAGGGATATGTTAGATCTACACTAGAATATGCTGATGTAGTTTGGCATTCTGGTCTGACAAAAAAACAAAGTGATGATATCGAAAAAATTCAAAAGAGAGCCTGCAGAACCATCTTAGGTCGTTCATACTTTTCTTATACTGATGCCTTACAAATGTGTGAACTTGACTCTCTATCTGACCGGAGGGTGGATCACTGCCGTGGGTTTGCGGAGGGACTGTCTAAATCAGATCGCACTAACGATCTCATCCCTCCATCCAGATTGGCGAGTCATGGCAGATGCCTTCGTAGTTCAACCAAAATCTCACAGCTCCGTGTCAGAACCACTCGCTTTCAAAATAGCCCAATTCCTTATTTTATTAATTTGCTTAACACCTAATGCATTGTGGATGGTTTTTACTCTTTCTCAGGTTTCATACTGTATTCCACTGTGTTTTTACAGGCTTTGTTTATTGGTAGTTTTATTGATTGTATTCCTCATCCAGTCCTGTACTCCATGTGTGTGTTTTTACAACAATTTTTAATCCAGTCTCGAAGAGATCTGCTGCCAATTTGCGGAGAAGGCGAGCACTTCTGTGAGATTTTTGGGGTGGTTCCCTGTGTCCGAGTACAACTCAACAATGCAACTATCAAAGGCCCAAGTTTGGCTTTTTCAAATGCAACACTTAAATTGCATGTTTACATACTTTTGTTTTCCAATTCTGTTTTTTTATAGTGGATATATTCTTGATTCTTTATTGTTATCCCATGTTTTCTGTTTTGCCTTTCATATTGTTTTCTCTTTTTATTGTTTTATACGATTGTAAATTATGTCGCAATTCAGCGGTTTGCTGCTATGACATTTTTAATAAATAAATCATAAATCATAAATCACGTGTCTAGGCTAGAACGGAGCGGTTTGCTTCCTACTACAGTTCTTACGAGCATCCTTTACACAAAAATATCAATGATAAATGCATTTTTGTTGACTATGATCATAGAAATTTAATATTTTGCATAACTCAAGATAAAAATCAAAGCAAAGTGATGTCAAACTTGCCGTTCTGTGACCATGATGTGACAGATTCGATACTGCGTAGCACCTATGCTGAACGTTGTTTTCGCTGGTAGCCGTCAGCGTGTAAGCAAAGTAGCATTTTAAGCATAGGTTACCAGCGAAATGTTTCTGGTTTTCGGATCGGACAGAACCGTATAGCCGGCCCGATCCGATAAATAGTTTGGCAACAAAAATTAGTTCCGAACCTTGACTGAACGCAACAATATTTTTAAGATCTCGCTACAAAAGTATCAAAAACAATACATTTTGTCATCATGGGGCCGCAAAAATACCTTGTATTATCCGTGTTCTCGTTACGACCGTGCTCGTATCTTCCGTTTTTTTAAGACATAGAAACACGCATGGGACAGTTCGAGACCGGTGAAATACCTAGTATAAACCAGCATCTCATATCATCCGAGCTCGTATTAACGAGAGTCGACTGTATATAGACATATATATATAAACTTAGAAATGTAACAAAAATGTGTCTAAATAAAATCTACCAGAATTTCTTAAGAGGTCCAGAACTGGATTCTGAAAATCTTGTCATAATCGTTTTGTATTAATATTATAAATGGATAAATGTTTTATTTGTAGCAGGAATAAAACATTGCCATGGCAGCCTAGGGGCTGAATCACATCCAAAGTTGCAATCAATAAAAAGGCAGAGCATTTATAAAGGACAGCAATTGGGGTGATATGGCTGTATCTGAATTGGCGGCTGCGGTTACGGCTACGACTGTTGCTAAGGGTGTTGCTGGGGACGTCCTATATTTCAATGCATGATGATGCGGGAATCTAGCCTAGTCATAGCCATAGCTGTAGCTGCCAGTTTGGACATGGTAAAAAGGTAAGATGGAAATGGATTATCACTGACAATAATAATTATTATGAATAAGACTGACCATACAAGGCACAGTACTCTCATATGTTAAGGGAAAGCACGACAAACAATCTTTTACAATTGAGCAATTTGCAGGAAAGAATCTCTATTAGTGCAAATAACAATTTGAAAACAGTTTTAAAATAAACAAAAAAACAAAAACAGAAATCTCAGCATTTAATAAGCAACCAGCCTAAGATTGGCCTTATGCCATTGGTTAGTCAACGCCCTCATCTGCTGCATCACACTATTTCTGGCTCCAAACCGGGGCCCTAGATGCATGTTGCTGCTTGACAGTAAACTAATTTTTTCTGCTTACTTTAGAAGAAAATAAATATGCTTAAGCGCAATCCTGTTTCATAGGTTAGCAAGAAACTTAGGCTGCCAGCTTGGCGCTGAAGATGGATTTCCATTGTTAAATCATTCTTTTGCGTACTCTCCCTGATTCTGCAGAAAGTTCTCTGAAAATAAACCAATGTTTGTATGCTCTGATCAACAAACTTGAAAATCTCCCTGATTATGGAATCTTTGTCCCTATTATGTTGACTGTGATTTTAAATATCTTCCTAATTGTTGTACAAAATCTCTGTGATTGCAAGATGCAAATGTGGGCAGCTCTGCATTGAATGCAAACACTTTCACTTTTCAAAATTAAACAACAACAACAAATTAGCAATTTTCAATCATTTTGCACAAGCAGATTTGTATTGCTAGACTTTGACTGCCTCCTGCAATGTTTCTGACACTTACCTTCACCAGTGAAAGGACAACCAGGGAACACTGCTCTCTGTAACAGGACATAGAGGGTGGTGCTTGCAAGGCGTTGATAGTTATGAGAATTGGAGGATGGGGAGTTGTTCTTGCGTAGGGCATCTTCAATACCGGGTGCAATAGCATGGTTCCACGACAGACAAAACCACCTAGATCACACAAAGACAAATCCAGATCATTGAGGGAAACAAGATCAAGTCATCAACAGGAACATCTCGGTAAGACACTTTGAACCCTCTCCTTACCGAATTGTTTTGACATAACTGGTGACCCAATTGATTGACCACTCAAGCGTGAAGCACACATTCTCACACAACAGAAAGCTTTCCTTCAAAGGCCATCTTTACAAACTCTATTATCATCTTGAAGATATTGTTTGACAGCAAAATAAGAAATACCAAATTTCTTACTTGTTGGTTTTCCTTTCATATAAACCAGAAATTGAGATCGGCTGATAAGTGGGGACTGGACGGACATCAAGACATGTAAACATGACAACTTTTGCAAACACGGAAATGGCAGTCAGATATTCTCAAAAACAAATTATTATGAAAATGTTTACAGAGAAATGTTGAAAATCCTGGCGGTTTAATAACGGCCACGTGTGTGTAACAAACTTTTTACTGAGAGTCATGTCCCTTGTTATAAGACAATGTACTATTAATACATACAGTCCTCTCACCTGAAAACTGAATTAGGCCCTTCCGAATCCACAGGGCAGGCACGGAATTGCTTAGGTCCAAGTACAGTGTGCTCTAATTTGAGTCTCAGAAAACAGTCGTTGAGTCTCTGCCAAACATTGCAGATCCACTCCATGGCTCTGTAGGATTGGTTGTCAGAGGAAGGGAGCTTGCCTTGGGTGTGGTTGATCAGACGGCGTAGGAGGTAGCGGGGTAGCATGCTGGCGACTGGCTCCTTGTCATGGTGGAACTGTACCCAGCGGAAACAGTGCTGAGTGGAGAGGTCCAATCCCAAGCTATTTGTCAACAGAAATCAAGGAATAAATTAAATGTTTCAACGAATAATACATCATTGGTTTTTATATTTGTAATTTCATCCACATCGTCTGTTTTTCAAATAAACACCCCGTAAAACAAACATCAAATTCAGTGGCTAAATGTTAGTAAAATCAGATACACATTTTGACATTTTACGAAAGTTCAAGTACATGCTTATAATTTCTGTTGCTACAATTGAAATAAGCAACAGTGATTTTTAGTGTGTAAATGCTATTTTCTAAACTTTGACAGTATTTCAGACCAGAAGTATTTTTTTTAAGGATTGGTACTGATAACAAGTTTTTAATCAATGAGCTTTAAGATTGAAACAATTCTTTTTTCTCTTTTTTTTTTACTAATTTATCGTCAATCCCATACTTTATCTTTAGGTCAAAACTTTGCTTTAGGGGGACAGCTTCACAATGTGATTTAAAAGAACATCATTTTTGTAATTTTATCAAAACCTTACAAATTATTCCAATCTCTGGATTATTTTGAAGAACTTGGTCAGGATCAATGATCAATGAAATCTTTGTATCCTTTGACGTTACAATACTCTACCTGTTTTTATCCATGGTCCCAATGACGATGCACTCAGGGTGAAGATGGAACGGTCCATTCCCTTGCGGGGATGACACCTGAACAGATCGTTGAGAGCCTCTATGCTCTAGACCCTTGAGTAGGTCTGATAACACCCCTGGTAGAGTGGTCTTTTCCAGGTTGTCTAATACTAGGATGGGTACTGTCTTCGATGCTACGATGTCACCGATTGGTATGAAGACACCTGAGGCAAGAGGGTAGTCAATCCGTTAAGATGAACCCTTTACAGATCATTACAATGCCCACAGCAGCCATAAATGGCCATCGGATTTGACCAACTTCCAATCAACAAAAAAGCAGCACATGGCCACACGATTTGACCAACTTCAAATCAACTAAAATCCCTCCCCACAGTAGTGTGGGAAGGGTCTACGAGGGAATACTTACCTGTAGAGCAAATACATTTGCATATTCCTATTACCGGCAGGTATTTACCGCTAAGAGTTTTATATATCCTGTAATATCCTCTGCCGCTACCCACAGTGCCCCGCGGCATGTACGCCTCGTGAGCTTCCTCTTTTCTCAAGCGTTCCAAAAATTGAACACTCAAGGATCGAGCATAGAGGGGAAGGCGGGAGGGATGCTCTACAGGTAAGTATTCCCTCGTAGACCCTTCCCACACTACTGTGGGGAGGGAGTCTACGTCACTCTACTTACCTGTAGAGCAAATACATTTGCATAGACTAGCACCGGACAAGGCGGTGGGTATGCGAGAGGATAAAACCCTATATCACAGTTAAATCTATGTACACATATATACATACGCTAACAGTATACTATATGATACATATAAAATGATAAACAAGGAATCAGAACAAGGAACTCACCTAAACAAGGGAGGTTCCGCTTGGGGAATGTCCTGGCTGGGATGAGGTCCGACTGGCCGCCCTCAGCACTGCTCTCCCTGTCCTGCCCTCCGTCTGGAGCACATCCTTCAGATAGCACTCCGTAAAGGTGTTAGGAGTTTTCCAACACGCTGCCTGCAGGATGTCGCTCATGGCAACACCCTTAAAAAAGGCCCATGACGTTGACACTGCTCTAACATCATGAGCACGGACTGTCCCCGAGTCTCCATCTGCTGGGGCTTCCTGGGCCGAGCGGATGGCCATGACTATCCATCTGGCAATCGTATCACGAGAGGCAGGCCGGTATGGCTGGGTCGTCGTGACAAAAAGTTGGGAGTGGCCCGTCCGAAGTGTCTTCGTGCGGTTGATGTACCACTTTAGCGCTCTGACTGGACACCACAATTTGTCATTTGGCACAGACGAGAACGATTTGATGTCAGGGACAAAGATGTCCGGGGGTAAAAAGGAGTCCGATTGATTCTTAGTCAAGAATCCTGCCCTAGGTATCAGGCGGACCCCATCCGGTTCCCAACGGATGTGCCCCGGATCTAATGTAAGGGAATGTAGCTCACTACGTCGTCTAGATGTAGCTACTGCCAACAAGAAGGTGACCTTAACAGACAACTGTAACATAGTTGCGCTGCCCATCGGCTCAAAAGGGGATCTCGATAAAGCCTCTAACACACTGAAGAGGTCCCACGAGGGCACCAGCCTACGTGTTGGGGGACGAGAAACAAACATCCCCTTCATTAGCTGGCTAAGTGCCTGGTTCTCGGACACTGAGGATCCGTCTGGGAAACCTCCATGGATCGCCGCTATGGCCGACCGGTAGTTCTTAACCGTGGCCGTTGTAAGGTCACTCTCGAACAAGTATACCAGGAAATCTGCAACCTCCCCTAAAGAAGTATTGGGGGGATGTAGAGATCGTTGTCTACACCACTTGTAAAAATGGCGTAATCTACTGTCGTAAATCTTCCTGGTTGACTCTCGTCGACTGCCGGCTGCAATAGCTGCAGCTCGTCGAGAAAGGCCTGCCGTGCGGAGGGATTGCGTGATAGCACCCAGCACGTCAGGTGAAGCTCCTGCGGAGCCGGATGCAGGAAACCCGAGCTGGGCTGGAACAGTATGTCTGTTCGCTGCGGAAGCACCACTGGCCTGTGAACCAAGAGCATGGTCAGTCTCGTGAACCATGGTTGGCGAGGCCAGAAGGGAGCTATGAGGAGGACCTTGCAGTTCTCCTGCTCCAGCTTGGCTAACACTTGTGGGATGAGAGAGAACGGGGGAAAGGCATACGCCAGTAGCCCGTCCCACCGCATTGTCAGAGCATCCGTCTGCCATGCACGGGGGTCGGGAACCCTCGTGCAGTAGACTGGAAGCTGGTGGTTGTCCCTTGAAGCAAAAAGATCGACATGAGGTCGATCGATTAACTGAAAAAGGGACTGCGCTACTTGTGGGCGCAGTGTCCACTCCGTGGGAAGGATCCAACCCCTGGAGAGGGCATCGGCGGTAATGTTCTCCTCGCCTGGGAGGTGGACTGCCGAGAGTGTTATTCTGTGGCGAATGCACCAATGGAACAGCTTCCATGTGAGCGCGCACAGACGTCCCGACCGTGTGCCCCCCTGGCGATTGATATAAGCCACCACTGTGGCGTTGTCGCACCGAACCAGTATCGCTCGACCCATAACCAGGGGCCGAAAATGCTGGAGCGCGTTGAAGACCGCCCACAACTCGAGCACATTGATATGGCTTGAGAGGTGTTCGGGCCCCCACCGACCCGCCACCTGGCGTGGGGGTAGGGTTGCTCCCCAGCCGAAAAGTGACGCGTCTGTTGTGATGGTCAGGGACGGCTGCGGCCTGCGAAAGGCCCGCCCTCCTGCAAGGTTGGCTGAGTCGAGCCACCACTGGAGGTGCGGCAGCAGCCAAGGCGTGGTCGGTACCGGATGGCTGATGCGATGACAGCTGGGCCGGTAAAAAGAGAGCAGGTGAAGTTGGATGGGACGCATCCGTAGCCTGCAAAATTCCACGACGTCCACTAGGCTGGCCATGAGACCTAGGAGTCTTAGCCAGGCCTGCGCTGGGGCCACCGTTATCGGTATAAAAAGGGATACGCATTGACGTAGGTTCAACAAGCGTTCCTCTGTAGGGCGGGCCAGCCCCCTCTGAAGGTCGAGCGCCGCTCCCAGAAATTTTGGAAACTGGGATGGGAGAGGGTGCGACTTCTCGTAGTTGATGAGAAACCCGAGGTCGGATGTAAGACGCACGGTGCGATTGACAGCCGCCGACGTGGCCTCGAGAGAATGACCCACAATTATCCAATCGTCGAGATACATGAATATCATCACACCCTGTCTCCGCAGTGCTGCCCCGATTGTTCTCACTATGCGGGTGAAAACGCGGGGTGAGGTGGAAAGCCCGAATGGGAGCACCGTGAATTCGTATCGGATGTTGTTGTATTGAAAACGAAGGAATTTCCAGTGCTCCGGTCTGACAGGGACATGCAAGTAAGCATCCTTCAGATCGAGGCTGGCCGCCCAAGCTGGTGTGTTGATTGATTGGAGAATAATCCTCAGCGTATCCATACGGAAGCGCCGAGGACGTACGTATCTGTTCAGCGGCTTTAAATTCAAGATTGGACGCCATACGCCGGCCTCCTTCTTGGGAACCAAGAAGAAGGTCGACATAAAGCCCGTCCGTGTTTCCCCGGAGGGAACTACACGCACCGCTCTCTTCGCGAGGAGGGAATTTATTTCCTCCTCGAGATAGCGGCGCTTTGATGGGTCGGACGGAACTGGCGTCGGCCGAACAAGCATGCCCGACGGGGGGGCGCTCGAAAACTCCAGCGCATAACCGTGACTGATTGTATCGAGCACCCACCGGTCGGGTGTGATCAAAGCCCAGGACCCCGCGTAGTCTTGGAGGCGGCCTCCCACGGGTCCGACAACGGGAGGTCGCCACGAGGCGGGCAAGTCACCTACGCCAGCCCCCAGAATACCGGGGGGCGGGCGATCGGGCACCACGGCTGGGTTGGGGCCGTTGTTGTCCGGGGATGAATGGCTGAGTCTGCGCGGGCCGCGTACCCGAAGTGTTGTCGGAGCGGCCGCGAAAACTGCCACGGGCAGACTTCAGCGGTTGGCGGCGGGGAATGACAAACGTTGATTTGTTCTTGCCCCGTGTCGCTCTGGGTGCAGGGGTTGAAGGTCTCTTGAGGTTTATCTTCTCAGTTGCCTTCAAGCGTTTTGCCTCAGCCTGCATACATTCTTCAAATTTACTTGCAAAAAGATCCGGACCCAACAGTGGGAGGTCTTCAAATCTTTTGCGGGCGCCCTGCGACGGGAGGAACAATGCATCGAGCACGTTCCCCCGGCGGGACGAGGTTGCCAAGGACGACACTCGCGTGAATTGATCAAGCACCGAGCGGAGACCATGGTCAAGGCAGTGAAAGGCTGCGGTTAACAAATCCGCTGGTACCGCCGACTCGTCCTCACAACCTGACACTAAATACTCCGTGAGGAGAAGCAGGAAGGAGGCTGAGCGCATGCCCTGGCGGGAGGCCGAGTCAACTTTCTTCAGGACTTCCTCGAATTTGCCGCGAGTCTTGTCGGCAAAGGGTTTCTTGGAAGCAGTGGAGCCTGAGTCTGCTATTAACTTGTCTTTAGCAGAGTCGGATATGGAAGGTGTTGTGAAAAAATTATCGAAATCCGCTGCAGGGAAACGATAATATGCATTCTCCCGTTTGGAGAAGGGGTGCCATTTGCTGTTCGCTTTCATGAGAGCGCAAATGCGATCCACACAAACCTGGTCCACTGGAAGCGTCGGGAAAATGTTGACCTTGTTGGTCGACGTGCCCGTCTTCCGCTTGAATGATTTTCTGTCTGGCTGAATATCCTCAGTAGCGGAGGGTAATTGCAGCACCCGTATCATGTCACGTTGAACCAGCCGAAGCTCGGTCTCCGTAACGGACAGCCGTTGCATGCGTTGGGCAATGTCCTCATCGTCCTCCTCGGAGTCCCCCGAGAGGGAAGGTCGAGATGTCCCCGGAGACTGGGGAACACTAGGCTCAGATTGTGAAAATTGCACCGAGTCCTGGGTCACTGGCTGTGCAATTCCTTCGGTATCAAACGCCATAGATGGGTGGATACTCAAAGCCGGGACAGACCCCGGAGCACGGCTCACCGTGCACGGTACGCCTCTGGGCCCTTGTGCCCGCCAACCTCCACTGATGGAGGGTTGTAGGGTGGCAGGGGGTTGAGGCTGACTAGGTAAGTCCGCAGGAACCCCAATAATGCCCACCTGGCGGGTAGAAGACAAAGCCGCTAAAGACGCCGAAATCGTCTGAAAAGCTTCCATAAAGTCAGCCCTGGAAATAGCGCCCTCACTCCGGTGGCGTTTGCCATGGTGGGATCGACTGGACGAACCATCCGAACTTGAAGAAGAACGGTGGCTACGTTTCCCCTTTGTCTTCTTGCTCTTCTTTTTGGAAGAGCGACCCCGGGAAGAAACCGATGATATTTCGGTTGACGCCGGGGGCCCTGGAACCCCGGAGCAACGGTAGTAATCCATTGCCGGCGGTTCAATAGAGCGCACGTAAGAAGAGCCGGTAGGCCCGGGAATTCCCCAGGCGGCCTGCTCTGCGTCGCTCGAAAATTGACCAGCTGTCGACAGCACATCCAACTCCGAATGGGGGGTCGCTGTACGAGCTGGCGGCCCGTATAACAGTCCGTCCCGGTGTACGGTGGGGGTCACCACTGAGCCGGGGGGACACGGGTTCATCATTCCCGCCGAATCACGCAGGCCAGTCGTGTCTGACTGCCCCGTGATCGGGGGTGGAGCGGGGGGTGGAGCGGAGGGTGTAGCGATGCCCGTGTCTGAGCTACGCTTACCACCCTGACGTCCTTTTTTCGGGGCAACCACGGCACAGGAATTTTTATTTTTAACCTTGCCGGTGGTTCCCGATCGTTTGGTGGTCCCGTGTACTTTGATCGGAGAAGGAGACCGTGTCAAGTCCCCTTCCCGGCCAACGGAACTGCCAGCGCCCGCAACCGACGGTTGAGGGTGCTGGGCAGGAGCTGACTGACTGGATAGCGGAGTCACGCTATCAGCACCGTCGCCCGAGAACTCAGCATGACCCGGGGGAGGAGTCTTTCCCCCGGTAGCGGTCAAGCCAGTTCGCCCCAAACGTTTCATATTAACTCAACGAAGACTTCACACAATAAAACACGAGTACAGAACTCTACAACTCGTCTCACTTCTTTAATCTTAACTTTACTACAAAATCTTCTCTAGCAATAACGGGTAAAAAAGAGTAATAATCAGAACCTGAATTAATACGTCCTACCCGACCTGCCGCTAAGAGAAAAGAGGAAGCTCACGAGGCGTACATGCCGCGGGGCACTGTGGGTAGCGGCAGAGGGCGCTATTACAGGATATATAAAACTCTTAGCGGTAAATACCTGCCGGTAATAGGAATATGCAAATGTATTTGCTCTACAGGTAAGTAGAGTGACGTAGACATGTAAAGTTAAGGTAATGTCCTGAGTTGACAATGTAAACTCAATCAGGTTAGTTAAGTAATGATTAATTTATGAAATAAAGTAAGAATACGCTAGTGCTTTATTACCTCCGAACTGGCAAATCAAAACGTTTTTATTTTTACAGCAGTATGCTGAGCTATGTTTGAATTGAAGACCAATTTTGGCACAATCTGCAGCCAATCATGTCAGAAATAGTAGGGCAAACCCCTTCCTCCTAATGATAAGTGTCCTGGGTTCTTTTTCATGCATTACACAACACACGGGACTTAAAGCTCTGCGTCCCATCCAAAACAAAGCTTTAGAGTGTCTTGCTCAGAATCCCCATACGCACACTCTGACACTGAACACCATGACACTGAACACCAGGACACTGAACACCAGGACACTGAACACCAGGACACTGAACACCAGGACACTGAACACCAGGACACTGAACACCAGGACACTGAACACCAGGACACTGAACACCAGGACACTGAACACCAGGACACTGAACACCAGGACACTGAACACCAGGACACTGAACACCAGGACACTGAACACCAGGACACTGAACACCAGGACACTGAACACCAGGACACTGAACACCAGGACACTGAACACCAGGACACTGAACACCAGGACACTGAACACCAGGACACTGAACACCAGGACACTGAACACCAGGACACTGAACACCAGGACACTGAACACCAGGGTTGTGAGTCTAGTGTATTAGACTGCTCGGCCATGACACTCCCATAAATCCCAGCTTGGTGATATTTGTAAGGACTCACCATTACTACAAAGCAGCTTGGTTATCTCCTGTTGGGTCGTCTTGGATTGCAGCACTAGGTGTGTCACATGACTCTTGATGTTCAACTGACGATGTTTAGTCTATAGAAAGCAGAGACAAAAAAAAAGTTCATAGAATACACTGGTCATGTTCTTGTGAAAACAAAACATTTTGTAAACCTATCAGGCTCATTTTGATTGCGACAAATGAAATACAAACGTGATTTGCACATTTTTTCCAAATGCTTTTCCCTCAAGTTTGTCAGTATTTCAGATAGAAACATTTCTGTGGAGGATTGGTACTGATATGAACTTTATAATCAGTGAGCTTTCAGATTAAAAATAGTTGATCATTTACCAATATTATCAATCCTACACTATGCCATTAAAAGTGCCTCTCCAAAAAAAGACCCTGTTGATAACTTCACAGGTTATCTTATTTCCCAGGATTTTTTGTACCAACTTTTGAAACAGTAAAACACCTTCATGTAAACTCTAGTTGGTGTTGTCTTTTAAAAATAACTACCAAACCTTTGGGGAAAACTGCAGTTGGAATAACCCAATCACAAGGTTCCTTTTGAAAAGAAAATTCTTGTTTCAATTTTTGAAATAGATATTTTACCTCGACAAACTCAGCCAACTGTGATGCCAGGTGTGTTTTTCCACTGCCAGCTAGCCCATAGAAAACAACACTCTTGTACTGTTCAATCTGAGAATAAAACATTTTAATGTGTCACAAATAATGTTAAATGTTGTTACATTCATAACATTTGCTGACCAAAATAAAGACAATTAAATAAACCTTCATACTGCCTGACCACTCAATATCATCCACTGTGGTTTTCATGATGGATGTACTATGCATCTACACAGACACACACGTACAAAGTTAGTTCTGTGCACAGTTGTGCCACCATACACAACATGCACTCTTAAATGGTTTCAAACGACTCTTTATAACTTGATGAATTCTACTCTTACCAGTCTGATGTAGTTCTGTAGTGTGGTCGATGGAATGAGCATCTGATAGGCAAGCTGGTCAACTCCTCCCATCTCAATCCCACGGAGATGAACTATGACCTCAGAGGTCAAACTGAACATCTCGTAAGGTCGCATGCTCTTCGGGCCATCACCTACAGACCACTGTAAGTTACCTACATGAAAAATGTATATACAAAAATGTTACCATTGAACTCTTTGTAAAGTATGCTTCTCTTTAAATTAAAACAAAACTTGGTGGTCAACTAATGACTACTTTGTGGGAGGAAGGGGGGGGGGTACTCAAAGGTAGTACTCTGTACAACCTGAAAAATGTTGAAAACTTTAGGCAATCCCTAATCCCATTGATTGTTTTGAATACTTCTGTTACCCTCACAGGGTTATGGGGTTTGTTCCAGCTTTGAAATACAAATACATTATAATGAAAAACAAGTACAATACAATGCAATATAATAAATGCTGAAATTGATACATTTTCTTTTTTGCACGGTTGTTGACTGTGAATATGTTGTGTAGTCAGAGCTCTCCTCACCTGCAACAAATGACTGGATGCTATTGGCACTGAGTCCCAAGTCATGGCCGTACTCAACACCCTCATCCGAGTTACATTTATCACTTTCACTGTCATGATCAGACTTCAGTCGACCGCAGCCTTCCAAATCCTAAAACAAATTGATCCAAAGAAAATTGTAAAGGGGGAAAGTATGCATGCTATAGCACACACTGATATTGAAAGCATAAAAAGGAAGTTTTGTGGTCAAAGTTGTAGAATTAAGGAGGCCAAATTAGACCAGACATACAGGTGTGCTATATGAAATGAAAAAGCATAGCCTAGTACCAATATAGGTTCAATTTTCAAGCACTATTTGTATTATAGGTCTTGCAACAAGAGAGGATTTGAACAAACTTCTTCCGTTTGATTGAGTTTTCTACCTTCCTTTTCATTTACACTGTGTTTAAACTTGTTTGCAACAACAAAATAATGCTGAATAGAAGATGAATCTGAACAATGTGTTTGTCTGATTATCATTTCATACTTAGGACTTTCAACAGGCATGATAGTTGGTCCTTAGAAACAAGTAGGACTATTTTATTGAGTACAAGGACTGACTTACATGTACACATGGTGTAGGCTTTAAAGATTGAAAATCAGACTAAAGTAGGAAGAATATCATGCCTGATTTAAAGACTGGCTTCAACATGACTAGTAACTGAAACTGGGGGGTCTGATCATAGACAAAATGAAAATCCTGAAAGTTGCAAGCTTTCTTCTCTTGGTCTAGCATCAGAGCTCCTGAAATTCCAGGGTGTTACATTTTAGAAGATTTACACACCCACTCTGCTTCACCCCAAAATGGGAAAACAAAACGACCTGTCATTGTTCCTTTGTCGACAAGGCTACATTTACTTTTTTGAGACAATTTTGAGTCACAGAGAAAATATTCTACGAAACACCCCCCCCCCCCCCGAAATCAGACAAAAGGTGGTTAAGAGGCTGATCCAGCCTCATTCCTTACCCTGGAGTGATTGGCCAACACAGATGCCATACAGCGGTCAAAGGTCATCCAGGTCATCCCAGGTCGTACGGTTAACTGGCCAATGACAAAGTGACGATTCTGTTCCTTCTGGTTACTGAGTGAGTTGCTTGTGTTTCCATCCAGTTCCATCAATACTTGGACCATCTTTCCCTCTAAAAAGACAGAGAAATAAAATATTTAGGCTAGCTTCTAAATAGAACTTTGCACTAATGACATCCGTTTTGCTCAAAATACCTGGCCGTCGGACACAACACATGTGATCCCCGCATCATCAGCGCACCAAACCGAACAACTAGTACAGTCAGTACATGCGAGTAAACATAAAGCTTATACATGTATGCATGTACGTTAGTGAAATTTGACTTGTTGTCTAAGATCCGGGTACTGAACTTCTATTTTTAGGATTAGTGCAGAGTGCTATTGAATAGTACAACAGTGTACCTTCATGAATGTGTTACCACAAACCTACATATTAAAGAAAGTTTGCTTTAGCAAATGCGTACATCAATGTAACTAAAGATTTCTCATGTACAGGGCATGATGAAATGGCTCTGCTTACCGCCAAATTCTGCCCTTACGATCATAATTTTTAGCTGACAGGGCAAGCGCCTATTTTCTGTGCTAGCTGTATAAGAAAAGAATGCCTAGTAATGTCACGTACGCATACAAGCAAAACATTCTTTGCTAGCCTGTGAAATTCTTTGCTAGCCTGTAGGAAGTTGAACCTGGGACCTACAGATTAACGTGCTAGTGCTCTACCAACTGAGTTATCTAGCCCTAATGTTGGCAGACTCCCTACTTTGTCAATATCTTTGTTCAGGGGTGCCAGTCAGAAGCCATACAAACTGTAAGTGCTTTATAGCCAGGGATCACACCCAAGTTTACAATACAACCTGAGCCGAGGGATCACCCAAAGGGGATGCAACTTTTTTGTTTCAAATATCAAGTAATAAACCACAAGGGAAATTGACTGAGTAAATATGAAACAATTTGGGGTCGAATAAAGAAAAATTGACTTGAGAACGGGATTTGAACCAACAACCTCAGGAGTAACATGCCAGCACTCTACCAACTGAGCTATGTAGCCCAATGTTGGCAATCTGCCTATTTTGTCAATATCTTTCTTTCCTTACATAATGCACCTAATCCACAATGTGTTGAATGACTGATGTATAACATCTATCAGGTTTGTTCACATACCTAAACTCAAGAGGAATTCCTGGCAGGAATCTGTGGCTACATCGCTTGGAGTTCTTCGCCATTTGTCCTTAGTGTCTAAGTCCAGGTTGCCATAGTTACACAGCATCTCTAGACATTCCTGAAACCAAAATAGAGAACAGCTTGAACTACAATACACCCAAAATAGAGAACAGCTTGAACTACAATACACCCAAAATAGAGAATAGCTTGAACTACAATACACCAAAAATAGAGAATAGCTTGAACTACAATACACCAAAAATAACATATTGCCACCTTTAAAGGGCTCTGGGATTCACAAAAGAATTTAGCCTTTGAGAAAGACTCCAAACGTGAGGCCATTAACAATTCCTTTTGCATTTTTTTACTTCCATATATGACCAGATTCCAATTTCTCAAAAAACACTAAGATTTATCTGAAGATGAGTTGTCAATATCACCATGGTGATCTGTATTGTGACATCACACATTGCTTAGCAACTAAGATTTACAACTGTCTTGAGATCAGTCTTAGGTCTTTGTGTAATCCAGCCCTGATCTCAGACATCAGAAAATAAGGCAAAGTCTCTCTGAATAGTTGTTAACATTTATGGCCTTACAAGTCAATAATAAACAGTAATTAAACTGATAATTCATCAACACAAAGGAATGCACAACTTTCTGGAGTCTTGCATTTCTTTTGATAAATATTTGCATAAAATGCACTTGAAAACATTAAGTAGATCTATTACTGCTGGAACTCAAACCAGTTACTTTTGTTACTTTTTATTATTATGAGAAATCGCCTAACATTAAAAGGCAGGACGGCGACTTCAACGTTAGGGCTGTCGACCTAAATCAACTGTCACCAGGGGCACGTTACCACCTACTCCTGAGGCTGTAACATTGAAACAGGGTTACCCCCTTCACAGTCCGTAAGGATGTAGGCATGGGTATCATCCACTAGGAGTCTGGCTGGTAGAGCAGAATGCACTACCTTTCCAGCTTTTTATGAAGCAATTGTGGTTAAAGTGCCTTGGGCGCAAGTGTCATGACCGGGAATCGAACCCACACTCTGCTGCTGACAACACCAGAGCTTGGGTCTAGTGAACTAGACCACTCGGCCACAACACGCCACGGTTTCAGTTTAAAAAGAAATGTAGTTAGGTCATAACTATATACATCTATAAATACATACTATATACCATGCCAGCCTCATGCATAATAGAACATTTTGGTAACCTTGGGTTTCCCACGCACACTGCCTTAGTGTGTGAAGGAAACAAACTCGTGCATTAGGACCACAGTCAAATATATAGAAGATTTTCAGTCTTTTGTAATTATCCTTGCAATCCAATCTTACTTTTTGTCCCGTTGAAGCCGCAACATGAGCCACTGTCCATCCTTCCTGGTCAGCCATATTGAGCAGCTCAGACAACACCAGCCTATCATCTGACTGGCTGTTGTTATCTGGAAGGGTCTTAGTGGCAGGAGTGGGATCGTCGGGACTAGCGTTTGTTTTATGGTAGAGCAGTACTTGAAGGCACTTTGTGTGGTTGTATCTTGCCGCACAGTGAAAGGGTGTCCATCCAGCCTGAACAAAAATTGAGAAAGTAATTTTTGTCAAACTGAGAAGCAAAATTTCTTTCATTTTTAAAAATAAAATTGCCAAAGAAAGGCAACAAAATGACGAGGGTACCAGTAGTCTTTTGAATACAATGTGATCAGAATATCATTAGGCCTGGGACTGATTTCGTCTGGTAAGGTCAACTAACATGAATAACAGTCATGATGTAACACAAAATGATATTTAAAAAATACCACGGATAACAGGGTTATTAAATGGGTTTATCATACCTGTGACTTGTTTTTAAATTGTTATCTTAGTGCAATGTTTTCATGCTCTGTGTAGTAAGAATTCTGGGCTAAGATTGTCTCTTTGTGTTATTCCGGGTCATTTGCCTTTTTATTTGGGGGGTATTTGTTTTGTATATTAAGCATTTTGTTGTTATCTGCCATTTTGTACATAAGAGACTATAATTCAGTATTTATACTGCGAGCGTCTTTTAACTCAGCAATGATGACATAAAAATAAAACCACTCATAATAATACCTAACCCTATCCAAATTACCAAGAAAATTGTTTTGCAAAATGAAATGCTGAAACGAATTCTTATGTGATGAACATTCCAATCATCAGTTTCAACAATTGGTCAATGTATTTCTTGCATGGAACCAGTAAGACAGAGTTCATCTCTTTTGTCTATTGGAACAGTAAAATCATTCCAATACTCTAGTTTTCAATAAACACACCATACAGAAATTCTGTGGAAATCTGGGTCAGGTTTTTAGTGAAAACCACAAAATGGGTTTAATTTTTGTCAGTGATTTTGTGCATGTTCATAAATGTGGTTATCTCCATTGTGAAAATTGCCAAATGCCATTCCTGACCGGACAGTGTTTCAGTATTTCAGCAGGAAACATTTCTCTGGAGGATTTGTAGTAATATGAACTTTATAATCAATGAGCTTTCAGAGTGGAAGTACTCCAGATTTGCTTCTTGATAGTTATCAATCCTATACGCTGTCCGAGGTGGCTGAATGCAAGAGTTGCCAATCCTACATTACCTTAGTGAGACAGTCTCTGGTTGCTCCACAGTCAATAAGGGTTCTGACACAGTTAGCATGACCATTGGCTACTGCCCAGTGAAGGGGGTGCCATCCGAGGGAGTCTGGGGTGCAAGGGTTGCAGTTTCTTTCAAGGAGTAAATTTAAGCAGCTGTAGCAAGGAGAAGAAAACAAACAAAACTGTTCTAACCCACTCGATCAAATGTTTACAGGATTTGGGGTTTTCACAGAAACTTCAGCAGGCCCCAATCTCATGGCTGTTTACAGTGGAATTCTGTGCTTATGATCACCAATCTTTGATTGATAGCATTAGCGCCATGTATCAATGCTAGCTGTATAAGCAAAGAATGCTTAATAGTAACATGAAGTTTGCACCACCACTAGCACTTTAACCTGTATATGTATATATATATATATGCGTATGGCTCAGATTAAACTATGATTAAATAATACAATTGATGTCAATTAGCCATTGTGTGGCCAGACTGTCTAGCTCCTTCAGGGAGTGCTCTTCAGGGCAACTGTGACAAATGCAGTCACTGGTGAAGCTGGCAGCTGTTTACAGGGCATCTCCACACTCACAGGCTGGACTAGCAACCTGTGAAATATGCTTACCTTAAGCACATTTTTTCCTGCTACCCTAAGCACAGATTTGTCACCTACTTTTTCAGTATTTCATCTTTTGATATATTTTTATATTATGTGAGGGCCCCAAATGATCAGCTGTGTTGGATGGGTGACCCTCGTTAAATTTGGTTTTAAATAAAAAAAATAAAATAAAAACTTACTGTAAGCAGAGCCATGAAATCGGACCCTGACCTTTGAATAAGGCAGTGAACATGTGTTGTTTTTTTCTGATTCTAAAACAAAGGGACTACCTTTAAAAACCTTGTTCAGAATGCCGTAGACACTTCTGATAAAATGCCTGCAAAGGTGTACACCCTCATTAATAGAAGATTTCTAACTTGGACTGCTAAATCGGGATAACTGATGAGGAACATACAAGTCTAAAATGCACTGGTAGTGTACTGAACAAGTTCTCTCTGAATTGTGGTGGTTCTGAAAACAACTCAACGTTTCGATCAGTGCACTCTGATTGTCTTCAGGAGAAAGCTATTACTTGACATCAGAAGTCATTCAAAATTCATTTCAACACACTTACATGTACATATTTTCAGAGTTTCTATTTTTTACATTTGGAAAACAACTTGCAAATTTTGTTTTGACTTTACATTACAGGGAAATATTTTCAAGTAATGGTTTTGATGTCGACCCATACAATGTTCAATGGTTTTGATGTTCATCCAATGTCAACAGAATCTCTTGACAAGTCTTTGAAAAAAACTCTCGCTCGGGGTCAAAACTTCAATCCATTATTACTTTCAGCATTAAAACCACAGGACATTTTGATTGGTAAGCTGTTTGCAACACCTATTTCTAATTTCACACTGAATCAGAAGGTAGGATTTGATTTACCTATCATGGCCTTCAGCAGCAGCACCATGTAGCGGTGTGAAGCCATCCATTCTAGGTATATTAACATCACCTCCAAGATCTAAAAGTAATTCTAAACAATCTGCAAATAGAAAAAAAACCACACAAACTAACGATTATTAAAAGCAGGCAAAAGCCTCAGTATCAAAAGGGAAGGAACAGCAGGGCCCACTTTCATAGAGCTGCTGAAGCACAATAAGTGGACAAGCACAACAAAATTATGCTTACCACAATAAGGTTACCAGCCAAACTACCATGTCACATGCACCAATTCTGACTGGTAACCTGCAAACTTTTGCTAAGCACAACATTTGTAAGCAAAATTGTCTGCTTAAGCAGCTCCATGAAATTGGGCCCTGACCTTAATTTCATGCTACTGCTAAGCCTGGCATTCTGCATTTACAGCCCATATCCTGCTGGTAAATCACTTTGGTTTATTCCCAGGGAGCTTTCTGCAGAATCAGAGAGAGTTGTCAGCTACAGTGTATGGTGGCACAACTGCACACAGAACTAACTATGCACTGCACAGATGCAGTCACCACAGGCTGGCATAGTTTATCATTCATTCAAAACCAAAGTGGACAGTACCAGGATTCAAATAAATATACCTTGTGATTAGCCTCTTAATGTTTTTCAAGTTTTAAATAATATAAGTGTCTATAACATTTTCACAGTGGACTAAAGATATATTCTTTCAAAAATAGATGAAATCATAATCATTTAATTAGCTTTACAGATTTTCTTTGACACCACACTATTTAATTACTCTTCTATTTTTCAATTACTACATGATCCAGGTATTGCTTCAAAACTGCATCAAGTCATTTTGAACACTGTATCTACACAATGATCTCAAAGTCTGACAGTCCCAATGCAATGTACAGGCATGCACTTACAGTTCACTTCATGACGTCAATGAAATTTATGCACCAAATTACCCATCATAAAACTGTCAGTGCCACATGTCAGTTGGCATTTGTCATGTGTAACATATAACTCTAATGTCCTCAACACTGCACTGCATGAATGTACTGAATTGACACAAAGCCGTCTCCGACTGACAGACAGTCGGTAGTTTAATGAACTGAATTTGTTCCTCCAGCAGCTATTTTTCACTTCATCCGATGCCACTTTTGCTTTCAAGAGTTCAGGCGCCATTGACACTTCCTGTATTTCAGTCTTAATACTAATCAGTCTTCACATTTCATGCCCATGGCTGATTAAAAAATGGACAGTGGATTTCATGTTCAGTTCTGATATCCTGTTGAAGCTGAAAATGCTCCACTATCTCTCTCTGTCAAGTTGTATTTGAAACATGTTTAAAGGCCCTGTATTCCTGAAGGGCAGTAGGTATTTACATATAACACCACCAATGATGAATCCACTTCATCTAATGGTATGCACAAACAAATTTACCACAAGTGTCTTTGCTGTTTTTACACGGACACTTTCCTTTGTTTTTACAAAGTGATTTCCATGGCCTCATTTCAAAGAGCTGCTTAAAAGCAGGAAATATTGCTTAACAATGTCTGCTAAGCAGAAATGAGCAAGATACCAGTCACAAACTGTACATGTGATATAGTAGTTTGGCTGGTAACCTTATTCTGGTAAGCATAATTTTGTTCAGTTACTTCTTGTGCTATGAAATTTGGCCCAGATGTGATAGGGCCATGTCACACCAGGCAATTTACAGGCAACTGATTCCAGGCAATCTCCAAATAGAAAACATTCATACATTTATCTTGATGTGAATAAGTAAACTAGTGTTGAAAAATAACTCCTGCAGTGTGGTTCATTGACTCTAAGTTGCCCTGTGTATCAAGGCCTTCACAGTAATCACATACAGTATATGTGCAATCCTTTTACACATTAATGTTGCAACCGCTCCGGACAAGATAAGAGTTCCTCAGGAATCTGCTCATTATTCTGGGCTCAAAATTAAAGTAAAAATCTCCACTAGGCCACAGGGCTTGTATCTCAGAACTTTCACTGGAACTAAAAAAAAATTCACAAAGACCTAAACAATTTTGTTTGTATTTTATGTTAGCTGATCTTTTAGAAGGCAAGTACATTCGAAAATCTTGAAAAGCATGTTTGGAAAAACACTAGACTCTGGGACTTGTTCAGTCAAGCAGAAATTATTGCTAACAACTTTTTTCAAAGAAATGTTTAGGCTGTGAACCAGTTACAAACATAACATGATACATGTTAGTTCTCTGGTAAACAAAAGTGTTTTTTTGTTTGGATAACTTCATATTGCAGATCAGCACAAAGTTGTGAAAACTTGCTTAGCAGATGCAAGTTACCAGCCAAAATACCATGCAATGTACATTACTCGTGACTGGTTTCCCTGATTAAAATTTGCTCAGGGAATAATTGTTGCGCTTAACAGTTTTAAGACATAAGGCCCATGACTTTAAACATACTGTTGAATTTACAAATTTATTTACCTCCTAACAATTCAGCGATTATAAAAATGAATTATATTTTAGGTATTGTAAAATACACTTCTGGTCCAGAAGCAACAAAAGCTGTGACCTAGTGGACATTTTTCTTGAGATTCAAGTCTTGAGATTCAAGCCCGTGGTTAGACTCGTTAGTAAGTCCTCACCTAATTGGCCGTATTCAGCAGCAATATGTACAGGGGTAGAGCCATCAATTTCTCTGCTACAGGGACTGTGTTTCTCTTCTATTAATCTACAAACGGTGGCCGTATCCCCTGCCACTGCGGCCTGGTGCAGGGGGGAGCTGCTGGTGGGTGCAGTGGAAGGGGGAAGCCGGGCTATAACTGGGGTGCTACCTGCAAGGAGAGAAGCAAACCATTGTAGGAGATTTAAAATGGGTATGGGTTAACCAGTTGTTAAAGAGCACTCTGAGATCTCTACTGCTGTGAAATTTAGGGGAGACTAACGTATACCGACAGGCAACTTTGTACTTGACAAGAAAGTGGCCACTTAACTTAGTAGTGTTTTCAGTTTTCTGTGACACTATTTTGTTTTTATAAGGATGAAATCAGCTGATCAGTTGAAAAGTTGCAAGTGTGAATATAATGGAAAAATTGATATCAGAGTTAAATGAACCAACTAAGGATGTTTAATAATTCGGGTACATTATTCCTTAGGAGTCGCTTCTTTTTAAAAATAGCTTTAAAGACTTTTGCTAAATATGCTCAGAAGGGAATATTATTTGTTCACTTTTCCCAAGATAAATCGGTTCTCACTTTTTTGTCTTTTCTCACCTTGTTACGTATAGAGCCATCAAAAAGTACAAACTTCTGATCACCATACTAGCCATGTGTGAGGTAAACTTACAATCCATATTCAACGTTTGACTGAACACAGTCATTGATCCAAGAGACGTGATCAAATAAATGGAGTTTAAGTGTAAATCTTGATACAAATGAATGTTCACAGACGTTCAGCGCAAGTAAGGTGGGGATTTTAGTTTCTTACATTGAAAGAAACAAGAGAGACAGACAGAGGTAATTAAGGGTGAATGGAAAATAGAGCTACCCTAGTAGGGATGAAAGACAAATAGTAGGTAGAGTTTCTCTGCTAAAGGGTGCATACATGTACGTCAGTGGTATTTAACATGAACATGATGAAGGTAGGAAGGGAGGCATTTCCACTAGTGAAAGGAACCCTTTCAATACCGGAGGGCAATGTGAACAGAATGTTAGTGAGACTATTATATTATGTACATGAATGAGCTTAGCCCTGCAGGACTTCATTTTCATATAAATACTAGTGACAGCACAGAGGATGAATCCTACAATGGCTAGCCTGAGCTCTCGACCATTGAAGGATTGAGTGACACTAGACACTGCTTACTATGAAATGGTAACATGAAATACTACAGAAGGAATAGATTTTCAGTAGACCATTTGCACTTCATGTCACTGGAGTAGGGCCCTTCATGTAGAGGTCAAACGTACATTAGCTGTGCGTTTTTACCTCAAAAAATGGCTAAAGTCTATAGAAACATCTCTTGAGATAGTATTCAGACATGCAGCTCCAGCTGAGAAACGAAAAACGAGGAAAATCGGCCGATCAGTTGAATGCCTGTCTTTTGTTACTGTCTCCTTTGATATCAACCATGAAGAAATGGAGTCAAGCAAAATCTTCATGAATTTTATCCAGTTCAGTATCAAATCCATGGTTTAATTTTCTACTGTCCCTTTTTTTATACGAGGCACACATTGAAGCATCACCTCCTTTTCTTCGCGCTGTATAAAAACTAACAAGACCAGTACAAGGTTAACAAAAAACAAACAGAAGACAAATATAACTGAAACATAAACAGAACAAAACATGGAAATCTATAAATATATTATCAAATTAATGATTATTAACATTAAACAAGACAATACAATGTGACCATAAAGTAATTCTAGTCATTGAAATAAAACAATAATGTCAACTCACAGAACATGAAATTCTACCTTCAAATAATTAGTTTGTCAAACATAAAACACACAAAAACAAAATACAGCAAAACACATATTATCAAATAAGTTAGATCACATATGTGCAATAATTGTACTAAACAATTTAAATTATTTAAAATTTTGGGAACTCAAGGGTGGTTAGTTCTGACAGAACTGAAATGCAAATAAATTGTTTGTCTTCAGTTAAAACAAAAAAGAACTATGCAATGCATTGTTGGCCAAAATCTTTTGAATTTCACGTGAACAGATATTTACTGATTAGAAAACCATCAACAGGAGAGGTACATTTTTTACATTCAAAAGGTTTTAATTTTTCCACGGGGAAAAACAAAATAAAAACAAAATGTAAATTATTTCAACCATTACTGGATTTGAGCATAGTCCAGTGATGGCATCAGCTCAAATGAGGACATGTTAACCAATTTGCGCTACTCAATTTAAAGCTCTTTACTAACCCAGAAAAAGGGAAACTTTTTTTTTGCTGCAGGCTATTTGTGAATCTTTTTTGAGGGTCTTAAAAACCCCAAACCCAAACTGAAATTAAATGGAGAAGTAAACAATTTAGTGATAGCGTTTTGTAAGTGCATCTCTGTCTGCCTCAGTGCAGCTCTCCATAAGCTCCACACTGACTGTCAACTCTGCTGGTATTTGATATCAAGATTGATCTGTCCCATGCATCTTAATCACCTGCTGGGACCTACATTCAACAACAAATTTACATCAGGAGGTTATGTTACCCTCTCTGACGAATTCAGTCGGCGTCAATGTTGAGTATTTACAGATGAAATGGTGGGGGGGGGGGGGGGTGGAGGGTGTATAAAGATGGTAACCTCATGAAAGAAGCGTATGTGAGTAATATGAGGACACAAACTGATGCTTCTATATAAAGATGTAGTTTTGCCCATGTGGTTGTACTGGGAGCGTCTATGGTGGATGTTTCGTTACTGATTTTGTTGAAACATTTTGAACAGCTGCAGCTGTAGCACACATCATGGATGAGGGCAAGAATAGCTTCACAAGTATAAATGAGTACAAGAAATTATGACGTTTGGCCTTTCAAAGTAGGTCTAATTGGGGTTTGCATAATGAAATGATCAAGGACTGTGATGACAAATAATTGACTGACAAAGATCTTCAAGTATTCTAAAATCTTCCAAGGCCCAATTTCACAGAGCTGCTTAAGCACAGAAATTGTGCTTACCAGGAAAGCGTTACCAGCCAAAATGACATGTCGTATGTACTGTTTGCAACTGGCTTCCTGCTTACATTTTGCTTAACTGAAAATGTTTAATTAAGCACTGTTGTCTGCTTTTAAGCAGCTCTACACAACTGGGCCTAATGCCACAAATATTGAAAGGATGGTAGAGCATTGCTAAGAATGAAGTTTTCAAATTATCAACTCATCCAAATTTTATTTTGGTATTAATTATCAAAACTGTTCAATGTTTCAGCCAGTACCAAGTACTAGGCCCCCCCCCCCCCGAAAGTGTTCTGTTTTACCTGCTCTAACTAACAGGAAAAAAGAAGTATGAAAAGTGAAATTACTACCAGCAAGGTAACTGCTTTTAAGCAGATGAAGTAAAACAAAACTTGCAATGACCGTAAGTTTGGACGACAGCAGCGTCTTTCTCAAGAGGTTCCTTGCCCCATTTTTCTTCACAAAGTTTGGAACCCAGTGTAATGAACAGTTTCGATGAACGTACCATCCCTTCCATCTGATTACCAAAAAGACTCAAAAACTAAATTGACAAACACACACAAACTACAAATAAAAATAACAAACATACATCAAATTAAAACAACTCAAAACTGTGTGCTAAACAAAGTAAAGTAAATAAACGATCTATGTATCCTTGAATGATCTCAAACAAAATGTTCAAAATAAAATTTGAATCAAAGAAAAGGATAAGTGTGTGGCAAATCAGGAATATTTTGTTTACTTACATTTATATTTTCTAAGCAGACAGCACTGTTGTGCGCAGGATTGGATGTGGAAAAGGGAGGTAAACCAAAGAAATAATACTGAATATTCATGAGCCATGCTGGGGGTACATATTACAAAATAACACACATATGAATTGATCATAGCTGGTGATGTCCCACATCTTGCTTTTCTTGTGTACAAATCCAGGCTACACGGACCCTTCTAGCGCTTACAAACATAGACTACTATTTAGTATGGGTGGCTTTGAACATTACAAAATGTATTTCACTGACTTGGAACAAATTACCCTGAATAAAATGTTATGTACTTTCAATTGTTGGTAGCTGCTGTTGGTTTATCAGTGATTCAGGTAATTTGTTAGTAATGTTGTATTTTGCAGTTCCGGCAGCCTTATGTAGTTTGGCCATCAAGGATGGCAAAATCAATGGCTGTGTTGTTGTAACAGGTCTATGCCGAGGCTGCAAGTGTAAACAGCCAGAACCCTTTTCAATTATCAATGCTACAATCATAACAACATACAGGGAACCTGACATGGTTTGCTGTATGTTGTAACGCTCAACAGACCTTTATCAATCAGACATCACTGGTCAGGTTTCCTGACTGTTAAGTTTAACCAAGGTAGTCTATAAAAATTATGGAGCCAGCCCATTCCCTTGCAAGCCTTAGTTTCATCATACGTGTTTGTTTGATAGGACAAACAGTGCATGGTATACAATACAGTAAAAAAATCAAACAACATAAAACATGAGCTGTTTTGAGTACCAAGGCAATGTGTACAACGTAAATGGCTTCTCTGCTGGAATAGCCAAATCAACATTTTGAAAAAAGAGTGACCAATTGTTTGAAGCATGTGTGGCCTTACCTATGTGAAAAAACAAAAATCACTCATTTCCAAATAAAACAAATTATAATGATTTGCTTGAGTGCCAGGTACACACAAATACAAGTCACTAGTGGAAGCTTGAACCCCATTGAATTTTAAAACAGTACAACCTAAACTTTGAAGTCTATCGTCTGGACTTGTGATAGTGTACACAGCACAACTGTCTGGCGAGATATCAAACAGTAAAATTCAATTACAAAACAACCCAATTCCTCCAAAATGTAAAAAGAAAAAAACTCTTATCACACGCGTGACTGGCACACAATGTATTATGCAAACATGAATCACTCCATTCACATAACCTAATTGAATCATGATATAGGGTACCAGACACATGAGGCCCTGCCCATTCAGTTATCGCCATGAGAAAGAATCTAAGAGCAAAATGTTGAAACTTCAGGCTATACATTTGGAGGGTTTTGTATTCATCGCTAGCTGACTTCAACAACACATAGAACTTTATCACCACAAACTGCTTTGTTTCTTGTTTCATTCAAATTCAAAAATACCAGACTAAAGCCTGGTTCACAATTCATGTGAATTGTGCAACGAAGTAAATTTTCTTGCGTCACAATTGGAGAACATCGTGTACTGATTGTATGTATGCATCACCAAAGGATCGGGCTTGAGGTTAGAAGTGTAAATAGTCAGGAACCTTTTCTGTACCCAAGGCTATCTTCATAGGTGAAGTATGGGAACATGACAAAGATGTCCGCAGGATGATAAATGCATATATCTGATCCCACTGTGCAAATGTGTTTCTATTACCCAAGAGATTTGGCAGTAAGAGCCCACATCAATTAAATAACAGAGCCACCCTTGGCCAAAAATAATGTACATGTATTTGTTAGAGGAATTTCATATAATTTTTTTGACCAAGTATAAATCACTTGGAATAAAATAAATAGATTCAGATGTTTTGTGTGTTTGTATGCAATGTTGATGTTGGCAGCAGCGCCTGTGGTATCATTAACTGACATGGTATTGAATATAGTTCATAAATAGTTTGAAATTGACCATCACAATAAATCACAGTCCTTCTTCACCGTGATGATTATGAAGGAAAAACAAGGCAAAGGTTCTTTTTGTTTAAAGTAGATAAGTGGTTTTTTTTCAACACCCTTTGGAGATCATATACACCTAGGCATTACTGATGTCATTTATTTTGTGGCATATTATTGTCTATGAAAAATGTTCAACAAAGTTACAAATGACACTTTGTTTTGTTTTACCAGTGGAAGACAATACTTGGACTTGTCACTTCAAGACAAGAAGTCTGCCAGTTTTTCTTGTGTGAATTCAACTTGTTTCAAATGCAGTTTGGTGTACTACAAAGAAACACGACTAGGCGAATGGTGTGGTTGAACTTCACCTTTATCTTCAAGCATGTCAAGCAAACTTGAACCCTCTGATTAGTCAACCCATAGCAACAACAAGTGTGATATAACCCTATATTGCACAGCCCATCACATCTTGTGTAATGTACTATTTTCAGCTTTGAGCAAAACTTACAGCTATTCCAACGCCGCATATTGCGTTAAGCTGTGCATCAAGCTTGCTTGAAGATAAATTCATTATGACATGCGCACTCATGGAATACCAAACAATATAGTGTATCTGCATCCCATATCTAACTGGACAATTGGACAAAGAAATATCAATTCCATTTTTAAAACATAACAAAGTGTCTGTATGTAATTTTGTCAGACATTTCACTGGACGAGAATCAGTCACAAAAACCAACAAAATCAGCAAAATCAGTAATGGAATTTACAAAAAGACATAAGCGGCGTTTTAGATGCCCACCTTGTTAACCACTCAGGCGGTACCAATTTTTTGTTCCAGTGGCAACCAATTTTCTGAACGGTTAAAGTTGAGCAAAACATTTCCATCCATTAAAAAAAATACTGTTAATTTTTTTAATTTTTTTATTTATTTGATACATCACATATGTCTGAGTAAATTTGCATATGATGTTTTGAATGTAAATATATTTGGGTAATTTTGTATACTTCTCTTTATAGTAGTTTTGATCTCTTAAGCCCTAAGCTGCAGTTTCTTAAATTGTTTTAAATTAATATGGTTGGGACCAACATGGTCCAAAGTTTGAATAAGTAAGAGACTTGCACAGTCAAAAAAAAACCAAAAAAAACAAAAACAAAACCCAAATCTTTTGTAAGCATCTTATTTAAATGCAGAAACAAAAATGAAAAGGAAAAAGAAGTAGAAAAACACTTTAAGAAAATGCATTAAGAAAAAAGTGTCATAAAAGAAAATCATGTTGATTTGTTAATTTGCTTGTTTATTTTATAAGGCAGCAGACTGGAAATTTGTTTTGGATCTAGTCTCAAATATAACATTTTTTTTTCAACAGATGGAGTCGTTCCAGGTAGAGCCCTTAAAAATGTTTTGTATCAAATATCACACGGGAGAAACATGCAATTAGAAACAGTCTGGTAGGTACATGTATATAATGATGTTGTTATCAGGTTGCTAAGTATGTAAATGAGGACAGACTTATTTCCTTATAAAGCCATAAGAACAGAACGCGCCATCAATAAACCTAAAACCATCTTATATCATCATAAACAAAACATTTTATGTATTCAATGTAAAGTCTAAACGGTGATCTATTAAATGCCTTTGACCAGCAGCTGACAGAGTTATTTCAATTTGGTCTCTGACACAAATTAAAACACATTTGGTTTATACCTATAAAATAAGTAGGTTTGAAACTTAACATGGCAATAACTAAATCAAAGGAGAATTGGCAGCCCAACCATCACAACATATCATGTTGTATTAGTTCATCAACTGGTTCATTGGCCAACTCAGGCACAACTTGGAAATAGCCTTCAAAGTGAGGACAATGTGAATGTGATGCCTTCCTTGGAGTGCCATGGGCGTCACTGTGGGATGGTTTTGAGTGCTATGTAAGAAGCTACTATTATTAAACATTTTATATGCTGCGGAATCCTTACCTGATTGGCTATATCAAGGCATTACTAAAAGTGCATAAAGTTTTGAGTTTTGGCAAGAAGTGCGTGGTATTTGGCGTGAAGCATCACAACATTTGGGAAAGATATTTTCTCAGAAAAAAATTAATGTTTGAAAATTTCTACCTTTTTTGATATTGTGGGTAGGTGGGTCAAATGTTATAACTGAAATTCATAATATTAAAATTCAGTTTGTAATTAAAATATAAGAAAAAAACCCATAATATTTGAGAGGGAAAAATTACCCAGCGACTCATCTAGATTGTCTGTCATGTCTGTGCTGTTTATTGTTATCAGTCAACCTTGTTTTATTTCAATAGTCAACCTCTATTCATGATGCGAGATGGCACAAATTTTACCAACAACAAAGTTGCACACTGGAATATTGAAAACTCCTGAGCTGGGAGAACATTGATCTGAAATATCTGGGTCATTTGAAATATTTGCTTAATTGAGGCATTACTTTGTTCTTCAGTGTATAGGGTATAGTCTGCCAATATTTAAGAATCAAAAATTAGGGTGGGTGGGTGGGTGTGTCAAAAAAAAATTGAAAAACAAAAAATCAAAATGTTAAAACATTGATTACTCTGATGTGCTACAGAGGAAAAAGCCTTGGATAAGATACCTGGCCAGTGTCTGCACATACTGTATTAGTAGTTATTGGTTTGGGGGGTTAGTACTTCCAGATGGAAGATGGCAGCCAAGCAGGGATTAGATATGAGACAGTAGATGATGAGTGTTTTTAGTCATGATTGAAGTCAGTCCCATAAACAGGGGGGTCAATATGAGAGACTTCCCGCTCTCAAATGCAAACCATCTGGACCCTGGAGGGCCGCTCTATTTTCTTAATCAACAGTTAAGAATACTACACTTGGAAACAAGGATTTTTTTTTTTCCTTTTTGGAAAAGGTCAAGTGCACACATTATTATGTTTTAGATTATATTTAGAGGCTCAATTAACTATTCCCAACAGGTGAAGTGACTAATACAATCTTGCTTTCTTGGGCATGAAAATTGGAAAAAACAAATTACACGTACAATAAAGTTTCACGGACTGTCTATATTAGGGTGCTTTTTTCCTTCAAAATATGTGTTTTTCCTGAAGTTTTAGTGAAGTGAATGAGCTTGGATGAATAACTGGTATCAATCATTTGATGTGGAATTCCACAATACAGACTGAAAGGGTTCCTGATTTTGTCTTAGAGTTTGAGAAGTCTGTCATATTGAATTAGGAGATGGATCTACAAAATAATCGTGGTGCATCTACCATGTTTTCTGGGGAGTGTTTTTTTTTTTTGACAATTTGGAATGTTGCATTCAACATATATCAAGACCGGGGGTACAGTTTCAAAAATGGGCAATTACCTTCTGGTTGTGGGCCTAGGGTGTTATGGTAAAAGCCATGATCGCTATGAATGGGCGGGGCCCCGCTGTGCCTTAAAACTGTGTCGTCACCCACCTGGGTTGTGGATTTCTGCGTGGGGTTCTGGTCTTGGGCCCGCTTTTGTAAGGGTGGACCATCGCCGTATGCTAAATCATCGTTAGTGTCAATGGCAAAGGTGTCAATAGCATTTGAGTTGTTGGAATTGATGTTAGCAGCGCTGAGAAGCATCTGGTTATCCAGTGTGCCCCTTGGGTTAGTTGGACTACCACCGAGCTTGTTGGTGTAAAATTGCCTGCGGGCCTCCACTAGGGAATCCGACCGCCGCACCGGAGGGGTCGGAGGACAAGAGTTCCTGTTGGAGTCCGATTTACTGAGAGGAGTTGCAGTAGCAGAAGTGATAGTGGTAGTAGAAGTGCATGAAGAAGAAGAAGCGTTAGTCTTTTGTGGTATGAGAGTAGGCTTGTTTGGCGGTACAGGTGGTGGGGTACCTCTTGGGGAGACAGTGCGCTTAGCTGGAGGTGTAAACACCGGAGGCTGCTGAGTCCCTACTTTGGCTGGCTGCCCGCTGGAGGCGACCGTGGTGGTAGCCGTGTTGGAAGACACATTTGCTGGGCTTGGTGGATTGACTTTTGAAAGAGGTGCTGTCGGCTGGGTTGGTGTTGGTGGCTTCGGGGGCTGTTGGGAGGATTTTTTCGCTGTATTTACCAAAGGTGAGACGGCAGCTTTGGGGACGCTTGATGAGCCGACTTTGGATGGGGACTGAAAAGCTATTTGAGATTGATGTCCTGGAAGCCCCGATGGTATTGCTTTCTTTGGGCCAGCTTTAAAGGCATCTGCTGCTTTCATAAATGGGGAACCAGAGAGAGCTGTTGGTCTTACTAGACTTGTAGCTGCCGGTTTTGGAGATGGTGTACTTGGTTGGAGGCCTCTTTGAGATGTTGGCCTCTCCATTTCAATTGAGCCTTTCCTGTTCTGCTGGGGTGACAGCACACTATGAGAACCCTTTGAAGTACTCCCTGTGCTAGAAGGGATTTTACTGCCTCTTAGAGGTGGCGGTGATGAGGTATTTGCTCTACTATTTAACCTATCAAGACTCGAGGCTGGACTCAAAGTCTTCCCATTTCCCTTAGAATACAGTAGCGATCCTTTATGCTTCACAGATGACCTCACTTCAGTCTTTCCACTTTCATTCTCCACACTCCTGGTTTCAGAGTTACTGCCGGGAGTGGGTTTCCCAGATGAACCATACTGTGGTTGGTAAGCACTTTTCTGAGGCCTTCCTGGTATTGGTTTAGAGTGTGTAGGGCTCATGGGACTATAAAGCTCCTCAGATCCAGAAGAAGAGCCCTCAGATTTATCTGACCTCGGAGGGGTTCTGATTCCTCTCGGTGTGCCAATCTTCCCTGCTTTTGCTGCTGAAATAGGAGATCCGGTAACCCTTCCGAGAGGCTTAGCTCTACCATCTCTTCCATTGGTGGCAGCGGTGGGATTCTCACGGTTCCCATTGGAGGCATCAGTATGCCTTGCTTCTGCTAAGGACAACTGTAGGTCATTCATACAGTTATTGGCCACATCTAGCTCTTCTCTTAGCTCTCGAGTTCTATTTTCTTCCCTGTTGAGTTTGGCACGGAGCTGTTCCCGCTCAATGTCAAACTCTGACAGCCGCATCTCTATCCCAGCTTCCATTTTGGTAAACCTCTTCCGCTCCTTGTGGATGCAGGCCTTGGCAGTCCCAAGCTGAGTTTCCTTAACAATCATCATGTCTTCCAATTCCTCCATCCTCTGTTTCATCTCACCCAGCTCCATCAGGAGGACCTTGCGTTCGTCAAGGATGACCTTGGCAAACTGGAGGTGCTTCTTTCGTTCCTGCACCAGGGCCACTTGGGAGCGTTTGTTCTCTTTCTCAAGCTTCTTCTGTTGGGCCTTCTCAAAATCAAGCTTTATCAGAGAGAAAAAAAAGGGCAAGTTTTAATTAAAAAATTTAAGAAATCAAAGTTGAATTATTTAAAGACCTTTCACATGTTTCAAATTGTAAAAAAAAAAAAACGTTTTCTTTTTTCCAGTATGGAAGTGACAATGAATCTTATGTACATGTATAACATTGTATAGATGTGATAAGCTATAAACAAATAGTTAAATACTGAAGAGAAAATCAGAGGTAGTGTGGATAAACGGTCTGTTACAAAAGTATGCTTTTTTCTTAGTTCAAGTTGAACAATACACAAATCTGATTAAGCTTGCGAGGATTTCTCTACAACAAAAAAGCATCTTTAAAACTGTAGGCACACATGAAGCGGCAGCCCCTCAAGTGTTTCTGCATTCTCATTTTCAAGCTACTCCATCAGGAGATTAACTATAAGCCGTTGTTTGCCTAGAACGCAAATCTCTTCCTCCTCAGAAGACCCAATGAGGTGGGGGGGTGTCAGTCTCTAGCTGGCTGATTTACGATCAGCAGGAGGGAGGATGGAAACAGGATGACAAACGGCCAATCGGTTCAGCTATCTCAGCCCGTCAGACAGTCTCTCTCTCTATCTCTTTTTATGTTTCAACTGCTCACTTTCACTTTCACTTTCATTATGTGCACAAGCCAGGAAGATTTTGTCTTAAATTGATTGCCTCAAATCGCAATTCTGAAGGCCACACTGACAATTAAGATATACTTAAAGCAAGAGGGAAACTGTTTTCCTATGCGGACATTTGTTATTGCAATATAAAAAAATTTATTAAAAAATATATATAAAAATGGCCAAGCACACAAAATATTGTAAAGTGTTTTTCAATCTTATTGTATTTATCAGAAAGAGGAAATCAGCTGATCAGCTGAAAAGATGCATACAGGTATGCAGTCTAGAAAACCTTTTTTAAATAATCCTTCGGAATAAAGGGATCTTCATTCATATTATTGTTTTGGTTTTCCCCTTACACTAATGAGTGATCAGTACTTTATACCCCGTGCTTTCAGAGCTCTGCGAAAAAATAATAACAGGCTACTTAGGTTGGATTCGCACCTGGGACCCTCCCATTCCAGATAAGATGTCTTAACCACTAGACTAGAAGCCTGCTCAGTGACGAGAAACTAGTTCAAATCCTAATGCTAAAAATAGAATTTCAGTATCGGGGTTTCAGATAGCGTGTCAAATTTCACTAATGAATGTGCATGAATATGTCCAATCTTTATGTTTACTTGCATGTACTGACGGTGACTGTACTCAGGTGCCGGTGGAGTGACCACATGAGCAGTGAAAAGTTTGTTTGACATCCAGGTATTTTGAGCAAAAGTGATTATGAGCAAAAGTGACGTCAATAGTAATGCGGAGGGCTGTTAGCAGCTGATACTAACTTATTTCTCAGACAAATGTTTACAAATAAGAAAACAAATAAAATAATTTGTAAATACAAGTAAATGTCTTCAATACTGATGGAGGAAATCATCTATAAGGGTTGTGAGTTTGAATCCCACCCGAGTAGCCTTTGGATTTCCGCAGAACTTGGTGCAAGGGTAAAACCAAAATAATACTCTTTATCCCTGATGCAATGATTTTATCAACTAAATCACATTTGAAGAGCAAATGAATTTGATTAAAGGCAGGGTATACTTTGTAGTTGTCAAAGACCAGTGTCCTGGTGTATCCCAACATATGCATAAAATAACCACACTGTGAAAATTTGGGCTCAATCGGTCATTGAAAATTGCAGGAAAATAATGAAAGAAAAACCCACCCTTGTTGTGCAGAATTGTATATTTTCAGATGCCTGTAAAAAGGCTTTAAAACACATCCCCCCCCCCAACAAACAAACCCCATGGCATTCGGCAGGGGATTTCACCGAATTGAGTCACACAATTAATGAAAACATGAAATCCAAAACCGCTGACATATTTATAATTTTTGTTTCTCCCTCGTCTTCAAAAGTTACTCAGCATTACTGATGACTCCTGACAAACAGTCACACAGGCACGTTCAAATACAAATGTATTATCACCAACTATTTGTTTTTCTACCTGCTGCGCGAGCCGCTCTCTCTCCTTTTCCAGCATGTAGGTGACGTCATCCCCCTGGGCCGTATCATGGGCATGTTTTCTCTTCTCTTCCTCCAGCTCCGTGACCATCTAAAAAGCAAAAACCCCAAAGAGAGAGAAAAGTCATGGAAAAATTAGCCGCAAAATGCAATTGGGTAAATATCCACTGAGGGACCGTTTGTGCTAAATTGGATGGGGTCTTTTGAAAAACAAGTCATTAATGAATGACATCTGTGGTGGATCCACCGCACTTCCATATTCTCAAGGAAGCTTTCTATTTACACGCCGTTGTACTGTGATAGCTCTCTAGATGGTGTTAATTTAAATACATCCTCTGCAACACTGAGCTTTCAGAATGCAGTGTTCAAAAAAAAACTTAGAGTAAACAGCTATGTACAGGCCTGGAATTTCATCTCTGAGAGGGCAAGGCCATTTTCATTTTGCAAAGGACACTTAAAGTGGAAAGTCTTCCAAGAGGCTCAGAGGCAAAGACCGGGTCAACAGAGGCCATGGCCTCCATGTAACTCCAGGCTTGCAGCAGCTTAAAATATGAGCGCACCAGAACTAAAAACCAGGAGATGGGGTTTGTGGGATTTTGGGGGGTAATAGAGGGCAGTTCATCATTTATCACCAGATGAAAGCATTCTGAAAACAATCAGTTTACAAAGCACTTAAGTTCAGACCAACTGCTCGGCCTATCCCTGACAGGGGTAACCAATTAAGAGTCCATGAGTAAGACAATGACGCTAACATAAGGGACAAAGTATCAGCATCAGGGCGACAGATGATCTAATCTTTAAATTCCCAAGCTGGGGTCCAACCCCTCAGATTGCCAAGTGGTTATTACCCCCTGTAAACTCCGACCTGCTTTTTTTTTCTGTGACAGAATGGTTGAAGTAGGAAAAGACATAAACTGTGTACTGCAACATGGCAATCTCGACACCCCTTGTAAATAACCTTGTACCACCAAGTTGACGAGGCATTTGCAGGCCTAATATGATACTAGCTGTTCTGCATTAGCCTTTGAGAAAGACACTGCTAGAGTCATTAACCCTAGCCTGCATTTATACCATAGGTTAGTTTGGTTGGTAGACAGTTTGCAAACAGATACTTTTCTCATTTCCGACTGTTCTGCTCTATGCTGATGTGTGATGGACTCTAGTGCTTTATGAGTCCTATGTAAAAAGTAATATTACACAGGCTCTATGGGTAGGATTCGAACCCAAACCCGCAACTTCCCAAAGGGTTTGAAGGTTGCATATTTCCAGAGAGAGGTATTTGTTCGTTTTTTCCAAACAACTCCTAACAGCACGGAGTATACAGTGCCTCATCATACACTACTCCTAACAGCATGGAGTATACAGTGCCTCATCATACACTACTCCTAACAGCATGGAGTATACAGTGCCTCATCATACACTACTCCTAACAGCATGGAGTATACAGTGCCTCATCATACACTACTCCTAACAGCATTGAGTATACAGTGCCTCATCATACACTACTCCTAACAGCATTGAGTATACAGTGCCTCATCATACACTACTCCTAACAGCATTGAGTATACAGTGCCTCATCATACACTACTCCTAACAGCATTGAGTATACAGTGCCTCATCATACACTACTCCTAACAGCATTGAGTATACAGTGCCTCATCATACACTACTCCTAACAGCATTGAGTATACAGTGCCTCATCATACACTACTCCTAACAGCATGGAGTATACAGTGCCTCATCATACACTGCTCCTAACAGCATGGAGTATACAGTGCCTCATCATACAATACTCCTAACAGCATTGAGTATACAGTGCCTCATCATACACTACTCCTAACAGCATGGAGTATACAGTGCCTCATCATACACTATTCCTAACAGCATGGAGTATACAGTGCCTCATCATACACTACTCCTAACAGCATGGAGTATACAGTGCCTCATCATACACTACTCCTAACAGCATGGAGTATACAGTGCCTCATCATACACTACTCCTAACAGCATTGAGTATACAGTGCCTCATCATACACTACTCCTAACAGCATGGAGTATACAGTGCCTCATCATACACTACTCCTAACAGCATTGAGTATACAGTGCCTCATCATACACTACTCCTAACAGCATTGAGTATACAGTGCCTCATCATACACTACTCCTAACAGCATTGAGTATACAGTGCCTCATCATACACTACTCCTAACAGCATGGAGTATACAGTGCCTCATCATACACTACTCCTAACAGCATGGAGTATACAGTGCCTCATCATACACTACTCCTAACAGCATGGAGTATACAGTGCCTCATCATACACTACTCCTAACAGCATTGAGTATACAGTGCCTCATCATACACTACTCCTAACAGCATGGAGTATACAGTGCCTCATCATACACTACTCCTAACAGCATTGAGTATACAGTGCCTCATCATACACTACTCCTAACAGCATTGAGTATACAGTGCCTCATCATACACTACTCCTAACAGCATTGAGTATACAGTGCCTCATCATACACTACTCCTAACAGCATTGAGTATACAGTGCCTCATCATACACTACTCCTAACAGCATTGAGTATACAGTGCCTCATCATACACTACTCCTAACAGCATGGAGTATACAGTGCCTCATCATACACTGCTCCTAACAGCATGGAGTATACAGTGCCTCATCATACAATACTCCTAACAGCATTGAGTATACAGTGCCTCATCATACACTACTCCTAACAGCATGGAGTATACAGTGCCTCATCATACACTATTCCTAACAGCATGGAGTATACAGTGCCTCATCATACACTACTCCTAACAGCATGGAGTATACAGTGCCTCATCATACACTACTCCTAACAGCATTGAGTATACAGTGCCTCATCATACACTACTCCTAACAGCATTGAGTATACAGTGCCTCATCATACACTACTCCTAACAGCATTGAGTATACAGTGCCTCATCATACACTATTCCTAACAGCATGGAGTATACAGTGCCTCATCATACACTACTCCTAACAGCATTGAGTATACAGTGCCTCATCATACACTACTCCTAACAGCATTGAGTATACAGTGTCTCATCATACACTACTCCTAACAGCATGGAGTATACAGTGCCTCATCATACACTATTCCTAACAGCATGGAGTATACAGTGCCTCATCATAGTACTCCCAACAGCATGGAGTATACAGTGCCTCATCGTACACTACTGTTGGACATCACTTCTGATATCTATCATTCAAATACCATAGTGGATGACAGTTATGGATGATATTGAATGGTCAGATAGTAGGAGGGTTGACTTTGTGCTGTGTATGCATTCACCACATAATATTGCAGGCTGGCATAACTGATCTATCAATGCAAACCACAGTGGAGGGTATTGAAGGTCTAATAGTCAGAGGTTAAGAGGTGCAACCTTACTCGCAACTTTCACTTTCTTATGCACTTTACAGCAGTATACCCACAGCAAAAATGTTCAGAACTATTTGTGCAATGCGTAGTGCCAGTCTTAGGGAGAAATAACACCCAGACACCCCCAGACCTCTCTGCAGTAAAATCAATCAACCAGCCCCACAAACCTTGTTTACACACACTCAAACACACACAGCCTCATTCACCCAAAGTCAATACAAAACTCAAGAAGCGGAGTCGAGTGCTTGGATTTCTTAGCTAGAAGTGAAATGAATCAAGTATTATTACATTAGTAGACTAGGGAAAGTGTGTGGATGAGCAGACAGCTCTCGGCCAATCAGATTGACTGTACTGAGAGCAGACCGTGTACACTTTTCATAAAATGTCAGTTACCAGTCTGTTTCACATCAATAGTTTCCACTGAACTATACATTAACAGTATTGAAGGATATTTTCATCATACTTTGTCGTACACTTTACAAGAAAACAGCAAGCGAATTCAGTTTTTAATGCAACAACATCAAATGGAAATTTTCAATTCAGATTTTTAAAAGTTTCCTTGAACAATTTCCAAAAGATACGTCACCTGAGGCTGAATACATTTAAAGATTCAAAGTACCATTCAAAATGACGACTTAAGTCACAACAGTCACATTTGTAATCATTCACACAAAACACAACCAAAATGAGGCTGAAAGAATAAACAGTCTGGTACCTTTTATGTATCAACATTCTAGTCATTACTGTGGTCAGGGACTCAGACAGACAACCCAGACAGACAACCACAGGGTCCACACAGACTGTTAGTTGTACAAACCTTAGCATGGCTTTCCTTTAAGCTCTTGACCTGGGCACTCATCTCTACCTCAGCCTTCTTGTGTTTAGCCACCATGGCTTCCAGGAAGGCCAGAGCATTGCTACTCCCCTGGTCTTCCTTGTCATCCTCCCCATTACTGCTGTTATTGGTATTCCCATTACCATCTACATCCCGTCCCAGGGCGGTGTATGGGTTGGCTACAGTGTACCGCTGCTGGCTATTAGAGGGTCGAAGAAGCTTCGTTCGCTCGGCCTGAAGGAGAGACAAACCATTATAAATACATGATAACAATTTTGTAAAGAGCCTGAAATACAACCACTATGAGTGGTTCGGGATAAACTATTCATTCCATTTTGGGATGCTTATTTGCTTTACATTAGACACAGGTCAGTATTTTAAATCTGCCTTAAGCAACAGAGTTGGTCATATCCCTGTATTGTGGCAACCCAGTTTAACCGATATCAGGCATGTTTGTTTGGGACCAATGGGCCTTATCACGCCACTATCTTAGAGGTAAAACCATGATGAAACAATGGAAAATGTACATCTTGTACGTGCTGGCACAGAAAATGAGCCAATAAGCAACCTTCTTTTGACCTCTAGCAGAGGGCACCCAACTCAAATGACATCATGTGCATTCGGTCTACACTAACAGATCAGAACACAGAAATGTGATGCCCCATGCCAAAATCAGACACTTCTCGGAAATAGTGGAATGGCATTAACAGTAAAGACAACCAAAACATCAGCCTTAATATTGTAGTATGTTGAGAAATACTTGTACTTATTATACCTTACAGGTCTTAATTAAGTGTCTTTCAGGGGCTCTCATTCAAATCGTTTTGATCAGCTTATTTGCCCAGGTTTGAACTTGAGCCGGAAGCGCCTGGTTTTGGCATGGGGTGCCACAAATCATAAAAATAAGCCCATACTACATGTAGAATAGTCATACATACAGCAATAAACAAACTTGCAACACAACAGTACAAGAAAAAAGGAATGTTACTTTTACTTTAAAAAGAAAAGAGAAGAAAAAAGGAGAGAGCAGATTTGACATATTTGGCTGAATTGCATCTCATTCTGCCAGTACCTTGATTCTGTTTACCCAAGTCATGTAACCATCTGGTGCTCCCAAATCAACACCGTGACTAACCCGCCTATCAGTGCCATTTATCACATCTACTCTTGTCATATATCTCACTTTACGAACCGAGGCGCTCAAATTTAATAACCCGAAGAAAAAAAATGTCTGACACCAAGATTCTGAGATACATTATAGGATTAAGATGTCATATTAGATTGTCAGCTTAGTGTGTGTAGTTTAAAGTGGGGCTCTAACCTCAGAGAAAATTATGTCAAATGCTTGTTAGAATATCATGGGAGTAGAAACATTCAATCTTGGAGGGTCATGAAGGCCACAGAGGGCACTGTCGTCATTGCCCTGTTCTTGGCCTTGGTGCCACCTTAAACTTTCTGATTTTCTTATGGAAGTTTCCTTTCTATGCTTGAAAGTTAACAAGAAGGAAAATCCCACTCCCAGCCAGGCTATGGAACATGTACCTGAAGCTGGAAAAATTGCAAAGCACGTTCTACTTCTACTCTGCAAGAGCAGGGGTTGATTTCACAAAGACCAAAGATTAATCTTAAACTTTGAACGCGAACTCATATGAAAGATGAATCTTAGCACTTTGTGGAATCAAGCGCTGGATGATACAGTCCAAAGATACAAATAAACACGCACTGAGTCCACGCACCAAGTCCAACAATGCTACAGTGGACCACTACCCAACAGGCCACACACAGTCTGTACGGACGATGAACACGCAGACGCCCATGCAAGCTCCATGAATGGATGGTGCTTGGACAGACTCCATGTTCTCAGACAAATAAGACAGCCATGCAATCAGGGCTAGTCCTGGGCAAATATTTTCACCCCATTAATGTTGACTTGTCATGAGTACTGCCATTGCTGTTTTCCTTCCCTCATCCTACATGTCTAACCTAAGACATCATGACCAGCCAGCAAGACGGCAACACTAGTCTTATAAGAGATCCCATCACTTTCTTTAGTATCAGACAGTTTGATTATTCCAGGAATGAACTTCCCTTATCTGTGATTGATGAACACTGAACATAAATTACTTGTACACATTTGAAGGGTTTGCCCTTAACTTTTTAGGTGCCTAGCCAGCCGGGCCTGCTCACTTGTCATTTGATTAGTCGTCAGCTTTTTCACTAGTCCATACTTTGTAATAAATAGGGATGCTTTTCAACACTGAACCAGCCAGACGGACCACTTAGAATGAAGTTTGGCTGGTCCTCAGGTGTTTTAACTGGCATTTGGCCAGGGGACCAGCGTTAAGTGAAAGCGCTGACATGATCAGAAGGAATGACACTGGCAAAAAAGGGAAAACCACATTTTTAAAATACGCAACATGATAGATGTGTGCAAAAGTCAAAGGGAGACTAAGTTCAATATTATATGATGTATAAGATAAAAGACCTCAGTAACCTGCTAGGCCGGTGAACATCTAGAGTGTGTGAGATTTGTAAGATTGAAAACTTTCAGGACTGGAGTTACACGGAGGCCTTGGAGGCCATGGCCTCTGGTTCCTTGGTCTCGGCCTTGGTGCCCCTTCAAAAGTTTCCCATCAACTTTAAGATTTTCCACTGGTGCCCTTTGCAAAATGAAAATGGCCTACCCTCTCAAAGATGAAATTCCAGGCCTGAACTTTGCATGAAAGCAATCTTGAATCTTAGGTTTGAGGTAACACTATAGTGTCCAGTAATTTACATAAGTCTCCTTTATGAGTTGTAGTGGTTCTGATAGGAACCAGTGGTGTACTAGTTCAACATTTTGGATCAGTATGCTCTTGATCATCTTTCCCTCCTGAAGATAAACAGAGCATACGGATCAAAACTAGCGAGTTCTTCCATTACCAGTCCTTTTCAGACCAACCACAGAAGATTCTATCAACAGTTCCACTGCAAACATTAGTTTCACAATACTTTTATTCTTACATCTAAATAATTTTATTATAAAACTCCCCTCTTTAGAACGAAACCAAAATGTTTCTGACTACTCAACCCAAAACTGTCTTCATAAACTCAATCTGAGACATGTATAATCCTGTTACAAACAATAATATTGGCTTAGAGAACTAGATATCTGCCCAGTAGACACATAGTCTCAAGTAGAAAATCCTGCCCATAGGCAACTTCCAAATTGATAACAATATTCAAATGCCATTTTCATGAACCAGCTACTGATCTATAAAAACAATAATTATACCAAAAATAAAAGAGTAACAAAACATACAAGCATTTCCAACTTTCCAACTACCAGCCAAGCTGTGATGACAACATTCGAAGACAATAATGTAGAATGAACAGTCTTGGTGATTATTGAACAATTCAGTCTGAAAGCTTTCAATTATGAACTTTATGACAGGATAGCTCAGTTGGTAGAGTGCCAGCCATTAGTTGGGAGGTCTCAGGTTCAAATCCTGATCTACTCAATTTTTCTTTACTCAGTCCCAAATTAATTAAAATTTCCCTTGTGGTTTATTACTTGAACTTTACAACAGTTCAGATCATCTGGAGAAATATTTCCGCCGATCATCTGGAGAAACTATTTGAAAACCCCCAAAGTTACCATAGCTTTGATTTGCCTGATATGAATACATGTAAACACAATCCCTGACAGAAAAGAAAAAAAAAATTGATCAAAATCACCGTTGAATAAATTACATTTGTAGCATTTGAGCACACATTGAATGTACACGACTATCGTGACTAAAGGTAAAATGTGACAACCGTTTGGTTCAACTTTTCACAGGTTGGTTAGACAGTGACAATCGACTGTATTCTTGAACATGTTGGGGCCGCTCTCAGTGGCAAATTTCCTTACATCACAATCACAGTTCTATCTTATTTTGACTGCCAGTATGTTGTTTTCTTGTATCAATGGGCAAACAGATAATAATGATAACAACAACGAAAAAACTTGTTTTACTTGTTTTGCATCAAGAAAATTTGGTTCACAGATGCCCTCACACGGTCAAAATACTGCAAATTAGAGGATGGAGTGGATTGAAATACTTATTCCCCAAAAGAGGTTTGTACCTTCCCTTTAATGCTTACTGCATCATATGTGCCTCTGTACTGACTCCATCTGATTTCATTAGAGATCTGATTCAATTACTGACCTTATCTAATAAGTCACTGTTCAATTTTAATGATCATGCACTGTAGGTCCATGCGCTGGGTCCATGCGCTGGGTCCACAGCGCGACCCACCTGGGCTCCATGGTGCTATGTCTATTGACCCAAACGACTACGGTCGTTTAATCATGAGAGGAAATCAATTAAGCAAGGTTAAATGACCAACCACGTTAGTGTAGTAATCAAGCATGCTTGATTATTGAGCTCTCATGGCCCAGTGAATTTAAATAGGGACGATAGATACAACCTTAATATGTAAATCATATCTAGTTAAGTTCAGTATTTAACAGACCATTCAATGTTGTTGCCGATACGATAGCTGTGTGAACAATTTTAATTGAAGTTTAAATGAGGAGTATGTTCCACTTTGAGGGGGAAATACAAGAAGACAAAAGTTGTTACAAAGTTGTTACAAACTACGTAATAATGTACTATTATTTAAATGATTAATTTATTACGTTTTTAATTCTTACTTTATAGTCCCAAAGACCAAGTTGTAGGCCCTATATTTGTCATGGATTCACCCCTCTAAAACAACAACACTGCATGCAGTTGAAAAAAATAAGACATTTACGTTATGGGTGTGTATGTGTGCAATGTGCAGTACACATGTTTTCTAAAAGATTTAACTACATGTATGTATAGTAATATTTGCACCATGGAAAGAGAATACTATCCAGCTACCATCACAAGGCAATCTCCTGTCTAGTTGTAGAGACATCTGCTCAATAATGCAGGGGTTGTTGTTCCAATCCCACCCATGTACCTTGCAGCTTTTCTCCTGTATTGTAGTAGTCAGAAGCTCAGTGCTTATCACACATTAGTATTTTAAAGTAAAACTACAACAGAATATTTTAGTGAGATTTGTTAGTGGTATAAGAACTCTTTCATTGTTTTTTTTTTTTCGTTGTGGAAAAAGTGATCAAATTCTCAAGAAGTGGTGACATTGTTTATGCTTTCAGTGATTTATCCACTTCAAACTTTGTTTTTATTGTGACAAATCTAATGGATAAAAATGTGCTAAAGGAATGACTTGTCATCCAATAAAAATTCCAAAAATGTTTTCAAACTCCAGCTTCCAGATCTTCATATCTAAGCCAAATTTCACTTTTTACCAAAATGACCGAGTTGTATCTTTAGTCATGTCGTTCTTATGTCAGTTTTGATTCATGTTAAATTATCTGAAGATGAGTTGTTATTATTGCCAATAGTGATTTGTATTGTGACATCACACTTTGATTAGCAATCAAAATTGATACACATCTTAAAATCAATCTTAGCTTTTTGTGAAATTAAGCCGAGAATAAACTACTTTTGTTTACATTGTGTAACTATTTACTGATTGTTTTGCTTTGGACTACTTCAAATCTTAGATTATTCCATCATGATTTCAAAGTTTGTTAAGCAACAGTTTAAACTTTGTTTTTAAAAGTGAACCCACTTCTAAAATGAGTATGCGGCGTGCGCCTACTGTTTCTGAGGATGCTGCCAATGTTGACTTGATCTTCATCTTCATCTGGACTGTTATTATCCGTGTGTCAATTAAAAGAGTTCCAGCCAAGCATAACGTGTCAGTATGTCATCGCATTTCATCAATATAGCAGTCTGGCTTCAACAGAAGTAATGAGGGGTAACCAAAAGGTCAGCTGGGGTCAGGTATCCAACACCAGTAGACTTGTAACAGTCCATACTGTATTTACATAATATTTTCCGTGATGCCAACTTGCTGAAGTAAAATTGCTTCCAGGTAATTTGTGAATGGTATGTAATGGACTTGCCAAATGGCATTATGTTTCAGTATTTTGCCTGTATGCCAAACATACACTCTTTGCATTAGATGCACTGTATTAGACTTCTGCTAGTCAAGTTGTGAAGCCAGGGTTACATGTACATGTACATGTACTAGTGGAGTGCACACACATGCATCTAAAACCCAGTCCACATGGTATTCATGTGTCCATTGTTTATACTTCTAGTTAACTTTTCTTTGATCTGCCCCAAATTATTCAAAATTTACCCAGTCAGTTCCCTTGGGGTTTATTACTTGTTCCCAGGTTGTATTGTTAAACTTGGGTATGATCCCTGGTTATACCGCAGTTACAGAATGAATGGCTTCTGACTGGCACCCCCCCCCCCCTTGAACAAAGATATTGACAAAACAGGGAGACTGCCAACATTAGGGCTCGATATCTCAGTTGGTAGAGCGCCAGCACTTTAATCTGTAGGTCATAGGTTCAAGTCCAGCTCTAGTCAATTGGTTTCGTTTAACCCAAAATTGTTTATACCTGTTAACAGTCAATACATTGATGAATTTGAAATGAAAAAAAATTGGTACATTGGAAAAATGCCCCCCCCCCCCATAATAAAATTATTTTTTCTCCAACTTTCACATTCGTTGGCTTTGCCGCACCATTTCAAATTTCATGAGTCAATTATGTATATCAAAACTCATTAAAAAAAAACTCCAAAGAGAACAGAAGTTAATAAATGATGCCATGTTAAATTTTTGAGAGAAACCTGAAACACACTTGTGTATCATCCAGAGGGAATTGCTTGCTAAAATGAATGGCCACAATGTGTGACAATGCACGTATTTAGGTAATGTACAATACTTATCATTGAGCAATTGTAAATATTATCGGATTCAATCTTTTGACTGGACAGCAGGCCCCAGGCCAGGATTTCAGCTTCAGAAAAAATAACTTATGACCACACTAGCCTAACGGTCTTGTAATACATTTAATTAAAAAGTGAACATGTTAGCTTTATAAGTCTATTAAATATCTTTCAATTCTGTTGAGTATCAAAACATGCTAATGAGATAAACCCTTTGTGTTTGTTCAAAGTAAAAATACAAATATTTTGATTCTAGTCTTGTAACAAAAGTCTGGTCACATATAAGTGCAATTTTGTGGATTTCCCCACAAATTCAAGCCCTGATGGTGAATATATACATGTAGACCGGTGTACACATGCTGTGCATAATCCTATAGTAAAAAGTATTTATTTGTGTATGAATACAGCCAGCAATTGTTTCATATTTTTGAGATTACGTTCAACTATGCAGGTACAGTGTTGTAAGCAGTTGGGTAACTGTGTTGATAAGTTAAGTACAACTGCACAAAATATGACTGGTTTGGAAGTGTCAAGTTACAAAATCAAAACGAAAGGGTTCTGAGCTAAAAGGGTTTGATTCTACCCCTTAGTGCTCAGCCGAATATTGAGGGTTACTTAATGCTATTTAATTATTAAACCAAATCAAAAACATGTTTAGTTTCAATTCGATAGCTCACTGTCCTGATTATAAAGCTCATACCAGTTCCAATCCTCCAGAGAAATAATTTCCACTGAAGTGCTGTCAAACTTGAGGGAACAGTATTTGGACATTTCTGCAATCAAGATAAGGCCCATGTAAAATGTTCACAAGATTCCTGACAAATCATACGCCGTTATTTCACTAAAATACATGTGTATCACATCCATTTAATGAAATTTGCACTGGTTGGTTGGATGGTGCCGTTTAATGAAAAATAGAGGATGGAAACAAATTTACTCTTCCCCAAAACAACAAAGTACTCTAAACAGGTGGAATAACATTCTCAATTGAAGCGATCAGCAACACGCATACATGTTCTTAACCACTGTACATGATATGAAGTCTGGTGGAGTAAAATTTCTTGGGATTTGTAATGAAGCTGGTAGGTGGCCTTGCAGCAATTTATTCTTGCACTATGAAACAGTTAAATCTGAATGCACAAAGTTAATTGTTTAGTTTTACACGCACCATAAAATACTGGCCAATTTTCCTTTTGCATCTTATTACATTTCTCCACACCTCCTATGACGCTCAGCTCTGGGCAGGCTAACCATTACCATTAACTTCTCACCGGGGGTGTTGGGGCATTTGAAGTGGCTTGAGACGCTGATCGCAGATGTGTGATTAGTGAGGCTGGGTACAGCCAGAGTGTGATATCTTATGACTCAGCATGTTTTACTGAACCCCTGTGGGTCGTAGGGTGCTTGGTTCTGGGCTGGTAAATGACAATTCTTAGGGGGTTAACTGCTCATCTAACATTATTTCTGCATCAAATCATAACTTGGTGTTGAATCTAAACCCCTTGGGTTATCAGGGAGAAGCCCTTGGCAGGTCAATGTGAGGCTAACAGCACTTCTAACATCAGTCCAACTTGACACCATTTTCTCCATCTTCTTTGTCACACACATGGTATGTGGATTCCCAGTCCAACCATTCTTTTCTCCATGATACAACACACATCAGAGAGTTAGAATTCTTCAGGGTCTACTGCTTTCCTTAAATTCTTTCTACATCATTCCTTGTGGCTGAACTAGAGTGCAACCCACAAAACCAAGCCCCATGGGTCAACTAACACAGCTTCTTGGCTGATGAGTGACATTTCAGTTGAAGGTGGGGGAAGGAAGAAGGGTAGGGGCAGCTTGTGGTAAACTGCTTGTGTAACTTCAGGTCATCTTTATGAGGTTGCTGCACCATGGGTCATCAGGGACCAGCCCCAGAGATGTGCCCAATTTTGTAGATGTATTAGAAGTAGACAACAGCATGTCTCTGCAGAGTAAAATATCCTGGCCAGGCACACACAAACAAATACCTGACATGTTTTGACTGGAAACATTTTCTGCTGCATGCCAATTTATGTACTCAAGCAGTCCCCAGAAAGTCTCCCTGAGGTTCCCAGAAACTTTCTCCAGGGATAAAGACAACTCCTTAGAATATTCTGAATATTCTTATCTTGTTGTCATTTTACCATTTCAACTTTTCGCTGGTACTGTTTTTAAAAGACCTCTTTACATGTGCACAGTGTGTTGAGATAATTGTACAATGTATGTGGTGCACTGAAAACAATAAATGATTAGATTAGATTACAGTTGAATATTTGGTTGCTATATTATAATATTTCTGCATCTTCCTTGGAGTAATACATGGAGAATGATAATGACAGTCACAGTGCGATCACGCAGAAAAAAGGAGAGAAAATAATACAGGTCTATCAAGCAAGGACAAAGTTAGCTTCTTGATATAAATCCACAGTCTATCAATGGATAACTTTGCAGTAAACATTACAGACTTACATTACACTCACTGAATAAATTGATTACCAAATTGACTGATTCAATTTCAAAGGCGGCATCATTTGATGAACTATTGTCGCTACCATGCACATTCCCCCCAACACTAGGCAATCATGGTAATGGAGAATTCCACTGTAAGGCCCCCTGAAACTAGTCAACACTTTTAGGCATGGGTCATAATGTTGTGTTCCCTGATATGACATCCATTAATGTCACAGACATTGTTTGCACACAGTGAGACGATCAAATTCACGCATAGTTGATGATTCACTTTAGCTATTAGGGCTCCTCATGAATACAATGTATGAAACTTTGCGTCACCTACACATACATTGAGCGTGGTGATGAGTGCATTCAAAGTGATTAACGAGGCGAAGAATATTGCACTGTTTGTTGAATTTACTGCAGGAAACATACATATACATATATAGCCAGTGTGCAACTTCTTGCGCATTGCAGTAATAATAATCATATTGTTGCATCGTGAACCAACATGCTTTGTTGTGTTGAGAAATATCTTCTTTTCCCCCCTTCATTTTGTTAAATGGGCTCATCCTAGGGCCTGGGGAGGGGTGGAGGTGCTGAGGAGTCAACTAAGTTCCAACAGAAGCAGTTTCTCATGTTGATTCTTGACTACCTATGATATCAAAACCTTTTTGAAACTTAAGAAATATTTTTCTCTGCCACTATGGTTTGGGGAAACCATTAACACTTTCATGAAAACTGCAATGGATCCCTTTCTTTACAGTGTCATTTGCATACAACGGTACAGGAACCACTAGCCAAACCCTCTTGTCAATGACAGTTATAAATGCAGGTATACTGTACTTTTAATATTAAGTTGACCTTTATTATTTTCTAGTAGGCTATGAATTTTAAAACAGCCTTGGAATCTGTTGCCCTTATCAGCACTATCGCCCCCGTGACAACTTGAGGTAGACCTTCAGATGTTTAACAAAGTTATCCCTTATAGTATTATACTATCTTCTCCAAGACTCTTTACCAGCAACCAAACTATAGGAAAACACTCTAGGAAGGCACAAGGGGATGCACCACTTCTAGAGGGCACTTCTGACCAATTAAAACTGTATTTACCATTTGCATTTGTCATAAATAAGCTCCTTTTCAGTGCACTTGTTATGCCATTTACTATTTTTTTAAAAGCTAATCTGATGCGAGTGTAAAAACAATTACATTGTTTGTGTGTAAATGGAAAAATAGTATTAGAAATACAATGAAATTATCACATTAAAGCTTATAAATTGTAACATTTTATTTTAACCTGATAATGTTTAATCTAAAAAAAAGTAAGTCAAGATTTCAAATGGGGGGGGGGGGGTGGGACACATAAATTGGGAAGCATGTCCCCTCACCCTAGTTACACCACTGCACTGGTCTTTAAGTGAGCAAGCAAGCTTGCATTGTGGTGGAACCATAATCCAGGCAGACATTACCTGCTGAAACTGTATTTGTACATGTACAAATAAAGTACAGTGGGGTCGATGGAGGTTTGAAACTGTAAATGTCAGCTTATGTTCTTCTTTATCCCATTGCTGTAATTCTAGCGACGATTTCCAACAGGGGGATCCATTTGTTTGAATATTTATCTTTTTTTAAAGCGGGTAGTTTATTTCACAAAATAACCAATCACAGGCTCTTACTCAGAGGATGACGGCATATAACACACAATCCATTCTTTATATTAGATGTATTGCTCAGACCACAGCATTCTTGTGGACTTTGAACTTTCATTTACAGCAAAGCAAACTGATCAAAAAAGTTGAAAACGTGTTCAAAGGCTAACCGAGAACACACTTTTCATTGGTTTGGGGGGAAAATAAGCAATCTCCACACAGCAGCTGGAAAAAAATATAGAAAGGCTGTCCTTTTTAATCAATGCACAACAACATTCACAACACACCACCCCCATACCTGTATTTCCTATTTCAACCTGACAATTCCAACTTCCAAAATATTAAAAAAACCTTCCCCTACAATAAATCTCCTTTAATAATTCCTTGGTGAGTGATTCAGCCTTAAAATATTAACGATGACCACTGAGATACACCAGTACTTCAAACAAGAAACAACGTTCGTCCGTACAACTCAGCTTCTTCCAGATGATAAATGACAGCATGGGATTTTCTATTACCAGCATTTTCCATGAATTATTCCTAGAGGTGATGGCATAAATCGTAGCCAAGGTTGTCAGAGACAGAGGGCCAGAGATCAGTCATGGAATCAAGGAATAAGGTGGGAGGCTTCTTTGGTTCCCATGAGCACTTTCTCTCATTAGCCATCAGGTGTCCTGCTTGCCCTAATAGTCACATTAATTTACCCGAGGCTAGAAATGACCCGCTGTATTTGACAATAGTTGGGATGGCTATGGCCCTGCAGGTAGAAACAAAGTCTTTGGTTTGTAGATGGAAGCAAAGTCATTAGGAAGCATCCCACATCCTGCCTGTATCTCTTTCGTTGTGTTGGGTGTTTTTTGCTTATTTGGTTTTCAAATTGTTTCCCTTTTTAGGTTTTGGGCTTCAGTTCAAACACTTGTTTTCTCAAAGTTTTTGATTTACATGTTATTTTTATTTACTCATTTATTATTATTTTTTGTTACTATTATTAATTATTTATCTAAAAAAAACTTTTCTAGGCGAAGTGTTATTTAAAATATGTTTTTATAATTATTTATAGTTATTATTATTAATGTTAATAATTTGGGGTTGAACAAAGACAAATTGACTAGAGCAGGACTTGAACCAACGACCTCAGGATTAATGTGCCGGCGCTCTACCAACTGAGCTATCTAGCCCTATGTTGGCGGTCTCCCTATTTTATTACTAGCTTTAATTTTATTATTTTATTTACTATTTATTTATTTATTTATTTACTTATTATTTATTATTGGGGGTTTCGGCCATCAGCCGAAACCACCTTTGTTTTCGTCGAGATTTTTATTTTATTTCACTATTATTATTATACTTCTTTCCGAAATAGTCTCATAGCATTTACACGTGAAATTTGTTACCGTTCGATCTCAGGAACTATAGTCTTAAAAGACACAAACAATACACCAAATGAAAGCCTGTGCTCTAACTTAGATCAAGCAGCAGTTCGATCGAGGGTTTTTAATCATCTGTTGACGATATTAACGATTTAAAAACACGTATCGTCAACAAAGCATGATCGTCGTGTGTGTGTACATTGCACGTAATTTACGCTGTACATCGCATACGGCCATCACTCCACACAGCCATTGCTTCTCACGATGCATCGTAACACCTGCACACGGCCAGACCCACACAGCCCATAGTCCACGCGCATGGCATCGTTCGACCTTTGTACCGTTCATTTTGGTTCGCTGCTTCGCTTCTACAGTTAACGGTGCACCTGTATAGCGCCCTCTTGTTTGTGGAGAGTCCTCGAACCTTATACGGAAGTGTTTTGGGATATTAGTAGCGGTTTGTTCTCGCACAATTTCATTGCATTCTCCCACCACAATTTATTTCAAGGTCTGTGCGGTATAGCTTATTAATTACTTTATCATTGGTATGGTAGTTTATTATTTACAATTATTTAAAACTTTATATCGTCTGAACCATAAAGAAAAAGAGTTATAATTTTTGTACCGTCTTGTTGCTTATAACAAAGTTCGTACGAAAAACGTGTTTTCATCATCGTGATGTCATCAGGTGTCAAATTAATTGTTAGATTAATTCAACATTGACAACAAAGCCGAAACCCCAGTGTTTGTTCGTTACAAACTCGTTTCTAGTTATTTTTATTGTCATTGTTTTATTTGGGGTAGGGATTGGTTTGTAACTTATGATGCATGATTGATTGATTGATTGGTTGGTTGATACAATGATATATTCAAATACAAATACAAGTGCATGTATATCATTAGCTGCCATGAAGTATCGTTGTAATGGACACACATGGAAGTGAGTAATCAGGTCATTGTACAGACAGAAAATAGAGTGAAGATCAAACAACCCCAGACCACTTTCTGTGCCACGGTCTCAAAAGAAGTTTGCTTCCCTGTTGGATGACATCAAGATTCAAATTCATAGAATGTATGCACAAGTATGAACAGGGATAGCTTGGATGGTTTATCTAGCAGTATCATGCTTTATGCAGACATGTCATTTGTTGTACATTCTACTGTGGGTGAATGTTACAGGCATCGTGCCGTCAGGAGGGCTTATGTCTGTCTGCCCATGGTCTGCCTGACATCCAACAATACAACGTGTACTTAAAGTTTAATATCATCCAAATTAACAACATTTATGACCAGGACAACAGTCTAGATAATAACTACATCCATTAAGAGAGTAACTCTTGTCCGAGTTTAATTTCACTCTATTAGGTGTTCACTTGTACACGATGTGTCATAAACTGATAGACTTCACACACAAACATTCATTTGAATAATTAGAAGTGACAGCACAGAATTAACTAGAGTACAATGACCAGAAACTCTGTTGGGTTTACTACTAGGTATTCAATTTGCGTCTAGCTTTATTAATAGTGAGAGTATAGGGGCCTTCCAAAGCTTTTCATACTTTCATGGTCATACAACCAATACAAGGTTGAAAGGATGAGGAGAAGGATTTGGGCCATTAGTCATATTGGGAAAACCAGGAGGATTTAGAAGGATTTGTGCCCCTTGGGGTGTAGTTAACTCCCAACTTCTGAAGGATATAGGAGGATTTGTACTCAATGTATTTTAAAAGCAAATGAGCCTACTCTGTAAGGGTAAAGTATTAACAAGGCTTGATGTGTTTTGCTCAGGGCCCAGTTTCATAAAACAGCTTCAGCAAAAAAGTTGCTCAAAATTATGCTTACCAGAATAGCATTACCAGCCAAAATATAATGTCTCATGTAGCACCTGTGACTGGTATCCTGTTTATTTTGGCTTTGCAAAAGAATTGTAAGCAATATACTCTGCTTTAAAGCACTTCACATCAGATGACATCTTTATCCACAAATAGTTTACTGATAGACAGACGGCGATTTTTATCCGTCCAGTTTTTCCAGTGTGCAACATGTTTAGGCAGGCACCTACAATGATACGCTTTGTTTCACCCGCACAACAGGTTCTGGAAAACATGCCTTGTAAAATCCCTTTCTGGGGGTTATTGTGTAACCCTCGATTCCAGCCCTTTGTCTTGTTGTTGAACAAATGTGGCATACAAGAATGGAAAGGTTTTTTACTATACCCTTGTTAGTCCTTATAGTTGGCTCAATGTGAGGTAAGTCTGAGCATTCTGAGGTTCCAGCATACCATGGCAGATTTTTGGCCATTGCTCATGGCCGAGGTTCTGTGAAACTAAGCCAGTCCCAACTCAATTTTCACATGACAACATCAACACCTGGACCTAATTATGAGAACCTTTAGTCAGGGTTTCATTGTGGCAATGATATTTTCAAAGGTAAATGATTACTCAAGAAGCTCCAAAAAGTCCTGTAAAATAATACTGCAGGTTGGCATGGACAATTCTTTGAAATACCGACAAGAAGTGGTTAAGCAGTTCTATTGGGCCCTCACATTATACATTGGGGATAAAAAGACAATTTATTGGTAAGGATGGATCTATAAATAAGAAACAGTCATTTACAATGAAATTTACCAGATGGTATAGCTGGATTTCCCAGTTTATTTAATATAAAAAATGACCAGGAATAAAACATGAAGGCGTTTGTTTTCAATAAACTGAACCAATGAAAGTGTTATAAGCTGATCTAATATAGTTTCATGCATCTGAAGAAAAAAAACTCAACCAAAACCTAAGTTTAAGTCCTTTCAGGTAGGCCTACAATGCTATAGGAAGCATTTACCCAAATATTTAACTAAATTTCTGAACTGCATTTTTTTCATTCTCCAGTTACCGTTCATATTTGCAGGTTCGGTGCACAAAGCACCAGTTGATCAAATTCAATACTATGTACCCTTGTAATTAAGGTAATCAATTTTCCCATACAAATGAAATTGAGTTGTGTCAACACATTATTAGATATGTTTGCGCAAAATGTAAAAAATTGACAAAAAAATAAAAAAATAAAACATTATAGGAGGCCGAGCACAGCGTGAGATTAATTATCGTTCAACTGGTACATTTGTAATCTGGCTGTAATGGCCATATGTACAATGTATGTACAGCATTTTAATTAAGAAAAGGTAGCAGGACATGAGGGCTTAACGATCCATTAGGGAAACCTGGTACAAACAGAATGCGCAATGAGAGAGAGAGAGAGAGACAGAGAGAGAGAGAGAGGGGACCTGGCAGCTTCACCAATTAAGACATTATAGTTTAATTGCATTCAGGAATGATCAATATATTGATCAACACCATGCATATATGCAGGTGGATGTATTTTTTCATACAGTTTTATAAAGGCATTGTCACAAAAGGCAACTTTTACAGGCAGCTTGGAGCCAACCAACCACACTGCAAGAGTTATATTTCCAACACTGGCTTACTTATTTCCAACAAAATTATATCAAGAAGAATGAATGTTTTCTATTTCGAGATAGAATTGAACTGGTTGCCTGTACATTGCCTGATGTGACATGGCCCTATACGTGTGGAAAATGTTTAAGAATCTTCAGTTTACATTTCAGGGTTCTCCCCAGGTTTTCTCAAAACTATGGGGCATTCTGGACCCAAATATTTTGATGTTTGGCCGAAGCACACTAAATTGAAAAGTTTTCGGAATGTTTTCTACTTGGTGTTTATCTTGGTTTTAAAAGCCCCACTGTGGAATTTGGAACAAAACTTAGGTTTTCTCTCAATATAAAAAAATAAAATAAAAATATAATAAAAATAATTACAAAATTGCGTATCGGCCGAAATTTGCCTGTATCGGCACGCAATTCTGGACCCTAATATCTTTATGTTTGGCCGAAGCACACTAAATTGAAACGTTTTCGGAATGTTTTCTACTTGGGGTTTATCTTGGTTTAAAAAGCCCCACTGTGGAATTTGGAACAAAACTTAGGTTTTCTCTCAATATAAAAAAAAAAAAAAAATTTTTAATTTTTAAAATAAAAAATTGCGTATCGGCCAAAATGTGCCTGTATCAGCACGCAATTCGCGGGTATTAACAGGTTTTGCCTTTGACTTTTTCATACTGAACTAGCCAACCAGACCAGATGAAGAGAATTTTGACTGATCCTGTTTAGGGAGAACAATGACTAAATAGTGGCTCATACTTTCTCTACACTCTTACTGACTCATTATCCTGTCTATTGTTCAGGATATTTAAATTACTTTTAGAGTTCATATGCAATCAATACATGCTCAATGTACATGTAAGACTATTTAACATTGCATTGTGGATATTACAAACTTGAAGAAGATATATTCCTGTTTTATATCGCAAATACATATTTTTGCAATGTTTTCCAAAATAAAATTCAAAAGAATTGCTGTCTAGAAACTTGTTAAGGTACAAAGACAATTCACAAAACCATTTCATTGTTAAATAAAGATGTTTGCTTTCACCATGCTGCACTAAAATAATGACAAGCAGATTTTTAAAAAAAAGGTATCTCAACATGCTTTTTGCACCTTCATTTCAAGAGACATTCAAAAGGGTGTGATATTGGGGTGTGGCTTTTTGTGAGTAAAAAACCAAAACATACAAGGTCAAAATCCTGTTGGTAAGTCAGTCCAAGGATTTGGCTGCTTTTGGCTCCAAAGCCTGCACATGTCAATATTAAACATCACACCTAGAATAAACTGGAGGCCACAGAAGCCATGACCTCTGTTGCCCTGTTGTCTGTTGATGCCCCTTCAGAAGTTTGCCATAGCCTTTAAGATTTTCCAATGGAAGTGCCCTTTCCAAAATGAAAATGGGCTTGCCCTCTCAACGATGAAATTCTAGGCCTGAAACATTTAATCACTTAAAGGCACCTTATATGATGGAAATTTACAATTCTAAGAGTGCCTTGAGACTTTGTAAAACACGGAAGGTAAGTCCAAAAACTATTTTTCTCACAAATAAATCTTCAGAGTAGAAAAGTAGAGCTACTTTTTCTTCTCTATTCAGCTCTGAATAGTCAATGCATTTTGTGTGAGCTTCTGGTTATCGTCGGAGCCAGTTTGTGTTGAATTGACAATGTCATAACAGTGGAATTAAAGCACATATCAATACATGTCATGCACAGGGTCTACAACCTCATACCATAAAAGGAGTAAGAAACAGACGTTAAAGTTGACATATTTTACCAACACGTAGTTGGTGTCATCACAGATTGAATACGATCTGACCGTGGCCTGTTTAATGATCTTTGGTGGACATTCCATCCATACCCATGTATGATGAGAATTTTAATATCCATGGCTACTCATCTCGAGTTTCACAAAAAAAGTCAACAGGGATGAGTCACAGGGTGCATCGGTGCATCTTAGAGACACCCGGGTGACACCACGTTCAATAATTAATGCACCCTGTTAATGGGTTTTGGGAGCAGTGAGGCAGAGCATATGAGATAATCCTAGAGATATGGGGATCATTGAGGAGCTTTTTCATGTATACAATTTGTTATGATTTCTTACACTGCACTACTTTGGAATAAACACAGCAATTAGACTTAACCCATACAGCTAGGCCATAAAACAAATATTAGATTTACAGGGTTAAGAGGTTGATAAGACGATTATGGACTAATTTCTATAATTGTTAATAATTGTAGCGTTCCTAAGCTACAATTTTGTAAAAGAAGTATAACAAATAATTCTCACTATTGTACCAATAAATCAAGTTAGAGAGAGTTTCAGAAGTTCCCTCTGTTCGATAAATCACATCCAAACAGTAACACTAACAGTATGTCTGTGGAAGCCTGAAACACAGAAGCCCAATTTAATAATAAGCATTAAAAGGGAAATATTGCTAAGCATATTTATTTGCTTAGCAAAAACTGGCATGAAACCAGTTGTAATAAATGCACATTAACATGGATTTGTGACCAGTGCCCTACTTTTGCTAAGAAAGACTTTTTTATGCTAGGCAGCTTTATAAAAATTGGCCCAGGTGTAGCATTTTATGGTGATGGAGAACAAGTTTGTTAAGTATGAACAGAAACAACAGTGCTGGAAGCATTGTTGGCGATCAATAAAATTCTATAAAGAACACACACTACTGTCAGCCAGTATTTAAGGACCGGGCCATTTCCCTGCTCCTTTTTTGGCCCTGAGACTGCTGTGGGCAATTACAGGCCACGTTCTCTACCGAATTCCGGCAGGTCCACCTAGCTGAGACCGACCCGCTTCAATGGTTTTTCCCTCCTGCCGATCCTCAACATTCCCACCCCTGGGGATTAGCGGTCCCCATGTCTAAAGATCGGGTTACCCGTTCATTTCTTGTCCATGCGATTAGAATAAATAGATAAAGGAGAATATGAGGACACCATCACACATCAGCGGACTCACGGATTCCCCTAATTCTGATGCAGTTATTAAAGGCAAGACTGAATATTTATTCCCACTTCCCTCCCAGGATCAATGGGCATACCACTTCTACTTGAGTGGATTCCTGTAAAACGTTGTGGCCAGTATCAATATCGGCGTAAAAAGCGCCTGATCTCTTAACACATCGATTGGGCGGCACTCGGGGGCCTGACGTGAATACCAAAACAGGGGGTTAGAGAAGGGAGACGGGGAAAGAAATGAGGGTAAGATTATTTCTATTTGCAGATTGGGATCGAAGTGATTACCACTCGTGAGTCAAAGAGAGCCTGAAGGTGGCTGGATTGGATATCAACCTCAGGAGGGAGATGAAACTCCGACGGAAATGTGTTATTATTATTTCATACAAATAATCCACGTGCAATGACTTCTGATCTGGTCAGCCTGGCTCAACCGCCGATGGTCAATGTACTTTGCCGAAAACAAGATCAAGGGTAGAGGGTTTTAGATGTTTTGAAAGGGATGCAATTTTAGCCGGAGCCAGGTCAAGAGAGATAGAGGGAGATCCATATCAGCAGCTGCTCCTGCTTCAGAGTGACAACAGGTTTTGGGTCACCATCATCACTCAATATATGAATTCAATCCATCCAGACTGTGTCACATGTTCAGCTACAGTGTCAACTTCTCTTCTTACTGAAATTTCTGTCGCCTTTATGTTACAACTTGTTATAGGCAAGTGTACAGGATTTGTAATTTTCCAAACGAAGAAAATTGGCTAGTTTCAGTATAAAAGCTCAGCGAATATCAAGGGCATGCCAGTATCAGTAGCAATCCTCCAGAGAAATATTTTGGCGTAAAAAACTATCAGTCAACCATTTGAAGATCCTTTAATGAGGTATGGTGGAAACTGTAGGAGTGCAATGTTTTTTTAATGTTAAAAGCCAAATTTACCCATATAGTGTTACAGTATTGTGTTCCGCCATATCTCAAAAAGGCTTACGATTCTCTTAATCACATAAAATTATTTCTCAGAATTGGGGGGAGGGGGGTGATTAGTACCAGTACTGACTTCTGACTTCTGATGTGCTTTGTCCTGTGATTACACAGCACACATTACAACCATTTGTAGTAAGACCTCTTTATATAATTATAGACATTATTACATCTTATGTGTACAGCATACTCCATTAGGATTCATTATGCCCAATCAAGGCCTAATTACATACATATGTAAATGCAAGTCTACTAATTTATACCTCCATGTGTACACATTAACAGGGTTTGCCCTTAACTTTTTTAGTACTGGCCTACAGTACCAGTTAACTTGTCATTTCACTAGTCCATATTTCAAATGAACCAGGGATGCTCTCTAACACTGAACTATACCCATCAGAACCACTTGGAGAGACTTTTGACTGGTCCTTGGGTGTATGAACTGCTGTTTGGCCATCGGACCACTGTTACGGGAGAATGCTGTTTTATCTCATAATTTAATTGCAGAACATAACATACTTTTATCTCATCAATCTTTCTCAACAATCTTCTTCAGCTTCTATCCTTTTCAATTTGATTTTGACCTTCAGTACCCCCACATCAATACCATTCAACAAATAAATAACTGTACATAAACTTGAAAACTGAAAAGGGGGATGGGACATAAGAGCAAAATTAAGGTTTCCAAAAATTTGTTTTTTCCGCGGGCCTAAACTGGAAGGGCTTGGAGCAGGAAAACCTCTAAAGGAGGCTGTCAATACAAGTCAAGGTTCCCAACCAGTGATTATTGGCAGCTTCAACTTGGAGATAGTCAACATCAGGGCTGACCTGCTGTATCCATAAGGCACCCTGACCTACATTACTAAGAACTGCCTGGTGTCAAGCCAAGGACCCTTGGATCAGCAATGTAAATTGCAAGTCTGAAACTTCCAGGAAAGTGCATCTGCTTTGATGTCTTCCAAGTCCTATTAATTATAATTTATCCCACCAGGCACAGGACTGATGCTTCATTCTGTTAAGGGCAAGGCAGTTTTTCCATGGTAATGGGGCACCACTAAAAGGGAAACTGTTAAATTTCTACTGGAACGTTTCAAGGGGCACCAAGGCAATGACCAAGCGCATGGAGGCCCTGAAGTACAAGGACTTCACGCAGTTATAGGTTAGAGAGCTACATATGTGGTTTCATTTGAAAAAACGTTTCATTGCTAGGAAAAGAATGCACGTACTGTGCACCACATGGTGAAGAGAAGGTTAAGTACAGCATCAATACAAAATCATTATCAAAAACGAACTAGAAAATTGAAGAGAGAACTGACTTGCCTATTTGTGTGAAGACTACATTGTCTTCTCTGTCGCATTGTACTTAAAATTCTAAATCACTATCAAAAACTCACTTTAAAAATCAAGAGAGCTACTTTCAAAGTATTTGGCTTGTCCATTTGAGTGAAGACCAGAGCCTGCATTTGTCTTCCCTTTAAAATTGTAATCAGCCCATCACCACAGTCATAAGTAAGCAATGCTATAGGTACATCTGCTAAAAACATTGACTTTGAGTTCATCATGTGTGAGTTGATCATCAATGGTGAACCCTAACCATAAAATATAAATTAAAATATCTGCAAACAGCTCATATAATGTAGGGATAGACACAGAATATCTCATTAGATTCAGGTTTGTTTTGTTTGTTTTGTGTGTTGTTTTTTGTTTGTTGGGGTGTTTGTTTTGGGGGTATATTTTTCTAGCCAATGATAAAGACTCTGCTAGTGTCAGTAAAATGAGGTCCTCAACAATTTTTAGCAAAAACAAAACACACAGAAGAAAACAACACCATAAACATTTCAGGTAATTGAGGGTGTAGAAGCGCTGCACCTATCAGGATTATTGCACTCCTTCCACACAAGACAAATTTCCTAGGAAATACCCTGGAAAAATTGGATTGACATTTTCACACTGGAATTACTACCCCTCCTGCAAAGTCCTGGGAAACTTCTCAACCCAAAGAATAGCTACTCCTGAAAACTTGGGGTTAGCAAATACTGAGTCTTTACTTTTACAAGGAAAAACTGTTTGAAGAGTGAAATGAACTTGGGGTGACAGTGGGGTTTAAATTCCCTGTATATTTCCAGGTGTTTTAGTTCCTATTAATTAACTATGTAGTGTGAAAAGAGCTTTTGACACTCTCTGAGGTCAATAAAAATAACACTCCACTTCAAAAGCTTCTGAACCTTCTAAAAATGTGCAGACAACTTGAGAAAACAACACCTCATTATTGATACAGGCCCCAGGGTTCCAGCTAAAATACCATGCCAAGGATTAAGGGATAATCCTATATCATGGGATTACCTGTCTGCAACTGATAAGGCTGGAACACTGCCTGGTTGTAGAGATTACAATATTAGGATTAAAAAAAAATAAAAACCTTATTGTCACCATTAACACCCACACCTTAACTTGGGGATTTCTTTGAACCATGACTGAGTGAAAATGTTTTCTGTTGATAGACAAACTTTAATCTAGGATTTGGGAGTTAAATACCAGTATAGGCTGTGGGTAAGCACTTAGAAATGGGAAGACCATGGAGGAAGGAAGGGCAGACTGAGCTTTGTCAACAGGGTTAAAAGTGTTTGATGTTTTTTAAGGGGCATCAAATAATTAAAAAAAAGTTGAGTTCAACAATTCTGTCGCACAAGTTTACAAATCTTTTGAGTTTTGCAGTTCATTTTAAAGATCAGATGTACACATAGTAGTTTCAAAGACACTGCTGTAAGCTAGCTAATAGATAACATTTGTATTTCTTGATATTCTGCACAAAAACCCAAAGTCTTTTTTTCAAGATTTCGCTATCGTTCACAAGCCAAGTGCAGTCCCAATTCTTTATAAATTAAAACACAAAGATGAGACAGGGTAGAATGGCTCAAACAACAAAAACAAAGAAACAAATAATTATTTACTTTTATTCATAAGCATTTTTCTGTTTCTGTAAGTTAAAGCCAAAAACACCCTGGACTTAATGTCAAAACATTTTTTAAATTTTCTTCCTGAATCTCTTGAAACCCTTTAATTTTGTTATTTTGAATTTTTTTTGTAAATCCTGGAGTGAACTCTGAACCATTTGATAATATTCTGCAGATTTTCTTCAAGCCCCAAAAGTTGCTAGGCAGTTTGACCGGGTCAGTGTGTAATAAAGGGGAGGATGCCTCTAATTATGACAACATCCGACACGTTGTGCAAGGTTTGCTCAAAGATTGTCCGCAATCAAGCCCCAGGAAGTTGTTGGCTTTCACGATTCCGGAAAAATAAATTAAGGTGGTTGGTGAGTTTTTTTGTTTTTTTACTTTTCTTTAGAAGGCCTATTTAATGTTCCTTTTTATTTTTAGCACTCAATAAGAAATCAGGTTGAAGTGTATGACATTGTCTGGGACTTGAAGTACTGAGGTCAACCTTAACCACAAAAATGTTTCAATCCTTACAAAAAGAGAATGATGAACCAGGTCAACTGTGACATCAAAGTTTTAAAAAGAGCCACAGATCCAGGACGCTCTGCAGGCACAATTTGTACAAAGATTGTTTGGATGGTGAGTTCACAGACAACTAGAAGATGGAAATGAATACAGCATGTACAATGACGGCATATGGGTTGGGGCACGCAATGCACGCATGGAGCTGTGGTCTGGCATGTTGCCATCTGTGATCAACTGTGCTGTTTTCATTACAAATACATGTATCTCTGGTTTCACTTTTGGTTTACACTTTTACTGCTCGGAAAACAAGGAGAAAAATAATCAATTGGATTGCATTCTTAAAGAAAATCACATCCCTCGTTTATTTCTTCAAATCTCTTGTCCGGGAAAACAGCAGTGCTGCAGAAAGTATAGAAGCATAAGGTCTATTAAAAAAAGTATATCCCTCAAACTATAACTATGGACATAAGGGGTCATACTCCCCTTCCATCACACACCCACAGGTTCAAGGTGAGTACAATGCCCTTGTATCCCTCCCACTAACCCCTCACTAAGCAAACACACACAGAGTCATCCAGGCTACATTCCAGCTTGCTGACACAACACCATGAGGGTTAAGTACCCACAACCTTTGCACCCAACAAATCCCCCCATTTTATCAGCTGGCCAACTTTCTTTCTCAGCTGACTGACGCAAATGGGCTCCCATGAAGAACACCCGAACTGAAAGGTGGCTGACCCCAGACCCATAATCTCTTCCAGATAAAAGACAGGAAGTTTTTGGTTTTTCCTTTCTGTGATACAAAAGCCGCCTTGTGGTATTTGGTGAATGTGCTTGATTTGAAAGACAACATGCTCAGTCATTTTATGTAGGCTTTACAGGCCAGTGAGCTCTAAACTTTGGGGTTGTCTTAAATAGTTAACATTGTAAATACAACAGCAAAACCTTATCCCTGTTCACAAACATTTGTTCTTCATTCATTTGTAATTGTAGTTTATCGCACTGGGGACTGGGTTCATCACTGATGCTAAATCTACACAGAGCAGTGAATGATCTTCCTTGCATAGCATTGCAAACAGCTGACACAAAAGTGTATCATCTGCAACTAAAAAAATCATCAGTTACTACTTAGTACTAGCACTCAGTTTGCACAAAACATCTTCCGTTTCAATATTTTGAAATTCAAATTTGCTGGACAAAACTATTCCTTATAGAGCGCTGTAGAATAACAAACCACCCTGAAGAAGTGATAAATTCCCATCATCTCAAGTTATCTGTTTCAAGCTTTTAAATAAATTTCTGAATCACCTTGAAAATGTTGACAATTTGGGAGGACTCCAGCCCTTAAAGGTAGGGTCATAGATTGGTAAATACTCCCAAATTAATGACCATAACAACTTCAACCAAAACCCTTTGAATCTGAGAAGGGATTGAGTTAAGAATTGTTTCTCAGATTTCTGAGGGTTGGTTCGTGATGCTGCATCCAGAAATGCGGTTGGTATCCACAGCCACCTCGTTAAACGTGGATGAATTCGGCGTTTTTGATGAAAATACTGTCACTGCAGTATTTGATGTTTACTCAACAAGTAGAAACTGTATTCAGCTGAAACTTTCATATGTGACTTTTCTTTAGAATTTTGCCTGTAAGTCAGCATTAAGTTGACAAAAACCAATACATGACCATACCTTTAAGTTAACCCAAGGAGCAAGGATTACACAACCCTAAACCAGCTCCTTCTATGTTCAGGGACAAGAAGGATGTTTATTTACTCAGAGATTCAATGGCTGTATGATGTGAGGGGAGTATGTGTTTGTGTAACTTGCAATGTATTCAATTTGCAGCAGAGAAAGATTTTGGGCCCAGTGGTGTAGAAGTAATGCATCACTTCTGGGGCTTCATCCTGTGTACTTTATCTAAGAGAACCTCAAAATGTTTCAACCAATCCAGAATGTATTCAAGGAAAGAAACTTAATTACTAAGTTTTCAGAAATCTATGCTCATTCTTACCAATTGGTTTCTGGAACACATTCATATTAGTTTAATTGACATTTGAAAGTACATCCCAATAGGTTTTAGAAACACCCCCCACATAATTGTACATAATTGTACATGCTTTATAAAATTTCATGACAATGAAAACATTGGGCAGATGGTACCACATGAACACCCAAATCATGGACCAATGTGCCGAATGACGCCAGCATTTCATAAATACACCACGGGACCAGCTGCCTCAATCATACCATTTTAATTTATCTCACAATAAAATGCAATTAGGGAAAAGTTTTCCCACCAAAATCATTTGTGTGGACTGATGAATTGACCGATATATGAGAGGTAGTCATCCAAACTTAAGCAAGACAGATTGTGTCTGTGGGTTAATGTCATAGTGTTGCTAGTGAGCACAATCCTCTCCAGACATTGATGAGTTTTGTCGAGACAAGTAACTACCAACCACAATACACTGGATCAGTTCATATAGAAACTTATGATGGTGATATCACAATGGACACTAAGCCTGCCCTTGCTGCTGCATGTAGCATAGATGTTTCTGCTCACCATGAATTAGATGTTTTTTTAAAGTAAGTTTAATGGAAATCAATGGATGATAAGAATAATTGAAATGATAATTTGTGGCGTATCGCGGCCGAGTGGTCAAGTGCACTGGACTCAAGCTCTGGCTCTGATCAGCAGAAAGAGGGTTCGAGTCCCAGTCTTGACACTTGTGTTGATGTGCAATTGCAAAAAGTTGTGTCTGCACTAATTATGCAAGCTACATGTAATCAATACTACTCGGTCCTTGTGATAAAAAAAAAACCTAGCGAGTTTCATTCTACACAGAGAGGCAAAATCATCACGTTCCACTCTTTCTATAACATTGAACTTTCTTCTCTGATATAACACTGATATGCTATAATTCTATATTTCTTCTTATATTTTTTACCAGTTGTGGTTTCATTAAGGATGAACTTTCCCTTTGGAGTTTTTCCCCCCAGATATTTTACAATACAAGACCACACTGTGACCAAACTGAAACTGGAAAGGAAGTACTCTGCCTTTGTCTGGTGCTCACATTCACTATCAACAATAACTGTAAAAACATACATCACCAAATATAATGTACAAGTCTTCAAGTGTGTACACTTAAACATTTTGAATAGATTCAACATTCTTGATGAAAACACTGTGACAGTTTTGTACTGATTCCTCAACAGTAGACACTATATTCAGCATTAGGTTGACAAAAACCTTTAAGAATCTTGAAGAATGACACAAATGCATTGGGAGGAGGAGACAGTGACGCCTTACCTTCAGGCTGGCTATGACTAGCTCTCTAGCCTGCAGCTCTGCCTCTAATAGTCCCAGTAGTCTCAGAAGATCCGATTTGCTGAAGTTCATGATCCCCTCGGCTGGTTTCTACAAATTAAGAACACAAAAAAACAACTAAATCTCATGAGTTACAATTACGATGATTAAGATTGCTGGGCTACCGGCTGTGTTATTACAGAGGGGAGTAATTCTGAACTTGCTGAAGGGTTGTCTTAAGAAAGCAGTCACGGCTTCTTTTACATCATTGTGAACTGATTACATATTGATAGTTTAATTTGAAGCTGAGACAGAATCCCTTGCAGTCATTTAAACGTAATATGCAAAATCATGAACTAATGAAATATTCCAGTAGATTGAGCTAAAAATGGCAGGTGATTCATGGGTGTTTATCTTAAAACCGGTGAGGCGCAAGGAGGAATCAAATGTTTAGTGCGAGTGCATCCTTATGGAAGGAAGTTCTTGTCTATTCAACTAGAAAATACTTTCTAGGAGTAAAAGAAGAAGTGTTAGTTCCATACCAAAACCAGGCACTTCCTGCCAAAACTCTAAACTGGGTTTAATTGCTCATCAAACAAATGGAGAAGATCACATAACTGGGGGCCTATAAGATAAGTGTTTCTCAAATAGAGAATAGAGAATAATTAAGACATCCTATCACATTGATGTTTCGCTTTCGGAGAAATATGGTTTTAGCATGGGACGGCACAGGTATCTTATAATGAAAAACATAAGACATGGGGGGATGAGATGTCTTTCTTGATCTTTACGAGAATGTTGAAAAACAGAGTGCCATGTAAAGATCGATGTCTTGTCATTAATCTAATGAAGGGTTTGTTTTTTTTTAAGTACAAAATTTTAATTTCCTGGCTGAATTGATGAACAACTTAAAGACTACTGCAACACAATTCTTTCCAAACCTGTAAAACAGAAGAACAAAACAAATGTGTCTGGAAAAAATAGGGCTGAGAACCAAGGCCAAATACAGGTTTCCAGCGAACATTCTTCAATCAACAGCGCAGAACTCGTTATTACATTTACATCGCTCTCTAGCAACAAATATCCTTTGCCAAACACAAGCCCACAAGAGCCGAGAGTGCCGGGGCGGCAATGTTATCATGTAGCACCTCACGGAAATTACACCGTCGTGGCAAACACACAAGACTCTAAAAAGAAGATGTGCACGACTTCAAGAGGCGGCTGTGGCATTGTTTGCATACATAAGCCCAAGGCCAATCACCAAGCAATTGATGAGGTTTCCCCCTCTAGGCTTGAGGACGGACAATCTTGTAATCAAGTGATGGAGAGAGGAGACTAAAGAAATGTCTGCTTGGAATGTGAACTTATACTCCTTGAGTTGACCCTGCTTGTGTGTGACTGAAAGTCTGGGGCAGGGCAACTGTTTTGGTTTTTCTGTTTTATAGGTCTCTATGAAACCATTAACATTATCACTGAAAGCCACAAAGCTCACTAGGTAAAATTTCTGGACTTGCTGCACACTTGAATGTTTACTGAGCAAATACAAAATCTAAAAAAACACATGCCAAGCACACATATTTTGTGATAAAAGAAAACAATTGTGGAAGAGAATGGGGCAACCATTTATTACGTGATAATGACGAAACCAACCAGCGTGTACATTTGTACATAAGTTCCTATGTCAGAAACAGAAGGTCAGAATGAGTTTGTTTCAATCAATGTTTCACGTTTCATCCATAATTTCTAATGACCTATGCTACAGGTATTTCATGGCTCATGAAATTTAAAGATTTAACTACCAGCATTTCTCTGTGCTTGATTTCTTAGTCTTTAAAATGGCTGTTCCAGCACAGAGATTCTTTTTCAGTTAGTCACTCAATGACTGAGAATCCTATGAAGCCTACACATCTAACAGCAACAATAAAAAGACAGGAACAGACTTGCATAGAAGTCTAACAAGAATACCAGAGAAATCATAATCAGCATTCATCTGCAGGTAATTACAGCCAGTCGCTGCCGGCGTGAATTCATTAAAGTAATAACACACTGTCCAGTGGATATTAATCTGTGCAGATTCCAAAGTCAAGAGGCAACAAGCCGTACTGTACCCCACACTCTGCAAATATTAGCAGTGCACCTCAGGGTATCATCTCAGTACAACCATTGATACAGAAAGAATAACTTCTCAGAATAACTTGAAGTTACGAGTGCAGAGTAGTATTTCCCTCTGGTAAGGTGCAGCCTGAAGCAAGATTCCATACAAAAAACAAACCTGTAGCAAAATAATTGTATTAGGCCACAGTAGAAATGGACATTTGTGGGATTGGTCTGCTGTAGCTGATGTTCAAAATGTGCATGCCACTCACTGTGAACGCTCGCTGTGAACGGTACTTTGCATTCTGTAAAGCATGTCTGGATTGGTTTTGGTGCCCCTTGAAAATTTTGAGTAGAAAGTTACAATTTCCTCATTGAAGTGCCCTTTACTAAGGAGAAACTGTCTTGCCCTTCCAAGACTGAAGTATCCGGCAAGCCTACACACAATGGATACCTTACTAAGGAGAAACTGTCTTGCCCTTCAAAGACTGAAGTATCCGGCAAGCCTACACACAATGGATACCTTACCATGGATACCTTACCATTATAGTTTGCATCATGTCAGCTTAGACACAGATTGATTATAGGGGACTTGCCATGCTGCATCATTTGTATCTATGCATAATGACAGACTTGTCAACTGGTATGCATGGCTGGTCTGTCCATTATGTTTCACAGCGAGATTTGGTAGCATGCATCCATCAGAACTAGGACAAGCATCGTGGGGTTCAGTCAGTGTTGACCTCATTGGAGATGTTGTATGGAATACCACTTAAAAATCTATACTGAAGATCCCTTACCAATGATATCATCCCAAACTAGTGCGCCATTTTTAGACTCCTAATGAAGACTGTCGGAATTAAAGAGTAGTAAGACTAAGAGGGTTTGCCCTTCACTCTTTTTAGTGGCTAGCCAGCAGGACCAGTTAGCTTATCATTTCACTGTTCTGTAAGCTTTGTCACTACTCCATATTTCATATTAATGAGGGGTATGTTTCAACATTGAACTAGCCAGCGGGACTACTTGCAGAGAATTTTCACTGGTTCCCGGGTGTTTTTTAACTGGCATTTGGCCAGCGGACCACTGTTAAGGAAGAACGTTGAGTAATGTACGCAATATGTGCACTCCTCTGTGTAAAATTTCAGCATTTTCTTTCCATGTTTTGGACTTTACCTACAAAATATGTGAGCAAACATAGTTTAGCCCTCATACACTGTTACACTGGAATATCCACTAAATTACCTCCCGCAATATTGTTTGATAAAGGCAAGACAAGATCCAGTGATGCAAGACGAAAACGCCCAATTTCCACTCCTGACAGGGTCTCCGTCCTGTGACTCCAGAGTGTGCTTGACACACAGTCAGTTATGATTCATACAGTTAAGTCTCTAGTGGCTTCAAACCAGTCCATCAAAATTGATTTGATTGCTTTTTCTTTTTAGTTCCCTGTACCCTTCATATTAATTTAAGGCAATGAAAATATTTTGCTTGTCAAGTACCAGGGACTTGGAAAGAGGATCTTGGGAGCTTTAGGAAAGGAGAAGGAACAAGACCCAGAGGAATTGAAGAGAACTTCATTACATATTATGAGGTAAAATATTCAGTCAGTTATATGAAAAGGAGACTCTGAAGTGCCTGTTTAGAATTGATTAGAAAATGAGGTGAATTCATAAGTTTGGCAGTAAACAAAACCTGATAAGAAACTGGCTTACAGGGGATAACATTTCTCTTTTGGGAGAAGCGGTGATTCTGAGAGGAAATGGAACTGAGACGTTTCAAGCAGTATACTCTGCTTGTCTCCAGGAGAATGCTGGACTGCTGAAGATGACTGGGCTTTTGTACTGTTGGAGAGGGTCCAGGAAGCCCAAACATCTCCAGCAGCCCAGTCCAGCATGCTCCTGCAGACAATAAACATCAAGTTTCTGAAATGTCAAGACCGCTTCTTCTCAGAACCAACACTTCTCCAAAAAGAGATATTAGATCCACATGATTATCACCCGTACACCAATTTCTTATTGTACTTCTAACATCATGCAAAGCTTCAAATCTTACTTAAACTAGTTCAAAATCTTGTCACCATGTTTATGCACAGTTCTCCTTCATTTTAAACAAAGATTGATGACCAAACTCTTGTGTTATCCAAACATACAGGTTCACAATCTCTCACTTCTTATAAATGACAAGCATTTTAATACCACAGAGCTATCTGATGATACAATTAGGCATGACTCTCTAATGATAGAGGGTCAGTGACTAGAGAAAGATAAGTGCATAGATATTAACCCTGATTGCACTTAAGATTGTAATTTTATTTCAAACAAATACTTTAAGATTATACTTATGTAATTCACAACTCGGGAACAAAATGAATAAATTGTAAAAAAACAGGATAAATGTGTGTGTTCATTGTACTCTCAGTGTCAGCGTCATTCAGCATTTGAGAAATGTGCAGCTATTACTACCTTTTGCAGAAATAAATTTCAGAACTTCATGTTCTCCAACGACGAAGGATTACAAACCACTATACTTCATACATTAAATGATTTTTTACTAGGCAAGCTTGGTGGTCTGAGCAGTTGAGACAAAGGTCATAGGTTCAACTCCAACCCAAGTAACACATGTTTGGTCAGCAGCCACCTATTATTGTTTTTCTTATCTGCATGTCTAAAGGAATTGAAACCAAAAGACTCACAAGCTCTGAAATAAACCAATGTTTTCTTTCCGACAAATTTTTGTCCCTTGTGAATGTTTCCCCTGGTTTTTGATTGGCAGGCAGGAAACCAGAAAAAACATTGATTCAGTGATCGAGTTCTGCGGTGAAAGGGGTTACAAACTTTGCTAAGACTCATCTGTGGATAGAATTTTGATTTGACATGGGGAAGTGCATGGGGCAGTGCATGGGGCAGTGCATGGGGCAGTGCATGGGGCAGTGCATGGGGCAGTGCATGGGGCAGTGCATGGGGCAGTGCATGGGGCAGTGCATGGGGCAGTGCATGGGGCAGTGCATGGGGCAGGGCCGGGTATATTGGGGAGGGTATGAAGCCCACTGAACCTCCTGGGTATTTGAGTTGGGAGGATTTCCAGGCTCTCTGTACATCATCATCAAAATACAAAAACAACTTAAGGGTTTAGAGACACAAATGAAGATCTACAAGAAAATTCGACATCAGGAAATTACTGAAACATCACAGACATGTCTGGGTGAGGGTTTTTCCAAATTTGTTCTTGTAAAAGGCACAGGGGATGTTTTCATGTCCTTCTTTCTGGGTCCAAGACAAATATTTGCCACAGACCAAAAAAGATTAATCATAAGTCTTTGCAAATCCATCAATCCAAATACAGAGACCATATTTTATTAGTTGAACAGAACAAAATGTTAATAATGTGAAACAAGGCCATTTCATTTGTTAATTTTAAGCAATAATGTAGTGTTCTTCCGGACCAAATTTGACCAATTCTACAAATGTACATCAAAACCTTATGGCAGATATCACTTCATGATACTGGTTTAAGAACTGACTCAGTATCCAAGTGTACTTGCTTAGATGGCTTGATTGGTTGATATTAGCAAGGAGATCAAAGAGTCCAAAGGTGAAGCAGTTGAGTTACTGTATTCTACCATACTGTCCTTGCTCTATGCTGTACCATGGAGAGGTTCCTTTTTCCATAATGCCCAGTTTATACTTCACGCCAATTGTGTCACAATTGAAAAACAGGGCTTACAAGATTGTTTGCGTCACAAAACTCACTTGGCATTCGCTTTTGCATAAAGTATGAACCAGGCTTGACTCTACTCAGGGATTCTGATGGATTTGGCAATGCTCTTGATAGTGGTAAAAGTGGTCTTGGGGGTTCAAGTTAAATAAGATTCAGCCTCCAGCAGGTTTTGTTTACCTCTCACACTTTGTCAACATATCCCGAGAATTGTATCCCTTCTTTGGAAAACTCAGCCTTGTACTACTTCCCCAATTCCTCTGAACCCATTGTTCACAGATACAAGGGCAATTTATGCATGAATAAACATGAGTTATGTTTATGAGTCAGTCATCATCAGCGTCCAAGCATAAAAAAAACCTCATCAGGAATTCCGATCACAACTTCACAGATGGCTGGAGCTTGATCCAGGGACACTTTAGCCCAAGTGCTCTCAGTAAAAATGCAAAGTGCCTAGCTGGACGGAAAGTGGTGTGGCCAGGCCACAAATACAAACAATGAAATACAATTACTTGGATGTTCAGTTTTTCATTTTCACAAGATAAGTGGAACCTATATTTGGCAGGGCATTATCTACTATGTATTCTGCGCTGTTCACAAAAAAACAGCGCGGCGTGGTGGTGTGGTTAGAGTCAGAGATGTTGACCAAAAATGAAATGGTATGTGAAAAGCAAACGCTGGTTTCCGCATGCAAAAAAAGGAGTATTAAATTTGATTTATTTGCATATGTTTTGTCAATGGATAATTTATTATTTGATTGATCGCTTGAAATTTATACCCGTACCATTAGCATTACGGTCCACACTAAACATAAAATTACAAGATACATTTTTGCGAAGCCGTTATCTCGTCTGTGGGCATTGACGACCCATGAAACACAATATACCAAATTTTTGACAGGACAAAGCTTGATTTTGACGTACCCCTCGGTCACTATTTTTTAAACCATCATGCAATCATGATGCACCATTCCCAAGGGTTTATACAGTCCGTCTTGCAATTGACAAGTGCACTATCTTTGCTACTTATTTCTCAAAAGCTGTTCAAAACTACTAAAGTAGTTTATATCTTTTGTATGATTGTACCTCTTGTTAGTTTGACATAACATGGACAAAGGACACAAGTGTGGTTGGTGGTGATGATCAACTGTCCTCACAAAGATCTTGTACCCACCAAACATCCATGTGTAGACCCCATGGCTACTAAGTACAATTGCATCCAAGGAAACACAGACCTGTTGTAATGGTACATGTACACACCACACACCGGCCATCCCTTACACACCCCAATACCTAGCCCGATGCTTCATACGCATTCAAAGGAAACTCAATTTGCAATTTGTGACAACAGTAACAAAACAAAACAGGAACACACAAAATACACAGAAAACCACCCAGATTGATGTTGGAATGGGACTTTAATCTAATTTCTCCATCGAACGTAAAGTCCTAATACACGTTTTTTCATCCCTTGAAATTAAGTTACCGACTGGAAGGCATATCGATCTCACTGTACAAGTACAACAGTGACATTTGGGAATACCACCAAGCCTAATCATAAGACAGACAATAAAAGGCAGCCAGTCCCCCATTAGCTCAGCCCAATCAAATTTACCCCCAAGCCCTGCTGAAATTATTAATCGGGTGGAATGAACAAGGAGGGAATTATCTATAATGAGTGAAGAGAACCATGAACATCTACAGTATGGATTTCTCTCAAGTGTAAGGAGTCACTTTCCACCCCCCCCCCCATAATCACTGGGGATTAATAGAGCAATGTTTGTTTTCTCTGGATTATTTTTTCTCTTCTTCTTCTCCCTTTCTACTTGGTGTTTAATTAATGTGAGGCCAATTAAGACGGGGTTAATTAATTATTCGCTTTATCCTGGGTGCGAGTCAATTACCTACTAATTGCATGAATTGTGAAACAGGTGTAAAATCTCCCAGTGCATTGGACTTTGAAGATTCTTAGACAACTTTAGCTTCTTGGATGTAATCAACACTATCTTTTACTACAGACAGGGCACTTGTTTCTATTCTATTGGACATCCTACATGTACACATGTACATGTAGGCCCTACTCAGTGCAATCAAGGCTAATGGGCAATATCATTATAAAGATAACGAGCAACTCAGGTTCTTCACTTAAAAAACCTTGATATTTCTCCAGAGTGTTGGAAATGTATGTAATGCAGTTTAAACAGCCATCAAGTTAACAAAACAAAAATTTAATTTTGTTTTTATTTTAACAACTTTGTCCCTATATTTTTGCAATAAAACACAATCTGGGACATTTAACACAAACAATTTAACACAGATTTTTTCTAAAGGGACAAATTTAGATGGCCCAATAACACAATTTTCTCAGCATATCTAACCTGACCAACAGTCACTACTGGCAACCCAAAACCATTTACAAGCTCTTAATAGGTTTACCTAAAAGAAGAAATAGCAATTGGATCCAAACCCTCTCTGTCATCTGACACTTTCTAACACTGTCTACATTACCAGCAAATGATATCACAGCTGACCTTTTGCTCTGAACCATTCTGGCTGGTCGAGGGTGGAGTTGGGGGTAGTGGAATCATAATTGGACTATTCTGCTTGGTGTTCCCATCAAAGAAAAAGGTTGAGTGCAGTGTCAATATTGCTGTCATTGCAGTGTGAAATGGGCAAGAATGGCAATTTATAGTTAATGGGTTTTAAGCGTGAAGCCATACACTTACTAGTTGATGGGGGGGGGGGGGGGTTGGCGGATCCTGATTTGTTTTCCCCTACTTGTAGGTTATGATCACTTCACTAATGAAATGGATTTCTATTTACACCATCAGGTTTTTTTTTTTTAAGTCTCTACTTTGTAATTTATTTAAGCTGTGGTAGAATGACTGAGGAAATTGTTTTGTAATTACAATTACACATGCACATGATATAGCCCCAATTGAAATAAGCTGCCCTTGAAATAAGCAAGCCATTTATGTGCACAAAATCACTGACAAATCCTAAACCATTTTTACCCCACTAAAAACAGGAATTTAATAAAATTGAAAACCCAAGGATAAAAATGTCCCCCCCCCCAAAAAAAAAAAAACCCAACAACAACAACAACAAAACAAAAACAAAACCCCAAAACACCCCAAAAACCAATGACTGTTTCTGTTACACCAGTATACCTGTTTATGTTTGTTGCGTCATCATTTAGCCTTTGAGAAAGACTCTGCTAGGGTCGAAATGTCAGGCCATTAACTACTTTCTAAACTTATACCATAGATCCTTTTGATTGGTAAGCAGTTTGCAACAGTTCTCAAAAACTTATGAGTGTAATTTCCCTACTAGCTTGTGTCTACCATCCCTACCATCAGTGATTGATCGCTGTAACCAAATTAGTCATTTAATATTCCAGGTGGGGAAGAAACCTTTTCACTTGAATCATGTTGTTCTCTAATATCTTAAGTACACAACCTACACCAGTGAACCAAACAATGTGCACTGCACACCTTGATCTAATAAATACCACAGAGGCCTTTCTCTATCATGATTAAATCTACTATCCTTGGATACATAGATATGGACATAAACAAGAGTTCATGTTCAAACAAAATGGCCATCAATTCTTCATAATCAGGGTTTGGCAAGCGGAGTTTTGAAAAAAGGGTGTCAAAAATTTGCAGTGAGGCAAAACAAAAACAAAAACCAAACAAAAGTGTCACAGGGCTCGATTTCGTCCTGAGAATATTTAGACCGAACGAGTTTTGTGCACACTGAATGCTAATACTGAGTAGCAACTGATATTTCCTTTTAGCAGCTGATACACTTTGTAGCATTTTGCGATGCTATACTAGGGAAGTCGTTGACTGGTGCCCGCATTGCTCGTATTACATGAGGTAGGTAAAACAATGGTGGATAAACCTGCTCAGTTTGAATAGCACTCTGAACTAATGCTAAAAACAGAAGCTAAGTATCTGCATCCCAGACAAATGTGTCAAATTTCACTTACATACACGCACATACGTCCAAGTTTTACGTTTACTCATGTATACGGACTGTACTACTGGTGCGGTATAGCGCGTCGATGATGCGGGGATCATGTACACGGTGGAATGTTTGTCCCACAGCCGGGTATTTTGGGCAAAAGTGATGTAATTCTTGCAGAGTGATATTAAAAGCAACCCTCTGTGTTAACTCAAATTCACAAGAATCAATAGGTCTATATGTGTACATTTATCCGACCCACTGGCCAATTGTACTTTTTCAAAGACAACATAATGTGTTGGTCATTATTTCTTGTCTCCGATTTACCACTAGTCTTTGGCAACAATTTCAAGCTCGACTCTGAGTATGCTTTTATAAAAAGAGGTACGTGTTATCATGAAGGGCACCATGAAGGGTGACACCATGATGTATGTAACTTCCATGCAAAACTACTCCTTACAGGCTCACACTGGTCCTCGCTCTATGAGGAGTGTACATTGTATATGCCACTAGTATTGTTGTCTATGAAGAAAAAAAGAATTGATGACATCCACTGAATATTTAATCTGCTTATTAATGGCATGCATACTCTTTAAGCAGGGGTTTAGGAGTGTTAGTTTTAAGTAGGTTTTAATTAGTTTACAGGTTTGCAGGTGAAGTGTTTATTTGCATGGTTCGTCATCCAGGAACTTGGAAGGTCTTGCCAGTGTTTGCTTTTGGCCATTTCAGGTATTTGTGACCTCCACTAAAAAGTACAACTACAACGATAGGAAGTTACTTATGTACAATCAAAGGACAACTCACAGGGTAACTAGCGCTACAAAAATAATTCAATAGGGGCCTGAATGCACAAAAAAATGACACATATTTGTACAATTTTGTTCAGCTGTCTTGCCTTAGTTGTCCTTCCTCCATCAACTGTTGGTGCTGATATGCAAGTCAATGTTTGTGAAAAATGCCCAGGACACAAACCAATGTTTTCTAGTTTACCAATTGACCTAAGTCACATAACTTCATCATCACAAATAATTTGGGTTTCGGCATTTTGGGACCCAATGTCCCCGTGTGTTACCATAGTGTACAGTGTAGGCCTATAGGTGAAGAGGTGTTTACATGCATACCATATTTTCAAACAGAATTTGGCAAACGTGGCAGACATAACTTGTGTGTGTGACATTAGTGCAAGGGATCAATACAAAGAAAATTATGAAATTGGATAATATATTGGGGAAAAAACACAATTTGAAATACTAAGAGAAATTATCAATTATGGCTTTGTGAAAAAGTTAAAACTGTGTTTAAAATGGTCAGCCACTATGACCAGTGGTCTTTTTGTGGAATTAAAACAAACTTTAACTCAAACATTTTCATTTTAAAAAACATTGTTCTTTTTTTATATTTTGAAATTTGTACTTTTTTAGGAGAAGCTTTTTGTTCTGAATGTTGTAGATTGATATAATTTTTTTTTTTTAATTGCACCTTCAGAAACGCAGGTAGAAAGTAAATTCAAACTGACTTCATTGTGCGACTATACACATGTACTTTACCTCAATTGTCAATCTATCCAGAGCAAGCTAGTCACCACACCTGGGTGACACCCTAGAACAAGGACCACACTGGGTTGTTGAGGAAACGTCTTTCATAGCACATTATTTGTTGATTCCCAGATGTTCCACATGTACAAACACACATCCCAAACTCCCAAACAGGTCTTATGAATGATGACGTTGCATCTGCTAACATATCAGTAGCTAGCTACCAGCTAGACTTCATCAGTTCATTGTGTCTACAATATCTGGCGACTTTGTTGTCCTCCAAAAACACTGGGCACAAACAGGCAGAGGCTGTAGCACTTTCTACCATTCACTCTGAATCATTTTCAAGTAATGCCAATAGTATACATACAGGATGCAATGTACATCATACATCATGTAAAGTAAGCCAGTCTGGCTGAAACTTGATAGGAAAACTGAGTAACTGGCATCTGAAGGCGTTTGGCAGAGGACACCAAGTAAGGGCAGTCAGTCTCAACCAGGGATCAGGTACTTGAGATGCATTAGTGGCCCAGGCAATGAGATGTGTCCAAATGACTCTACTTTGAAATGGAGACTCGTTCAAAGTTCAGAATGTGTACTTTTATGAGACTAGACTTTTGAAAGTTAGCTTGTCTTATTGCACTATTCTTGATACCTAGACTTCAAGTCCACTCTGCTGTACATGGCTGCATTTGTTCTGTACTTAAATCAACACCATAGTAAGTTCAGGGCGTGTACTTTATAAGACAAGGTTCTTCTCGCTTGCTTACACTCTCTCACTTTTTAAGATATCTAAACTCAATATACATATGCACTACTTCCTATACGTGTGTACTTGGCTTTGCATACATGTATTCTGTTTTGAAATTGATATGTCATATGTATTATGTGACAAGGATTTGCTTACTAGCTTGCAAGGTTATCTCGCTTCCTGCTGACTTTCAATGTCTGGCAGTGGGCATCTAGCCCACTATAACGAATGCACTCACTTCATGTATCAAAACATAAACATTATAAATGCCACTGGAGTGGGTGGGACAAGCTTACTTTGTTACAAGAGACCAATTATATAAACTCTGTAAGCAGACCTTGTTTGCTTCTGTAGCCTTCTGGAGGCCTCCTTGGCAAAGTTTTAATTTCATAATTGCGTGTCATGGCTAAGCGGTTTAAGGCATCAGACTCAAGTCAGGATCTGGTGGTTAAGTCATCAGGGTGTGGGTTCGAATCCTGGTCGTGACACTTGTATCCGTGAGCAAGACACTTAACTATAAATATTTGCTTCTCTTCACCTAGGGGTAAATGGGGTACCTGTGAAGGCAGAGTATGGTTCTTGTGATTGATTTAGCTTGGCGTGCTACATACTTAGCAGCACAGGCTGTTTACTCCCAAGGGAGCTGAGATGGTTTATAAAATAAAATAAATGGCCCAGTGACCAGGGTTAATAACATTGGAGCACCATGAGTGTCGGATTTGAGCGCTAGATAAGAAGCCATATTATTATAACCATTGCTTATCAAAAGGTAAAGGCATGCTAACTTTCCTCAATTCCATGCAAACAAATGAGTGATGCAACAACTATGCAAATCCACTTTGAACACACATGTGCCATCAAACTTTCTTGATAATTTGTGAAAGACACTATTGTTCTGCTGTAGTGAGCATAACAATTTGGAAAACCGGGAAAACAGCTTTTTTTGAAATAGGCCCCAGGTTAACAGAAAAGGTTAACAGCATAAGTCAAGACACTATAGTTTGGAAAGTTGCCCAATAGTCACAGCAAAAAGATTAATGCACATTGAAGCAGCAGTTAAAGGCTTTCTACAACAAAACTGTGTTTGGACATTTGTAAATCCATTTATTGAAAATGTGCAATAGTCAAGAATTATAGCTGAAACATATTACTGAGACTTCAAAATACTCTGCTTGTATAAATGTACCTGCAAGAAGATTAAAATTGGATATGGAAAGATACTAACTGCACAACCGTTATACCAAGAGTTTGAAATTGAAGTTTCAAATTATCCCCTAAACTGTATAAAATACTTAAAGGAAATGTCAAGAGGGCTCCTTGAGATTTGCCTCTGAGAGGCAGCCTTTGAAATCCTCTCATTTGGAATGGCACTTGAAGGCTATGGCATTGGTTGAATATTTGCCAGAACTCAAGACAGATCGACAGATGACCTTTGGATAGATCCTTCATGATAACACACAGATGGTGCGGCTTTAATTCAAACAAATCTCCACATTCTGTCAGACCATACAAAAACAAGTAGCTGTTACTTTCTTTTCTTTTCAGTATGTATAAAATCTGTTCACCCTTTAGGTGTGGAAAGTTTCAATAGCCTAACAATACCGATAATAAATAGTTACATAATTTGGGGTTGAACAAAGAGAAATTTACTAGAGCGGGAATTGAACCAAATAACTCCAGTTTAACATGCCGGCACTCTACCAACTGAGCTATCTTATCTAGCCCTATGTTGGTGGTCTCCCTAGTTTGTCAATATCTTTGTTTGGGGAGCCAATCAGAAGCCATACAACAATTTGCTACCATCCAGGGATCACACCCAAGTTTAAGATACAACCTGGGAAGCAGCAGCCAGGGGATCACAAGCAAAGACCATGATGCAACTGAGCATCAATCCATAGATACAAAAAACTGCTTACTTGGCATCATTAGTGGCCTTGAGTACAGCTGAGGTTGTGTAAATTCCACTGATGCATTCAGAATTACAATATCAGACACAGCACTGGGCCATTCTACAGAAAATACTTATTTAAGTTAATGAATGATCTGAATCTACCCTTAAGTACACAGGATTGTTCAATTGTTGAAAAAAGAAAATTTTCAATCTGAAAGTGAAAGCTCGTGCAAATTATAAAGTTCATACCTGTGCCAATCCTCCAGTAAAATATTTCCATCTGAAAAAAGTGTCTAAAAGTCAAGGAAATTACTGATTGCTTATTTTGATTGCTGAATCCCATTAGGATGCACTTCTTGTTGTTTTTACTTGTTGTTTGGATTGGAGTGTGTGTTTATTTAAACCTAGTTGATTGGAATGAGTCTGTTCTTTTCCTTTAAATATCCTGTTATAAACTGTTATATTGTACGCACATGACAACTGAACCACCACTTGTAAGTTGTATGGCATCCGTCCAAACAATGTTTGAGTCCTTTCTCTATGGTTTAAACATCTGGACCCAATTTTGTATAAAACGGTTCACCACTAGGCTAATTTTAGTTCTTAAATAGCAGAAAAATGTGCGTTAACAAAAGTGTAGACCAGACAAGCGATATTGAGGACTCTACATCCATGTTGACTACTCATGCCTGCATTCTACATCCATGTTGACTACTCATGCCTGCATTCTACATCCATGTTGACTACTCATGCCTGCATTCTACATCCATGTTGACTACTCATGCCTGCATTCTACATCCATGTTGACTACTCATGCCTGCATTCTACATCCATGTTGACTACTCATGCCTGCATTCTACATCCATGTTGACTACTCATGCCTGCATTCTACATCCATGTTGACTACTCATGCCTGCATTCTACATCCATGTTGACTACTCATGCCTGCATTCTACATCCATGTTGACTACTCATGCCTGCATTCTACATCCATGTTGACTACTCATGCCTGCATTCAAATTTGCATCGTTTTGACACTCATTGAAAACAAGAACTGTCTCCAAGTCAGTCAACCTTTTGCTCTACTTACATGAACAGTGAGCAGTGGTTACGAAATTGAGACTGTATTAGAACCCATTTAAATTGTTCAACATTCACGATCTTACAAAGAGTATAAAGGGGGGGGTTGAGCTCATGTACGACATTAAAATGTGTGTACAATCTTGATATTTTATGTTATGTGCATCAATTTTGAAAGACAAATATCGATAATACTACTTTTGGGGAGGGAGGGAGGGGGTCTCCACTTGCTCTCTGTAGGACCTGAAACATTGGACGTTCCCTTATGTGCTAAAGGCCACATGAAAAATGTTAATGACATTTGCCCCAGTTTATGGTTGGCACTGACTGGGTCATCTTGTATCCACTGTGCATCGGCTGCCCTTGTGCTGTGAGTTCCTTTCTATATGGTTCAACCAAGGAGCAAAGAAGTGTAGTGTACATTACTACATGGCACTCCACATGTATCAGCTTATCCACTTGAAAGTTTGAGCTCTAAGCAGAAAACCTAGCCATAAAGAGAAAACTAAGCTTAGAAGTTCTTGTACTTTCAGTACTACAGGTATTTCTTGTCCTTGGGCAGGCCATGGGCAGGCCAAGGTTTAGAACTGGATTCTATTATCAACCAGATTGGATATCAGAACCCGCTGGGAGCGCAATACACAGGAAAGCCAGTTTGTGCGATATGATGTGCAACTCTAATCCAGGAAGGCCCTTACAACTGTACAATGCATGTGTATGTGCCCAACAGCCTGCAGCAGTTGTTAATATTTCATAGAACTTTGTGGTCTTAGATTTTTTTTTCCCCAAGCTTGTTGTAGACTTCCTTTGTCAATGTGAACTTATTGTCAAGTACTGGGCCAAAATTGTGCACTTGACCTTTTGATTTCTTTACACTATTTCCCTTATGTCATGAAGGTTTGTTTGCATAATACGCACTCCTGTACGTAAATGGTGTAAATTAGGCCTAGTGTTAATGAAAAATGTCAAATAAGACACTTATCATCTGTGGTCCTTTCCTTATTGTCTTATCTACAGAGAAAATGACCCATCAGAGTAACGTAAACAAAAGGTTGACACACTGTACACAAATGGTCACAACAAGATTCGATAAGAATATCTGCATTGAAGAGTGGGGAGAACCCGGAGAAGCACATAAAAACCAGGAAACAAATCCAAAACAAAATGTCAGTCACTATATTTGCCGTTTCCTCAAATTTGTGATCATCCAATTTGATGAAATTTCCACATGGTCAATGGAAGACTTTTAAGATATAGGCATCAACACTCACCTGTCCTTTTCCATTGTTCTCAGCGACAAGAACAATAGAAAAAGACTGGTGCATAGAACGCCCTCTATTGTCTCAAAAGTCTCCCACTGTAAACTAACGGATTGGAATGGATGTACTATTCAAATGATTTATTGTATCTTCAACATTCAATTTCTTAAATGTATTTGAAAGTTTTGACACTACAAATGGTGTAGACACCCTATGCTCAACACATGTCTAGCACTCATGTCATGCCCATATTAATGAACCAAACCAAACATTTCCGATGACAACAAAGGAAACAAACTCTCTGTTTCATTGTTTATCAGCTGTTGGTTTGGATGGTAAACCCAGTAACAAAAAGCTCAACAACCATTTCCTGTTATTCTCAGATCTACATGTGCATGTTCTGAACCACCTGGCCCACATGTACTTAACAAAAACAAACCATGGATATGAACCATTCAGTGTGGTGCAGGTTCTTGACATTGTTGTGGGGTGTCCCACAGGCAAGTAGAGGATAGACCAAAAATAAAATGCTGTGGGGCTAGGTGAATGTCCCCACTGATGGGATGTCTCTGTTCTTACTTACATAAAAACCTTCAAGAAATGATGTAAAGTCCAGGTGTCCTCATTTGGCTCCTGGTGTTTTTCTACAGGGTAACACACAATCTCAATGCTTGCTGAATGCCCCCAGCAATATCTTTTTCAATTGAGTGATAAAAATTGGCAACGAACAAAACATTTTGTTGAATTGGGAAGCTTTAAACTTCTTGAAGACACTTTAGATTAATAAATTGGAATGTATCAAAATAGATTCAGGCAAATTCAATGCAAAATGAAATTTCTTATTGAACATCATGTGTACAGGAGCATTGTTGTGTGCGGGTACAAACACTGTCTGTTCATCCCACCACCGCAATCGATACATCCAGATTGTTAACCCTGAAATAAAAGCTGTTTGGGTACCTACCAACAGAATAAGATATGAGACAACAGGTCCTATCGTCTAGTGTGTACAATCTGTCCATTAGCCTATTTTGTTTGTTTGTTTGTTTGTTTGTTTTTTATTCTGATCAGTTCTCCAACCCTGGATTAACAATAACCTATCCCAGTGATTGTGTGTGTTCCCAATATTGGGATATCATTCTTGACATGCCTTCAAAGACAGGAGAGCCTTTCAGATGAAAGTAGTTCAAGAAACACAAAGCATTCATTTAATGGTTCAAATCATTCCCTGAATCACTGTGCACAATCACAACAACTCCAAGAAAACCTGGAATTGGACTGCAACAATATCAGCTCAAAGCACTGCCGAGATTCAAATCGATGGCTCCCCCTTTATACCAGGCGCATGACCGGAAAATTAGATCACAATGGACTGAATTAATAGCCTGGACTGAAATATCCCTAGACGTCATGTTTCTGTACATGCTCGCAGACACAGCCAGCAAGAATTCTCCCCTTTTGTGGAATGAACAAAGGGCATAAAAAATCAGTCCATCCAAGACTTCAGTTGAATGTACACAAGAAGTACAACTACGTTAATTCAGTGTGTACAGTGTACTATACACCTCTATGGGTACATACACTGTACACCAAACAGAACATAAAGGTAACACTAGGCACTATGGCTTGCACTTGGAAGTCACAGCCAGTAAACAATCACTTATACAGTCAATTGCAGTCACCTAAAGCTTGCTTCAAGTTGAAACATCAGAGCTCTGCTAGTAGCAAATAAATGTAAAACCCATCCACCGAAGGGCTACTTATGCAACCACAGAGAAACAATTATTTAAGTACTGTTCAATTCAAGGTTATTTCTTTGCAATTAAAGTTGCTGCACAGAGGAACTCCTTAATCGTAGATCGTCTGAATTTTTAAATCTCTTCAGTGTTGTTTATAAATCTTGGAGGAATGTTTATAAATGTTTACAATATTACTGGACTAATTCAACCTTACAATTTACACTTCATCTCTCCATAAACACAAGGTCTTTCCACAATTATGGCAATTGTGGTTTGGGTAACAGCTGTTCCCAACAATACATGTATGTGCAGTACAATGGTGAGTTAGGAAACACGTGACTATTAAGACCCAATGTGAACATAACATTATGTACAGTATACAATTACAGTGTATTTCGGTGCAGTATTCTAAGAAAGCGTTCAGAAATGGTGTCCAAAGTAAAACAGGGAGTCCAATATTCTTCAGATTTTGCAAGACTAGTTAAAGGTATTATACAGGATTGGTAAGGATAAAAACATCTATGAATTAAAGTAACTTCAATGATTTATGGTTTGTAACAAACTCAGGTGACCTTCTCAGTAGAGTTACAAAGGACAGGAGGACCCTCAATGTGGTGAAGCTGAGGAAGCACGGCAAAAAAATAATCAATAAGAGTCCATCGCTGTTTGGACAATGCAATGCATACACAATTTTCATGTTACGCAATTTTATTTGTATGTTAGCGATACTCACATGACAGCAAGCAGCCACCACCAGAAAGATAGCAAGCGTTTTGCCAAGTGCTTCAGGCTGCATTTTACAAAAATACTTTTGTATCTATGAGCAAATTTATACTACTTTTTGAAGAGATGGTGCAAGATTGCTTGATTGACTGATTGACTAAGCGTAAGCAAAGCAGAAGGCATACCATCTTGCTGGCTGTTCTTGTAAGCAGGTTATTGACACGGCAATGCAAATCCATTGTGAATGCGCACTTTCTTAGCTCACGCATGTTTTTCTGCTATAGTACGCACAAACATTTGCTAGTATTTGCTTGATGAATGTTGGCCCCTAGGCCCAATTTGATGACACTGCTTACCACGGAAATCTGCGCTTACAGCACCCCATGGAGCATGTATTTGAGTAAGCTGTGCACAGAATTCCATGGTCAGCAGTGCCATGAATTCTGCCTTTGTTTTACAAATCAAATCTAAAATTAGAATACTTTGAGTTCTAATCATTCTTTACAAACACTTGGCAAATATTTTTTGATTTTGGTTTAGAAGTTGAAAGCTTGGATTTTCATATTAATGATTTTCATATTAATGATTTTCATAAGATGATTGTTGGTTTCCATCCAAACTAGGCTTTGAACTGATATGACTAGCATAGTACCATGTCCCTGTATGCAGCCTGGCGTAACCGCACACCTTTAGGCCTCATCAAATCCAAGGATACATTCATTCATTACCATGAATACCTCCTTCACCATCTGCAGATGAGCTCAGTCACAAAGATCTCTGAATTTGATGAGAGAGCCCAAGGACGGTCTGACATAGTCTTTCTCTAATGGGACTGCACTGCCGGCTGGGGCCCAGAGGACAGGTTCTGATGAAGGGGCCCATGTTGGAATACATCACTGCAGCAACTACTACAGCATTACCATAATAACTTATCCTAGATTTATCACGATGGCTTGCGAGAATTGTTTGCTACATAGCAAATGCACAGTTAAACTCATGTTCAAAACATTTTAAAGTTGCTTGCATTTAACAAAAATAACTAGCCATATATACTTTTTTTGTCAAAGTTCATATCTGATATCAAAGCATAACTTTTTTTTAGGTTTATATTTACAGGAGTTTATTCACTAGAACATGTTCCAATTCCTAAGACTAAAAGAGACATTTCAATCCATGCATGAACTAACAACATTGTTATTAATAAACGATTTACCTTTTTCACAAGATTGACAAGCACTACTTCTTTGGAATGATACACTGAGAGAGCAAAGGAAAACATGTTCAATCTTGCTCCCCGCTCTCCCACCCTCCCCCCACACAATTATTCCTTGTTCAGGTCCACTCCAATTTGATTATTCTTCGCTGTCATACATTAAATCATAATTCCCTCATGTTGAGTTGCATGGTACGTACCCGAGTGGGTGGATTGGTTGATTTTTACCACTCTGTTCATTTTGAAAAAGAGTATCATTGACTGACTATTTAATTGAATTGACATTTGAGATGACCATGGACAAAATTAACTGATTAAAATCTCAGCTTTATTGTGAGAAACAGAATCATCAGAACTTGCTCTTTATGTACAATCAGACTGAGCGGAAACATGCATGATGTGTTGCACAACTTGTAACATATTTACTTGATCCAGACATTAACAACAGCATTTTTCAGTACACTTTGATTAAGCCCCTTTAACCAAACTGTAAGCTTTTCATTAAGGTTGATTTTTCCTCAATAAAATCAACAATTGTAAGGCAACAATTGCTTTACATTCATGTAAAGTGCTTTGATCCTTGGGAGATGCGCTATATAAATGCTTGTTAAGAATAATAATAAATTGTGCAAATCCTCAAAATAACTCGGGGGGGGGGAGGGGAATCAGAAACCCATAGAGGAGTCCACCATGATGCAAGACAAACTTTTACTTCCTCCATCTTCTTGACATTCCAGAATCACTCAGTGACTGACAGTAAAAAATTATTCTAGAATGTGTTCACTTGATAAATTCACACACATAAATAAAGTGCACTAAGATCTTTTTACCTGTGTTTGGCTGACCCCTGAACGGGTTGAGGTCAAAGTTGAGGTTGGGCTTGAAGAGAGACCACAGCTTCCTACTTGATCTAGTGTTATCTCAGCCAAGAGACCCACAGCTCCAGACATGATTAATACTGCAGCGTCTTGAATGGAGACTAGCAGGTGCTATGATGCGCAGTAGCTTGCAATGCTGATAGATTCATCACCTGGTGTAATGGAGGAAAGACAATCTATTACTAACATTCAACATACATGAATGTTTTATATACATACATGTAAGTCTAGGCTGGGCATGTTCAGAAATGACATTAAGATTACTTTACATTGGCAATCCGAGGCAGTCTGACGCTGAGCTGCATTTTTAGAAACTCAACTGCTATTATCATTTTCACATTACTTGATTCATCACTCGTAACCACAGGACCTCCACACACGCAATGTTTACCCCAGGAAAATTCCAAGGAATATTCAGTTTGCATTTTCACACTTGTTTCATGAGAGTCCCCTTTTCCTTTGGCATTTTGGCAACCTAAAGAGGCTTAGGAGAGCTAACTTTCATGTTCATTGTACATTTGGTGCACCTTTCCAAGAAAAAATGCGGCAATGTATATAAATCCAGCATGGTGTTAATAGTGAAGTTAATTTCTTTACTTTAGGTGGATTAAAAAATAACAGCAAGAAACAATAACATAAAAACAATCAGCAAAAATCTGAATGTTGTCTTACAACTTGTAATTTAAAGACAAAATTACATAAAAACCTCAAACCATAAAATACAGTGTGTTTAAGTTTGTATGCCTCCTCCCTCACAGCCCCAACCCTGCTCCGTTCTAACAACTGTATTTAAGCAGACAGTTTGTAGCTCAACTGTATTTAAGCAGACAGTTTGTAGCTCAACTGTATTTAAGCAGACAGTTTGTAGCTCAACTGTATTTAAGCAGACAGTTTGTAGCTCAACTGTATTTAAGCAGACAGTTTGTAGCTCAACTGTATTTAAGCAGACAGTTTGTAGCTCAACTGTATTTAAGCAGACAGTTTGTAGCTCAACTGTATTTAAGCAGACAGTTTGTAGCTCAACTGTATTTAAGCAGACAGTTTGTAGCTCAACAAAACATGACCTTAAAAACAAATTTACTTGATATTGTTTGCCCTTTACAAAACAAGTATCATAACAGTAACACTGGAAATCAGGAATACCAGGTTCTTGGTATACCATATTTTGATATCATGCGAGCGAAGAGTTTCTGTGGAAACAGGAAAAGAAAACGTAAACGGATAATTTTGTTTTAAAATTTTTATTTTTATTTTAATTTCATGCTTACTGACATCGCAACGGGAAAAAATGAATTAAAAGAGATGTTTTCATAATTAAATACCCTAAGAATTATTTGCGTTTAAAAATATGCAGTTTCAATTGATTTTTTTAATCGAGGAATTGTCTTCAACTTTGTATTCACAGGAAAAAACCTGTGTATCAAATTTTAAAATTGTTAGGGAAAAAATAACTAAATAAAATAAAACACAAGGAAATCTGATCAAAATGAGAAGTTACAGCAGGAATGAATGAACTACATTAAATCAAATATTAAATCTTGTGTTAGGTTTTCAATTTCGTGTTTTTAATGGAAATTGGACGGATTATCAAGATTTTTTATTTCAAACATTGGCCTAACATAAGCATATGCCGCTTAACAAACTGTTGCCTTGCTCATTTTCTTGGCCCCTGAGGTATTGAGTTTTTAAAAAAAATTATTGACTTTCATTGGTGGGGCTCGTAAATGACAACGCTGTAATTTTTCGGGGCAAAATTTGAGAAACTGTCGCTCCATAACACACACCGACTTTAACATGCTTCAAAATACCCGCCCAGCCCACACTGCCGGCCATGCATTAGATGCCAACCTAGTTGAACCTACATGTATAAACTAGTTACTGCATTCTGCAATGTTGGCCTACTCTGAAAATGTGACAGCCGGTGGGGATTGGGGGGGTGGATATGGGGCTCTGATGTACCCTGTATTTGCTGCGATACTGCGATCCCAACTACAGTTGGGGTGTCTCAACTGAAACGCTCTTAGTTGGGACAAGTCCCAACTATAGTTGGGAGATTGTCAAGTTTGGGCAGAACAACGTAGTGCAATTTGCGGTAGGGAGTTCTGTGGTATTTGCATTTTTTCATCAAACCTACAAATTTTGTATCGATGGAAACCTTCATAGCTTAAAATACAATGGAGTTATTCCATCCAAGGATGGAAAGATGACCCGTTTGTAACAAAAAATGTTTTTCTTTTTTTTGTAAATGTTTTTCTTCATGTTGTTGATGCAAAACTGGTCAGGGTGACATTCTGCTTGACTTGTGATTACTGTATAGGACTTGGAACTCTAGTTGTGATGATCATAACCCTCCATCCTCCCGACGGTCGCAACCGTCGGGAGGATGGAGGGTTACGATCATCGCAACTATTGGAACTCCTGCATGTCGCCATTTCTCGCTAGCTTTAAAACGACACTGAACATGTCGTTCTTGACTAAAATTGTCAAAGTTTTCCATTTATGATGGTGTCAGAATGTGTCTCAAACTCCTTCAATATGTAAATTCATCTTTTATTTCATAAAAATGAGAAGAAAATAACCTATTTTCCGATGCAAATTTGATAAGGTCTACCGATAGCAGCATATTCCACCTATATCAAATCTCGTATAGAGAATGTGACTTATTTCAAGTTATTGAAAAAAGCATGTCTGTCTCATAAGGTCAGAGGGCCAGGGTACTTGCAGTAGAGACAATTTAGAGGAGCAACTTCCATCGGCATAGTGAAGAGGGCGGGCTCTATCACTTTATCATTAGTTCATCATACGAGCTCTGACGTACATGTGTGTATGTGCCAAATTCAATGGTATTTTGCATTATGAAGCTTCTTTTGTTTTCTCTTTTAAGAGTTTACATTGAATAATACACCTTTTATCTCCTCAAAAAACAACTCAGTGTAAAATTTGAGCAAAGGGAACTACTGAAAATTATGTGAAGTTTGCAACCTGTTTCCGCAAGCTTCCAGATAGGATCGCCATGTTTACGTTTTCCACTGAACTCCTTAGCTTCAGTGTCCGACACATGCATTCTCTGACAATGTGGTCATGCTTAACTATAAACAAAACCTGTTAAAAAGACTAACTAAGTTATAAATAAAGTACAGTAAGACTAAGGAGACACAAGAATGTTTGTGTTACTTCAAAACCTAGTCCAACATACTAAACACTGCATTCACTAACAATACAAACATTCTCTCTGGTCATTGTTATGAAGTGTGCCAGCCATGCCAGTGTACAAAATAATACGTTTACCTACAAAGGAACTAAAACTCAAAAAGTAACCACAGTTAACTGGCATGACTGTGTGTTGGAACATTGACCTACGATAGAAACTAAAATTATGTTCAGACAATCACTTACTACTTTTCCCCCGGAAATTTCACCTGGCAGTCGAATTCCACACAGAGCAAATGGTATGCGATACAAGTATTGCGCCTGCAGAGCCAGCTCCAGTTCAGCTGTATCCTCAGTACAAGTAGAAGCCTTGAAGTAGAAGAGCTGTCATTTTACCCACACGCTGATAAACACTGAGTCACTGAAATTCCAACTTTGAACTAATTTGCAGCAGTGTAGAGTTAGTGTATTAAAAAAGGACGGCGACTTCTTTCCTGATCCTCCTTCATGTGTGTACAAACTTTCTTGTATGATAAACGTGTACGTGGCACCAGTGATCAATTGATGTGAAAAGCAATCAATGGTCTTGACACGGAAACCAGCGAAAAAGTCACAGACGGTCTTGATGAACAGCGACCTCTGTCGACTCTTTACTTTTGTTAGTAATATTAATCTGTTGATCAGTGCACACTGAATTGCGAGAACATTGTAGAAGGGCTCACGTTGTTGAATTTGAACCCTGTTTTTATTTACTTATTTTCTTTTATTTCAAATGTCAGTGGCAATTAAGGACAATACTTGATACGAGCAACAAGGTAGCACTTACGGCCAGCCACTGCTCAAAATGAACAACTACTAAAAAAGATTGAAACTGCAACAATGTTACCTAACAGTTACATTTTGTTAAAAGTAAAGTGATCCCCCCCAAAAAATCTGCCAATGTAGCCCAACCTTGGCTGAAAGAGAGGAACATTTTCACAAAAATTCATTTTGTATGATTGCTATGGCACCGCTTATGTGCTTTGTTAAAATAGTTGTTCGGTAAGCATAACTTTTAGTACATATTTTCACATTAGTAATGAATAAGTTTCAAGAAACAAATCTTATTTCAAGTTTCGAAAAGTTTTACAAGGTGAAGATGAATAAAACAACTGATTAACTACCGAGTTATGTATATCTCGCAAGTGCAAAACAAAACTCTCGGCACAAAGAAACAGAGCACTCTTTCTTAGTCAATTATTGTAGCGCCCTCTATTGACGTTAAACACGGAACAAATCAGATGAACGATTTGGTTTTCAATCTATGATTTAGCTCTAACAACAAAAGTACCATAACAGAAACGCAACAGGCTTCAAAATGAGTAAAATTACGCTTTCATAATGGCAACAGTTTTTGAGAAGTGACTTGTATTCCACAAAAAAGCAACCACACAAGACAAATTGTATAGTACTCTGACGGGGAAATGATGTTGCAAAGCTCTGCTTAGGACCTCAGTCTTCCGATAGCCACAGACCCCACTCGCAAGGATCCATCGAGTGGCTTTTCGAAATTACACAAGGTAGAGTGAAAAGAGCTCCCCAACCCTCCACTCTCATTTTCATGTTCATTTACAAACTAAGAAAAGTGGTTGTTAGTTTGTTTGCTTGTTTGTTTTGGTGTTGTTGTTTTTTTGTCTTTTTGTTTTTATAAATCTGATGGTTACTAGCAGTTTATTGCTCTTTAGATCGCGGCGTCAAATGATACTAACATGGTGACAGTTTACAAAAATGTCAAAGAAAATGCACTTTGAATTATTATTTGCCTCTAAAGATCAGGTGAGTTGCTCTCGCCAAACCGTTTGAGTGGTAAAATAAAGTTTGCCTTAGCAAAAATGTGACTCACCAGGCCGGCGTTTATATCGGGTTTCATCGGCAATAAACGACTGAGCATATCCCTGTGGATAGGATACCAGTCCATCCCCAGCTCTCGCCTGTACCCATTTGTACTCCTTGGAGAGAAGCAATCACGGACGCAAGAGTCAAACCCACACTTTGCAAGTTGCAGAACTAGGGCCTACTGCCCCAGACCGCTCGGCCACGACACCACATATGACTGGTTCCCGTTAGTTCCCACTGATGATGGATTACAGAAACTAAAACTGTAAAACAGTTGTATCGGTAGTCTCCTGCTTCAAAGTATTGACTTTTCAAAGAAAGGCTTCGACTTTAGAGGAAGAATAGCAGCAGCTCAGTCTAAGCTTAAAGTGATGTTAGATCTCAAATTTAAAAAGCCACCATTCTTTGACGTGTGTGGTTCTACACTTTTTGTCTTGTTTGTTTGTCTGTTTGTTCGGTTGTTTGTCTGTTTGTTCGGTTGTTTGGTTGTTGTTTCGGGAGTTTTGTTGTTGATGTTGTTTTTGTTGTTATTTTATTTTTATTTATTTGTTAGCCACATATTGAACTACAGTGTTTAGATATTCTTTTTGATAGTTGTACATTAGGCCTATAGTCAAAATTAAAAATTAACGACAAAATGACAAGCTTGATTCTCAAAAGGAAATAATAATGAATTCTTGTGTTTTTAAATTTTGTTTTATTTTTCTCTGATTAATGTGCCTCTGTTGTTTGTACATTTATAATATAAATCTATAAGGCGATAGGTATTCAATTATTTTAATGTACCATGACCATTGCCAGTGACATAACCAGATGGGTGGGTGTTGTTTTTTTTTTTTTGGGGGGGGGGTTTGGGGGGGGGGCTGCCCCTTCCACACTCAGAACACTTGCCCCCTCTTGCCCCTAAATGAGACAGAAAAAAATGCACAAATGAATGGTTCTGTACATTGAATATCCCCATACATTTTTTCCCTCAACTTGCCCCCACTCCAAATGAAAATGTTTTATGACTGACCATTATTGCACATCGTATACTCCGTTTTTGGAGACCACTTTGGCCGAAAGCGTTGACCAATGTTATCCCATGGAGCGTGGTGTATTGCCCGACGGTTGCCCTTCGGCCAAAGTGATGTAATGAATATCATTTTGAAAGATGCAGATTCACTTGAAAACTTGTCCACGTTGATTCCAACACCTAATTGCAGCCCATCCAGTTTCCCAAAGCAGCGCCAGAATCAAGCAACTACAGCTACGGCTATGGCCGTTGGCTGTAACTACCGTACGTTAAAGAATTGGATGGTCCGCAGCGTTCTGGCCATAGCCACTGTTATGGCGAAGCCATTATTTCCGACACGGCCTAACACTCTAAAAAAGAAGTGCCACATTTTGTTAAATTTTACTGTGTAAAACTGCTGGGTACAAATGTTGTGTAAAATTTGGTCAATATTGGGTAAAACGAAAATTGTTGTTGTACCCCTCACTTGTTTAAAATTTAATACACATGGAAAAGGTAATACGGTACCCAAAATCGTGTAGGAAATCAAATAGCTTAACACCGAGGTTCAAATCACTCAATTAAGATAAAACAAAATACTTTGAACCTCAAGCAGTGTATTTGTTGCACAACAAGTGGTAAGAAGTAACTGAAAGTGGGGGTAAACTGCTCCTCGTGGAATTGTTTGTCCCCAATAATGCAAATGTGTAACATACACTCGTGCTATAGCAAGTCGCACGCACAAATCACAAACAAAGATGGATGGGGTGGACGTAACGCTGATGCTGCATGGCGTTGATTTTTGATGTTCATGTATCCAAAGTTGCAAAAGAGAATTTTGCTTTATGGTAGTTATTATGTTGGAGAAACAACAGTCTGTTGAAAAGGATAAGAATTCATGAACCCGGATGCCATGAGTTGCTGGAGCTTCGTTGACTTTGTAACACGGAGGTTTCGTCACTGACATTTTGAACCGTCAATAAAAGGTCTGACAAAATCAACCGGCTCTTTTCAGAGCCAACACTGCTTCCAAGAAGAGATTAACATAGTCTGCACGCAAGAATGATTTTAGTATTTGTTTTCACCAACCAAACACATATTGTTCGGTTACTTTTGCCCCAAGTGTATCTGAATGTACATTGATGCTATGATTAGTGGGTTTTTTTTGGTAGCCCCACCCCCACCCCCACCCCACCCCCACCCCCATACTAGAGTTTTTTGTTACCTAGTAACTAGCTAAAATGGGACAACTATTAAGGGTAAACGATTAGTACAACGGTGTTTGGTGAGATAAAATTACTCCATATCTGGGTAAGAGTTTGACACAACCCTGGGTAAACTTTGGGTTTTGTGTCGTGCAGGGAACATGGTTGTTTCTGGGTAAACACTATTTTTTACTCAATACATGTATTGGGTGAACAATTGCACAGGGCTTAGTAAATTCTTACCTATCCTCAGTTGGGTAAACTTTTTACCCAAGCTGACAACCACGTTCCCTTCTTAACCTCAAAAAGGTAAGATTTTACCCAATATTGTTTACAGTGTAACCGCTGAACCTTCAATACACACAACCCTTTCCCGTAGTTGAGATGGGCTTATCTTCGGTGAATGAAACCACGTATAAACCAACTGCACTGAGTGGTAACCAACTGTAACCAATAGCTGTGTATTAAAGGTTTTTAGTTCACAAATAGAGTAACTTTAGAGTTTGTTCATACATGGGGCAACCGACTGCACTAACAAACGGGGAGTGGAAACACAAAAACATTATTTGAAAATTAACATAAAAAATTATTTTCTTCTTCCTTTGAACTGGTTGCCCATAGGTATATTATGGTGGCTTTAAATGATAATAGAACATCCCCATTTACGTAAAATATTCCCGTAAAATACTCACGACGCGTGACTAAAATCGCAACTAATCACGTAATATTAACGATTTTGGTCGTGGCGCGAATTTGTACTAAATATTCACATGTCACGATTTGTGCCCCATATCGCAAATATTTACGTAAACTGTAGGCCTACATCATATTCGATGTCTCTTTAGAGCTACCATGTAGGTTGCATGTTGTGTGACAAGGCCAATCATATGTGAGAAAAGAAACATAGGCCTACCTCTTAGAAGTGGGAGGATCCAGAAAGCAAATCAAATTATCAAATCTAACTGAACTTCCTGGGAGGAATCTAACAATTCTTGCTGATTTGCAAAGAAACCGCTTTGGACTTCAAAGTGCAAGATTCTTAGCAAAGGACTGATCGAAAGTCAATACTAAAATTACAGGGCATGGTTGTAAAGAGCAGGGCCCAATTTCATAGAGCTGTTTAAGAGAAAATTATGCTCAGCAACTTCCTGCTAAGCAAATATAAGCAGAACACCAGCCATAGGTTGTACATGTCAGATGGCATTTTGGCGTAACCTTTATTCTGGTAAGCATAATGTTGTTAGGTTCAGCTATTTGTCGTGCTTAAGCATGCTTTATGAAATTTGGCCCAGGTCGGATTGGAAATATACACGCGTTTTACACAGTCGTTGACAGTAACACATTTCAAAATGCGTTTAAGTTAAAAACTATACATTGACAACTATGTCACAGGTACCAGACTATAATATACAGATATTAAAAGTTAGCCTCGTTCTGAGGATGATGTGTGTCAGATCAGCAAGGGTCGAGATGTTGGTTCAAGTACTATACGCAGATTGCCTCTGAGATGTCAACTCGGCACTTGACGGAACCTCCCATGCGGCAAATGACGGTAGTCTGCGTATCGTCTGCTACCTCCAGAAGATTGCCAGTTTTATCCTATGGTAGAAAACGTGAGGTCAAAATCAGAATTAAAATGTTGCACTTTATTTCATTACAGAAAGTGTTTGAGGTCGAAGACATTATAGGCCTAGACACGTTCAGTGGTTGTTGATTATTTGTTGCACTCTAAATTTCGTGCCACATTAGAATTCTTCTTGGCAACACACCGATATGTATTTTTTTTTATATAGCAACGGTCCACCAGGAACCTATTCCCAGTGGGTAAGTTTGGACGTAAAGTTGTTATTTTCGAAGGAAGTCATAGCGAGTCTGTAGTGCAGATTTTACACACTGACAAACGAACAATATCTGATAAAGTGCAGTGAAAACTGCACCTGATAACCGCAAAACTGCGCTGTGATGAAGTACAACAAAGTGATAATCTAATTGGCCATTAATTTCCTACTGAACCCAAACTCAAAGGTTATCAATCATTTCTCTCCCCTCCTAAGAATGCCCCTATTCGAAGCAATCATTTGGGACACATTTCTCCAACAATGAATTTCTTGAATGAAATACAAACAGAGGTTAAAATAGAGTATGCGTGTGCCGCCATCTCGGTCTGGTTTCCTGTGTGCAGTGCAGATTATCATAATACCAAAAAGGGACCAGACTATTTTCCCCACTCAGCCTCGGTTTGGCTACAATATTCGAAACGTAAAATGGCCGACCCAGTCTTTACTTACTGATATGAGAATACTACTGTCGTATCCATCTGAAGATAGCTTACACCATAACCTCAGCCCACTGTCCAGACATCGTAGGAGATTATAAGCTCTGTCGTTATCAACTATGGGAAAAACAAAGACATTTCAAGAATTACGTTCTCAACAGTAACCCTTATTGGCTCGTTATAAGCCCAGTGGCGTATTGTCTGTTACCTTACTATGTGAGCCGTTAATTATGGCGGGAAAAACAATCTAAATTAAAATCGAAAAGCAGCAGCCTGTTTTGAAGCTATGTAAAGTTAGGCCCCAGTGAGCTTGGTTGGAGTCGAACCCACAACTATGACATGTTCAACCTGAGCTTGAACGATAGTGAAGGTAAGCTTGATTCCTTCTTGAAGCACAAGTCACTCAAATGCTGTTTGAGACAATTCAGAGTTCTCAAAGGCAAGAGACGGAAATTAATCAGGGCCTCGGCGTCATTTTAAGCCGTCTAGGTAGTGCACGTAAAACACTTATCGTTGAAGAGTAGCGGGGTTAACCCTGGTGTTTCTGATCCACATAACAAGCTCCCTTGTTTACGGGTTTTCTCAGGCTTGCGAGCTACCGTAAGTAAGTTCACTGGCCTGTGAGGTATCTTGGATTTCATTACCAGAAATACATATAAATAAATATAGAACTTAGGCGGTAAGACCCACCATTCCGTCAGAAGTTGCTAATATTTAGTTAAGAACCTTACCAATACTATCCCTCATGGATACAGCTCTGCGACACTGTGTTACGTTAGTCTGTCTTTCGATCATATGGCTCGCTGCAACCGATTTTGTTCGGCGGTGCCCCCAGATCGGTGTGGTCTCCGACCCAGACAGTCGGTTCTTCTTGTTCTCTTGTAATACGTTCGACTTCAACCAGGACTTTTCGGCAGGCCTTGGCGGTCTTGAAGCCGGCCTCTTTGGTACAGTGGGTGGACTGGACGCGGGGCTCGTAGGCCCACTGCTCCCGTTGGCGAGTTTGTATGAACGGCTCCTGTTCGCCAGGCAGCGTTTCCGGCGTTTACTGGAGCCGAAAATTGCATTGGGTGGCACTACGATGGCGGCTTCCGCTGCCTCCTGGCTCCCCGCTACCGGGGTGATGCTAGACGGCTCTCGGACTTTTGAAGTGCTCACAGAAACACCGTCTTCAGCAGCAACAACGTTCGTTTCTGTCGTTTCGCACAACTCTTTTTTCTCTTTGTTCTCACCCAACTTCCACGAGATGGTGTTGTCCTCAGTGTCCTCGGCCAGCACGGTTAACCTGGCCACATCACCTACCATCTCAGTTTCCGGGCCCATGTCGGACTCCGGTGAGTCCTTCACCTCAGCCACCCGTACCTCGGCGCTGTACTCGGTGGGCAGCGGCCGGATCACGCTGGTCAGTTCGTCGATGCTTTTACTCGAATGGAAGAGTATTTCATTGGAGCGATATTTCAGACGTTGGAGGGTGGACTCGTCGTCAGCAACCAGGGTCTCGGCGCTGGAGAATGTCGTCTCGCTCAGCACTGAAGAAGCGGCATCAAGGCGGTCCGCCTCCACAGTTGAAGCCACGGAAAACCCATAGAATTGTGTATCTCCCGAGCAGGACGTGGCATTCAACGCGGGTTCTGCTTTATCAGCATACAGAAGTGACAGTTTGTGTAACTTCTTGGCATCCAGCAACGTCGAACCTCGTTCCGAGTTGTCGTAGATGCTACGAGGGCGTGATGAGCGGGACACGTCGTCTTCGGAGGAACCTTAAAAAAAAAAAAAAAAAAAAAAAAAAAAAACAATAATCAAATGCATAAATTAAATTAATCACAGATTTCCTTCGGGAACATTTTTTGGGTTGATAACAAAACTTTCAGTCGCAGTCTGTTTTTACTACAGTCTATCGGTAATTAAAGGAAATAACAATCTCAAATGTTTCCCCACGGTATTTTCAGCAAAAACGCCTTCATTCTGTGCTCATCTTTTCTGAGAGAGAACAAGCCAGAAGTGTTATTTCCTGCCTCTATTTCAGACCGTGATCAATGATCAGAATGCAAGAATTTTTGCTTGTGCTTTTTTGCACAAATTTTTCGCGCCGAAATAAGTAAAACGACGAAAAGATGAAAACGCAGATTTTACCCCAAAAGGTGCGAAGAAACCTTTGCAGTAATGCTGTCGTCAGGGCCAGGTACCTAGAACGCACAATGAAGATGGACACGAAACCGGTCACCACAGTGCTCAGGCACCAGCCTAAATGAGACAAGAGTCTCATTTTGATCCCTGCGTGTGGGCGAACCAACCAACATTGCTGTTATGTCGTGAGGAGTGAGGCCTACCGCGTGTCAAGCAATCGCTCTACTTTCAAAATTATGATTCATTATTCGCAAAGTGACCTGTTCCCTTCAGCCGCCCAACAGTTCACGGCAGCATATGGCAACATGAAATGACTTCCCCGGTACTGAGGGGGAAAAATACAAGTGTGGACAACTTTTAGCGGGAAAGAACATTAATCTGTGTGGACATTCAGCGATTTAGTGCTTTTTGCACAGTCTTTAAACATAGCTGAAGCCTTGATATTTGGACAGGACTTGATCGAAGAAAGATGTGCTTACGTATAATGAAGACGGAGTACTAGCATTCAATGAAGAATGGAGCACCATCATTCGTTCGCAATGAGTTTTTTTGTTAACCGGTACATTTAGTGACGCAATTCTTTGTATAAAACGGAAGTGTGTCTGTACCAGAAAAGCCGCAGAAACTACGCCCACTTCGCTCCCTTACCACCTCCATGACTGAGCTCCTAATAGAATATTACTGCAAAAGCTTGAACAAAATAATACAGTATGAATACCTGTTTTTTGGAAAGTTAAAATACCTTTATCATTGCGCAACCCATCCAGACCCCTATGAACATGTGTAACCAAACCGAGGTCATGAGGAGAGAATAGTCTGGTCCTTGAAAAGTTGAATAGCGATCTTTCTTCGGGGAATTGCCACAAAGCTTTAACATGGTAAAGGGTTTGAATCCAAAACTTTGAAATTTATCCTTAACTTAAAGTCTTGGCCGTTACGTACATAGAATTTGGTTGCAGGGTTTTTGTTGACACTTTAGTTACTGGTTGTTTCTTGAGAAGTGCAAAAGGTGCTGTGGCGTTGCTATATTTGATTTCCTAGTACTGCAATGGCAATAATTGATGCTAATATTAGGATTTCGGAAGTTCTTTGTCAAACTTTTTGCTCACTTGACACGTTGTTATTATCTATGGGTAGTCGGAATGAAGAAGTTTAACTGTACCAGCATTTAATTAATGAAACAAAATGTTTCAAAATAACTCTCCAACTCAAAGTGACGTTTGTAACAACTAACAGAACTTTCTAACCTGTTGAAGTCCGTCTAGGCGTACGTGACGTAACACACGTAATTATCTCCGTTATTTGTTTAAACTTTTTGTCCAACGAATGATCCATGAAATAAGTTATGGAACGATGGATATCAGCAAAGGAACACACAGCCTGGCAGTAAATTGGCTAACGACGCACACGTGTGCCGGAAACCCCATGCACAGTGTGTCAGGTTCCTGTACATCGGCGTGCGCCGTTGCTCGGCAGTGCTGCTTTACAACGCAGCGCGTGTGTAGTTGGAGCGCTAACTCGTTTTCTTTTGGCCCGTGTTGTAGGTCACGTATAGTGAGGTGGTTTTCTCTTAGTTTTTGACTTTTTTCCATTCGTCATTCTTTGAAATTTCAGGGCCGAGGTCGCCAGGGAGTTGTGGGTTCCTCTACGAAAGTGAATCACTGTGTTTTTATTCGAACGGTTTGTTAGCACCAGAGAGAGCTTGCAGGAGCCATGCAGTGCTAACTTGAAGAAGCCACACGCGAAAATGACACACAAAATACAACTTTAACAAACCCCATCAATTTCATAAAACAGCCTGGTAAAAATTGAAATGTTTATTGTCAAATGCACATAAAATTATCGGGCACCTTCCTGAGCCAGTATACAGACCCCCTTGCTTTGTGATGTGGCACAAGACCCCGTCACAGCGGAAAGGGGAACGCGTCTCAAGATGTCCCAACATAGCCACCCTTCTTGAAACCACTGTGATCACAGACTCTCCGTTTTACATCGAACATCGATTATTGTTTAAAACCACATGTTGCTTTTGGTCAACCGACAAGTTAAAGTGTTGACAAACACAAATCTAACACTAAAAAATACAGCCTTTACAAACAACATAGTCATTGGGTTTACTCCAGCACTCCAAGTCGGAGGGAAGCCACACATCACATGAATTTGCTTTTGCTGTACCTTCTTTTTGATAAGATAAATTATTCAAATTAATATGCACATTCATGAATAAATCATGATGTCATTTTAGGGGATACAGATTCCATCCTGAAGCATGCATGAAAAGTTACTTTAATTCGCACGAATCAAAGGTCATTTTCGAAACCTCGGCTTCCGGCTATAGTCTACGACTTAGGCTCTCAGATTACGGTAACGTGTGCTTTCGGTTCGGGGGCTTAGATAGATGTACGTAGCCTAAGCCTGAGTCAAAGCCAAAGCCGTAGTTTCGTAAAGGTACAGGTTTTGGCTGTATCAAAATTGGCGGCTACCGGCTACGGCTACGACGGTTGGTTAAGGTGTTCCTCATAAGGACGTCCTCATGACGCAGCGATCCAGCCGTAGCCGTAGCCGTAGCTGCAGCCAATTCGGACACTGCATGCCTTACCTAGTCTGGCACTTGATGGGAATGCGATCCATGCAAACATTAAATATCACAGACATAACAGGGATTTTTTTTCGGGGTGGAACAAGTTCAGTTGAAAACGTTTACTAGCAGCCTCGGTCACTGCATCTTGGCCCCAGGCGAGCGGTGTTCGTAAGCCCTGTATCACGTTTTAAAACAAGTGCTTCTCATTAAACTATTTACCGTAGAAAGTTCTCATTTTGATTGGCCCAAGGGCCTTCACCGGTCCCCCCAATAATACCATATCGAAAACACACAGACCCGGCGTCTAATTTGAATGACCTATAAAACTCCTTCTGTTGGCGGGCCGTGCATTATACATTTGAGGTCAACTGTAGGAAGGTTTTGATTACTGGTAGAGTTTTATCTGTTACTCCCCTCCTTCCCGCCCACAGATTGGGCCTTCCGTAAAAAAATAAATACCTTGGTATTTTTGTTTGACATTGGAGATAAGCCCCTAGCGTTCTTGAGACCACAGGTGACTGCAGGAGGGAGGATGGTCGATTCCCGATGTCACCATTCATGAAAATTGACACTTGACTTTTTGGCGGCAACAATAATTATTTCTCAGGTATTTCCCTGACAACCCTAACCTGACAGTGATTAAGACGATCCTTGAGCTTAAGAGCGTACACGGATACAAAAACATCCACTTTGGAAATAGATGGATGTGTTTAGGAAATGTGCTTATTGGCTTTGATAATAACTGCAAGGATTTGGCACAAATTCTTTAACCCTATTTTCAAGAGATGAAATTATAGAGATACTCTGTGCAGGACCTTATGATTGTCCATTTATACGGATTCGCAATTAGTCGAGCAAATTCACAATTTATGATAATTGTGTAAATGCTGATTTGCCAGTTGTCATGGTATTTGCTGCAGCTGTAAGTACAAAAACTAGCCCCAATGTCTTAACTAAAATACATTTAGATGTTAAATATTGTGCGCGCACAACCCGGGTGGCAATTGCCCTTTCAAGTTCGGGAAAACAGGGAGAGCATTCGGGCACAGCAAGAAGAAAAGAAAATGGACAGAGAAAAACAAAAACAATGTTTACCCGGTATCAGAAATTGTATACTTAAAAAAAAAAAAAAAAATAAGTGTAACATTTGGGTAAATTATTCCCTCTGCACCCTTAACCAAAGAAACTACACACGCCCTTGAGTGTGCGAGCAGTTGCTGAATATATTCTTATCTGGGCGCCGTTTACTACAATTTGCAACGTTGTGACGTCTGCCCTGGTAAGATCTTGAGAAGCAAGAGGACAAACACATTAGTGATTGTCGTTTCCATTTGTAAGTTTTTATAATTAATTTGCAAAATAACAAGTACGCCCTCTTGCGTTCCCTCAATCGGTAAACAGTCTGGTTAATGTCTGATGGTTGTCACGACAACAGTGATAAAAAAGGAAGGAACATTGTTGGAACACGAAATTAACTAATTAACTATAAACTGTTTTTCCCCTTCAAATTTGTACATCTAAAGTTAGACTGATTATTTTGAAAAATTGTTTTCGCGTGAAGTACATCAACTTGTGATGAATGCAGGGATGTACAGGAGGCGATCAATAATTGCTGGCCGGTTGTAGGAAAGATACGTCATTAAGTTTGGAAGAGTACATTCATTCCCATCCTACTCAAACATAGGCCGTCAAGTTTATGGGAAAACACCTGAAACAGTTACATTTTGTTCAATTTGATGTGGTAAAATATTTCTCTTTGGAAACTCAAAGTAAGGACCGATTATAAATGAAAATTCACTCTCATATTGCATAATTTCAAATACAAAAAATAAAAATAAAATAATAAAATAATATGCCATGTCCTTTTGTATGTAGGACGTTCTTAAAATAATGTTGTTTCGATTACTACCAGTCGTTTATTTTTAGAGCTCCATTCGCCCATGTCTCAGCTTTGATACTCCTGCGAATTATAATCTTATAAACTGTATGCAGATCTCGCCTGTATTTCGAAACTCGAGAATATTTGAGCTTTACAATAGAAGGGTGCTGAGCATGGGTATGCCCCCCCCCCCGACTGCTGGCGAGTGCTAATTTGCATACTTGGTGAATACGCGCACCCAGTCACTTGAAACTCTGAACGATTTCAATTGCAGTGCTGCGCATCCTGAAAAGCGATTGCCCAAAATGTTCACTTTCAAAATGTCCCTATTGTATTTATAATTTGTTTGGGGAGTGGGGGCAAGTTGGACTATAGTTTTTCCTTTTTGAGGGGGAACTTGGGTATCTTTGGTTTTCTCCTTTTTTATTTTGTGGGGTGAGGATTTGTATATCATAGCATTGTTCATACCTCCCCTTCCCATCCCATCCGGGTCTACTCGATCGCTACCCCCCCCCCCCCCCCACCCGGTCTTGAAATAGAACCATCTCATTGCGCCGTACCGTTGTCGAGACAACCACAAACAATTCAGTTTATTTTTATGCATTTCTAATTTCGAAATGGATCATCACTCACGGTGAATCATTTCAGATTCGAACGCCATACGTTTTGTGCTGATTCAATAAAGCTTGAATAATTTCTCAGGATGTCTTGTGGCATTACTATTATAAATCCAGTCTTTTTGAACTTAAGCTAATTATCTTAACATAGGCCTAGTGAATACAAAATTTGTAATCATTGCATTGGTGACCCAGACAAGACTAGGGTCAAGACCAAAAGATCAAAATCCCCAAGTAAACTGTAAGCCATGTCCTTTTGTATGTAGGACGTTTTAATATTATTTCAATCTAGCAGCCACGAAACAAGCACAATGTGATTAAGAACTCTGTCTCATTTCCGTCTGTGTGTAGAGCACTCGCTCATCGATAAATCCCAGCTGCTGAGTGGTACATTATAGGCTACATAGCAAATACACATAGGAAACGCACGCTGCGCCCATCACCAACTGTACGCTCTAACTGCTGCGCTGAACGGGCACGCTGAAATATCTCCGTGGTATGACGTCAAAGTGCTTTCAGGCTGCCGTCCGGTTTTGATTTACAAACACCGCTTAAAGGTTGTTCAATGGTGCTGTTGCGATACAGCGAGGTACAAGACGATTTGGGGTACCCGTTTCCGACACACCTATCAGTGAAAATCAGGCTTCGGCGTGGTGTACGGTGCTACAATACTCGCTCCAGGCTGCTATTTTACGGAGAATGAGTTGACTATTTTCTTGCCAGACGTAACTCATCACATCAAATATCGTACGTAGGGCTAATATTAAACGAGGAGTAACAGCTGTCTACCAAGTGACTGTCCCGAAGTTCTCCTGGTCTGTTCGGATCTTCCTTAGTACGATGTAGGTCCTCTTCCTTTCGGCAAAACAATGCCTTTATAAACCTATATCATGCTTTAGTGTGTGTTCATTGCAGATCCTTGTTTGTTACAATAAACGGTTCAGCAATTTACAACAATATATATTCCCTATATGCAAAATAATCGTCGAATTGATCAGCAATGTACAAGAGCCATTCAATTTCCACAGCCGATATCAAACAAGGTGGCTGACGTTTTGTCCCACCAATCGGTTCGGTTGCACTTAATGTAAATGAAACAAAACGAGCTGTGTGTACATTACGATATTGTCAACAATGCCACCAAGACCCGGTCCCCATCAGTTTTCTAAACCGCCATTGGAATTTTTATTTTATTTTTTTTTGGGGGGGGGAATTCTGGTCACTTTAGTATGAGCTGAGTAGATGGAGAGGGATTTGGGGCAAGAAACCCACAGCAGAGTCTTGATTGAAACAGAGTTGGGATAATTTTTGTTTTTGTTTCCCCACCCTGGGGATTGTAACTTGTTGAGACTCCCATTGGCGGCTATGATTCACGGGAAACAGAGACGGCAGGTGGCGAGGAGGGTAAAGAGAGACGAGGGCAGAGGGGGCACAGCGCCGTGTGTGATGAGCCAAGATAGAGCCCCTGAATCTACTGTTCAGAGATTCGTTGTTAGCTAAAGCTGGCAATTCGCCAATATTCTCTTTGATAACCCCATGTCACTGGTTTGCATTCCAATTAATGCCATGTAATTATTCACAATTAAGTCATCATTGTGACAGTGTTAAGAATGACTGCCAAAACTTTAGGCCTACATGTCTAGGAGGCATGCGCAATAAGCCATTTGCGAAGTGGATTTGAACAATGTCTGGTATAGTGACTTGTTTAGTCATAACTTACCGCAGACTATTGAAACAGTTACTGTCACATGGTTCGGGGCAAGCTTTTGCGTAGATGACAGACGGGGAACACACAATTTTGAATGAATGTGTCTGGCACAATGGTACCAGAGATTGCTGACTTGGCGGTTGCTATACAAAAGCTTGCCCCGAACCATGTGACATAGCAAATGTCTCTTTAGTGCGAGGAATTCAAATTGAAGTGGTAGCATGTGACTAAGCAAGTCAATATTGCAGTGTACTAATGAACATCGCTGGTACGGCCGAAGTTTTTTTTTAATTAACCAATAACCATGCATGTTGCACTATCTTACTTTCATATTGTGACCATCGGGCAATGAGACGATGCCGCCGATTGGCTAGTTTGATGCGCCGCCGTGGTGGTTCCTGCATTTCAAGAAAGAACAATTATATTGTAAAAATTAGAATATTACAAAAGAAATGAACAGTTATAGTATGCTTGTACCTACGACACGTTATGTCACGAAGTAGTCACAAGTTTGCCTGCCACGTATTCGGTAATTCCTGCCTAGTAATATAGTATTACGTTGTAGTCGAATAGTATAGTAAAACAACAATAGTGTCTCGTAAAAAAAGTTTTAGTTACACATGATTGTCCCGAAGTTACAACATGTCTCGTATCATCTATTCAAATGTCTCGTATAATGATTTTGTATTGACCCCTTGCGCAATTGTCACACGCAGCTACTCTGCCACGCTCTTGATGACGTCAGGTGAAGTGTGTCTGTAGACCCTGTACGACATTCGTCAAAACTTAGTGAGGTATCTGACTATCACTGCTTGAAATGCCTTACACCATAATTACGACACAGCGTCTCGAAATTACGACATCGTAGCTAGAATGACAACCTATTGGATTTCGTAATTACGACTTGATACATCGTTTACTACGTCTTAACTACGTTACCACCAGAACGCTCTGTATGTAGACATCATTAGGTCGTCATTCTTCATGACGTTGTCAGTCGTCACCACCCACCCACACACACACACAGGTACAGCACACCTATACGTTAGAGGACACCTATTGTACTTTCTGTTGTTCCTGTATTGAAGCAATCCCCATTGGTTTTGTACACAAATGACTAGTGAGGACACCTGAAAACAAAGAACCGACTAGTGAGGACCTATTGTCCCTATTGTAAAATGTCCTCGGAGGGTAGGCAATACAAACACACACGGGTGTGTGCCCTGACACACTACCAGAAGGCCTGTATAGATGGGTCCGTGTATAGACCCTCTTGGACAATATGCCGAAGTGTGTATATTTAGAGTTTCAACCGGTTACTTAATTTAGGACAAGCTCAACAATTTCCTATTTCCTGGTCTTTGGAGGCATCATAAGTTACATCCAATTGAAATGTGTACGGGTCTGTGTGTGCACACAAATCTCCTGATTACACGAACGTAAAAAATTGCATTTTCGTTTATCTGAAAAGTTGTCATTATCCCAAAACACTACAACATGGTAAATTATCACGAGCTAAATATCTATTTTGTTTTTGAAAGAGTATACCACCTTCTTGGTTTTAGAAACAATAGGCATGCATTCATTCATATTATCACCATGGTTGCGAAATTGTCAACACATTAGATGCTCACGTTGTCAAGTTATAAAATGACAAAAGTTAGTCCGTTAGTGAGTCTGGGCACGGTTACAGCAAGTTTATTGTAAATTCTACTCACAAAATGGAAGTTAATGTTTAGGTAAAAACATTTTCGCACAATGACAGTATTTTAAACAGGACAACTGGTACACGTGCTTAGTTTACAAAAAGAAAGGTACTTGGGCGAATTTCTTTAAGGGAATGCTATTTAAACTTGTTTGTAATGTGTTTGTTTATCATATTTAAAGTAATTTAGATCTTTGTACACTTCTGATTTTTTTGTAATTTTCGATTAAAAAGTCAGGCCCCGACCTCAAGGTTTTGAAAAACTAGATTTTTGACGTCATGTATGGGAGTTTGCTTTGTTATACCTCCATGCTGCCACAAAGCGGCTATACAAAATGGAGCCCCCTTTGACCTAAATGAGTGATGACGTAATATGGCTTTTTGCGAATCTTTCTGAAAAGCACCGGAGAAGGTTATTCAAAATGATTGTTTTACACAATTAAAATCTGTTTATTCTCATGTGAACTCAATTTTCTTATTGATTGAAAACATTTTCAAATGAATTCAGCAAATATCACTTGTTGCTGTTCAAGTGGTCTTTGAGATAAGATCGCCCGTTGTATGTATTTGATTACAACCCATTAAGTATCATACCTTTGAATGAATATTTACAAATACTATTGGAATCCTCCCAACCTCGCACTAACGAGACTCATTTTCTATATTGTCACCAACCTTCGAAATCAATTTAGAACTGTATTTTGATTACAAACTAATTTCACATACAAAAAGCAGACCTGTCCAAGAAAACAAGTTGTGTCAAGTTGAACAAGAATTTACACTGTTTGATATGATCCCATCTTTGATAAAAACAAACCGCCCATAACACTAAAAATGTAGATTTACGACAACTGGCTAATGTTGAGCTATTGCACAGGTTACCTATACTTTTATGATACGCTCATGTTTGTTTCCCATTTTTGTTAAAACTAGAGGATTTTAACTAATTTAATGCTGTAGCTCTGGGAGGTGCGTGGACATGTAAATGTTATTAGTCAGTAAAACGTGTTTAGACCTATCTGACCTTGTATTGAAAGATTCATCACAGCAGGTGTTTGTACTTTTTCATTTAAAGAAATCACCCAAACTTTTACAACCTGTGCGGAAATCGTTGTTACTCTTAGCTCTTTTTCTTATTTGGCTAAACAAAATCAACCTTCAAAACCAATGAATTGGGCAATGTCTTTATTAGGCCCCTATGTATGATCATGACGTTTTAAGACAGACGTTTCTAATCAGCAATTTGATGTTTAATAACTTGTACCGTAATCTTTGACTATAGTTTGATTTATTTAATTTACCATTAATATGCATTAAGAACTAAAGAAGATCGTGAACCAGTTATCCACCAAAAGGTACGATTAACTTGAAATCGAGCAGTTCCATGCCTATGAAAATCAACGTTAAAAAACTTTCTAAAAACTATATTCGTCAAAGGAAAACTGTACAACACTTCTTGCAGAAAGTGTTTTTTATTCGTAAAGAAAACGTTTATGTTCTGAAAAACGTTTTTGGGAACAGCTTTTGCAAACTGCTTACCCACAGAATTGACTTGCGCACCAAAAGTGGTAAAGGCCACACGCTTCGACTCAGTCTGTAGGAGAACCTCTCAAATGCTAAACGTTTAGAATAATCTATATGCAAATACGGTAGACTTTGAGAAAGACTCTCCTGGGGTCGAAACGTCGGGCAGTTGTCAATTTTTACGTAAAAGCATTTCCACAGTTGTATTATTTTGTGTGTGAGCATAGAATGAGCAATTCAACTTTTGTTTTAATTCAATACATTTAAATTGAGATGGTCCCAAAGTAAACAAGTTATCTGAGGCATTCCATTGACTCTCAACAGACTTGGCAAAACTCCCAGCGGTCGTAAAAGAATTAGGAAACAAGAAAAGAAGAAAAACATAAAAGAGGAACCGGGCCCAGCTTTGCGCGGGAGACTGATGGATGTTTGTTTACAACCTTAAAGACCTGCTAAATGTAAGTTGCGCCAAAATGGCGGCTTCTTTAAATTGAATTGGCCTCTTAAAAATTGAATTTGGTTTCATTTGGGGGAACTTCCGACGACTTTATTCTTTTTCAGAGTGCTGTGATAAAATCACTGAGCAACAACAAGTTATCTCCAAGATAAGCTTTTTCACTGTCATTTTTGTATATGTTTTTGTTTTACCTTTGCGTTTCTGTGCAAACGTCTGTAGGCCTATATGCCATGCGGTCATTGCTTATTCAATAATATAAAGATTACTCGATGTTGTAAAGTTACAAATGCATTTATTAAGATTGTTGTACAGTTATTGTGTTTTCTATCGATTCGAGTCAGCCTAACAGATCCAACCTGCAGTACAATCTATCGTCGTTAACTCCTATCGGTTGGACTGAACTTCCGTCTACAGCTCTCACTCAAGTGAGTTGAATACCGGCGTTTTTGCCAATGTTGAACTTCCCTTTTAAATGTCACAGGGGCATACAAATAATCATGTATGTGGTATAGACTTCTTGTCCCCCATTTGACCGCTTATAGTTTTACCCCCCCCCCCCCCACACACACCCTCTTATACCCTATCATCCACAACAAACACACACATGACCAATGAGATCATCCAATCCATTTCCCGGTTAATGTCTTCATTCATTTCAGTCAATCCAGTTTGCTGGTCACAGCTGATGCGAGGAGTCCGTCACAGAACGGACAAATCTCCCTACTAGAGAACGAAGGCCGACTCATTGACATCCTTCAGACCAATCACAGTCACGGTCAGTAGTTGCGTAATGAACGTTGATATAGAAGGTCAGTGATTGGTCAGTGTGCTGTGTATTCAAGGCTAAAAGGTTTTGTTTCAAAGCCGTCTGGTACCCAGGCTCAGCTCACGTGCTTGTTCTTGTTCATCAGTCCTGTTGGCACAAAGACGCTATCCCAACGCGATCAAAACAAAGTGACTCGCTCACAGATAAACGTCTTATACCAGACCCACCCTAGGGAGAACATGCACGGAAGGAAGGCCACAGACTTAGTTTATCAGCTTTATAGGGCGGAAATTCTTTCAAGAATTTTATGGGGAAAAAAAATTAAAACAGTAGAGTAACACTCGCGAGAATTCAAGGCATGAAAGCTCGTTGAATGTCAGGAGTTGACATCGAGTGTTAAAACCATTTATCTAGAATCATTCAAATTAAAGGTTTATTTCCATGTTATTTTACGGTGAAAAGTTTGAAAGCACATTGCGCTTTCCAAGATTGTTGTCAAGTTAACCCAAATCGTACTACCACCGAATACTTCAAAGGCCTACGCAGAAAACTGGAGAATCTTTACTGGACTGACGATCATAACTTATGCTGAAGGAGGTTCAAAAGCAGACCGTTTCAAAACTGCAGAACTTGTTCAGTCTTATCTCCTGAGCAACATGTCAGACTTTGGATGGCTCCCAACATTTCTTGCATCAAGAAACCACAATTTGGCCGCAACGTCATCTGTCAGATTCTGAGAATCTAGCACGCGGTAATATTGTTCTCTTTACAAAGTAAGAACATGAAATCATGACGGGAGCCGTGCCTTGCATCAATTAGCCACAATCAATCAATCTATTCGATTACCAATCTCTGAGGAGTTCAGTTTCTCCCCCTCTTTGACTTCAACCTCCTCCCCACTAGCGACTTTAACCCCTCTACTACATGACACAACCATAAATTGCAGAGTGCAATGTAAGGTTAAACGGAAATTAGTCATGTTATATAAAGCTAGGATTGCGACTTACGGTGGAGTATGGGTAGTGACAGTTTTGTTGCCCACGGCCTACGAGGTCTCAATCTCTGCCCATAGAGGACCCTTGACAGCTACAAGCAAGCTTACCTTATACCTGTCTTAACATCCATTTGAAATATTTTGCCCTAAACCCTTTTCCCCCTAATGGATTTCATCTATGTCGTATTCCCTGACTCGTTATGAGCTGATAGCAGCATTGGTTTTTCTGACATAGGGACCAGTCTCCTCGTGGCTTTACGTCAGTGACTCAAAAGCAAAACAAAATGGCCGAATTGTGAAATCGTCTGTAGGTAACACGCAAAGTAAAAAGGGATTTCGATTGCAAAGTCTTTCTATACACGATGTGGCCAAATGCAAAGTGTTCATGCCGAACCCAGGAAGCTTCTTTGCAGTTTCTTTTAAAATCCTATAATGGCCATGACTACCCGGAAATGAGCGTGACAAGTCTGCTGAGCCAGGTACAAGGGGACGTGACCGTGGTGCGCCCGAAGAGCGCCGGGAAACTAGACGGCACCAACTCTCTCACGCTGCAACCCAACTGTGACCAAAGTTGTCACCGTTAGTGGAAGAATCAAGTCATGTGTTACAACCTGTTAGTCTATATTTAAAACTTCACGGATCATAATTCTCACATTCTCAGTATAATTGTAACACATGTAAAAACAAACTGATAACGGAGCGCTCGAAACACATTGAACAAAGAGCCAAGGTTCAGTACAGTACTAGCTATACTTTTAACAAGATCGAGCCATATCGGTTTTCAGAACTAAGCCTGTAAATTTATCAGAAAGGTTATTGCAGCTCGTTGATGATTATTTTTTCTATCAAAGTGAAACAACATTGTTCGCAAAACAGTGACAACAAAAGTGAAACAAACCTCACAGCAACAATAAACTCTTACCGTACTATCTTCATTCTGCCTCTTTGCAAGTGTGTTTCCAGTGTGGGTCTGACCCATGACTTTTTTTTGTAAGGATCCTCAAAACACAACGTCGAGAGGTATATCTCCGTCCCCCGATCTTTCCCACATAGATGCTTACAAATATCACTAGTTCAGACCTTGTGAAACGAGTCCGCCTTATCCAGGCATTTTAAACCCAGCGGTGAGTCACGAAAAGACTGTCAAGTTTGAACTTAAGTCGATGACCGCGATGGCGGTAGACAAACGGCAAAGACGTACATGAAGGCGTACATTCTACTCTCTTTCTCTCTCTCGCTCTCCAACCAGAAGCTGATTCAGCCGGTGAATTTCAACACCCAAGTTCAAACTCACCGAGGGTTGGGCAAGATTTCAGACCCGTGAGGTACCGTATGGGCGTATTGATCGCTCATCGGGGAACTCCGATGAGTTGCTTGTAGGGCTGTCAAACACTACCTGTCTAGATTGTTCACTAATCACGTATGACGCGATTCATGGTCATAACGTGTTCCGGAGTGGTGGAAGATAGCCTACTGGAGATTCCAGAGTGAAGTAATATTATTGCTTTCTCTGTGGTTTTTGCTCTAAGGCGCGTGATTAACTTGTCCTTACCGATAATGAGGTCACCTTCAGGATTTGATCATCTTCGTGTTTGCTCTAAGACCTATTAATAAATATTACCTCGCCTAAAAGCCTTACTAAGAAGGTACACTTTGGAGATCTTTGTCAGGAGATTGTGGTAGATGATTAAGACATCTTCTCAAGAACTCAATGACGGTCGTGGATCGAATCCTGCTCGTGATTGCCCTATGCCCTTGGGATTTTGTTAAACAGAACAAGTAACCCGATAGTTTTTAAATAATATGGTTTAAAGAAAACATTATCAACATTCTCTTTGTAGGAACTTTAACTCAGGTCATATAGCTGCAGTTTCAGTTCGTATACTCAAAACGCAAACAAAACAAGAATTTCACTTTACTTTCCAGTTGTAGTTGCGATCACACGTCCAGAGGAAATTGTGTGTTACAGGCTATTAAAATTGTATCATCTCCAAAACCCAAAGGTGGAATTGAACCTTGGCCGTGAAGTCTGAAATTTGTCAACCGGACATTAGACGAGATTCCCGGGGGAGCGGTGCCCTGGCGATGGCGACAGTCACCGGTAACTCGGTATCTGGTTGTATTTAATAAATCAGCAGTGTCTCTTAGGGGTTCTCTTGACCAATCAAGACATTTCAATCTAAAATTAGTACAAGTTCCAGTCCTACTCTCTGCTACTGCTTCATGCACTGTACATCATCACTGAACTGTCATCCAACCATGGATCCCGTCTGGAAATGTGACGGAGACTGAAGGAGAGGTTGCCAGAGTTGCAACAGTGCGTTTTCTGGATGGTCTTATTAGACGCATTAAAATTATGAAAATCTTACACAATCACAATCTCGAACAACATCTCAATGATAGATCTTCCTTAGATCTGCCTTTGGACGGCAGCTGAAACTGCCATGTGAAAATACAAGTTACCAATAATATGACGATGGCACGATGATGTCTCTGTATAACATACCGGTAGTTGCGCACACAAACAGTGGAGCGATGCACCGTGGCCCGAACCGTGGATGTAAAATAACCTGTAATCACGACCTGAACACCGATAAGAGTGGAACAAAACTACATGAAACAAATCATTAAAATGTAAACTGACGCGGAAGAATATCTGATACTAGACAATCTTGTCAGACATTTCATTGACATTCTTCCAACGTGCACTGACACAATTTGATGGAATGCCACTGGTAGACACGAACGAACTTAATAACAATCTCATTAAACATTAAAAGTAGGCCTATATTGTTTTTGAGGAAAAATTTACAAGAAAGATACAATGAAAGTCACCTGTGAAAGTGTCAGCTGAGTACAGTGTCTTGGCCTATTGTTGAGAAAAGAGCAAAAACGTTCGCGGTATTTTCATCAAAAACGTCGAAGCCATCAACGTTTGGCGAGGTGACAGCAAGTACCAGCTGCATCTCTGGCCACAGCATTCACAAACGGACACCATGGACATTACAATTTTCAGTCAACCCTCAGAAATCTGAGAAACGATTCATGCATGAATTCATGCACGATTCACTCATCTCCGATTCAAATGTTTTTGGGTGAAACATTTTCCAATATATATACTTTTTCGAAGGGAATCCTTTCTCAAAATAGTGGCCATTCGTTTTTGGAGTATTTACCATCAGAGTCTCTACCTTTAACCACTGTATTTATAATTCATTCGTTGTCTGAGTGCGTTTCCCCCATTGCACTGATCAACTCAAGGATCAAATGAACATTCCAAAGTACATGATAAATGCATAAAACTCGGCGCCATTAATCACCGAGATGTTCCTGTTGACGGATCCAGTGGAAGGTGCGGGAGTTTCCCAAACTCATCCCTCTATTGCCAACTTCGGAAGGGATGGAAGTTTTCCATCATCGTTCCAAGTAAACTTCGGAAGGGATGGAAGTTTTCCATCATCGTTCCATGTAAACTGATATTCTCTCGCCAAACATTGGACATAAATGGGATAGCAAGAATGAGACACATCGATGAAGCTTTTTTGAAAAACACCCGATGATTTAAAATAAGAAGTTTCTTCTTGAACAATTGGACCTACTGAACAAAGCTATTGTGGGGATCCGAAAACATGTGTCAGATAAAGGTATTCAAATGGCCATCCAAAAACGCGCGGGTGCTATCTTCTTTTTTTTTATGTGCACACTCAAGACAACCTCCTCAACATTTTACTATTAATATTATTATATACTTTTAGTAATGAAACAAAGGATGCCTCATAAGTGAACTTAATCACTGTAGCTCGCAACCATGAGAAAACCTGTAAACAAGGGTGCTTGCTGTGTGAACCAGAAACACCGGGGTGAACCCCTCTCTTCCATGACAAGTGTTCTGGGTTCTTTTGCGTTCACACTACCTATCCTAGTACACGTGACCTACGGTCTAATGTCGTATCTGAAGGACAAAGCAATTATGGTAAACTATTTTGCTCAAGGACACAAGTGCCACGATCGGGACTTGAACCAACACTCTGCTGATCAGAAACACCGGATGAGGAGTCCGGTGCTCTTCAGCTCGGCCACGACACGCCACGACACGCCACGAATTTACTTACCGATTATATGAATTATGGGTGTTTGAACATAGACAATCTAAAGTAGTTACACCGTGGGATCATCTATGGCAAAATTGTCAGTTCTATTTTGGGCGCAACTGAATGACACGTGGAATGCCTTTTGCTACGCCGTCTGCTGCACAACATATCCTAATCATATTCACATGTTAGTTACTATGTCGCAGACCCTTCCTCTATACAGCCCACCATTGACAATGTTTCAGACAAGGTGATGCAACCATGCCTTCCTCCATGATGCAATAAGTAAGTTCACTTGAACCATTTTTTGGTTTTGAGAAACTGTCAAACGATGACAAATACCTGAGACTGGTTTCTAAGAAAGCAGTCAGCCCTCGTAATAAAGAGCAATGTTGTGAAGAGACTGCGCAAATCTTGCGCGTATTCGAACATTGAGACCCTTTAAAATGCGTGAGTTTGTTTCCTTCACGAGTTACTGAGCAGTGTACGTAGGACCAAAGTGGTCAAAAAACTTTTTTAAATATGCGCGAGACTTGCACGATCTGTAACGAGTACATTCTGAATAAGCGGGAGAATTGCAGAATTAAACAAACGGTAACTCGAGGTAACTAGAGATTGAACCCCGGATAATCCTGTGTTTAAACAAAAACCTCGAGTTACCACCTGTTTAATTTTGCATTCGTCCCTAACAACGTTCCTGTTGTATTGATCAGTCCCAGCGATCTTGTTACAACGATAGTCGACTTTCGTTTAGGCTACAGTGTTTGTCTTAATGAGCCATTAATACAAGATTATAACGTAGGCCCATGTTCCGATAGGGTAGGAGACAAATAATAAAAGCTTTTACAACACTCCCCCTTTTGGTGATTGTACAGTTGATAAATTTCTGACGACTGTATACACATCAGAACGTACTTCATAATAAAGTAACCATTCACATATTAAGCTCGCTTTTCCCCTGCCCCCATCCGACAATCTATGTGATACTAATACGCCATTCGCCACCGGTGTATTACACGAACCTGTCATGACAAACTCTGGCGATTCAAACTGGATGTCTTCATCAACATTGCATTACATTCAAAACAATTAAGTTTCCTAATGATAGATTTCCTTCATTATCTCCCACGTGTTCGTTTTCAGTAATTTCAGTAAGGGATGTCTCACCACGCGTTGGTAATAAAAAAAAACTAAAGTCAAGTATGTCCCTATAGCCACCGAGCCAATATATAATACCCGGTTGCCTTGGCATTAAACGACTGAGAATTTCCCCAGCTCTCCGCCCGGTACCCATTTGTACTCCTTGGTGGAGAGAAGCAATTATGACAAAGTGCCTTGCTCTAGGACACCAGTGTAACCACTGTAGGGCCTATGCCTATCTTTATTTCACAATTCTTGCAGCCCCTCCCACGTGTTCGAATTCAGAAGGTTAAAGATGTTTCACTACGTGCTTGCAATAGCGTTATTCCCCCACAATAAGCTTAACATACACAGACTTTTTCCACGTGTTTGACTTTAAGTTAAACAGATGTCACACCACGTGTTGCAAACATTTTAATTCTCAATGACAAGATGAATCCAGCGACATAATCCGTGTTGCAAAGTGCAGTGGGTGATCGCCTGGACCACCAAGGTGCTCAAAGTGGTTGAACGAAGAGAAACGCTTTTTAAAAACAGATTATGAGTGTAACTGGGTTCTTTTACTAGGTTCTTTTTACCCATCCAAAAGACGAATCAATAACGTTATAAAGTGTCCTGACTGGGACTCGAACCCACACTCTGCTGCTCAGACAGAGCTTGAGTCCGGTATGCTTGACCGCGCAGCCACATAGGCCATAAGCACAACAAAAATAAAATCACATTTTCTTAAACATCCATCCCTGTAGACACATCTTATGCCATTTTCCCTCTCTGTCCTTCTCAATTACAAAACTAAATACCAAAGAATGTGTACACAAAAATGCTGTAGGAACATCTCTTATTAAAAAAAGGTGTTGGGGATAAACCCAACAAATCCCCTGGAATTTTCACCCGTTAACATACCGTGGGAAAAAAGGCCACAAGAGTTCACCATAGAATGCTTTTGCCACCGGAATCTTGCCGACCAGAGATCCTAGATCGGCTGTTAATGAGATACCAGGTGACAACCAAGCATGGTGAGCATAGGCAGTTGTAGGAATAGGAGTTGATGTACAGCTGTTTGAATCAATAGCAGTTGGAGAGACTACAGTGGCAGGACCTGCCATCGGATGGCTCAAGATGTGATATGATAAACAGAAGGGGAAGGGATAAGGGATGAGGAGGCAATAAGTTAAAGTGAATGTGCATACAACAGTTTGAAGGGAACGAATCAGTTCATGACGTAATAGTTACATTATCAATGCAAACTATGTGAGAGTAAGGCCTGTGTAATACGGAGAATGTACAAGTTAGCAGTTCAAGGAATAGTCTCAAGGAAAAAACCGTTCACATTGCAATACATGTACCTCCATACTTCTCTCGGGGAAAGTGATTTGTACGACCACCACTGACTGTGGTAAAGAATGTTGCCTAGTGTTGCGTGACATGACAAGAGATTAAGAGTAGAACGTTCATGTGTCACCCGGTCAGGAGGTTGATTTTCTGCTCTAGCATGACGCAGAGGGTATGAAGTTCGATTCTCTACCAAGTCACCAGGATTTGCTTTTCTACTCTATAGCGATGCATATATAATACCGTTATATAATTTCTGGTAAGGACAAAACAAAAACATTAACCATTCTGAATTTTATGAGGCCCTCTCTGAGTGCCGTTGGGATCACTCAATGTCCATGGTAAACAGAGAGTAAACAGAGAGTAAACAGGAGAGTAAACAAGACAGTAAACAAGGAAATGTATATTTAGTTTATTGCGCACGACACACCAAAGTTTAAAAGGGCAAGTTAGTTTCTTACTTCAGGGTCTGTTTTAAAAAAGAACCACCCCAATAGGGTAGTGGTTTGGTCAAAAACAGAACAAAAAAACTTGGACGCGTTTAAAATAATGCACAATCATGAGCATCGTTCAATTTGACATCTGCAGACTTGTATAGAGGTCGAATTGAGAGACGTTCACTAAATTCCTCTCCTAGATCCAATCGCAAGAGAATATTTTACTGATCTTAATTCAGTAAATTAACACTGACGTTACCTTAAAAGCAAACAGTCGGAAGCCCGAGGTATTGTGACACTATAAACATCCGATATCATGCGGGTAAAACAAAAACAGTTGTTTTTTATACTCGAAGTGTCGTCCTCCAAGCTGGGGTTATAAACAGTTCTACTATTATTCAAGTTTCAATGAGATTATGGAGGCCATTGCACCCACTTCTCAAGGTCACAGCATTGGTTACACTTCAAACATACAGCAATAGCTCCCAAATGTTCCCACGGACTTGAATATTTTCCAATTACTGAGCCCTTTTCAAAATATCCTTGCCTTATGAAATTATAGGCCGGAGACTCTTGAGTTATCGCTTCCGTTAGAGAAAGATTGCTGTGCTTTCCCTTCCCCTTCCCCCTTAGTACCGTAGCTCTCTGTTTCTCTAACTTCGATGGGGGCTGGCACTTCATCAGGCTCGTAAACAGACCATATCTGTCACGTTTATATCCCACCTTGGACAGTGACGTTGTCCATGTATTACCCGAACAGGAAATTCATTATAAGACTCTGCGAGTCGACTTTGTCACCGCCGGACGCCCACCATGCGATTGAACTCGACCTTCGTCATAAACCCCCAAGTCTCACGGGAATTCAAGAGAGACAGTCCAATCGGAGGACGGCTGAGTCAGGTATTTAAGCTCCCGCCCGCACAGAGCCCAAGGTGTACGGGGTACACGCTCGGCCGCAAGTCCAGTGGGCTCACCGCACTATTGACTTTGTGTCAACATGAAAGACAACTATGGCTTAATATTAATAGTTTATTGTCGTATCTTTTATAGTTTCGCGAATACCCAAAGCAAAGATAATGCTATTGTTGAAAACTACCAACTATCAATCATTCAATCAATCAACCAATCAAATCGAGGGATCTTGGGCAATGCATGATGGTACAACTCCCTGGTCTCCCATGCTCCACAAAGTGGTTTTCACAAAAGTCGCGCGGTCCACCCAAAGTGTCCACGAAAGTTACACCAGGATGCCTCTTGATATTCTACCATGTTTAGGACCACATGACACGGTGTTGTTGTACCGTCTCATGTTTGCTTCTTGGAGAGATACCTAAATCTTACTATCTTTACTACCCACTAAATTTAATCAATTAATAAAACCCTAAGATCAACTGCCGGCGGTAATAATGTCACACTATAGACTGCGTCGTGGAAGGAAATCACACTAGGTTCTCTCATCGATTTTTAAGGTCGCATGAAAATTGGTGGAGAGCAATACTTCCTATGGAAACAGCTTAAAATTATCGATTGATGCATCGATCAACTACGTTTGTGGAGAGCTTTCTGATTTTGTTTCAAATCACGAGACTTTCCACTTAATATAATGATATAAAAACTATTCAACAATAAAGCAAACAAACAGAATAAAAATAACGAAGAAAACCAATTTCCTTCATCTGTTTTGCTTACAATTTTGGAGAAGAGTGTTCCAATCAGTGGCAAAATAAAATAAAATAAAACAAATTGTGGACACGAGCAGCAATTGGCGGGTCTAACCTATGATGTCATTCTATGAAAATGTCCGTCCCGAGCCAAGAGGCAAATTCCTAAGCACTGAATAACAGCAAAAATGTATCATCTTCAGTATTTCACGTGAAGTTGTTACCGCATACCTCTCACAATGCCTCCAACATTTGCGAATTCGACGTGTTGCGGCATGCCCGCAACCATTAATGTCACCTTGACACCAATGACATTGAAATAGCGCCCTCGCTTGTTAGTTCTCAGCATTATTTTGTAAGGAAATGAAGATAAAAAACACCTTTGTTTTCGTTCGATGGAAACGGAACACAATGGACTTCCTACCTACATAATTTGACCATTTCACACGCAAAAATGTATTACAATACTATGACCTTGTTAACTATAGCATCACATAGCCCATGCATAGCCCAACACATCGATTCCTATCGGAACTAGTGAGAAGTAACACTGTACAACCACGAACTGGGCAAGTCCCGAAACATTGTTGGATATTGCGTTATATAAATTCCGACACGGAACTCATTCTTATCGTGAAACCAAGTGACCCTGTGACATCACATGTTTACAAATGAGCCACGGAGTTCAGAAAGTGCAGGCATGATTTGTACACAGCCCTATGGAAGAAAACATAAACCTAGCATTTTATGGAAACTGTTTAATAATGCACTGTCTGACTTTTATCCTTTTTTTATAAGAGAAAAGGGGCAGATCTCGAAACTTGTCAAGCCGTTATTTTTTATAACATTTGAATTTAAGTGGAAATTATGACACAGAACGTAACATTTCCAATGAATAGTTTGTAGTATCTTGCCTGCCAGGAAATACCATGTCACTCTTTTTGTAAACAAAGGTTGCATGGTCTAATACCCGCATATTATGGCACACAAGTTTGTCAAACAATGTTTGCACGGTTTTTACGATAAATCAAATTAACTGAATGCTAGAAAATGAAAAAATTAACAGATAAGCCTAACCCCAATCAGCTGTTGGGAACTTTGATGTAATATATCTGCCCCGATAAGTCAGGTGGGGTGGGGGGGGGGGGCTTTTAGCTTCTTGCATCCGTTTTTTCCATCCGTTCATAGACCATCCGACCGCGAATACTTCAAGCAAAGATAACTTCCCAGTGCTAGCATTATCTTTGCTTTGGGTATTCGCGGTCGGTTACACCATAGAGCAAGGACCAGATGGTTACACCATAGCGACACAGGCCCAGTTTCATGATGGTTGCTGTATGGTTTACTCAATAGTAAACAATACTCAATAGTAAACAGTACTCAGTGTAAACATTACTCAATAGTTAACGTTACTCAACAGTAAATATTAATCAATAGTAACCACTATCTCAATAGTAACCATTACTCAGTACATGTAGTAAACAACGCAATGTTTATTGTCACATTACAATAGACCTTGCTTTATGAATAGACCAATTGTGCGACCAATGTTTCATGTCATCACGTAACTTATAGTGAGTACTACGTCATATCAGCTGATGGCAAAAACGTGCAAGACTGTGACCCATCCTCATGGCTTTATTTTGAATTTTAGTAAATACTATACAGTTAGTAAGCTCTTTTAATAAAGTTGTATGTTGTGACATTGATTTGAATCACAATACTGTTTTATAAATTTATCAGTACATACATGTACTCTACCACAAAGAGGTTTATTTCGAGTTATGAACTACCGGCGTCGGACGACGCTGCCCTCCTTGTCCTGCTACGCGACGGGAGGAGTCCAACCTGGCTATTAGCCAACCGGTCTTTTGTTTGTGATGTATTACACTGTTATAAAAGTGAAGAACGTTGGAAAGGTGAGCATTTAGCTTTGCAGAATTTCAAACAGACAAAGGAATCAAACAGTTTAGGAAAGCCTTTTCATTTTGATGATTACAGCTTCATTGTTGTGACTAAAACTTAAACCGCGCATACACACTCTTCTCGTTAGGCTCTAATAAGAGCGTTGAGAATATTGATCCAGACAACATAGTTATATTTTCAGACAATATAATTATATGCCTAGCCTACAATACTCGTAATCAAACTCAATAATAATAGTTACACCATTGCAAGCTTGTGTTCTGTCCATCTTTTTGCCGTCAAAATTTGCTCGCAATTGCATCATTGTACTGTACGGATTGTAACTTTCTTCTCATTACTCGCCAAATACATGTACATGTATATGAAAATGCGCTGTATGCCTATAAGGGCCTACATAGGTTGCATTTCGACTCCCAAAATGAAAACGCAGTAGCCAAAGTTAGAGGGTGACGTCACGTGTGAAGGGTCTTGCCCGGTCGAAAATTTGCTTTAGAACCGCACCTGTGAAACGCGGGAAAATAGTTGAGGGATGTCTTTCTCAACTTTCCTTGTAACTTAACTGTTGATGAGCATGTGCCAGAGCAGACAATAATGATGTACAAATGCAAGCGTTTACTTAAGTCAAAACTTATTTTCATTTATTTGACTGACAACGGTTGCAAATTTAGCTCGTAGAGTATGGGCAGCCATTTGGGCAAAAAAAATCCCCAGAAATAAACCAATCCCCAGAAATAAATCAATCCCCAGAAAAATATCAATCCCCAGAAATATATCGATCCCCAGAAATATTCTGATAACAAGGACCATGCTCTTTTGGAAGCATGAAGCATAAAGCAAGGAACACCTTGCTCTATGCATGGAGCCACTATGGGTTTGAACACTCATAGAGAGTAAGAATAACAAATAATCTCGAAGGGGAATTTGGGAGACGTTATAACGGGTTTCTAGAGTTTAGAAAATTATGTCACACAAACAGAATACAAGAGATCAGTGACAACTGACATAATTTCCTTGGAAGGTTGGATGACGTATTTTGTTGGTCAGTACTGGGGACCTGTGACCTCGAGGTCATAGCCTAAGAATGTGCGTGGTGTGTTTTATGAAATGGGAGTGAGCCTTGAAATGTACAGAGGATATGGGCCACTACCTGTCGACATGTTATGATTATTGGGGATCTTACACTAGATCTATTCAGCGAATCCGGTAAGTCTTTGGTACAAGGCCTTGAATATTCTTCACAGATTTCGAAAAAAGCCTCGATCGACTAAACAATGCAACAATCATCATGATAAACAAGACACCTTGTTTGCTGGTGTAGTGTTACTAATGGGTCACGTGACTTGGAGAGCGCGATCGTCTTTACGATACGACCACCAATAAACAACATGTGAACAATTAGTAATGCTGTTTCTTGTGTTTACGCCTGATCAGTTAGGGGAATCCCGAGACCTGTGTTGCAATCTTCAACCATGTAGCTTTTTATAGCTCCATGATTCAACCATTTCGCTTACACGTGACTTATGAATGTAGTTCCTTCCGTTCCTTGTTCATGATAGTTGATTTTTCGTCGTGCTACAACAACACTGCAATCAATCATCACATTATCAACAGTGATGGCGTTTTGCGACTACTACAGCCATCCCCGTGACGATTTCCATCATGACCCCTTTTTCAGACGAAGACAGTGGATGCAGTTAGTGGATGCAGCTGCATATTTCGATCGTGTCGTTGCCAACTTCTTCAGCTCTATAGTTGCCCAGGGACATGGTAAAGTTGTGGACCAACTCCTCCCGTGCTTCGATGCTATTTCGACCATCTACAGGCAGCAGTTGCATGATACGAACACAAGGTCAGACTGGGGCGACGGTCGTAACCGATGTGCCTACACCTACCGCTTCTTCGCCCTGCACTGCCACCTCGTCTATCGCAGTCTACAGATGGCGGTGTTACCGAATTTGCAACTTCTTCGAGAGACGTGGAGAAACGATTTCTCACTCCGAGTATGCTGCATTGGTGGAGGGCCCGGCTCGGACATTGTTGGATTGACAAGGTTTATCCGAGACAACGAGCTGTTTCCGTTGTGGAGACTTGAATGCTCCGTGTTTGATCTTCACCCCGAATGGGAAAACACCTGGAGGGGTATCAGCAAAGCCAACCCGCCCGCGGAGTTCCCTGTGCTGTCGTATCTCCCAGGGGACATAACTCGCACAAATCCCCCTCTGAGCGCTAGAGGGCGTCTCACAATACAGTCCGCTGACATCGTCACCGCGGTCAAGGTGTTCTCATCCGTTGTTGCTTTCATGAAGAAAGATGCGTTACATGGAAACCTGCTGCGGGAAATCTTCCAGGAGATGAAGCCCGGCGCGTTGCTTTTCTACATTGATAACTTTTACAAGAATGATCATCGAGTGTTTCGAGCCATGGCGTATGATGGAGGGGTGACGGAGCATCTGTTTGAGTGGCATGGAGAGATGAACTTCCCGGAAGTGACCCACTCGCAGACCATCAACCGCATCATCAAGGAAACAGGGTTCAAACCCCTCCATCGCTGCACAGTGTCCGTCATGCTCCTAAGGAAACCACTCGCATGGGGATAAATTATGTAAACTTATGCAGAACTTGAGAAGTGTCTCTCGACTCTCGCCTCAAGTAATGGTCGCCAAGAAATACTCTCTATTAACTAAAACTCAGATTTTTGCCAACTACACTTATTTTTGAAATCATACTCATCCAGGCTAGACACAATGCAGGTAATGCCTAATTCATTCCCTGGACCCTTGTTCATTTTCCATGCTGCAATTTGAAATTGTTTTGAAGCTCAGCAAGACTTGAGAGAAGTACATGTATCTCTTAAACAAAGAGCCAATATACTTGTCTCGAGAAATGGGCGCCAAGAAATACTCGAACTTTTAACTAAAACTCAGATCTTTGCCATTTAATTTTGAGAGCATATTCATCCAGGCTAAGAGGCAAGGCCTTCTCTCCTCGGTCATTGGTCTTGCTGGCCTTTGAAATGTTTTGAAGCTTATCAAGACTTGAGAAGTACATTGTATCTCATAAACAAAGAGCCAATATCTCGCCCCAAGAAATGGGCGCCAATCTATACTCTAACGTTTAACTAAAACTCGGATCTTTGCCATTTAATTTTGGGAGCGTACTAATTCAGGAACTGATTTTGTTGTGCTTGCATCACGACGTAGCAAAAGTACACTAATTTACACAAGGAAGTTGCAGACAGATTTTGTAAACTCTTGCAAAGAATCAGCAGGAAAACATTTCATGTTTTACATAAAGCGGGATTACGTAGGTTTAAATCAAAATAAAACGTACCTATCGATGAAAGTGGTTGAAATTTTGTAACAAGAAATGTGTACTGTTAAATCAGCAACCGATGTAAAAGTTAGCTATTGTTTTGCTCATTTTGATATATATATTTTTTCTAATAATGTGTTTAGTGTGTGCGTGATTAATAGTCACTGATCTTTATTTATAAGTTATAATAACATTGACACTAGATAAGCTGGCTGCAATTCGATGTTCAAGGTGTGACAACCGCAAAGCAGACCTTAAAATAAATAAATCAGCTTTTATTAAATTGTACCTACCATAGGCACCAGATGGCTCATTTCGCAGCATTGTCACAATCATTCAAGGTGATTTGCTTTATTTTAGAAAAAAATTAAGTGTTGGATGAAAGTACATGTAGGCCCTACTTCGAAAATCAAAGTTGAAATATTATTTTAAATGTGTACAAATGTTCCTGTTTGTTTGAATCTAAGTTCCATTTTGATTAAAATTTCTCTTTAACTCAACACTCTCTTTACGTAAAAATGTTTTTGTTATCTAAAGTTCTCACGTTCACTTTTAAAGGCAAAGTTGAAATATTCTTATAAATGTGTAGAAATTTTCCCGTAAGGGAACAGCATCGGTCCTACTACAGTCGGCTAATATTGCTTGTCAATGGTCAGCTGAGAACGATATGAACTTAAAATCAAACAAGACTCAAGAAATGCTCATTTGTTTTTGCAAAATTCACCCCATGCCTCAAGCTTGCGAAATATTTAATAAGAAAAAAGTAGATCGGGTTACACAGACTAAGCTATTAGGTGTTATGATTTCATCTGACTTAACGTATGGAATGTTCATGTAGATCCTATAGGTAAAGCAAGTAAAAGATTATACATGTTTTATCAGCTTAAACGAGCTGGTATTGATCAAACTGATTTACTTAAGATTTACTTATCAGTGATAAGGCCGGTTCTAGAATATGCATGCCAAGTGTGGCATGCTTATAACAAGGTTGAAACAGTACAAAAAAGAGCGATAAAGTGCATTCCATGGAGGTAAAATACCCCGTCAGAGTTATGGGAGCATACTCCCTAAGCTTAATTTACAATCACTGCAAGAGAGACGCAATGAATTATGCAAACTGTACTTCACTAAGTTGAGAGACACAAACAACAAATCATAAGTTACATCACTATAATACCGCCAGCTAGAGAGAGTAAACGATTAAGTCAGTATTCCCTTTACCTAGGACCAAAACTAACCGGTTCAAGAATTCGTTCATCCCCTGGTGCCTTTTTGACCAAAAATCATGCTCTGTTATCCAGAGATTCCATTGCACAGATTTCACTATCTTACATTATCCATTTGTAAATTCCGTACCCATTGCCCTTCTGTTTCACACAATTTTCTGTCACTATTCTGTTGTTTTGTACGTATTTTCCTTGTTACTAGTGTTGTTTTTTTTTTTGCCCTGCCTGTGTATTTTATTCCAACCATTTTTATATTGAGGTTGCAAATAAATTTATATTCAATTTAATTATACCTTTATGGTTTATGGAACCGTTCAATTGTTTTAACCCTATAATTATAAATGTACAGTATATACACAATGTATACAATAAAGCTAACCTGTGACAATTTAATTTCAGTTAAGGTGGTTACAAATATACATTTTGAGATATCGCCGAAAGTCTGGAGCGGTTATGTCCACGCCTGGGAATACACAATCAACAAGAAACGTTTCTGCATGAAACGTTTCTCAGATTAACATTTTTTGAACCCCCTTCTCTAAAACCATATTTCTTTGAATGGAATCGTTTCTCAAATGTAAACCAGCTGCAGTGCTTCTTACCAAATAAGTTTCTGAGGTCATTCATTTTTGGAGTAATTACCAAAGGTACCCTCCCTTTAAACGACCTTTGTATTGCAGTGTGTGGGCAATGAAAGAACATGTACTTGTAGTTTGTATGAGCGAATGTGTATTTTTTCCGTACGAATGGGAGAAAACACAATTTTCAGGAAATATTATTGCAGGAAATTTTCCTGTTTATAATTATTTGGTCCGGCGGTCTCGACAAGTCACTTCTTGCAATTATTTTGTTTAAATGATTTAGTGTTCTAGAATAAGGTGCACACTGGACGAGGAAAATAACTTAACAATTCACGTCAAAGACAGGAATTGCTAAAGTGTCATATCTCCAGGTACCATTAAAACGAGAAGTTCAGACAGCGCTCTGGTCTGTAAGCAGGTTTAGCGCCCTCTATAGTTTTGAAATCTTGTTGCTATCGAAGTAAAAAGCACACTGACTGACTGGTGTACATGTACATAAATCGGTCTTTGTTTATTTAAATTGGACCAGTCAACTCGGGGAGTTTTCAAAATTTGATCTTTCTGTGGAAATTCACTTTAGAGAACTACGTCACACGAACCGTGATTAACACTCCAAAACTTCTCTCTAGGCCTATCTAGGTACATGCATACATGTTGTTGGAATGGAATCGTGATCGGGTCCAATACTGACATTATGGTGATGGAGAGAACAATTAACAGTCAACTGTCGTTATAACAAGGTCGCCGGGGCTGGCAAAAGTATATAACAGGAACGTTGTTATAAGAGGAGCAAAACAAAGAAACAGAGCAGAAAGTTGGAACTTCAGATTACACTTGTATAGCCTACTCTCTTTATAAGCTGAATCTCTTTATGACGTGCTCTCGGCATTCTAAGCGTTAGTCCAGGTTATTTTTATGGAGCCTTTTCCGCATGTTGGATAATTAGAGTCCCTTTCGAAGAACGAATATAAACATCAAAGCCTGGAAAGTTCATCAAAAACACCTTAAACAATTGCTTAATTTGTTAATGGGTTTGCCCCTTTCACAATTCCCTTCCTTCTCCCCTGTTTGAAGTGCCGAACTTTTCTTTCCTGTCACGGCTTGAGTGAGCACACCTTGTGGACGTAAACACAGTGCTGTGGAAGCAGGAATTCAAACGTCAAACCACATCCCTTTCAGTGAGTGTCTGTGGAACCCGCCATCGTACGCTTTTTGTTGGGACTTTGGTGAAGGGATGTGAAGATCTACTTCCCCTTTTATCTCAAAGAAGGTGATAATGCATTCTTTACAATCTTTTAAATCTGTTATATTCCAGCACTGCACATGTCTCTTGATGATGACAATGAAAGAGACAATTTTTTTACTGGGTAAAGCTGACGTCACAAGGTGGGTGTTAATTACCGCCAAAGTTGGGTGAGCGTCTCAGGACTTTTCAGCAAGAGTTTTGTAAAGCAAACCGCAACAATAGTCTTAAAGGGGATACATTTACTGAGGTCGATCGGGAAACTTCTGAGGAATACTGCCGTCTTGGCAAGATTAAAGACACAATAAGAATTCGTGAAACTGAAAGTAACTAATAGAATGTGAGGAGCCGATCTTCGAATAAATACAGCAATTAGAAGAATCTTGTTTTGCTTCGTATAGTCCCTTGTGATTTGGGCCCGGAACCCTAACTCAGACACTTTCCATTTGAGGTGCCGCCTGCGGAAGGTGCCAACTTGGCCAAACCTACGTCACTGTGGAGCTTTTAATAAAGCGCTAAGAATAATTATGCCAACACAGAACACAACCTCTAATTGGTCCGGATTCAGAAACCCCAAAACTCAGTAGCTTTAGGTAGTTAGCACGAACGTGGTCTCAGTTGAAGAACTTACATTCAGTTTGCACGGGCATATTCGTCACTTTCTTTTAAAAACGTGAGTATCATTGAAGATATAACTTGTTTTCTCAATGTGCCTTTAACGCTCCTGTAGGCACCAACCATGATGGATATGCGAACCGTTGCTAAGTAGTGCACCTCGCCGCTACATACATTGCAATGACCCGTGACCATCGCCATGCACAACACGTACACACTGAGGCCGGGCCAGTCAGAGTACTTTTTTTTGTCAATATTTTAACAATCACTTAATGAAATGCTGGTTTAAATCGACGGAAACTTGATCAGAGCACTGTAATAAAAATCTTTCATATTATTTCCTCTCTCACCTCGAGTGTCTGCCGGATACTCTGAAGGTTTAAACTTTTAATTCGCTATGAACTACTTTTAACGGCGACAGTCTACTAAAAACGGGCGCACAAAGTTCCAAGATTATCATTACGCGCAGTGACTCGTCTTGTTTATCAAAATGGCGACCAACTCTTGACAGTCTTCGCGTAATCTTACGTTAACGTTGGGACAGTTTTGTTTTGCCTTTTCAGTTTATACTAAAGCTTGCGTGTTACGTTATATTTTTTAACAATGTTGCTTAGAACAGGAAGTGGTGGACGTAAGAAAGATAAAAAGGATTCGGTAAGTACTAAGTGGTATTTTTTTTAGTGAACGGCAAGTAATAATATAGTATTTAATCCAAAGGCAAATGTGTGAAGGTCAAATGCACTCGGTACAGATAATGGAGAGTGAGTGAATATTAGCTCGCTGCGACAGTTTTTTTTATGCATGAATGAACTTCGGTTACAATGATTGCCATTGTTAATATAAGCACATTTTGGTGTGTGTAGTTAACCTATTACACCGTAATAATAACCAGACAGGTGTTATTGAGTATATAATCTCTTCTTTTCTCAATTTAAAATGACTTTAGAATTGTAAAAAAAAAATTAAGGAAAAATTTCCGTATCCAGCCACCACTTTTTCATTCGTTATGAAATAAAATAGTATCTAATTTACTCAAATGAGATGTTCCTTTGGGTAAAAATGAGTGAAAAAGTTGTGGCAGGATACGGAAATTTTTCTGAAATTAAAATACATTGACTGATTAACTACGTAAACTGTAGTGTTAGAAATTTTGCCAAAATGTTTCGCATTGAGTTGTAATTTTTATTTACTTAGCTAAATAAAACAAAAGTTTCAAAACATGCATCAGCATGCACAAAGCAAAGCCATTAAATTAGTTGTTGTTTTCTGTGCAGAGATCTTTATAAAATAAATACTAAAAATTAATACAAATTAAACGTAACAACAATAGTGACCTCCTCAACTAAAAATGTATAAACAAACTGACCTTAATTTTATCTTTATCAAACTATTCATCCGGGCTCGATTTTGGGGGAAACATCCACAAGACTCAAGGGCTTGTATCTGAAAAAAATTCTGGACCAGAATTTGTTTTACAAGACCCCCATCTAGAACCAAAATGAGTTAAACAAACACTATTAGTGAAAAATCTCATATTGTCTTCAATGTGTAGTTTTTATACTGACGAGAAGTGAAAGATATTTATCAGACTTATAGTCAACATTTTTTTATTACACAATGAGGCAGCCTATAATATTCAATAAAATAATACAAGACCATCGGGCTTGTCCAGCTGTGAGTTTACTGGCCCGGTGCTAAATTCACTGGCTTCAGGCCTGTGGTCCAGTGTTAATTTCAAGCCCCGTCATGCATGAATCGTTTCTCAGATTCAAATATTTTTTGATGATTTGTAACCAATGGGGGCGTTTCAGATGAAGTAACTTTGCAGGATGCGTACTGTCATTACCATCTTTATAACAACAAGTAAGCTTTAGGAATAGGATAGAAATTACACAAAACTCACCCATCAACTTTTCCATTCTAGGAAATCATTTGCCTTCACTGTCAGTTGAAACATGGAGGTAGTCTAATTCTACCTCCATGGTTGAAACAACCCATTTACCACTGATTAGTCTAGTATTAAGTTAAAAAAAAAATTTTTTAATGCAAGTTCACCAAACAAGGCTAAAAAGCCACTCTCGGTAAGGGGCTACAAGTAGACAAATTATTAAATGTTAAAATAACTCAGGGGAGCTGAAGGTAGGAATTGATATTCCTCTTAAAACAGTCTAGATTGTAGGATGGAGGGAAACATGCACCAGGCAAGGAGTTTCGAAGAGATGCAGTACGTGGAATAAAGTACTAGTTTTTAGACTTGTTTCTTCCTATCTTATTTCTTTGCATTTTGTAGCATGGACCAGGCCATGACACAGATCGGGGTCGACCGTGCATGAAATGTGGAGATAGATGCCCAGGACTTGCTTTGCATTATTGGCGGTAAGAAACTTTACACTTTTCTTCTTTTCATTGGAATTTGTTTTTGTGTTTTGTCTAAATGGCAATTTTTAATACGGCTTATCTGTGCAACCATACCCCACAGGTTGTTGGGATTTAGTCAATCTTGACACCGAGCACTCAAGGGTGTTGCTTGAAATTGCGCTGGTGGGGCTGATACCCACAAATTGCATGCTGTTGGATCATCAAGGTAACACCATTTAGAATGCCCCAGATTGCACTGTTGGACTTTTAAAACAAAGACAAACACCAGGTAAAAAACATGTAGAGGACCACTTTCATTTCAGTACTGCTGCACGCTTAGGCAAAACATAAACAATTTAGAATGCCCTTACAGCCATAAGTGTTGAACAAAAATGAATCACATTCAACAAGACTCTGAAAAGTCAATGGCAGCCAGTTAGCATGATGAACAAGTTGTAACCGTTCTACCACAAATATTCACAAAGTGTAAAGGTGAATTCTTTAAGCTTAGTGGAATAATCATAATTTGAAAGGCCACTCAAACCACTACAGAGGTAGATGTTTACCTCTCAGGCTTGCAATTTTGTCTAACACAGTTAACATGATCATTCTTTGACTTGCTGGAGATGCCATTTTTCATTGTGATTATGGCTGTGTCAAGTGTCCGGGTCCAACAGTCAATTGGAGTTGTCGTCTTGTTCCTGTGCAACGGATTTTAGGTGAAGAAGTTGCATAGCTTTCTTGTTTGACTTAATATCAATGCACATAGTGTGCTGTATTTTTCTGTATCTAAATCCAAACAAAGTTATAATCATTTTTAGGGGTATGTTATGAACTTTGAAAGGTCACAATGATTCTAGCTGACATTGTCATATGGATTCAAAGTAAACATTGCATTTATTCATTCATCGAGTCAAATATGCAAGCCTGGAATTTCATCTTTGAAAGGGCAAGCCATTTTCAGTTTTCAAAGGGAACGTCCATTGGTATAGTGTAAAATAATGTAGTACACATGTAAATTTTCAAAACTTGTTGCCACTCGCAACATTTTACATGACAGTGAGGCTAACAGTTAAAAAACATCTTGAAATTACTTTGGTTTTAGTTAGGGACTTTGTATGCAAGACTGGTACTTTGTTCCCATAACAGGCAAGGCAGTTTTTCATTATTAAAGGATACCTCCATGAGTAAGTTTAATGGCCGGTCACCTTATTGGCCAGAGGGGCATGGGGGCAGTTGCGTTTGTCAACCTCCGAGAGAGTATTAGGTCTGTAAACACGACTCACCTTCTTGGTTAATATTAATACAGTATTGTAATACTTACTAAAAAAAACTTGTGCCTACATAATGGCATCAGCCTGTGTAAGTGGGAACGTACTTGAATTCAAACATCCATGGCAAATGGAAATTATCAGGAACTCTTCCAAAATGTATGTTAAAGGCCCAATTTGTGAAATCCCATCAGGGTTCAATCGTTCATGTCTACTCATAACAATGTGTTTGATGTTCTAATACTGTAATCCGTCCATTGGTTACCATCACCAAGACTCCATTCATTTGGAGCAGTAAAATGCAATACCTGTGACTCAGAAGTTGACAAAGGGGAAGCTTGTTTACCACCAAGCATTGCACTATGCCCCATGAAGCTGTCAAATTACATTATATCCGCCAATATGGCTCTTTTATCAATAAAATAAATATTCCTTCCAGAGGCGTGTCGATTACAGGTTTGTGACAGTCTAACCTCCAAAGCAGCAGTCTTTACATGTATAACATTAAACAGTTGGCGTATAAACATATCAAATTATTATCATTGATAGAATGTGACTTTGATTGATTGCTTTGACATATGGTTTTGTCATTTTGGTTGAAGTGGTAAAGTTTGCCAATCAATATTTTGTAAACTTCATGTGTACACCATCTGTGTGTATTTTGTGCAGACCTACACACTGAATGTTTTATTCCCTTCTCCTTCTCCAGAGTCTGAATTTGCCAACTTCATTTCAGACAATCATTTGGTTTGAATTTAAATTTTCTCAAGTTTGTTCGTTCGTTGTAGTTTCAATGGTTGGATTTTCCATGACGCCCGCTTGGCGCACTGAAGGATTACATGTATATAGCCATTCGTTTCCACAGTTCACTATAATAATGCAGTCATAAATTTTGCAGTACTTTGATGGACATTTCTGTAAAGCATTATCTTTTAATAACTTTGTGATTCTATCCAGAACCATGCTGAACAGTTAAAACCTTTAGATTTCAGCTCAAACGGCACAAATTTCCTTTGTGTCGGAGGACAAAGAAGGACTTGGCGGTTTTTGTTGAGATCAGGAGCCACATGTCCCACTGTTGGATATGTGCGTATTGATGGTTTAATGGCTGTGATAATTCATCCAGAAGAGCTGACAACATTGGAAGTGTTATTACATTGTGTCATTCAAGGTTATACAAATCCTGTGCTTTTGCCCATAGCATAATCTAATTTGCTACTGTATGAAAAGTATAATTATATGTTTTTTCCCTCTGTTATTTCATCATTTATTGTACACATCTTTAATTAAAAGGCTCTACATGTTGTAGTACATGTCATTTGTCGTAGTTAGTAAATCAATCCAAAAAGCCAATATCCAAACTTCTTCCCCTGACTCCAGCTGGTTTTGATTGGTTAACTACAGTTTGGTTAATACGAGCTCGCAAGATACGAGACGCCGGTTAATATGAGGTATTTCACCGATCACCGGTCCCGAACTGTCCCATGCGTGTTTCAATGTCTTAAAAAACGGAAGATACCAGCACGGTCATAAAGAGAACACGGATAATACAAGGTGCTTTTGCGGCCCCATGATGACAAAATGTATTGTTTTTCATACTTTTGTAGCGAGATCTGACAATAATTGTTCCTTAAAAGCTTACCGTTCAGTCAAGGTTCGGAAATAATATTCTTGATGCCAAACTATTTATCGGATCGGACCGGCTACACGATTTTGTCCGATCCGAAAACCAGAAACATTTCGCTGGTAACTTATGCTTGATATGCTACTTTGCTTACACGCTGACGGTTACCAGCGAAAACAACGTTCAGCATAGGTGCTACGCAGTATCGAATCTGTCACATCATGGTCACAGAACGGCAAGTTTGACCTGACTTTGCTATGATTTTTATCTTGAGTTACACAAAATATTAAATTTCTATGATCATAGTCAACAAAAATGCATTTATCATTGATATTTTTGTGAACAGGATGCTCGTAAGAACTGTACTAGGAAGCAAACCGCTCCGTTCTAGCCTAGACACATGTGTAGTGCATGCACTATGACGACGTGTGTATACATGTACATGTACATATGTACGTGTAAATAGTGCGCTGCGTTTAAGATAATACGAGGATAATACGAGGAAAACAGGCGAGTCCGCGGACCTCGTATTAACGAGAGTCGACTGTACTAGTAAAATGACATCAAAGCAAGTTTTACTTTGCTGAGGAACATTTCTCTGGAGGAGCAGTACTGTACTACTATGAATTTCAGTGACTTATCAGATTAATCGGGGAGATTTTGATATGTGAGAGTTAGTTGGCAGCTGTGCTTGTTATGACCAAGCCTTCAGATTTCTCCCTGTGGTGATGTAGACAGTCTATAATTAAATCTCTAAAATGTAACATCCTAAACATTCATTGGGCTTCATCTCCCATCTCCGGGCCAAGAGGAAATTCCTAGTTTCAGTTTTTTTTTTCAATTTCATACAATCTCACCCTGTGAGACTGTCTTCTCATGAATCAACATACAATGTTATGTTTACTGCTGACAGTTTTTATTCTATTTAGTTCACAATGAACCGAATTGGTATGAAGTTGCATACAGTTGCAAATACGTGCGATGATCTATACAAAAACACTCTTTCTTTCTCTCTTTTCTTGCCATTTTATTTATTTTTGCTGTAGGAACAGGAAACTCGCATTCTCCTTTTGCCATAATACCATTCCAGTGATCCCATTGAGTAGTGTAGATTATACGATTTGTGTTGTCACAGCCTGTAGAGTCAATACTCTCCAGTGACAGTGTTCATAAACATCTATACCCAGGTCTATTTGCTCGTGACATTACACTCTGTTTACTCCAGTGTTTGCTTTAGGTGTCGGTTATCCCATTGTCATTGGCTAAAAATGATGAGGGAGAAGATCAAAAAAGTAGTTCCGTCATCATAGCTGACCTTTGTAAAGAGTGACCCACATGTAAAAGATTTTATATTACACTGGTAAGCCGGTAAGCCACTTGATAATTTTATTGGACAGAAATTAACTGCTGAAATCATTTCGGTAATGAGAGTGATATAATAATGGTGAAGGTACTCGATTTCATTAAACCCTCACAGTTCTAAATCCTTCTATATCCAATTGCCAAAGTGAAGGATTCCGAAGGACTTGGGATGGTTGGTCCAAATAACAATGGGAGACTTTTGAGACTCTAGCAGGTGCCCGTGCCAGTGAGTTGGACACCCTTTCGCATCATCTCAAAGTCTCCCATTGCTCATCACAGGTTCAGGCATTCCAATCACAGTTTGGTGTGGAACGATATTCCAAGGAGAGGCTATGGGAGGATTGAGGCCACACTTGCCATAAAATGCTGTGTCTGCAAAGGTTTTAAGAATATTAAAATCTGCACGCCAGAATTGAAACCTGGTCGCTTTTTCCTCAGACAATGAATTAAAAATGGGGGAAGTTGTAATGTAAGCCGAAAGAAAAGAGATCAGAACGTGTTTCATTCATGCATCAAGAACTAAGTTGTCATTTCTCGACCCCTTTCAAACCCTACAGTGAAAGTTACTTGCTGTATATGTGGAAGGTATAAACAACCCCCTCTTGTGTTGTGCATATACAGTATGTGGTGTCTTTGTGCTCACAGAGGGCCTGCACACTGCATCTTCAAAGACACACATTTGATTCTGGATATGTTTTTGAATGCAAGATGTATGATTTACTGAGGTGTCTCTTAAATGTGTTTCTTTGGCGGTTGGATGTATTACGGAAACACTTTTAATGTTTTTTTTTTATGAAACCTTGTTCTAGTCAGTGGTAAAAGTAGTTTCAATCTTTCAACTTACAACTTACAAGTAGATCTTTTTGGCTAGAAATAACATTTCATGGGGCCCCCTCTCTACGGATAATGCATTATCACATTTTTCCAGCATCCATGAGAACTATACATAGTTAACAATACAATTAACATACAATGGTAACTGAAATTATTGACTGAATATGTAATATTTTTAACAAGGGTAAGGTTTCTGCTAACTATACCAAGAGCCTAGTTATGGGCCCGTTCAATTCTTGTGAACTGTACTAAACCATTGAGAATGGACCAAAGTGTGGAGACCATCACCAAGGGACCTGTCTAAAGCTGGGGTCATTCGTAGTGTCAGACTAACTATACAAGTATTTTCCACAGTGCTTAAAAAAAACTCAGGTGTGTTGGCTTTGGGTCAACACAGGTGGTCATCAGTTGCCAGTAGTGACCAGTGGCATTTCCTGTCGTTGAGTTCAGATCATGTTTGAACACGGGCTATCTTTAGGTTCTGTACATAGCTGATCGAATGTCTTCATAGTTGACCTAAGATATCATATCAGTGCCTAGCTTACCACAGACTTGGGAAGTATATTTAGGAAGAATTTTTATACTGAATGGCATGTGCCAGGTGACGTACTTCAATGGACTGATCCATTAAGCCCCGCCCACCCTAGCAACTGCCTGTCAACAGCATTCACTTGGGATGGACATTGTCTCTGCACTTCTCACAAAATGCACATCAGCGCACCTATGGGAGCATCTCATTTAAAACTTTGTGGTGAAATTTGACTGTTATGAGATTTTGGTTTAAATTCGAAGTCTTTGTGCTTGTTGGTCAGGGGCAGAGCATCCCTAACCACCATCAGGTGTTAGCAAGGCACCCTGCTAAATGCATCAACATGCAACACTTGAAATCAAAACCCTGCTAAACGCAGAAACTGATTATTCTGTTGCATTGTGAAGTTAACTGGTTTGCCCCAGCCTTGGCACTGGACATGTAACCCCTGTTAAATGTACCAATTTGCTGGAGACTTGGATTGTACTTGAACATGTCAGGGCCATGTAGAACCTTGCTACATGTAAATGCAGCACAGTGCAACAGGGTATGAGTTTTGAGTTGACTACGAAATGCAGCAAACTACAACTTTTACCATTTGGTGCATTTTGTAGTATTTGACAGGTTAAAGGGTATTTTGGGGCAATCTTACATTAAAGAAAACCAATGATACAGATCATCATGAGAACATTTTTCAGTCTGTCATAAAACCTAGTTAATAAAGCACAATTACAAATTTTATAACATTTTAGGATAAAACAATTCAACAACATGTTTTGTTCTACATATTAATTTTCCCCAAAAGCACCTACATGTACTGCGGTACAGCCCTTAGATAGTTGATTAATCCTTTCTTAAATGCTGGAGACACTTCAACAAATAAAAACCCAACTGTCCCTCCCTTTAATGATGACTTACTGTTAGTTTATTCATGAATTCAATTCATTATTCTAGTTCTGAATGGCATGAGGTGATGTGCATTAATATGCACACATGATGTTAGAAGCAATCCTTCATTTTGTAGTCTAGTACCACTCATGAATGTCCTCGCACTTAACAGCTCAGCTTATCCGAAAGACCAGCGTGATTTATGAAGACATGATGCAAGAAAGCGGCATTTGATTTAAATGAGAAAAAATCACCCCAGCGCGCATGCTGTTCATGTCTGTTTTTTATCGTTAATTAGGCATCTGACATTATAGCTGTTCGGCAAAATGAAAGCAGTGTCTGGAGTGATGGTTTTCATGGTTTTCTAGGTAAATAACCCATTAGTGAGCCGCTCCCATGGCTCTTCCAGTGATTGCTTTTAGCTATGGGTGTTCTTTATTACCAACTGTGCAAACACTTATAAATGTATGACTTTGTCAAAAACAAAACAATCAAACAGATATCTGGTAAAATGGGTCCTGGCTGGAAGGGGGTAGACTGTAACTCTGGAGATGTGTGTCTGTGTGATTTGGAGAACCAATTATGTGACCTCGTTTGAGGTAGTACCTGTGGGGGAAACCTACAGAGGGGCTCCAAGGTCCATATCTGTTTAGTGATGCACTCATTTTCTAATAGATAGACTAGTGTCGTTATGAAATGGGGGAGAAAATTTCAAGTCTCTATCTATTGAAAAATGAGTGTTCGACCTTGGAACCCTTCTTGAGTATATTTTTGTCAAGTAATAAATTACTAATTTTCTGTTGAAAGGATGCAAGGTTTTAGAGAAATTTAAAATGAACAAAAAACTGTAGTAGTAGACTTGCGGGTACAACCATGTATAAAATGTTTTTGGGAGAAGTGTTGGTTCTGAGAAGGACCGGTGTGGTCTCAACGTTTGGATCAGTATACTCTGCTTGTCTTTAGGAGAATGCCTGCTGGGATGTGGGTCTGCATGAAGCTTAATGAGCCTGTTATTGTTTTTTCCATTCCATTCAGTGTCTATTTATTGTCCCTTTGGGAAGACCTATTATCGTACTTCTGTAAAAATTGAAAAATGAATTGAAGATGAGGAAGATAAACTTCCCAGACTGTTGAGTGGTTGTACATCTGCTTGGGTCAGGAATTTATTGGTCTTGACAAAACAGAATTTTGATGAGTTTAGCAGCAGAGGGAGTTGTGTAATAACTTGCCATATTTAAGATGTCTCCTCCAAGGTTATTAAAGTTTATGATGCATATAATTGGGTATTAGTCTGATGATAGGTGATGCCATGTGCTTCACTGTGTAGCATTGGGCTTTCAAAAATTAGGGGGGGGGGACACATGCTGAAGTGAAAGTCTAAGAACTTTAAAATGTACTCTAAAAGTCTTTGGTTTCCTTTCAACTGTTGAAACAACAAGGGAAACTGACTGGGTGAATTTTAAAATATTTTTGGGCCGAACAACAAAAATTTGACTAGAGCAGGACCTCAGGATTTACATGCCTGGCTACATGGCAGTTACAGGTTGAATGGCTTCTGACTGGTACCCCTTAACAAAGATATTGACAAGATAGGGAGACCACCAAGATTGAGGCTAGTAGCTCAGTTGGCAGAGCACCGGAGGTTGCTGGTTCAAGTCCCACACAAGTCAATAATTCTTTGCTCAACCCATACTTATTTAAATGTATGGGAACCCTTGGTTTCCAAAATGTTTGAATATTCCCCAAATTTGCTTTGGTCTATTATAAAATGTGTTTTTTTAGGGGTACTAGTATTTGGGCATACATGAATGTAGAATATTTTGAACAAAGTCAAGCTTTGACAAAACAAATCTGCAATATATTTATAGGAATGTTATGAAATTTGGTTAATTATTAAACTGCTTTGATTTTTAAGTGATATCATAAAATGGCAAGTATTTGGATCCACTGGGAACTCTTGTTTTTGATAAAATATTTTACATATTAGGTGTTTTTTTATCTCATACATTTTTTATGCACATACTATTTGACCTTGTAAGGCTGGAATACAAGATTGGATTGAAACTCTATTTGCTCAATGGTGACAGTAGTCGTTTAGTGGGCAACATTTTTGTGGATGTTTTAAACGTGCACCAGTACCAACCCAATCCCAATTAAACTTTCATATGAACATTGATTCATTTATCTCTATCGGATAATCACTAAAAGCTATGTCACGTTAACAATGTCTGATCGGAAATAACAATATTTGCACAGGTTCTGTAATTGAAAAAGGGATTGTAGAATGTTTGTTTGCCAATACTTAATTTACACGCGAACTCACTCACTTATCTTGTAATAGCAGTGAGTCATGTGCTACACTCATCAATCTTTTCAAATCATCTGATTGGAGGGTGAATAAAAATTAACAGACACAACAATCCTGAGTGAAGTAATCGTCATGACGACCGTAACACCACAAATAGCAGAGGGAATGAAAGCCTTTCATCTTCGGATAGAAAGGGAGACGGGGAGTCCCTGTGTAAATCTGAAGAACGTGACTCAAGTTATGTATGCCTACTGCCTCAAAACAAATCACTGCCCAATCTTTTGTTGTTTTGTTTTGGGCTGTCCCCAGTGGGAGTTTGGATGTTTTTTGTACACACATTGTTGGGAGCTAGGGGTAATGGGGGGGGGGGCGGCATGTGGGAATTGGGGGAATTCTTGAAAGGGCTGTTTTTACTTGATGAGTTTTTTTTATTGAAGTTTTTCTTTTGTTTGTTGGTAGAGTTCACTGAAGGTGGTGGTTTTAAATCTAATTATAGATTATGAAATTTATTGGAATGAGTTTTGCCAGAGGGCTACTGTAACAAAACCTTGGTATTTTCAAGGTATTTTTCAAATCGTGTATTTTAACAGAGTCCTGGTTCGGCTGGTTGGCATTCATCCACTTTTGAAATTGAGAAAGCTGTAAAAGTATACACAGCCAAATGTAAACACAGACTTAATTGAGGATTAAAAATTTAGCATCCCAATTAAGCATTTAAAGGAATTTACATAATTGATAAGTTTCCTCATCTTTTCAGTAATTCACAATCTGTATGCATCTTTAAGGTGTGTATTTAACAGATTTGCCAAGTGAAAATTCCCAGGTAAAGTTTTAGGTTTATGAACATTGTTTTCAAGTATTTGACCATCATTAGTCAATTATAGGCGTACAAAAAGACCTGCAAGCACAGGCTATGGTATAATGACAATTAAGACCATTTGAAAAACTGCTGCATGATCTTTATTAAGAAAAAACACCAATAACTTCCCTTTAAGCCAAGTTGATGACAGCCAAATACCCTGGCTTGGGTTGCAATTTCAGAGATCTGTTGACAGGTGTAACACATATTTATGATTTACAAAAAGGGATGAAGGTATGGCTTGTGGTGGTCAAAGAAATTGCTAAAATATGTTCAGGTCATCATATGAGAGTACTATGAGCAGTGTATTAGTGGGCAGACATAATGATACCTTGTAAATGAGGGTGGATCATGTGAAGTTCAACCAAACAGTGTGCTTTTATTGTTGTTCCTATAGAATTAGAAAGAAGGGATGAAAAATGTTGGGCTTGTATTTGAAATCAGACTTGTTTTATGTCTGCCTGGTGTATGAACCCCATTTTCTTCACATATAGAGAAATCATACTCTTTTCTTGTGTTTTATTTATTGCACGATCATCCAGGGAAAGGCAGAAGTCAAAAAACTGTCATCGAAAAAGAATTTCCCCCTAGACCCAGCTCATTTAAAAAAAAAATGATATTATATAAAACACAGAAATCTAAAACAAATAATGGCAAGTGAAGGAATTTATAAAATGTTTGACAGAAACCGCTGAAACTAAAATAAACCAAATAGCCAAATAAAAGCAGAAACATCAACGAGGCAAACTGTACTTTCTCTTGTGCTGAGGATAATTTTCTTATGCTGAAGGCCTTGAAGTTTATAACTGCAGGGGTTACCAAAATCTGGGAAAGTTGTTCTTTCAACATATTTAGTCCTTAAATTTTGATCCTTTTCGCAAAAACCAACGTGACAAATTAATACTTCATTATATTATGTTGTGTTTTATTGGCCGCGAAAAATCATGGCTTGTTCAAGTGGAGACTTTTTTTCATCTACGGTGAATAGAGTTTTGCAGACTTTTCACTGAAGATACAGTACTTGAATTCAAAAGCATCTTTCCAAAGATAATTTTACATCTGACCATTTCTCTGGAAGGGCCACTGCAGTCTCATCATGCTGTCATCCTGCTTCAAGTGTGACAGTCAACTCTTGTCAACATGTCCTCAACACCTCCTCAGCAACAAGGATGAGGTTTCAAGACGTATTTGTTATCTTAGTGTTATAAAAAGAAAAGGTTCTTCATCAGTGTTTCTACAACTGCTCTCCTCCAACCAAGGAATGTCATGTCTCTCTCCAGGAGGGCCACTGCAGCTCATCTTCAAGTGTGTTGTTTCTACAGGATCTCTTACTGTTCCCCCTGCAGGGTTATCAGAGAAAAAGAAGTCAAGAGAAATACTACCTACCATGGGTCAATATTGTCTTTGTAACAATGAATTTGATGAATGTGAGATCACTGGACTTTTTAAAGAAATAAGGTGTGATATTCTTCCTACTTTAATGTGATATCCAATTTTTGTACCAATGGCAAATACGTATTATCCCTTAGGAATTGTCTTTTTACTTCTCAAACCCTTCTTTGCTTCTGAATCATCTTTAAAAATGTAATAAAAATACATTTTTATTACATGATAACTTTACGGTGCTTTCGTTAGTGTGGGTTAATTTAGTAACAAAACCTTTTACATAAAATGTGGAAGCACACCATACTGATACTAGTTACTACCAATAACAAATCCTGTGACCATCCATGGAGGTATTTTGTTCAGGCTTTTCTATATTATGTTGAGACAAACCAAGATTAGAATGTTCAGCTGCATAGATTTACTGCATTTACCTGTCTAACCAGAACTGACAAGTCGTTTCCTTTATCACCCAATGTCCAATAATAAAGAGTTTACAACAAATCCGCTAAAAACCCTACTTAGTATGTTTTTGCTTGGATGTACTAAGTGAAAATGAACCAACCTAGGTTTGCCATCCTCCAAATCAGTCACTCGATCCTGCCATTCCGCAGATTCAATTGTCACGACAATCCGATTCTAAATCTCATTGTTAGAGCAAAGTAAACCCAATCTTTGCGGTCAGTAATCGTTTCTCTAGAATTCTATAGGCTTATTTATACAACAAATGTTCTTGTTCCCCCCTCCAGAGGTTGATTTGATTCTTATCTTGTACAATCTCATTTCCTTCCTTAATCAAAGGGTCCCTTCGGGTTTATTTTGGTCATTACTCCTGTAATAGTACTTTGATGATATCAGTGCACTGCACAACCGACTGTTACTTTGTCCCAAAGCTGGGTCAGGGGAGGGGAGCGAACATACAAAGCACTATAGTTCTAAACCAGGTCCCAATTTCATCAAGCTGTAAGCATAAATATTGTGTAGCAAAAATGGGTAACCATACAGCCAAAATACCATGTAACTGTTGTATGTACTGTTTTTAAAGTTTTTTTTTACTTAGCAGGAAAATTTACTTAGCATTATTTTAAGCAGAACGATTGTATACAATTGTCCCCAGTTCTCAGAGTGGATGGTAAACAAAAAATGGAAATAGTCTCAGCAGAAACCACAAATGACCACTAAAACCATCTTTAAATGTGAATAGCATGAACACGCTTCATGCTCATATTGTGTCCTGGATTAATGACCTAAAATCCGCTGCACTCTGCCACTGATTCACTAAGTAGATTTTTGGATTATGAGAGGCTTAAAATTTGGTTAATTCAGGCAAAGTTAATCTGGATGCAACCATGAATCTATGTTGGTTTCTTGGACAATAACATGGCAGTAAATCTGGTCATTTTAAGTAGCCATCTCCCCCCCCCCCCCCATCAACCTCATCTTTCTTAAACTTGTTTGCAGGTGAGTTTCTTGGTATAAAAAATAACCGTAATGGTGACAAATTATACAAATCAAATGATTCTTTCAAAAAGAACTTCTTTAACTGCCATTTAGTTTAAGTGGAATGTGAAACCAATAATCCCTGGGAATATTTCTGCTGTAATGTGTTTTCAATTTTTTTGAAAACTAATGGCATGCAGTTTGAGGTATTTTCCAGGAAAAGTAGCAATCATTTTTGAAAAAAAACACAAAAAAACAGGGCACCTGTAGAGAAAATACTTTAATTGTTCAGTTTTGCAGAGGACTGACTAGTGTCATACACTACAGTGTTTGATCATGGAGTTATATTGCTCTAAGATGCACATTGAAAACACAAAGTTTTTCTACTGCCACATTCATTGCAACAAGTGTGGTGTGAGAATCCATACAGTTCTTTGCTGCTACATAGTTCTTTGCTGATGTTACATAGATATGTAACAGTGCCTTAGGTTGAATGCATGAAATAATTAGACCTCGGTGGCCTCATTGTTTTGGAGGGTCTACGCCTGTTAGACCCTAGGTTTACTCTAGAGGGTCCCCCAAGCAAACCGCATCATCCCCTACTAATGGTGACAGCTCGAGCCACTAACTGCACATTGTTGTTTTCCCCCATCACCAATTATTATCCTAGAACCCAGTAACGCCCAATCACTCAATACCAATTAGACAATTATACCAGCCAGGCTCAAATGAACTTCCCCAGGGGAGAGAAAAATAATTTGATTGTTCCAGACTGGTGAAAATCATTTCTGATGGGTTTACAGAAAAAGCCGCTTGGCAATGTATACACAGGTCTTTGGGGGAAAGTACAGCGAACTCTCCTTTGTACTTTCGTCCGCAGACATGGATTTCCCCGATTGATGAAAAACCTAGCAACACGGTGAAAAATTAACAGAAACTTCATATTGTAATGTTTGCATTCAGGCCTCATTGATCACTGGAATAAAATCTGGCTCCTGTAAGTTATGTATACAGTACATGAACTGTATGTTAAAAGAAGATTACACACTTATAGACGCCAACATCAACAAGCACATTGTCAAAGTCTCGCCTCTCGTCTATTCTAGCAGCTCTGGAGTGGTGACAGGTGGCTTGACTCATGAGACTGCAAAGTAGTTACTTGATTTGTTAAAAAATATTAATTTCCAATAAAATGGATAAATCATAAGTACAGCAGTCCTTATTAACGATGACGAGCTCAAGTGACGGGAGATCACATTTTAAAATGATTCTCAGTGAAGAATGAAAATCCCGTCTGATGCAATCAAATTGTCATTTATAAAATGTCTGATTAGAAGATGTTTGGAAGCTCTTAAAAACTAATCAGTAGAGAGAATGTAAAGAAATGAAAACAATGTAGAAACTGTTTGTTTGAGGTAAAAACCCTTGGTTTGGAGTAAAATAAAGTTTTCCAAACCACATGCACTGCAGTTACATGGTTTGAGGGAGAATTATAATCAACTGTTCAGTGGTCACACATTCCAGGCATTTTACCCACAGTGGTTGTGATTGAAAAAAAGAAGCAGCCAGCTTTGGATCACTCTGGAATGTTGTCAAATATGCAGAAACTTTTTTTTTTTTTTTTTAATTACCACAGGGCAATTTCAATCAAAGCTGACTTTTTCTGTTGTCTCTGGCTTGTTACAATAACAGACAGAGACATTGTGTGGAGGTTGTTGACAAGTAAACAGTGGTTGTTGATGAGTAAATAACTCATTGAGAAGGTGACTGAAGACACAAGACAGACACAGACAAGACACTGGGAGATGTCAAGAGAGGATATCCCAAGCCCCTTCTGAAGGTCCTCTTTTTAAAAGAGAGGTAGAGAGAATGGACAGAAGATGGTGTTAACACTAACAGAGAAGTGTAAAAGGCTGTTTCACTTTGTGTTCATTGTGGTGGCAGAGGTAAAGGACCGGAGGAAGTCTTGAAGATTTGCGAGACGTTTTCGGCTTCCCTTTGATGTCTTGAGGCCAGAGTGTTTTTTGTTGAAGTGCAGGGGCTTCTGCATTCTGTTGAGCTTGTACAAAGCAATCAGCATACATGCGTAAGACGGCATAGAGGACAACCCACTTTTGTACACCTACTGTTTTCTCTCATCCGGACATTCAATTGGAATGATGGTTGTTTTGCTGTTTCATGTGACTCTAGTAACCTTTTCTTGTGGCACTTTCTAGTAAGAGAAGAGGTGAAAACAGACAAGGAAAACTCTTTGGCTATTTACACAGCATGAGTAGACCTTGTGGACATGACATCGTTTGAGTAGGCCGCCCTTGATTGAGGTCAAAAGAAGGTTTCTTATTGGCCAGTCCTGTACGTCACATGTACATATCTGCGTGTTTCCATTGTTTCATCACCGTTTTACCTCGGCGGTGTCCGTGTGTCGTGTGATGGCATCAACACATAAGGTCCATTTGTAATTACTGGAACTATTTGTGGTGCAAATAACCACCATTACTCTAGGCAGTAGAGTGTAAGCCTGGATCTGGAAAAAGGGTGTCAAAATTTGCTGCAAGTTAAAAAGATATTAAAGGTGTTTTAAAATGTTTGACTTCAAACACATTCAGAAAACCATTGGTGTTCAAAAGACACCCAGACACCCCTGTGTCAAGCACTCCACTCCCAGTGGGAATCCTGCCTTCTCCTAGTGACTGACAGGGCACACTGTGTCCAGTAAACCTCCAACTCTTCTCATAACCATACACTCATTTCAAACCTGGTTCATACTTCATGGGAATGCAAAATCAAATGCGAAGCAAATTCACAGTGAATGTTTCGTAAGAGTTGAGCAAAATATTCATTGCAAATTTGTGATGTCAAATTCGTTTTGCATTCACATTTGTATGAAGGAAGAACCGTGCATAAGTGATTTAATAACTTTATATGGTGTCACTGCAAACCAGATATCTTATTGTACCTGCACCATGCAAATCTTAGAATCATGTTCTGCTAGGCATTATATCACTGTTGACATTTTTTGTTACTGTAGTCCGTTTGAGCCCAATTTGTTAGTGTGAAAGTCCGCTGGGACTCAAGTTTAACCGTAGTAACTTTGAGTGGGCTTGACCTTGTTGCCTGGGACCTTAATGTACAATACAATGAAAATGCAATTACTTAAATACAAGTATGTGATAATGCAGTTACTCTTTATGTAAACATGACCGTTGTTAGCAATTGGCCATCAATAATTTACTGACTTGCTCAGTGAGTTGTTACCATGCTGTAATGAAAACAGTAGAGGAATTCTGAACTGGGAGGAGTCTTAACCCTCCTACTCTTGGTACTGTTTTCCAGCTGCGAGATGACCAACCATTTATAACTATTTAACTGCAGGGTTGTGTATTGTGGCACAGCTGTGCACAGAACTTTGTGTTTACTTAGTAGATATGTATGCATTCACCACATTATATCATTACAGGCTTGTAGTTTATCTATCATTCAAAACCACAGTGATAGATCCCTGAATAGATGGTGAAAGATCAGACAGCAGGAGTTTCTAAGAAAGCCCAGATTTTTGTCATTTTCAATCAGGATTCAATTATGACTGCTTTGTGTGAAGTTGTTTTTAGAGAGGATGATTGTCACTGGTCCACTGTTGTTCTATTGTATACCTCATCATCACTCAATCTGCCCGGAGAAGAAAACTCAAATCCAGACCTGTTTTGTGGATGCAAGTCTTCTTCATGATTCATTTATCTGGATTGTGAGTAAGCTTGAGCCAGCCATTTATTATAACCCTCACTAGTGGGGAATTGGTTTTCACAATGGACAGTTATCACGACTCAATTGTTGAGCGTTCATATGAAAGGAGGGAGAGAGGAGGGTTATGATTAACCTCACTCACAATGGTCAGCCCCTGTGGTAAGATTGTAACTCTTTTGCAATTAGACCAGTGTGATGCTCCCCTCCTCCGACAAAAAAAAAAATAGTGACTTGTTTCAGACTCTCTCTCCACCCCTCCCCCCCCCCCCCCCCCCCCCCCCCCCGGGTCCTAGTGGAAAGTAGCAAAATAAAGAAAATAAAAACAAGCAAAAAACTTACTTGAACTAAAGTTAGTCAGTAAGTCACCAGCAAAAGGACAGCATCTGGAGCAGTTGGGCAATGCATAGAGAAAGCATAACAGAAGAAGGGTTCATAGTTGGTCAGTGTGCATGTCCAGGGTGTGTGGTTTTAAGAGGTTAAAAGATTCAAAAGATAGCACCTTGTCTCTCTTTAAGCTGAAGCTTAAGAAATATCAGGGGTCAGTGACCAGACTCCAGAAAAGAGATGTTGTGGTTTTAATCGTATTCAATGGGTGATTTAGAATTGGAGGTTAAAGCCACACTGACAGTTAGAGAAGCCTTAAATTGATGGAGGCAACCTGCCTTTTGTCTGCATCATGAATTCTTCTCATTGTCTTCCAGTACTGGTCAAAACCAGTTACTGTCAAGTTTCAGGGACTGATTTGAATGAATTATGCAACCTTTGTTTACCTATTGAGAGACCTAAATTCCAGCTCTGCAAACTTGTTGTGTCATCCTCAGAACAAAGGAGGTAAATTGAAATCATTAAAGCTGTTCACCCATGAAATGAATTCCTCTGTGTTGCAAATAAGTAATGTAAATGGCAATGCGTTAAGTGGATATTTTCAACTCAATTTATTATTTTTTAAGGTAGCTGGAAATCAGTCCTTCTGATTTGAGGCGTGCGATTGCAGCCGCATGCCATCACACGCCTAAAAGCTTCCTCCAAGTGAGAAAAAGCACATGCCTGATCCCTCTATAATGCACGCCTTGGCAATACATTTTCCGGCATAATCATACTTCATAATTTGTAAAATAAAATAACGTCGTAAAATTAATTGTTTGAAATTGTCAAAATCCTTCAAATTCTGGCGATAAAGTCCCTAGTCCTGATATTTACTAGCCACGATCGTTCATTTCAGTGTACGAACGTTAAATCACGCATGCACATTGTTAGTCTGGCTCTCTCCTCCGTGTTCCTACTACAATACGTAGGCCAGTAGGGAAACACACAACTCGATTTTCCTGGGGTTAAAAGCGGGCGAGGGAGTCTAATCACGACCTTCAGGTGATATATTAAACAAAATAATAACCTCGTACTCATAAACACATCGCTCTCGCCGCACAATTTTCCCCAATGTGCGTCGATCAACCGATCGTTCAATCGACAATTTATTGCAAATTTTTAATTTTTTAATTTTTTAATTTTTTTTATAGCTTCGACAATTGTATGCTCCTTTGAGTGTTTAGATAAATAATTATAAATCATGGGAGATTTTGTTGATAAAGTGTCCAGTGTACAACCAATTTCACCTCCATGGTTGAAGTAAGTCATGAGTTTTCCCACTGATATTGAGAATGAGTGATCACTGATGCTGAGAGGTCGCGCTAAACTTCGGGTCGTCATGCGGCATGAGTTTATACTGGGCCTCTGATAATGTATCGTTTTACTTTTACACTCCTCATATTATGAAGTTCTGTTACAATACAAAATAATTCAAAATTTTCTCTTTGTATAAGTGTAACTGTAAGTTGGCTGTATAATAAACTGCTTATCTTTAAATTTTTCCTTTTTAAACCAAACAATTGATACGAGTATTAGTTTGATTAAATATTTCTTTTAAATTGGGGGCCTTGATTTTTCTTCTAATAAGTTATTTCTATTTATCGTTATTAAATTGTTAATTTGACTGCTTTTCTTTCAGTTTTTCCCTTCTAAACCAATTCATTATTTGATTATTTCCACAAGATCCCTTGGCATGTTATTTTAAGTACATCGCTACCCGCTGTTTAAAGTGACCAGCCTGTACCACAATAATCACATGCCTAGAAGAATCCAGGCGTGCATTTTTTCACACGCCTGGGTTTTCAAATCAGAAGGACTGGGAAATATTTTATAGAATGTCTCTGTTTGGCAAATAATCCAACCTCATTAGTCTTTCCATGGAGGTGGTATCGCAACAGATCCTCTCCAGCAGGACAATTTTGTAAAAGGATAATGGCTGTCATTTGTTATCGGTGTTTCCACTTTTCCATTCATGTATTAAGTCTTGCTGAGGCTCTGAGTGACTGCCCCACCCATTTTGTCCTAATATCAGTGTCTCACTGCAAATATCCACTGTGGTTTTGAATGATGGATGAACTGTGCCAGCCTGCAGTATGATTTCACAGTTCAAAGTCAACCCTCCTACTGTCTGACCATTCAATATAATCCACTGATGTTTTGAATGATGGATTGCAGTCTGCACTATGAATATGATATAATGTGGCGAAAGCACCCACACAGTACATATACAGTCGACTCTCGTTAATACGAGCTCGGAAGATATGAGTCGCCGGTTAATACGAGGTATTTCACCGGTCCCGAACTGTCCCATGCGTGTTTCTATGTCTTAAAAAACGGAAGATACGAGCACGGTCGTAACGAGAACACGGATATTACGAGGTATTTTTGCGGCCCCGTGATGACAAAATGTATTGTTTTCATACTTTTATAGCGAGGTCGGAAAAAATATTGTTGCGTAAAATAAAAGCTTACCGTTCAGTCAGCCAAATTTCTGAAATTACATGCGTTTTGCCAAACTATTTTTCGGATCGGACCGGCTACACGGTTCCGTCCGATCCGAAAACCAAAACATTATGCTGGTAACTTATGCTTGAATTACTACTTCGCCCACACTTCTAGCGGCTACCAGCGAAAACAACGTTCAGCATAGGCGCTACGCAGTATCGAATCTGTCACATCATGGTCACATGAACGGCAAGTTTGACATGACTTTGCTATGATTTGTATTTTCAGTTATACAAAATATTAAATTTCTATGATCATAGTCAACAAAATTGCATTTATCATTGATATTTTTGTGTACATGATGCTCGTAAGAACTGTACTAGGAAGCCAACCGCTCCGTTCTAGCCTAGACACGTGTGTAGTGCATGCACTATGACGACGTGTGTATACAGTACATGTACATGTACGTGTAAATAGTGCGCTGCGTTTAAGACGAGGTTCGGATAATACGAGGAAAACGGGCCAGTCCGGCGGACCTCGTATTAACGAGTGTCGACTGTACCTGTGGTGGTACGTGTAGGCCCCTACACAGTTCTGTGCAGAGTTGTGCCACCGTACACAACCTGCACAGTTGAATGGTTTCAATGATTGGTCAACTTGCTCGAAAATTGTTACCAAGAGTGGGAGGGTTTTTGAAGAAGTTTATTGAGGTGAGGTTTTTCACTTGCCCTCAAATCAACAACTCGAGTTTAGGATGTGTCAATGAAACACGTTCACTTTGATGAAACGTTGAGTTTGAATGATTGCATTTTGTTAACTTTTGTCCAATCACTTGTTTGTTTTTGTTTTTTCACTGAGTGTATAATCATCAACCAAAGGAAAGCACCTGTCACAATGATATCATTATTCAGCAATCTTAGGCCTTTTGCTTTAATGTGGAGCTTATTTAACATATTATCTGTAGAAAGCTAGTTTTACCTTGGTCTTGGAGGACCATTTGATACCTACATGATTTATGTGACTTAAAAATGGCAACTGTATACTGCACTCTACAAGTGCTTATGGTCCAATTCACATTTTGTGCTCACCATAGGCTTAGTCGTCAAATCTTTTTTTTTTTGTTTGACAAAGGATGGACAATTTTTCATCACTGTCCACAAGCTTGATCCAAAGTGAGCCTGGAGCTGTACGAATTAATCATGGCAGCTGAAAGCCGAAGTCCAATCCACCATGGCCATTAATAGCCACGCGACGTAAATACAACTGACAAGTGCTGAAATAGATTCATCCTGCAGCTACTGTTTTCCCAGGGATTATAATTTTCCAACATTGTGTCAAGATAAAGCGGCTTTAACAAGACTTTCCACAGGCGTACAAATTACCTTACCACAATTCACCGCTGTTTCCCAAACAACACCCCTAAATTGAACTGACAAGCTCCAAGACAAAACTACATTATGACAAAAATCCCCCAAAAGCAATGTTTTTACAAGGATCTTGGTTCTCTTTCTTGCAGACAATGCATCAAAACATGAGCCAAGATTCCTCACCTTCAGACAATTAATGAGAAATCCCAATACAAACTCTGAATTAACGGACAAAGGCGAAGGATGCACACCCATTGTGGTTGACATATTTTTCAAAGAATTACCTCTACCCAATTATCCTTTGTTTGCCTGGCACCCCACTTGAGCCTTGTGTTGTTCCCTACCATTGTCTGAATGTCCTTAATAGGTACCCACTGTGGGACTTCTTTAGGATTTCTTTGGTTTGCCAAGCATGGTGAGTTGCTTCACAGAGGTTTGTGTTTGTCCACTCTTAAGAAGTCAGTGACTTGTTAAGATCTTTTTTTTTAAAGGTAAAGGCCCATGCCTAGGAATTTTGAAAGTATTAAAGTCTTCATGTATTTTGACTGTAAAATAATAGGTCTAAACCTTGTCTTACAAAAGTTGACAGAAAATGTCCCTTGAATAACCTTTGTGGAGTGTTCCTCACATTTAATTGTAAGGATTCATAGATTTTATATTCTTGTTTTGAAGAGTATCAAAATCCAGATCACTGTTGGAAGAAACAGTCTCTTGATGAAATCTTGACTGTGGTGCATGAGATAAAACAAAACAATAAATCGTGAAAGCTGTCATCACGATCACCCATCGTGATCAAGTTTTCCCCTGATACTTTCAACATTTCATCACTGCCTAGTGCTGGTTTTAATACCACTGTGATTGATTCCAGTTTGTACAACTAGCTATTGCTCCATTTCATTTTATGAGTTTAGGAATTCTCCATGTTCCAGTTAAACACTGTTCAGAACATTTTGGTGTCCTTTTTCTCTCTCTCTTTTTCTCCCTTAATCAGGTATCATGATTGAGATTCCATAACACATTTGCAGAACTAGATTGGTTTTTACATTTCTTTGAGCACTGCAAGTGGAACATGACTCCTGTTGCCATGTTATTTTTCAGTCCACTAACATTTGGAATTTGTTAATTTCCTAAGTAATGCTTTATAGTGAACACATTTGTGGGTAAATATTTGTGTTGTTGGTAAAATAAACTAGTTTTATAGATTCTTGACTTTTTACTTTTCAATCCAAACTTTATAAAATAAACTTCATAAAACAATATAAAAACAAAGCATACAATTTAAAATGAATTTCCAATTGAATGAACTAGTATTACAGAAGCACTTCATATTATCTGTGGAAAGATTTTAATTAAGTTAAAGTGTGTGTTAAAAATAAATTAAATGTGAATAAATACATGATTGTTGTAAACATTGACTACATACACTGGGCTGAAACATTAGCCGCAATATCTGAAAACCTGAAAACCAGGACTTTGTCTGACTTTGTAGGATGTAGTACTGCAGGCTCAAATAACAATTGCTAAGCATTGGAACTGGCATGCAGGTCTTACGCAGGTCTAAACATGTGGGTGTTGAGTTACCATAGAGTGCAGGATTTGGGGGCTATAGAGGGTCTCTAGCCAAAGACAGTAGGTACTGAGGTTTAATAAAAAACAAATAAACAAACAAACAAACACCCCAACAAACAAACAAACAAAATAACAACAACCAAGAGAAAATGTAAAAGGAAGATAAACCTTTTAATAATTTAGCAGAATCATTTTTTGTCCATGTCAAAATGTCTTTAAATGTTCAATGTGTTTACAAATTAATACTTTTTGCTTTTTTTTTTTTTTAGCCAAGCAGAGTCAATTTTCTTATTGAAATATTTCAAATTGTTTTTTCCCCCGATTTCTTGACAAGAATTAAATTTAAGTTCAACTTTACTGTTAGAACCTCTTCTGTAGATGTAATATTCTATTTGTGCATTATTAAATTTGAATTTGCTGAATTCACCCAGAAAAGGGTTGGAAATTACTTGAAAATGTGTCCTTTTTAAAAATGTGTTTAGACAGGAATTAAAAGTACAACTCCACCATCTGAAGCTCTTCAGTTGTGTTGGTCAAGTGCAATTGGGGATGGAGCTGGGATTATTTCTGCCCGATTAAACAGCGCTTCCCATTTGAAAATTACTCAACAATAGTGATCAGCATACTGCACCTGCCTTGAAACTCAATACTCCTGCTGATTATCGGAACTAATAAATATTATTATTCTTCAGCATGCGCAGGTTCTGTTTATCAAACGGTGCTCCAGTTTGTTTAAATTGATTGAGGATTTACTGGCAAAGCTTGTAAAAATTGTGTTGTATTTGTTCAAGGATTGGGCCCACTCTGAAGCAGAATCCTTAGAGGAGTCGTAATTTAGGGTGCCATCTGTTAATGGATGCATGCTGAATGCATGAGAGCTTTAAAGACATTCAGTCTGACATATGGAGGGTGATGAAACACCCTGAGAAGTGGTCATTAAAATATGCAGACAGTTTCAGACATAGGTACATGAAGCTGAATGTACCCCCACCCCCCCCCACCCCTCAAAAAAAAAACCTGTCCAAGGAATTAGGATTAGGAGATGATGGTTTGTTCATGTGGATAATAACGATGGAGGAAAGATGTTTTCCCAGTTGTGGTTCTTGCATTCTTAAGAAGGTTTGGCTCGCACCTCATTGTTTTGTTGCAGCATTGCGCCTAACCCTCCCTTGCCAATCGACTGTATGAATCACCAGTTGATCTCTGGATCAGTTCTTTGTGCTGCCGTAATCGGGCTTGACTTTGAAATTGAAATGGCACTGTCCCAGTACCTTCTCTCTTTATGACACCGGACAGGAAATATTGATGTAATGCATTGCAGGTGTGAGTCAAGTACAAAACCAACAAAGGTTACCGCTTTTCTTTTTGTCATTAAGGGGTCTTTGTGAATTTATAAATTTAATTTATTCAAATTTTTTTTTAAAGGTAAAGGGTAGACAGAGAGATAGCGTAAGGCTGAAGATGAAAGGGCCATCGTCGTGGGGGGGGGGGGAATAAGATTGTGAAATTACAGGCGGCACCTTCAGAAGGTGTCATTGGAGTTCATCTGATCGGGAGTAATGACCAGAAGAAAATATATTCCATTACACTAATATCAGGATTGATCACGATGGCATGGATAACATGACGTTTGTGTGCCAATGTAATTTGGGGTTCGTCCGAGCATTGTCAAAAGGTGTTTCTGGATAGGGGCGAGACAGGCACCATCGCGCTCGATGCGAGACGTGACATGAAATAAAGACTTCTGTTCATGTGTGTGTCTATGCAAATTGATTTCTACGACAGAGGATCCACTTCCTTAAGTGTACCCGGCCTAGACCGTGACTCAGGGAGGTTAGCAAAGACTAGGCTAAGTAGTTGAATCTTTGTATGGGGTCATTTGTGGTCAAAACCAAACTATTCAGACTGGTTTTTTTTGTATTGGCAAAGTTTAATAGCTCACCACACCTGTATAAGTTTTCTAATGGCCTGAACTTCAATTGAAGCCAGCCTGAATGGGGTACAGGTTTAATGTATCCATGTCTTGATTCAGCACGTACTTGAGAGTTAGCCAGGAGATCTGGTCATACCAGAGCAAGGCTGCTGCAGTTTGGAGTTCACCTCTGGGGGGTTGTTGGCAATGACCTGGGTGTCATGTATGGGGCAATTGCAAGCTGAAGGGTTGCAAGATAATGGCCATTCTGGAGGTGTCCTTTGTGCTGCCAAATAATGAACTAAAGGGTCAAGTGGCCATTTGAGTTGCAGCCTGTAAAGAATGGTACTGGTAAATTTACTAGTATTTCTTTTCAGAAATGTCTGCAGTGTCTTTGCCTGAATATGGATGTACATGTATGTACATGATGGGATTGAGTTAGCCAAGGTTGGACTCCTCCGTTGCATACAGCGTGACGGGTATTAAGGTCCCCTACCATTGCAAAACAAATTATAACAAACATTTTTCATATTTATACTTGATGGAGGAAGCTGAAACTTCGTTCACATATTCCTTGCGTCCGGAACTCCCAACCTGCTGGGTTAAGTTTAAACCTTGGGTGACATTATTTTGTAAATAAAATGGAAATTGACTTCTCTGTTGTAACTTTCTGTACTGATGCCGTTTGTGAATACTCGCACGCAGGCGCGCCAATAGCAAGTTCGTCACACATTCTCTAGTCTGGTGCAAGATTCCTCTTGTTTTGATTTGTTAAAATTTTCCACGCAAGAGGGCACTATCATCCACGAACCGCCTGCAAAATGATAGTGCTATCTCGCTTGGAAATATTGTGAGTGACATATATAAAAACAAAGTCTTACACCAAGACTACATTTGTTCGTACTTCAAGGCGCGTTGACCCGGAAGTTGATGGAGTTGCTACACACATTTCGCACGTGTACAGACATGCTCACTCGTCAATCGGTACATGATGTTTAAAACGTCAGCGCGGATCAGCGATTTATTTTCTGGAGTAATAATATCCATTGATATATTTGGACGCCTCAAAACTGTAGCTATGGACATGAAAAATGTATTAACAGAATTTCAGCCTCTTAAATCAGGTAAAAATATGAAAAAACATTATACAAAATTGTGTTGGCATTGTAGAGAAGCTTTATACCCAGGACCTCAGTGCAGTGCTGCATACACTGACATCGTACCAGGGCTAGGATTGAGTGTATAATAATAACTTGGTGTTTGGTGGGAAGGTGGGGGGGGGGGGCGTGGTGTTGGTGAAGTCACACAGCTTGACAAACCTCATTGCAGCAAAATGCAGACTGGGATATTGAATGAGAGCATTAGTATGAAGCTTGTTGGTAGACTTGTCCAGACATGTGTAGCAACTATTAAAAATGCAATTGTCCACATTGTAAAGCTTTGAATGGCTATCCACAGCACATCTCCAGATTTTAACCCACTCTTCAGCAGCCAGTCTAAACCAAAAGACCAAGTAGTTTATGTCAAAAACATGTGTTCCGTTTTAAAACAAGTTTCCTAGCATTTTGTATCATTTTAATGCGCATCATACTCAATCACGTAAGACTGTACATGTTAAGAAAGTCAGTAGCTGGGATTTGTTGAGGAGATTGATAAACTGGCCCAGGAGAAAAATTGGTTGGGTCTGTGTGGGGTGTGCACATTGTGGTAATTGTCTATTCCTACACATAACTCACCTGACTTATGGTGTAAAGAAAAGAACAACAAAGTTGAGTTCATGATTCCTTTCTCACTCTGAATCCCAAATATCAAGGTATAATAATTCTGACGTTTCTATATACATGTAAGAATAAACATCCCCAAACTATAGTTTATTCGCAGTAACCATGCAGGCATGGACAGCCACTTGAATGTGTCGATTTGCTTTGCAGACATTTAAGAAAAGTCATTGAGAATTGTTTGCTCACTTTTGAGGAAAGAAAAGCGAACAAAAGAGATGTACTTACTGCAAGGGCGTACTTGTCTTATTTACCTGTAGGACACGAAACCATGTCTAGTTTCTGTGTACCTAGATGTTATAAACAAATTTCCTTGTGTGTCAATCAAATGTAAACATGAAATTAGTTAACACTTCCAGTAAAAAATGTTTGAGCTTTTCAAAAGTTGTAAATGTTTTTACTACTAGCTGTGAGATGTGAGGGAAAAGGTCTTTTTGGATGATGATAAGTTCTTGCATTTTACTAAGCTGCCTGCAGGTTCACAGTGTGCTGATATTGCACAGTGAAGAACCAGACTGGACATATTGACAAAATAGGGAAGTTGCCAAAGTTGGGGCTAGATAGATCAGTTGGTGAAGCACTGGTACAATGAGTTCAAGGTTGCTGGTTCAAAACATCCATCTTTTCCTTCATCTTTTCATTATTCACCCGTGATTCATTAAAAGTCAAACTTGCTACTGTATGAAGTTTTTGGCAGTTTGCAATCTCGCATTCCTCTAAAATACTGTGTTTGTGTTTGTGAAGTTTTTCACAGCCTAATTCTTAATCCTTGCTTTTTGGTTAGCTCCAAGGTTAAGTACAAAACAATAGGCTTTGTTAATCCCTGGCCTGACAAGGCTGCCACCCTCTCACCTTAAATCAGCATAATCCTCACAATACACAATCCCTCTTTAATCCCCACACCATCCAGAACAACACTGAAATCAAGGTCTTTTAATCCTCAAGTTAGGGCCCTCAAACCCCCCCATCCACCATAAACACCCCCATTTTGTAAAATGAACCGTGCTAAATTTGCATTTCTAAAGACCTTGCCCAGACGGTTCTATTATTAATGGGGGCTTTGTAGTGGTGACTCACCCACAGGTGTGCATGGCAGCTTTTGTTGGTGGGGAATGCAACATTGAAATTGAGAATGGGATCATATGGTGAAGAGTTCTCAGTTTGGAAGGGGTTGTGCAAAGAGACTGTACACACTGTCTGTCTAACAGGAACCTTGGAGGCAAACACACAAACAAGGCAATCATTCTCACATGGACTATTACCTCTAAATCCTGGATCCAATTTCTCTTATTTAAGTGAAACTTTTATATGATTTACTCTGAGTGAAGAAGTGGCGATTTGTGGTAAGTTTCTTAAAAGATTCTTGTTTACAATGTAACTTTTGGAGTTTCAAATGACAAAAGTTTGTTTGTGTGCAAGCTTGTTTCAAGTTATCAATGGTTTATGTGAGAACAGTTTTGTTCACGCTTCTGATTTTATGTTCAAAGTACATGTATTTAGTAATCGATCCACTTCTGTTTTTGACCTCAATGCACTGCAGTCTGATGCTGTATTTTATTTAACAAATTTTAACTGTAGGGTAATAGTGATATTCATAACAATAAAAAGAACAAGAGCGTACCTGATTTAATGCATTAAACCCCTAAATATTTTCATATGACATTGCAGGTAAAAACCTGAGGCTGGTGGTATTCCTGTTATTTACCTTTAATATGAACAAATTAATTAAGTGATATCTTTTTTTTGGAATACACATGTACCATAATGGACATCCAGAATGACTCTTTCCAGACAGCTAGAAAAATTGTGTGATAAAATTCTGCCACTTGGGAGAAGTCTGGAATTTTGTTTGAGAAATGTAAATTAACCTCTTACCAAGTATTTGGTTAGTTAAGGGTTAATATCCATTTCTGATAACAAAATTCCGAACGTTGTTCAACAAATGAAACAATTTAACCTTAATTTTCAGGGGGGGGGGGGGGGAACGTGCGCAAGCCAGCGTGGAAAATAACAAAAATATTTGGACTTGAGTGTACTCCAGCGCTACCCAATTACCAGTACATTGTTCCTGGCCGAGTGCAGGGAGTATTCCATTTCACTTGCTTTTCATTACACTGTAGTCCTACGTGACAAGGCTTTAGCTCCCCGACTGGGCGCTAGATAAGCCAACCAAGAGCCTCATTATAATGCGTCAAGGTTTGTTGAATGTCTTGGACCCTTTCACTTTTTAACTCCCAAGATATATGTTGGGGTGTTTATCATTTGAATGCCAACATTTGCAAGTAATCTTCCTTGATCTTTCCAGGCCTTTTTTTTATTATTTAAAAAAAGTTGTGAACTTTAGAGCCAGCGTTTGCCTGAACTGTGTTTTTGTCATTAAATTCTCTGTCTGAATTGTTTGGCTGCTGGTAACTGAGATCATGAGTACTTAAAAAAGGAAAGATATTTGTACACACTTTGGGTCATGAACTTTTGCATTTTATTGTGTTATTTGAGGCCAAAAGACTTTCCAGTTTTAAAGTAATATTCCTTTAAAATCACAACAGTTCTTGAAGAAGAAACTTGGTCCACTCCTTGTACTTGGTGAGTGCATAGATACATTTTTGGGTATACAGGAAAGTTGACTAGAAAGTGATTGGGACCTATGACATCTGTATTACTAAACCAGTGCCCTACCAGTACCAGCTATGGTACAGTATTATTGTTTTGGAGTAACCGTTAGAGGTCATAAAAAAGTGCAAGAACCTAATTATAACCATCTTGTAAGTTTATACATTTACACCCACCAGTACAAAATTGTGTGTGCAATGCACGTATTGTGTACATTCAGTTAAAATGCTAACAATGTATGCATGTATGGTACATGCTGGAGAGTATTGTATTCCAATCTGACTTTAGAATTGTAAGTTGACTCAGTCACCTCTCTGTACCCTTTTAACATTCAAATCATGTCCCGGTGTGTGACCAGCGTTGTTGCGCTATACTGCCTACTAGCTTCCTATGTGTGTCAGATGTCATTTATATATACACTGTTACTGATTGGTTCTGATTGAATGGAGTTGTTCGTTTATTATTGGCCTAAAGATGTCTTACCATGCTGCCCCACGTTTGTTATGTTCCTCGTATGCAACATTAATAGTGTATTATACTGATCTCCACTCAGACTGAATGGGATCGGACTATATTGCCCTTCAAGCCTCGGTTTGGTTTCTTTGATTTGAATAGGAGGGAAAAAACCCAAGATGGCTGAAGGGCTTTGTGTAGTTGTATGACCTTAAAGTTGAGAGCAAGAATATACTGAGGTCTACGGTTCAGTTTGTAATAGGGTTACACTATGGAGTCATGCCATAGTTAGACAGTATATTGAACTTGAAATGACCTTTGAATGTTAAGTGTGATGAGAATCAGATGCCCAGAATTGCTGTTTGTCATGTTTTCAGATTGGAGCTGGAAAGTATTGATACATGTGCCATTTCATATTTTATACAAATATTGGATGCCTTCTCAAAGCATGGAGGTTTTTCTACCTCCATGGTCAAAGAATATAATCACTCAGTGAAATCTGGATCATTCCAAATGGAAAATCCAGAATTCATCGAGTGATTACATTCTGCGAAAACGAAATGCATTCAATATTTGTTTTATATAACTCATAAGCTTAATATCTCACACATGAATCCTTGTCCCTCGTCAATGTGTTCACAATAAACACAATAGACACATTTATCGGACCCACACTCTGAAAATTCTTTAAAATAACTTCTAAACAATATGGACGGATCCCCAACCACTGCAAAGCGTCCAATAGTTATCCATATTGGACTCTAATATTAAATTAAGGAGTGTCACAGCAGTATTGCAAGGAAAAATAATGGATGGCACATGATGCATTTTCCACCAATCAAATGGCAAGGATCTCTGTGTGTGGTACATAATATATGATGAAAAAAAGCCTAAAATTCACTGTGTACAAAAGCTGTCTGTTGTATAAAACCTTCAGTTCACAATACAATGTAAAAGTTGCACACAATACAATATTTACACTTACAATCATTTTAGTTGCTGAGTGGTTTGTAACAACTGATGTTTTTATTAAAATATCTTAACAGTAAACTTAAATTTATACAGCGACACACTGTTCTGAGTTTCCCTTGTAATTTAAAAGTCTTCAAATAATAATAAGTCCAGAAATTATCCACAAAGAAGAGGAGCAAGAAGGTTCATTAATATGGAATTTAGAATCTGCATTGGAGATATTTTTCATGGCATCTTAAATTCATGGCGGTCTCCTGGAAGATTGCTCTCAGCATTTCCGCCCTTAGGCGGCGAATTCACAACTAGGCAGAAAGCTAATATCTGTGCTGAAATTGCTCATGCACCCGAGAAAGACTGAGTCAAAGCATGGTCAAAGCAAGTCACGCAATCTGGCACAGTAATCAGACCTGTGTAGCATTGGGCCAGTGTGTTATATTATAAGGTACACATGATGCATACTATACTTGATTAGGTTTGTGCACTCATTATGTGTTAATACAGAGATCCTTGTATTGTCTCATATAGCTGCTAAGCGCATAGAAATCTGCTTAGTGCAGAAAAGTTTGCTTTGAGCAAGTCACCAGCCAAATTCCCCATGGATAGTCATATCGTTGCTTTCCTGTCAAATAAGTGGTCTGATTGAGTGCATTGTGAAATTCAATTCAATTCAACTTTATTGTCCCGTAAAAGGCAATTCCTTTTTGGCTTTGTAGACCATGTAACCTGTGACATCACATTTACAAAAGAGCCGCTGAGCCTGGACTTCCTGCAGGCATAATTTGTACATACCTCAATGGTAAAAAACGTTTATCTTAAACTGTATGGAGATTCCACCTACTGATTTTGATTAACTTTTGAAATGAATAAAGAGGGAACATCTCAAAACTTGTTCTATGTTACTTTTATAACCCTTGAATTTATGTGGAAGTTATGACATAAAGTGTACAACTTCCCATATAACCAGTGCAGTATCTCGCCTGCCAGAAATGCCATGGAGTATACAAGGTCACTCTTTTTGTACACAAAGGTTGCATGGTCTTTACATCACACACACACTAATAAAAACATTAGTTTGGTGATGTTGTCTAAAGGGATTGTCATTTGCTGTATAGTCACTCAAGACAATTTTTGCAGGCCATCGGCTGCAATGTACGCAAAACGAACACTACTACAACAGCCAATGAGACATTTTTCTAACAGCATGCAGTCTTACAAATTACTACCTTCAACTAAATTATGTGAATATTTAAATGTGAATGTTTTTTATTTCTATGTGGAGATTGCCTGGACCTGGTGGCCTGTAAGTTGTCTTGTGTGACATGGCCTCAAATTATATAGAATTTAAATTTTGCATGATGGGAGAAAAATGTTTTGAAACTAATGTTTGAAGTCATATAATGTGATGAATTCTTTCCTGAGCTGCGATGGATCTGAAAAGAAACGGTGGTTTAACAGCTCAATGTTTTGATCAGAATGCTTTGATTTTCTCTTGAAGAAGATTAAAGCATACTTTTTTTAGGACCATCACTGCTTTCAAGAGAGCTTTCATCACATGTTGACATTGTAATCATTAGTTTTCATGATTGTGTGGCATGTAAACAAGTTTTGGTAAAAACAGGTCTTGATGCAGTAACCCTATACTATACATTGTAGTTTCAATGTTTTCATCATTCTGTCAACCAGCATTTACATCAAGGGTTAATTATGGATTGTTATTGTAAATGACATGTAGTTTGTTAAATAATTCATGAGATGAATGCATCTGAAAAGGACCCCGTTGCAAGGTATCTGTGCTGGTAGTATATTTGACCTTTTCAACTTTTCAAAAATGACCTGTTCATTTTATTTGTTCTCAGCAAAATTGAATACTTGAACTCTTAAAATACAAACTCTTTTTACTATCATTAAAAACAAACTTATGCAGCACTTCTGAAAAGTTCAGACTTGTCCACACCTCTTCTCCCTCCAGTCCTCCTTTCTAATATTCCCCAACAAGCTGGTCAACACCTTAACACCCTCCCCATCCAACAGATTGCATTTCAGTCAAGTCTACATCCTCCACAATCCAAGACACTACACCAGCCTGCTCAATAATGTGCTGTGTACATAGCCCCTAGGCAGTTCCACACTTGCCCATTGTGTCTGCCTGAGGAATAGCTGCTAACACCCCCATTCTCTGCCTTTGTGTCCCACCCACACAAGAACTGTGGACAGTGCTTTATTACTTTCCAAGACTTCCCTCACTAACATCTACTCCCCTGGTACTTCTCTCCCCCCAAGTAGAAAAAAAATCCAGCGGATTTTTGTGTATTTTGTTTTGGATTATTCACTGTCCAAATAACCGTGGCGTGAGAAGGTGGAGAAATTATTTTGTAGCGTTAAAAACACTCAGTCACTGTACTTTGCTATTTGTCATCCGTGGAATTGGGTGCCATACCTGTAGAAACATCCTGCAGTGCCGGCTATTGTGATTCCTTCACTCAAATTGATGACTGCTTTCTTTCATCATGTTACTTGCATTTTTTTTGCTTCTTGATACTGAAATAATACGGAGTATTTTTGGAGCGTAACAAAAATATTGGAGTTCCCTCTCCCTTCTGTGTGAATTTCAGAGCACTTTTTGTTGTGTTTGTCTGGCTTTATTGAAGGGTTGACTGAAGAGATAGTGATATACCTTTTGCCATCGCTGAAACCATTGCATGCAAGTATCTCCTCACATCGTTATCAATGTAGCCAACATAAATGGGCAAACTTTTGGGGGGGGGCACAAGGGAGTGTACCATTTTTTGTAGGGGGGCACTTCTGGTAAATTAAAACTTCTGTTATTTCCATATTTACATTTTTCTTCAAAAGCCCCTTTTTATAGCTCTCTTGATATCATTTACTACGTATAGTTAACATAGTGGTAAAAATACACACATTGTCTGCGTGTAAATTTTATCAACATTGAACTGACTACATAAAGCTTATAGAACATTTTATTCTGTTAATATTAATTGAAAAAGTCTACATGCCTACATTTCTTTTACATAGATTAATTGTGGGCCTTTGTCTTGTGTCTCGTGTTGTTTTTTCAATGACACAAAATGTTGAGCCCTGCCACCCCCCCCCAAAAAAAAAAACCACAGAACCAAAATAACAACAACATACAACATGAACTTGTCAAACCTGGTCCTAAGCACTGATATCAGTTTCTCGGAATGACTCCTTATGATTTCTTGCATGTGATATGTTGGTTCTCCCAGATGATAAATGTTTACACACACAAGTACGCAGAGTAATTTTGTTCATGTTTTTATCGTACGCACTTCTCACAGTAGAAATTCTTCTCTGGATGTTGTTTACATCTCCAGCACGTTCTCCTCATTGTTAAATTCCATAGAAATTTGAGCCATTGCAGGCTGCACATTTTCCATTTCAAAATCCAATTTGTAGGATGGGGAAAAAAGTTGCAAGCTTGGCACTATCGGACTTTATTGATGTGACTTTATTGATGTGACTGGTGCCATCCTGTCTCCATGACAGTATGACTTGATAATTTATGAGCACACCCAAACATAAAAGAAAGATATTTACAAGAAGTGTTTTTTGGGAATCATACCTGTCTGCTTCCAACTCGTCAAATCGTAACTTATTTGGTTAAATTGTTAACAATTTCCCATAACCTTCACATTTTCTCACCATTTGGTAGTGAAGGTAGATAATGTATTTATTAAGCAGAGCCAGTTAGGTTTTATGGCTTCTTTGCGGTTTAGAGTAGGTTTAGAGTAGTTTTGCGGCTGTTCCTAAAATCCCTTGTTGTTTTAGTAAAGTGTCTGGGAGCTGTGTTTCTATTGTTTTCAAGGGCACACAATCACCGCTTGACCGCTGTGGTTTGGATGTATTATGGTACATGATGTATAAACTAAGCACCCCAATTCACTATACCCCTGAGAATCATAAGATAGTTTTAATTGTGGTTTCACCATTATCCCAAATCCCCTCCCCACCCAATAAATTAATAAATAAACAAATAACAAATATACTACAAATAAACAAGTTTTAATAACATGATTAAACAAATAAAACACAAACAAGCAAACAAACCTAACAAGAACCCTCCCCCCAAAAAATAAAAACCAAAAACATAAGAAAAGAAGAAAGGGGGGAAACCTCAAACAGAACCAAGAGCAGAGGTGTTCGCTCAGCTGCACAAACACCTCAAAACAGCTCCACCTCCAACAGCAGTCAAACAAATTGAGAGCTTCTTGTGTTTTTAACAGTTCTGTCCTAACAAGTGCAATGTTTCACAGTTTTTTCAACACTGTTGGATCTTGTTCATCGTTCAGGAATAAATACCCTGTCCTTAACCTTGACAAATTTCTTGCACTTAGACCAAAAGCATCAAAATGTGGCACTGCTTGAGTTGCCGCCTAAATGAATTAAAATATATTAAGCTAAAAGCAACTTTTCCATATTTTGTAGCTCAAAGGCTTAGAACCACTCAGATTTTTCCTCAGTGTCATAAAAATATTGATTAAATTCTTCATGTCGGTCAATACGTCGCCAATCCTTCTAAACTGGACATTGGAGCGTGCTGAATGGCGCACCCACCCTGGCGCCGTCCATCAATTAAATCCTGGCATCAATTAATTCCAGCCCAACAAGAGCTGTCTTTTTTTTTCTCTCCTCCTTTTCCAAAAAGAAGAAATCTTCCCACCTCTGTCACGATAGGTATGACAGGTGAATCATGGGCGATTACATTGATAATCTCATTTTATGCTTGGTAGAGTTGAAGGCGCTGTGTTCATCTTTTGATATCAGAACCAGCTTACTCAATACTGTATCCGAAGATGGGAGCTTACTATTTGGCAAGCGGGGTTACCTATGCTGGCATTTTTCTGCACTACGTTTGAGTCTATTGGTAGCGCTTTCCTATTCTAAAGTAGCAGCAGAGTTAAATGGGGGGGGGGGGGGGACACACATATTTGGACACACTCGGCTTGATTGTTGAGCCAAGACATGACCATTGTCATTGGAGATGTCCTGAAAACATTAATAAGGATGCTGTACTCCAATCCGTCTTGGTGATCTATAAATCCTCAAGGATCTGGTTGTTTCATCCCCATCACCAAGACTCCATGTAATCATACAGATGGATGGACGGATGACCGCCTTTGTTTTCCAACTCAATGGACACTCCCATGGATGGTCAGTCAGCTGCTAGTGTCTGGTCAGTCTGCTCTATCTAAAATGCTCCGATGAGCTTTTCTCATTTTGGAATGGGAGTCACCCGTGCAGCTTTTGACTGATGTGATTCGACCATGCATACTTGCCTGTTCATAAAATGAATTTCTTGAGTTCTTGATACTCAGTACTTGGTTTCCAGCAAAGAGATGCAATAATGCATTTTCCTCAATGTTTTGACTGATACTGAACTTGTAAGTTATGAAAAACCTGTGGTATATTGGGAAACATATTTTGCTTGTTCATCAGATGAGCATGCTCTTGGAAATAGGGTGTGTTTGGTGTTTTATCATTTGATGTCATTTTTAAGAAACCAGGAGTGTTTGAAGTGATTTTTAAGTTATTTTGCCAATTTGAATTTTAACTTCATTGGATGGGGGTTGGGAGACTGGCATATCTAAACTCATCCCCAAATGTATGCAGATTTGCTTTTCTGTATTTAAGAACCTTGGTGGGACAAGCCATTCTTGCTGCTATTTGGCACCTCGGAGTCAGTGGCTGAGCTATTTGAGTGTGGGTTGGAATCTTTGCCATGCCATCTGTCTTGAGACACTTAACAAGAATGGCTTCTCAGCACCCACAAGAAAATGGCTACTTGTACCTGTGAGTGGAAAGCAACCTGTGCACCCATTCCGTTGCCGGTGCTGCTTACTCCTGAGGAGTTGAGGTGGTTTTAGGAATGCTTTTAGGCCCGATGGACAGGGGTAATAATTTTGTAAGGTGCTTTAGGGGCCTACTTGGCTTGAAAAAGCATATATGTGCTAAACACACATTACTATAATGGGAATACATAAGTCTCCTCATGGTCCCGTGTCATATCATAGCAGTCTGATTGTCTAATATGCATTATGCATGGTTTGCTTTCAGGGGCTCCCATTGGAATTCAATTTAAATGAAAGAGGCTATATGGCATTTAAACACTATTTACATCTCTCTAATTAACTACGAGAGGACCACTGGGCATACCATTCCCTAAATATTCCAACATCATACACAAATAAGCCATCAGAGAGGTTGAAGCAGTTAGTCTCTATCAGCAGTCAAGTCAAGAGGGATAACCAATGATGTAGTTGCCATAGACTACCGAGAAACATCCAGGAAAAAAACAAATGGGATAGAGGTTAACTATCAGAGTGGCTTAGTGAAATACTTGGACTGAACCTTGCACACTGAATGCTAATATTGAGCAGCAAATGATAGGCATGGAATTCACGGAGGTCATGGCTTCTGTTGCCCTGGTCTTGGCCTTTACTGCCCTTTCCAATAGAAGTGCCCTTTGCAAAATGAAGATGGCCTTAGTCTTTCAGAAACATACCAGATTGCAATGATTGCTTGGAGTAGCAGGGGATACATGTTGTGTAGTATTTTGCTATGATACACAAAGGAAGTCATTCACTGACTGTTGGATGTATTAAGAATTATCATCAAGTAACCTTGAAGGGTTCAGTAGGCTGTCATGAGAACCATAAACAATAAATCAAACTATGTACCCCCCCCCCGCCGCCTTCACGCACACCCCACCCCCTCCAAATATCATATGCTGCAGACCAAAACCACTATCTGCATATAGATGAAAATAATCTTGTTCCTTTCCATTATCACAATAAGGGGGGGGGGAGATTCACCAATCCAGCACACGCCATTTAAATTGAACTCGGCTTCCCTGTACTGATAATGTGATCGCATCACTGAATTAGAAATATTAATGAAAATCATTTTGGAGATTGGTTTGGGAATAGAAATATGAATCTTGGAGTGGGGTGGGGGGGGGGGGGTTGTTAGTCGTGTCATTGTTAATTCCATTATTACTTAAATGAGTGAGTCATCAATACCAACACAGGTAAAGGCAAGAGTCTATAAATCCCTTCTTGCTTCACATCACAATATTTATCAATCCCTCAATTTGTGCCTATTTGCCCTCATTTTTTTCCTCTCCCTCTCTTTTTCTGGGTCCTGTTGTCTGTAGGGCATATCATGTTGCACAATCCATAGAGCGCTTAAAGGCATGCCGGCACACCGGTGTCTTCAGAGACAACCAGCCCTTTTTTACACCCTTTCTTCTTCATCTTTCCCCAGAAAAAAAATTAATGCTAACCCTCTACTTATAATCTATGGAGATTATTTATTAAATCAACAGCCAGTTAATAAAATGAAATATGTTGATATCTGTAACCGAAGATGTCCTCTCACATTTCCGAAATCCCATAACATGATTTATCTCACTTTTGTACGTGTAATATACCCGGATTGCCCCTGCTCTGTCAATAGGATTATAAAACTATTCATGAAACAGCGGTTATAAAGTCTACACTCTCATTTGCATATCGGCATTGCCAATGGCCCACCCTCAATCTTTGTTTTCCTTTCCATTCTACCCTCTGCTTTAATTAGTAGATCACAGCGTTTACTGAACATGTGTAAATTATTTTAATCTTCTTGTACAACCTAGAGGGTTCTGTAACCCGGAACCTCCAACGCTCGTCTTGTGTTTGTTTTACTCGTGTGTACGAAACGTGGGGTCGAGGGCTTTCAGACAGTGTTCCCATTCCCAAGCAAATGTTCTGCCGGATTTTTGTTGTTCACGCAGCCACGGGTATCCTGCAGTGATTTGCTGGCTTCAACCGGTCAGCTACAGCGCAAACTTTGTATACATATGTATGTCTGATGTCAATTATCAACCCTGGTGGCATAATTGTGCATGGCAGTAGGGCACTACTCAGTGATGACGATGTGTGTAAATGTTGAGCCACTCACGGCCAGCCCGGTCAGGTTTTACTCTGATCTGCTATAGTCATCTAAGCATCAGGGTTGGGTGTAAGGTTGCCTGTGTACCATGTTACAGGATCACAGGGGTGTGTTTAATGCGTGATTAGCATGTGTGTTGGTGCATTCCAAGAATCAAATACATCATGAGATTATTGTAACTAGCAGGCACCATGGATACTTTAGCACTGGACACACCGAGGCGTTTCTTGTGAAGGAGCTTATGTCTTAGATGCTTTTTGTGATTTAGAGAACTTTAGAGGAAAAGCAGGTAAGTGCAAATCAAACATGAGGTATTTGAATGAATTCTCAGATAAGAACTGTACTTTGGGTGCTTCAGTGTTGAAAAAGGAAACTAGAGTAAGCGTGGAAGAATTTCATGATTCCTTTTAGTGAGTGATCATTTCTGAAGCACTGTTCAAACACAAAGATGTATTCATATGTTATGGTAGAGGCAGTTCCAGCTGCTGTACTAGTAAATAATATTTTTAAGTTTTCACTTTTGCATCTTTCAATAAAAATAACAAAATCTTTAGGGAATACTCTTTAATCAGTTTCACAGGCAATTTTTGGTTTCACAAACTCAGTACCTTTTGTAATTTTTTAGGGGGAAATCAATCAAACTTCTGAGCTTTCAAGCAGAAGATGTTATTTAAAATGGCCCATACAAAGACTATAAAGAATAAAAGAACAAATAATGGAAGTATTGAATACTTTTTGTGCTGTAATGCACAATTGTTTATGATTGCTTGTTTGATTTAATAAATTTCATGCTATTTTACAGATCATTTCTCAAAGTAGACCAATAACGGTTAAATTTCTAGTCTTTATGATGACTAAAAAAATACAATAAAGGGTTTAGTTTCATAAATGCTGAAATAATATTTATGTAGTCTTCCGGATTTTCAAGAAAATAGTTATGATTGTTTTGGTTTGTTTCATTTTTCATTTTTTTATATTTTTTTTTGCCTGGTTTTAGTTTCACAAATGATTCAATATCTCTGATTGTTTATACAATAATAGAATGTTTTTATAAATACATACATATAATTTTAGTAAAATATATAAATTATGAACTCAGATTTTGTTTATGAAACTAGACAGTGCAAAACATTTCCTGTTAAACTCAAACCTGAAATACACAGAGTAGGATTGGGACCTTTTGTAAATGCATTTTTTAAATAAAAATGATGCCCTTAACAAATAGCTTGGTTTTTAGAGCATAAATGTAATATATTTCAAATTAATTTCAGATACAAATTTATAATGGGAAATAAGATTTAGAACCTATTATTGAATTGGTACAAACAACAGGTTTTCAGGCTTCACTCGAACACCTAATTGTCAGAGGTAAAATGTTCAATTTTTATTTCAAAACCTGATGTTAAGGTGATTATAAAGCTCCTAGTATTTAGCTTGTCTCACATGTAGGCCTGGTAGTTCAGTTATAAGAGCAAGGCAATTTTTTTGTTTCTGGGTAAAGAGCATCTCTAAAAGGGAATTTAAAATTTCAACGTCTGAAAGACCACCAAGGTAATGACCAGGGGCATAGAGACGATTCCATCGGCAGTGAAGTAACACTAACAGGCATGCACATCCTTTTAACATAACCCACTGGTCCCTTCTTAGAAATTCACATTGTACCCTTTTGTTTGCATTTTGCCACCATAGGCAATTAAAACATGGGCTTTTATGAATGAGGCTTGAAATGCCTCTATAATATCAATACTGACTTAATGAATTACTGGAACCTCTCTAGCCCAGGTTAAAAGCAATATTTGGTTGTCAGTAGCTGCTAAGCGCTCGTTGGTTATCGACGCACCAAGCTTTAGCCAATGGATTTTATGTCAATTAAAGATAATCATAGGCTTTGTGAGTGGGACAATTTAATAATGGATCAGATGGGGAAGGAAAATATTGTTGGGGTTTTTATGGCCCTGTTAGCAGCAGTGTACTGGCAGTATCAGATGGAGGAGGAACGAGGCAGCTTGTATGTAGTAAAAGATGCCTGTGTTATCAAACTACAGTTAGTATGCTGGCCCATGATGAGGTCTGTCTGTAGTCATAGGATAGCAACCTACTGGTAAACAACTCCAAAACAAATTTTAGGAAGGCACTGGAAATTCTTCAATTTGTGTTTCTGTTTTAATGTTGCTTGCTCCCTTGGCCTTGGATAACATTCTAATTTAAGGAACCCAAAAGATTTATATAAAAAAAAAAAACATTTTTATAATTTTTTTATTTGCTGGCAAATAGTCAATTGGGCTTGTCATCTCAACATAATTTTCTTCCTTTTACTTAAATGTTTGTCTTCACTTATCCAAAAGCTTCAGAATATGATTACTTGGAAAATTCACTTCGCTAATTGTTGTTTGATTGATTTATTGATTATTGATTACTTTATTGGTTGTTTGAGTGATAGACTGATTGATTGATTGATTGATAAATGTCCATTTGGCAAATAGCATTTGCCAGAATAAAACCACTAAAATAGAATTTCAAGTACAGCCGCTCTCTAAGAATGTGAGCTCTTTTTCTAACTAAGGGTCCTGATACACACAGACTCAGGGCATGAGACTCAAATAGGTCTCAAGCTCTCAAAATGACCATTTAGAAACATTGCTACATAGGCCTAATTATGTAAATTATGTTGTTGAAGTGACAGTCCTTAATTTCCATAATTGACATTACATGAGGGGTGATGTTTTCAAATATCTGTTATGGGAAACTCCCTGCAGCAGAATTCACATGGAATGTGCTTAAAAATAAAATAGTAGTGAAGAAGAAACAAAACAAAGGTGTATTTTCAGATAACAGCAATAGATAAGATGATAAGTATTATGCTAGGTAGATATGTCGAACTGCCACATTTTATTTCAAATATTCCTAAGCTGGATGCTGTGTACCCTGTGAATTTTAAAAAGTATGTTGCTCAAGCTAGCATTTTCCCAGCAGTGTAATATATTAATCTTAACTTGGCTGAGATTGAACCTTATGTGATCTGAATCATTATTGTTTTTCTCTATACGAAGGTTAGAACTCCCTAAACAAAATTGGCAAAGTCCACTCAAAGAGGTGGACCATGCTGTATGGTCCACTGTAGGTGTGTCGGTCACCCTCTACTACAACCAATCTCCAGTCTCTTACCAATATTGACAGGGCCTTGAAGCTTGCTAACATTGTTTCCCAACTCGCCCAGTCTACAAGACCTCCTCAAACAAGAACAAATCAGCAGGGCATCTCTTAACTGTTTTTTCTTCTTTTTTGAAGAAGACCGATGATTCTCAGTACATCTCAAACACCAGCCCCAAGCTTTATTCATACATTCTCTCTCAACATAATTTCAACTGAAGGGAACATTTATTTAAAAACTCTTGATATTTATTCACCGGAAGCTGAGGTTTGGACAGGAATGGCCCTAAGAAAAAGAAACATACCACACACCAACTTGGACATTATTTTGAGAAATTACCTCCCCCTTAGACATCAGGTTTATCGCCCTCTGTGGCCAGACAAACTTGTTGATGTGTTCGTGATTCCAGGGTGCTACCTATTTACCCAAACTCTCAAGTCAATAATTAAAAGATTATTAGCGCCACAGTTAGTGGCAGTTACATCAATACATGGACTGCTAACTGTGAGCTGGTGTTAAAAGGGAATCGCTCAGTGCTCTGAGCCTGATTGTGTTGGCAACAGGCTTTCTCACAGCATTCCTGGGGCTTCAGTTCCACAGATTGTTTACTGGAAATTGGTCAGATGTTCTGACAAGGAAGAGTGCTCAGTGATCTAACTCTGTCGCTCGTCTTGTTAACGGTAAAGAAATAAATCCTGTTTTGTAATAAGAAAAGGTTGTTGAGCTGCTGTTGATGGTATGTAAAGTGCTCAAGATTCGAGAGCTGTTATTGTGGTACAAAATTAACACAACTTAAAACTCCTATACGCTTGTCCTTAGTTTGTTATTTGCTTTAAAATACAAGTCAAACTACTTTGGAAGTAGGGGGTTGTCTTTGCTGTTGTTAAGTGAAGAGCTCGCAGAATTCAGATCTTGTAATTGTGAAGGATCCAAATTAGTCAAATGCTTCTTTAAGAAAGAAAGAAAATTGTAGGTCTGACAGTTTCATAATATGCTACCATTCACTGATGCTTAAAACCCTTTCTCCCTAGCCCCTTTTTTGCCTACAGGTGACCTCAATACTCCAATATCCTCCTCTCCTATGTCACTCCACACCAAATAGTTTGGACTTAAGATTGGAATGCCTGACCCTGTGATTAGAAATAGTTGTTTGTGCCTACACAGCCCTCAGTCCTCCCGAATCCTTTATTTCAGCACAGAGGATACAGAAGGACGTTGGTGGGTAAGGGTTGGTATGACTGATTGAGGTTATAAAAATGCTAGTTTATTATTTGTTAATTTATTTATATTTTACAAAAATTGTTTTTTTTAACACAGGGAACATTACTTTCTGCGTGTACAGTGCTACCCATTGAAAATCAAATTCATATGCCGACACTTAACTTATTCTAGCTTTAAGCCAACTATAAAGTCTGTACTCGACAACTTAGAATGCTACTCCTTAGTTGAATGCTCTTTTAAAATGTCACTGCTTTTGTGACCTATTGGATTACCTTGGAGTCCTGTAAAAGAAATGAATATATATGAGTAAATATGTATGATCATTTCTTTTCAGAGAGAGTATGAGACATATTACCTGAAAGACATTCATGATACCATTGAAACATTCCATCATCATCATGAGTAATGTAGGATCTAAGCTTCCATAGAAACACCTAATGTTGACTGTTTTGTTTGCGTGCTTGATGGATGACCTGTTTACCACGTTAAGCCTCCATTCATGGAGGGAGAGGTACATTCCAGCATGAATGTCCCCATTCAATGCCGAGGTGTCTGTCTTTATCATGGGGGACCTGGTTGTAGTGATTCCATCCCTGTTCAGCGCCCAGACTGTCTTTGTGTCTGCCGCACTCTAGCGCTGAATGGAGAGCGGCTTTCTTTTGAGACTCATGTCCGGTCGAATCCATCGGTCGAATCCATCGTCCTGGCATAAACAGACGTAATTAGAGGCCGGACAACAACAAGTTTAATGACCGGCAAACCGTGCAAGCAAAAGGTACATAGTATGTACGCTGGATGTTTCTTGGTGCGTTTTGGTCAGAGCCCAGAGGGTGAAGAAGGGTGTTTTTCAGTGGGGTACAGGTGAAAAGTATCTAGTAATGGGCTTAAGTACAGTGGAACCCTGTGGCATCAGGTTTAGTGTTGTGCTAGGGGTGTCGAGGTGTGTGGTTTTTTAATTGAAGTCGTAATGGAGGAAACCCTATTTGGAGGGACAGACCCAAATTGGTGTTAATCTAGTAGAGAAAAGAAGCACTTGGAGGATTGGGATTGGATCAGGAGTTCTGACTTCCATGTGGGTACATTTGTGCACCGGTGTGCGGACTGAACTTAAGAACTACAAGCACAGGTAACTTATACAGTACACCATATTTCTTGCTGTAAGAGCTGAGTGGTTAAAACTTTCAAGAAGTGACGTGAAGAAGCCAATTTCCAAATCTTATTCATTTTTGTTGTTTCACAAGACAAATCCCAACAATGTGCATCGTGGAATTTGGTGCTTAGGGCCCATAGCATTTTGGCTTTACAGGTTGCCATAAGCGCAGAATTCTGCAGTAAGCTATTCACATGGTGTAACACAGGCATGTGATTTCTCAAGATTAACAAAAAAAATCTAGTCTAGTCTAAAATGGGAAGAAAGAGATAGTCCACTCTGTAGTTTTGTATTTGTTGGTGATGCACAGTCTGTAAACCTCCTTATTTTGTAACAGGTGGGAGGTTCCAGATGTAGAATAAGGGGAAACCTAGGTCAGCAAGCCAATTTTCAGGAATGTTCACAGTCAGGTTTCAGGTTTATTTCCATACCAATATAGCAGTACAATATAAGGGGAAAAAACTTCCTATCGGAAATTAATAATAGTATGGGGAGGTCAGACAAGAAGCCTAAGCTTGTACAAGGTCTGGCCTCTTCAAAAAGAATACATACAAATATGAAGTTACAATCATGTGTTTTCAAAATAAATAAGCAATAGTTATTATATGCTCTTGTTATTAAATAATTTAATTTAATACATTCATAACCTGATAAGTCAATAGATACAATTTAGAAGAAAATAAATAAATATCTTTAACTAAAGAATTTTAGTAATATTGTGTCCCATGGCAACTTAAGTAATAATAGTTATCTAAAGCTCCTAGTTATCATTCACTATATTAAGAAGGAGTTGTTTTTTAAAGTACTTCTTACATACTCTAATTGAAGTTAATGGGCAGGAAGATCGAATTTGGTTCCAAAGGAGAGGTCCCTGGTATCTAACAGTCATCAAATCTCATCCCAGGTTTGAGATTTGTCCATCCCTTCACATTTCAATGAATATCCTTTCATGTACATGTTTCCTTGGTACATTAGAAACGTTATCTGTTATGACCTAATGAATAAAACCTTCTGAGTTTTGGGACAAAGTTGGGGAAAGTGACTTAACTTTACATACTGGTGGAGGTTGCTTGGAAGTGAGCTTGGCCTTCAGATTTAGATATTGAAATGATTTGATTAAATTTGAAAAAAGAAATGAAGTGGTATACTTTGTTTGGATCAGAAATCCAAATTTGGTTTAGGTTCCAACATTTTTGTGGGCTATAAAGCTCATTGTTAACGTTGTAATTTTAATTTCATCTTCGATGGACATAGTTGTCATAATATTTGTGGTTATCACTGCAGTGTCAAATTCTCTGTACCTACAGAAGTTATATTGTAACCAGTGATCATATTGATTGATTTTCATTTTATTTCTTTCACTTTATTTTCTTACTTTTTTGGGGTGGGTGGTCCTCTTTTTTGATCACCAAGATTTATCAGTGGTAATGGCAATTTTCTCATTCAACACCCTTGGTAAAAGGTTGCCCAAACTATTACTAAATTTAATACCAAGCTGTTGCTAAGTTTTCCCAAATGCTGTTAATCATCACTGGATAAAGAGAAATATTTTTGGCATTTTGTGGTTTAGCAACAAAACCATGGTATCCCTTCATTTGAAAGAAAGCTTGGCGTCTTGACTTTTTTGTTTTGTTTCTGTGCTCTGATACCTTCTGACAACGTCATCGTGCCACACATGATGATCACAAATCATTTTTTTCCTCAATTTATCACACCATTGTGCGGTACAAACCACAGGGCAATAACTGCAGACGGTAAATAGTACAAGGGAAACTGCAGGTTCCGCGTGATTTAATTTGAAATCCCCAGTTTGTGAAAAAGTCAATAAGATCACTGCATTGTTGGAATTTCGTGCTTATGAATGTGTCTGCTCAGCCGTGGTGGTTTTTTTCCTGCTTGTACCCATTGAGACTGTTTCAACTTGTCAAGTGTAATACCATTTGGCACCAACTCTTGTGTTGGTCACCGTCTGCTGAGCCTCAAAGAAACAGGAAAATAGGCCATCAAAGTTTTCTATGGATCCCTTTTCATTTTATCATCAAGGAAAGGATGATATTGTGATCCATCAGTAAAGCAGAAGGTCGTGAAAAGGGAGCGATTTGTGGATATAAATTGTGACGTTTTAAGTGCGTGGATATTGTGACTTGTCCCCTCTCCCAATGCTCCTGAACTGGGTGATTGTGTGTAAGTCACTTGTGCTTGGAACAGTCACATAAAAGCCTACATTGTACATGTACTCTCCAACAAGAGTAGGGCAGGTTGAAATTGATCCAAACAGAACAGAAATAATCACTGACAGCGGATGGGACTGGAGTGACTGCCCAGGTTTGAGCTGTTATCCTTCTTGTGCAAAAGTAAGTCCAAATTGTAAGTTATTTCGTGCTACATGTATCTCTACATTTACCTTGTAGGAGTGTTGAGTTTTCTGTGCACCTCATACACTTACATGTATTACAATAGCTGCAACTTTCTACATGTGGACATTTAACTTCACAAAACTTGTTAGTTTTTAATTATCCTGTGGTAAAACTACATGTTGAATCAAAATTTAGCGTAAGTAGGTTTTGAAACTTTGCATGGTGACCATACAATCAAGTGAAGTTTGCGGAGACACCATGTGATGAATCACTCTTACCAGCTGTGGTGGTTCTGAGAAGAACCAGTGGTTTAACAACTCGGCGTTTTGATCTGTATGCTCTGATCATCTTCATTAGGTCGTGTCTAATCGTGTTGCATTACAAAAGCCATTGGAGGGGAACAGTCTTATTTTAAATAGTTAGAAAGTTTTACAGAGGTTTTCTATAAAGAGGGTTTCTACCAGTCTGTCCACTCTGCAAATCTCATTTGCTTTCTGAACATTGCAGGCCTGGAATTAAACCCCAGTCTCTGCCTTGGTGCCCTATCAAAACTTTCCCATAGACTTTAAGATGTTCCAATGGAAGTGCCATTTGCAAAATGAAAATGGCCTTGCCCTCTTAAAGATGAAGTTTTAGGCCTGTATTGGTATTCGTGAAAGTGTGTGATTTTGTTGTCTTTGATGTTCAAGCAATCTGCAATGTAAGTGGGAACTGGAGGTTTCAAGTGTTTTTAAGTAATATGTGCGGTCCTTGCATGATCTGATTCTTGCGCTGTGGTGGTCTGTGGTATATCATATCTTTCCTCTCTGGTTGTACAGTGACCATGACACTACCAAACAATGTGCAACCATGAGACATTGAATGGAAAGAACACCCTTTCAAAATTCTGTTTATTTCTTCTACCCATTTGAGACCCAATTATTATGATTACTAGCTCTAGGATTTGTGCAAAAATTTAATCACTGACGTTGTAATCCATCTTTCAAGAAGCAGTCACCAAACAGCACGTTCAGTAATCTCTCACATCGTACATTCACAGTCAATGTATAAAACTTAATCATGCTAATGAAATCCCAGCACTTCCACACACTTAACAGGTCCCGCAGTCGTGCCAGTCACCAAACCTTGTATTATCTTTCCTTCTTCCCCTTAATTTCCTTGTACCATCCAGATTCCCCAGACTCATCTTTAATCACAAATGTTACCCACGGCAATTGGTGCCAATGATAGAATGAGATTCCTAATGAATGACACACTCATGTAACAGACTGCTAATATCTCCCCACAGGGGCAGGCGCTCAATGTTTCCCTCACATAGTTCCCCTATGAAATCTCATATCATTCTCTCCCTGTCTAGACCCCCCCCACCCCGTTGTTTCCCCCTCCAGTGATACTCTGCTACATGATTGAAGGTGGTGTAGCACCTCAGTTATTGGTCTGGTGTCGGTGGGGGCTGGCACTGTATCTCCTTAGTAGCTTCTAGGTACAGGTGCAGCAAGGGTGTAATGTGCATGCCCTCCCCTGGCTAGTAAACTGCAGAGTGGTGTTGGAGTCTGATACACGGCGAGTTATCCAAATAGGAGATGGAAAAGGGGGGATTATGACTAGGGTGTGTGGTATTTAGGTCGTTACCCTTCGGTCGAGCCACTTGGGTTTATATCATGCTCCCAATACCATGAGGGGCTTTTGTGTACATTATTAACCCTTTGGCGCTAAAACTCATGCATCACATTGGACTTGATGGTGAGATACTCTCAGGGTGGCTGTGTCATTTTTCTGGGATTTGATGTCTGTGTTCAAATAAGCTCCCCTCCGTCTGCTCCACATTCTTCTGCCAGTGTGTGTATGGATGGAGTCAGTAGTGCATTATAACCAGTGTTATTTTTAATTACCTGTTAGATGATGGATGCTGTTCACATTGTGTTCTGCATGTAAAGTTAGATTTACTTTTCATATGAGATAAATACAAGTCATTAGTTGTAAACCATGAGCGCATAAGAGATTGCCAATTTTGGGGATTTTTCACTGTTCGTTGAGTTTGACTTTCTATTTGGGTCTGGTCATTGAACTGAATTTAAACCCTAGGAGATATTCATCAAAGTTGAGTTTTTAAAAGTTGACAGTCCATTTGTTACGAAAGAAATCTGCTTTGGGTATTGTATCATTATGCAGTAAAACTACACTACCTACCCTGTTTGTATTGTAAAATCAACCCAGTGCTTTGTGTATGTAATTTACAATTTGATGTAAAAAGTTCAAGGAGGCTGTGTTAATCCTGAGTGTATGCATAAATCTGGCCTTACACATCCAGGGTCAGCCATTCAACTCTGTTCAAATCCATTTATGAAATTGGGCGAGAGCTTTTTTTTGTCTTCATACAACCCTGAACGTTTTACTGATCAAATAAGAACCAAATATGATATTTGTGCTGAATCCTTCTAAGGCCTCCCTCCTTTCAACAAACAAAAATGACTAGTTTGAAGAAAATCTGCAGAATAATTCATCATTCCCTTCCATCCAATAAATAAATGTATGTTTAGATAGTAGGGAATCGCTGTGGTAGGAGATTAATCACTATCTTTAAAGGGAGTCCTCGGGATGGACGTTGGCCTCGCATGACTGCCAGTGTCACACCTCATCCATAAATGCATGATCGCGAAAGATAAAGACACAGAGCGTAGAACCACTACCGCCGGAACAAACGTAGAGTCAGCACGGCAGGAGTAGCATCAACCCCCCCCCCCCATCTTGCCCTTAAGGCCCCTCCAGAATGAACATGGCTGCCTCTTCAGACCTATCAAGTTATCACTCAAGTGGCGAGACCGTTCTCCAGCGGCCAGTCACCCCTGTCCGGTGATCCCTCCCCGTCTTGGGAAACCAACATGGCTAGCCGAGGGTTAATCTGATGCTCAAGTGCAGTGTAACTCGGTCTGGCCTGCCTGGTTGGAGGAAAATGTAGAGGACTAAAAAAACCACATCAGATGGTTGTGGTATTGCATCTGTATTTACTTGGAGTCTTAGGGTTGCAGCACTTAGTGAAGAACCTGGATTCTCAATGAGTGGGTTTCTTTGAAATTTAAATCTATATTTGTGAGGACTTAAAATCAGGAATGGTGCCAACTTGATTAATTACATTACATGTGTAAAAAAAAAAAAGAGAGCTCCCCCCCCCATTTTTGAAGTTGACACTCTTTTGTTATGTTTTGGCTTTTGTTTCTTTATGTTGAATTTGTCTCTTTTGAACGTAATCCCCCAAAAATCATTGATGTGAAATTGTGCAATGAGAGGTGTAGCCATAAGTACAGTATACCATGAGATGAATTAATTATTACTGTGAAAAAAAGAGCATTGCTAAATTAACTTTAAAAAAAAAATCTAATGCTTTGCTATTATGTTAATTAGCTCTATGATTATTCATAGATTTGTCTTCAAAATGTTTTTTTAACGATATCCTTGAGAAGTTTCCTTGGAAAAAAGAAATAAAGCAGGTTCCTCAGAAGATGTTTTTAAAGTTGAAACCAACTCCTTGAAATCCATTATGAGTTGTTTGACTATGAATTAAATTAAGGAGCAAACATGTAGGTGCCTCTTATCTCCAAAGTTGTTGATGTTTGGACTGATTGTAAGTTTCTGGAAGACCCCCCTTGACTGGGGTGTGAGCCACAATGGAGAAGGAGTGTGTAATATGATTGGTCAACAATCCATCTGACCTCAAGTAGTTTCTGATGGCATTGGTCAATAAGTCTTGGGACTAAGCCTGTGACCTTTCGTTTAATTTACTATCCGTTTAAACGAAACTTTTCTAAACGGTTAACCGTTTAACCGTTTGTCAGCGGCAAGTCAATGTTCTAAAATACACGAACATCAAAGACAATCCTCCATGGTACAAAGAAGTCCCAATGTTTTGACTATTAACGGCCGCCCTCCCAAAGAATTGGCCGCCCTGCTAAAAATAATTGGCCGCCCTGCCAAAAAAAATAAAAACAAATCACGGAACGAAAGCAACTTCGATGGCAGCGCCGAACACTGGTATAAGCTTCCTTTACACAAACTGTTTTTCGCCTGCACTTAATACGATCAAACGAGCAGCCGACAAGCCATGCCCGAATTCTAAACCCAAGTATTCAAACATTAAAACACGATGCACAACCACATGGTTCTGACTGCCGAGTATCCACCGCACGTGCATCGGCCCGGGCCCCACAACGCACGGTCCACAACAGCAGGGTCCAAAGTCCAAGCTATCCAACACTCCGCACGCTGTGATTGGCCGTTGATGGCTGTTGTAATTACCATATTCATAAGAGAGCTTCGCTAGTCTCCAACGCAGTACACGTTCACGGGCCAAGTAAAGAACTGCCGCACAGTGTGCCGCACGCCTGCAGATTGGTACTTTATACAGCCATGGATAAGGCTAATCAAACAACAACAACTTTACCAAATAGAGGGCGATGCGTGGCAAAGTTCATAGAATTTTCTCAATTTGCGTTGTCGACCGGTCGTTGAATCTCGATGATTTTATTGCAAACGAAGTTCTAAACAACCGATCCTTAAATCACGAATCCAAGAAAATGGTTGCTGATGGAAAATGTATTATTTAGGGCAGAAATTAGGGGATAAGATCGTCAAAAAATGCATTTTTTAAAAACGTTTTTTAATAACGCATTGCCAGCTTTCTAAAAATAATAAAACCCCACACTGTGCGGCATCCTGTGTGTATGTTTTCGGCGCGGCGCAAAAAGCAAAGTGTATAACAAAATTGTATGTTTGAATTAGTTGTAGTAGTTTTACAATAAGGTTGTTTGGACCGAAATGGATGTCAATTATTCTAGTGTCGGGGTCCGGAGATAAAAAGAATCGGGCCAATCAACAGTAGTTGTCGGGCAATTTCAATTAAACTAAATTGTTTCAAGCAGAAAAATACATCGATAAGGCAGCAAAAACGAAAGGCTTATTTTTCATTTTTTCGTTTCGTTTAAACGGTTAGTAATTTACTAAACGGATAGTGATTTTGTAAACGTTTAAACGTTTAAACGTTTAACCGTCACAAGCTTACTTGGGACCACAACTGGTCTCTTCTTTGATTGGTTGATAGATGTAATCGTGGGTAACCTGGTTGTGCTCTGTCTTGTCCTTGGAAATTGTGACTGTTTGTTTGTCTTTAAAGTTTTGCTGTTTTTCCCAATCATTGATTTCAGACAGACATCGGCTTTTATCTAGTTTCTATTTGTGATCTGTATATAAGTGTCATGCAATCATGGAGGAATATCATGATGGCCACGCAAAAGTTAACCACACGTGTTTAAAATTCCGCATGAATTTAGGGCAGTTTTATTTCCTGGGTATTAGCTCTGTAGAGTGAAAAGGGCTTATACATGTACCGTGTGAGCTTGATTTTACAAAAGGCTGAGAAAAATGGTCATTATGATCATAATGATAGCTTATCTTAACATGAATTTAAGTGCTTTGTGAAATGAAGTACTGGTAATACTGGAGCATTAAGGACATGAGTGTTTTGCTTATTTGAAAATAGAAGTTTCTTCATTGATAGATGGCTGCTGAATGCACTGCTTCTAATTCACCTTGTAAAGTGCTTCATAAAACGTCTCATCATTTAAAAACTTGAAAAGCCTGTCTTATATATAAAAAACAATAAACACTGTGAAATGTACGTAGAAAAAGCACTACTATATAAAAATATGATTTAGATATGTGTATTAATATAATGGTATTTAGGTGTTGATGTAAAACCTATTGTGATCACATTTTAGAAACTAAAGTGTATTTTGCCAGTGAGAACTGACTTCTTTGGGGAGGGGCAGGGGGGAGGACAATGCCTCTCCCTTATGGCTTATTAGATCATTTAGGAAGTATGTTTTACCTTGGGTGATGATATCAGTAACCTTGGGATCCTCATGCTGGCTTTGAAATTAGACTAATATTGTTGCTCGTCAAGCTCCATTATCCTTACTTTATGTCGGTGTAAATATTTGGCTTCAGTCTCTAAACATCTATATCTCATTCTGTAACATTGTTAGCACAATCCCAAAACATGCACGGAATTGTTGGAATGTATTGCTTTGATGACAAGATACGATTACCAATGATGCCGGAATCTCCCATCTTGTAATGAATCAATGACAAAGATCTGTAACCAGCCAGACCATGCCCAGATAGGCATTGTTTTTATGGTTCCACCCAGTGATATTTAGCAGTGTGCAAACACATCGGTGCCCCTTTCTGTTTTCGGAGAGTCTGTCCCCCCCTTACCTTTGGCTTGGTTCAAAACATGGTTCAAAGAATCAGTGAGGTGAATGACGTACATGGGTAATGGAATGTGGTAGACTGCTATAAAGCTTGGGTGTTTAGTTTACCTTTATAGTGTGGTCTGGGCTTATTAAGTAAATGGACAAACATTGCCCACAGACTGGCAGCAATTGTGTATTTAAAGCAGTATTCAAAGTAACTCAGGGGATACAGGTGGCTGGGTTCCTGAACAACATCTGCCCATTTTGAAATTTGGATTGCCTTGGATTTTTTCTCATCAAGATTTCTTTGATTTTATAAAGGTAGGTTGTATTCTATTGGTATCAGTGGACTGTTAAGTAATAGCTCTTAAATAGTTTTTGATGACAGTAATGTTGTGTACTCTCTTAAGGCTCATGTGTGCATGGTGCTGGTATAGTGTGGCCTTCTTTTTTTTACATGCTGGTTGGAATAGAGTCATTTATATGAGGCTCAAACACTTTTCGCATCCAGTGATTAACTTGTATACATTGGGTGTAAACCTCCAGTGTGTGCTGTAGTGTTTGTTTGTGTGTGGCATTTTCCTGGCTTTGTGTGGTCAGTCTGCAGAGTAAAAGATATTGTGCAGTGCATACAATGTACTATACATGCACACACAAAAATAAAACATCCATACACTGCACAAGTGCTCTGTGAAACCATAGTGAGATAGTACACATCACAGAGTTAACTCTTTCTACATCATAGCTGGTTGTTTCCATAGATTGCTTGCTTTGGAAAGGTTTTTTGTCAGCAGCATTGGCATTTGTCTGAGACTTGAATTTGAAACCATGTGCAGCAAGTAGTTTCCACTGTGCTGTGGGAAGCAGTAAATTACCCACATTACCCTAATTCTATGATTAGCTGTTAGTGTTATGGAGAAAAAGGTGCTTAAAAATTTGCTAAGCAAAATATACAGAATACCGGTCACAAGCAATGTACATGTACATTGCATGATATTATGGCTGGTAACCTGTTTTTGCCAAGCAAGATTTTGTTTGTGCTGAGCAAAGTTTTGTGCTTATAAATGAGCTTGATAAAATTGGGCCAGCTGGTCTTCAGAAGTTTTAAGTGCGGCACAATTAAGGGGGACATAATTGATTGTATATTGATGAGTCTGTTGAAGGAGCTTCTGTTTCTATCATCAATCTTTATCTTCAACTCCTCACTGTGTGACTACTGCCATCTCTAAGCAGATGGATTGGTCCACAATGGAACCTACTTGAAATGTACCAATTACAGAGATTAATGGACTTTGAGGGAAGAAGTACACCATTTAGTAAAGTAATTGTTGCAAAACATCTCGGGAGTCAGGAGATATTAACTGATGCAGTTACAATCCAGCAAAATGTTTATTTCATTGCATCATTGGTCAGGAAAATATTTGTAAATTACTAGACCACAATTTGACTTTGAAGTACTGTATGCAGTACAGACATGGCCTTTCCTTGCTCTATGCTCTGACCATAGACTATCTCATAGTTTTTCTCAGCCTGTTGTTTGTCTAGCTACGTAGATTGGTTGATCCTAAGTGTTGCTATCAAGGCATGTTCATTTCTGTTTTGTAGCAAAACCTTGCGAGATGCTTAGAGGCAAGATCCATAAATCTTGCCACTACATGGACACATCTGAAAGACAGGTCCGTGATCAAAGTATGCTTTGTGATGACACATTTAATTCCAGCCAAATTTCCTCGTTGGCTAATACCGCACACTCTCATTCAGTTTCCACTGATAACTCATAACGACACAGTCCTTCATCCCATTCACAGCGCGTGCTCCCAACAAAAGCGAAAAAACTCATTTTTGCAGACGTACATGTTGTGAACAAACGCTCACACATTTTGTCTGTAGTCTTGTGTAAGGGGGGTGAGGATGCAGTAATTGGAGATGATGGAACGTGTTGAGACAGTGCGTGATAATGTTGCATCCTGTGCTTGCCTCTGGGCTGTAATTCCCTGGTAATCTACTCACTGGAAATTTTTAAAGGTCATTACCACAGTATCTTTAAGACTTAAAAATAAAAAGTTCTGATAGACCTTTCGAAGAGTCTAGAAGGATAAAGAAGTTTTGAAATTAGGGATTAAGGTATTTCCTATTGATGACAAAATCACATGTTAGTTTTTAGAGGGATGGGAATTTCTATGATAGAAATGGCAAACAGTCCAAGCACAGCCGTGCAGGAAGACACAAGACCATATTGCTTATTACCTCTAAGGATTAACAATGAATAATGCAATCTGCAGAGCTCAGCTCGTCATGGATGCATGGATTCCCCTGCCTTTATCCTTTAAATAATGAAGTGAACGTCTGCTTGCTTCTTTCAAATAGAGGCAATACATGTGGGCTTGCCCAAGGTAAACCCAAATACGTACTCAATCACATACACCTCTGGAGGCATGGTCTGCTAGTGCTTTTTGACGGTACATTACTTATGTAGAACCCCAGCAGAAAGGACAACATTTTCACAGATACATTTAATATGTTGCAATGCAACAATAACATTCTTGAGTGCAATTTTTCAACCCTTGAATGTGTCTTCTCAAACAAATACATGCTGAGGATTTTGATACAAAGGTTACAAAGAGAAATTTGGGTGGCTTGGGGCAGTGTTGTGAATCATTTGCTTATACATGAGAGCTCTTGAAGATTGCCACTTGCATCAAGCGTACAATGAGTTTGCAAACTTAGCTCCAAATTGGATAAACCTAAAATCCAATTGTCATCTGTGTTGTATTTTCCCCTTTAAGACCTGCTCGTGTTCAATGCCCTGCAATCTTCATGACTAATATCACAATCGGAGTGCGTCCCACTGGACCTGTTAGAGGGTAATTTGTAATTTGTAATTAAACCCGGTTTGGTATTTTTTTTCTTCTTCTTGGTCTTCCTCTCCTTTCCCTCCCGCATCTCTCTCCCCGTTCTCCCCTTTCTGCTGTCTCTTTCTCTGATGGCCTACAGGAAGATCTGCCTACACTGTAAGTGTCCCAGGGAGGACCATTACATCATGTCTGGGGATCAGGAGAAGACGGTCAGCAGGATGATGACAGATTTTCAGAGGAACTCTACGTCTGACGATGACAGTGGGTGCGTGCTGGAGGAGTACACATGGGTGCCTCCAGGCCTCAAGCCAGAACAGGTACACAGATAGATATTTCCTTTTGGCTGCTTGTTAAAAAAGAAAATCAATTATAAGATTTTTTTGGTACTGTTGTTTAATAGTTTATTTCTATTTGAGTTGCTGGTGGAGCTCTGAATGGCTCATCTTTTAGCTTGTAGGGACCGGGGACAGGTTGCTAAGATGTTCATTTTTTGATTGTGAGAAACATGGAGGATACCTTTGTAGGTAGGACAACCTACACTGTGGGTTTGAATCCCATCTGAGTAATATGCCCGTGGGTTCTTGGATGTATTTATTTAATTTGTTATACAGTACACATTTACAGTGCTTAAAACACAGTAATAATATTTGTTATCTCCGATGCAAATTAAACATCTATTAGAAAACCAAAACCAATATAAAAGATCTGGATTATCATTCTCTAAGTAAAGGCATGTCTGGATAAATGACTTTAGCAGTTGCTATGGCTGAAATGCCGAGAACTCTTATTCCTTTACGTGGTCGTTACAGCCAAAGCATTTCCTTAATCCGTGCCCAGGGTAGGAGTGAGTTCTTTTTATTTTTACTATTCAAGTTCATTTTGGAAACCACAAAAATTGATGTACAATAATTACAACCAGTGTACAATTAGTAAAGGATTTCATTATTTATTGGAAATATTTGCCCTAATCTGAAACACTTAATTTCCCACATCATTAGGTTCACCAGTACATGAGCGCTCTCCCAGACAACAAGATCCCGTATGTGAACAGCGAGGGTGAAAAATACCGCATCAAGTCCCTGATGCAGCAGCTCCCGCCGCACGACAACGAGGGACGCTACTGCAATGGGCTGAGTGAGGAGGAGAAGAGAGAGCTGAAGCTCTTCAGCACCCAGCGCAAGAGGGAGGCTCTTGGGAGGGGATCGGCAAGACCCTTACCCCTTACCCTGGCAGGGTGTGTCTGTTATCAGGTAGGTTCAGGGGTGTGCTAGGCAAATGCTTGTTAAAGTATGTGAAATTGCTGGTTAGTTGATTGCTTCCTGCATATAACAAAAAACATGGTTCTTAAATAGTGCGCATATCCTAGGAACTACATTTGTAGATCACCAGGCACTTTTCAACAGTATCCCTATGCATCAGGCAGACATAAACCTCAAACTTTCTCAACTTCCTGGGGAGCATGCAACCTCAAGCTCCTTGTATTAGCGCTAAGGGTTTAGTCCAACATAATACTGTTACAGCCCTCTTAGGTTCCCATTTGTTCACCTGGGTTAAGAGAAGCAATTTATGGTTAAGCGTGTTGCTCAAGGACACAGGTATCATGACTGGGATTCAAACCTACACTCCCATGACTAGGCCATCGGAGTTAGAGTCCGATGCACTAGACCACTCAGCCATGACTCGCCATATTTCTGTAAACCACTCACTGCACATGAAACTTCAAATTACATGTACCATATAAATGAGAGTGTTCAAAGGAAACCTTTAAACTATGGCCCAGTGAAAAGGCTGGAGGAGGGATGAAATGACACATTTCTTGATCCCTCTGACTAACTTACCTCTAGAGATTTGTTGAACGAGTTGAGAGCAAATCTTGGATGGATTGTTAAGGCTACTTGTTATAGAGTTTAACAACTTTTGATATTGCTTTCATTAGATGCTTGTGCAGATTTTGTTGAAACTTTAGTGAAAGGCTGAGACAGTACAAATAATCTCTAGAAACTCTGCTCTATGGAAACCATAGCATACATTTGAGCTGATTTTCCGGCCGTTAGATAACTTCTGACTCAGACGGAAATTAATGATTGAGCAATAAGCCATGAGAATGAGCCCCCAAAAAGTTCAGTCAGCACAGCAGAAATTTGCTAAACCACATTTCAGTCTCTTTTATTTCCTCAGAATTCACCTAAACGTGAATTTTACTTGTGAAAAATTCCAGTTTACACGAAACTTACATGTATCAGCAAACTGATTTATGAAAAATTACAGTAAAAGACTTAGTTGGCTCATAAAAATTTGTAATTAAGGGAAAACAAAATTGGAAAAAATCAGAGAGCAAAGCAATTGTAGCTCTGTGATGTTTTCGTACGTGATTAATTGTGATTTACAATAAATATCTATTGCCTCGTGAAGCAGCAGTTAATATTATCAGATTTATACACAAAGTTAGAAATGAAGATCAAAACGTTTCTCAAGAAAATTTGTGCCAGTGTCAATTTGCACAAAGTAAAGTCTCAAATTAAATATTTGTTTCTTGTATTTTCCGATCATCAATGATACTATGTCTCTATTGGTGACATTGAAAGACTTATCAAATGTGAACAATTCACATGCAAAATGGATATCTATCTGCATATCTGTATTATAAAACATGTAAGTGAAACAGTAACTAGACTTTACCGCCACGGTTGCCTGACTGTCACGAAGGCTGTGTAACATCCCCGGTCTCCAGCCAAGCTTTTGACATTCAAACAACAGACCAGTGTTATTAAAGCAACACGGCCGGATACCTTACACGAAGTACCAACGCTCCACAGTGTGAGATCATATTGATGTAATCAAGCCACACGGCATGGGGTAGAGAGAATGACCCAAACAGAAATAAAACGGTAGTTGGTCGCTGTTTTGTGCTTGAACCAGAGAAACCAGTAAACGGCAGTGGATATTTTACAGGCATGCCTGATCAAATGAAATTCAAATTCGTCCCCCCAAAGGGGGAAATAAGATGAATGGAATTATTTTCAATGAGGGAAAAACTTAAAATACATGAAAATGCATTGAAATAAATAAATATGTGCCGAGTGTTCCTTTATTAGAAACAAATCACAGGCATATCCAAGCAACGATGTTGCAACTGTGCAAAACCAACGTGCAAGAGTTAAAGCCTGCAAGCGTGGCAGTAAGGGTGAAAAATACTGGTATAGGACATATGAAACCTACCTGCAATGGATTGATTTGTACTGTTACCTGTCTTATGGGGGGGGGGCGGGGGCTGTTGATAATGTGTTTGGCCTCTAGGGGTATGGTTCAAGCCCGTTGCAGCTGTTGGGGTCTTAATATTTGTTAACAAATTAATTTCTGACCTAAAATTTTTGTGGAACTAGCGATAGATACTATCAACTATAATAAAGCTCAGCTGGTCGCTGTTTTCTTGCTTGTCATTCCTATGAAACTCAGGCCTACAGGTCTTGTAATAGCCACTGGCCCACTGACTACCATCCAGTCAATTTAGCACTCCACCAGTGACCCCACAAACAAGTCCTGTAGTCTAGTGTTTTTGCAAACACATATTTGGGAAGATTTTCTAATGTACATGTACATATGCTTAAATTGTTCAGTTTCAAACCTCCTCCTAAAAGATAAGCAAATACAAAAGAGAAATAACTGTACAGGCCTGAATTAAACCAAGGCCAAATCTGTCTTCTTGGTCTTGGACTTTCAGATTTTCCAGTGGAAGTGCCTGTTGCAAAATGAAAATGGCCTTGCACTCTCAAAGATGAAATTCCAGGCCTGATTTTAAGTCTGGAACAAAATATTTTGGGTCCTGTGAAAAATTTGAGTTTTAAGGCCTGTGGTGGAGTGGAGATTATGTTGAAATGAGAGCTTGTTTGAGCCCAGTGCCTCAATAGCCCAGGAAGCGCTTTATAATAGAAGTGTTTTAACATAAAGTGATTTGTATAAAAACTTGTCATCAAGCGGGGCAATGAATGGAAATTAATTCCCAACATTTATAAAGTTTGTTAGTTCAGGGTGTCCACTCGGATTGTCTGGAAACCTTCATCGGGTGGCAATTAATTACACCGTTTCAATCTGAAGTGCCTCCCAGTTTTCTCCATTTATCAACCTGAATAATGCCGGCACGCACTCCTCGACACTCTTGTGTCATCAACAACACAAGACAAAATCAGTGTTATGGCGCGCTGAGCGAATTATAACATTAATGTATGACGATGTGGGATGTGTATACATTAGGAAATGGTGGAAGTGGGGCATGAACAGTTAGGCCACCTAGACCTGATGAAATGAAACAAGAAAATCTTGACTCGTGATGCCACTTACCCTTGACAAATGATGCGTACACATTGGTTGAATTATGTATACAGTGTAGATCCATTTGGATTTCAAATGGGCTGCCACCAAGTATGAGTCAACTTGTGTTGCTTTGTACATCAGTCCCTTACATCTCATAATATAATGGGAAGATTATGGATGAAGCCGACATAGGATTTGTGTAATTTGTGTAATTTGTAACTCTTGTTGTGAAAACCAGGCACTTTCTACCAAAACTCATAATTGGGTTTATTTGCTCATCAAATAAATGGGAAGAAGAGCTTTGAAATAATACCTTGTTAGGGCCTATAATGTGAGTATTTCTCAACATACAGAACATTTCAGATATCACATTCACATTGATATTATGCCATAGGTTTTTGGTTGTCTACACTTTCAGTGCCATTTCACGCTTTACAAGAACTGCCTGATTTTGGCGTGGGAGGAATTGCATATTTTGAAAAAGACTCTTTAAAACAAAAGATATTCAATAAGTAAAACTGACTTGTCAACGATACATGTATGTTGTTAACATTTGTCATGAACTCATGAGGACATTCACCAATATGAGAATTCTCAATTGTATTAATGAAGGTAATGTAATTATTCTGTATTTTATGTGCCATCATTTGGGAATTTTAGCTTTTGCAAACTTAACCAATTATAGGCAATGTTGTTTCCGGGACTTAAAACCCCTTTATCCTATTCACGCTTGTATCCAACCATCATCGGCACTGCCTTTTATAACAAACCTCTCAACCGTTTCAATCCTTCCAACAGTGCGGTAATGCAATCTGTGGTGGTGATATAGCAATCTCTGCCTCCAGGGCTGGTCACAACGCCTGCTGGCACCCGGCGTGCTTTGTCTGTGTTGTCTGCAAGGAGCAACTTGTGGACCTGATATATTTCTTTCGGGATGGCAAGATACATTGTGGCAGACACCATGCTGAGTCCCTCAAGCCGCGCTGTGCCGCTTGTGATGAGGTGAGTCAAGAATTGGGAGAATAACTTTGAAATTTCTATGTGTCACATAATTTAAATTTTGAAGAAAAAAAGGGTGTTTGTTAAAAGACATATGACAAATCAGATGTTGATGAAGGTCAGTTCTGATCAATGGATTGGATTTCAGTGATGAATTCATCATAATTCATCATAACTGGACGTCAGGCCTGGAATCGCATCTTTGAGATTGCAAGGCCATTTCATTTTGAAAAGGGCACTTCCTTTGGAAAATCTTTCAAGACTATAGAAATTCTTTTGAAGGGACAACAAGGCCAAGACCAGGGCAACAGAAGCCATGGCTTCCTAGCCTGTGTAATGTAAACTGGCACCTTGGAGCTTTCTGGAGTTTGCCTTTAAAAGCAATAATAGTGCTGTTAACTACACATATTTATAGCTAATAATATTAGAAGAAAGTGGATATATGAAGCACACAGCTCCACCAAGAGGTGCTCAAGGTGCAAAAACTTTAGACTACAACTTAAATTTACAAACTCAATATTAGTTATGACGTATCTGCACTGATGTTTTAAGTGAAAGTGGAATGTCTCGTCTTTGGTAGCGATTGAAGGTGGATGCAAACTACCAGCTGCTACATCCAAGACTTACTGAAATCTAGACACAATGTGTGATGGATACTAAGTTTGACTAGGATGACAGTAATGCATATGGTCTTTGCATTATAACTAATTAAGCAGTTGAATATTGAGGGTGCTCTGTCACTGTTAAACTGACAAATACCTTGCGGGAAAATTCAGGGATTTTTATCTGTTGTCAGATTAGGTTATCTGCCAAGCGGTTTCGATGCCCTTCTGTGTTTTGAGTGTTGTAACATTAACATGTTTTTTGCCTGGAGGTTTTTTTAAACAAGTTTTTGCTATTGTGTTTATATCTCTAGATCATCTTTGCTGATGAGTGCACTGAGGCAGAAGGTCGCAGCTGGCATATGAAACACTTTTGTTGCTTTGAGTGCGACAAAGAGCTTGGTGGTGAGCGCTACATCATGCGGGAAGGGAAACCCTACTGCTGCACGTGCTTTGAGACGATGTTCGCCGAGTACTGCGACACCTGCGGGGAACCCATCGGGGTGGACCAGGGGCAGATGTCCCACGAGGGCCAACATTGGCACGCCACCCAGAAATGCTTTCAGTGCTGTACTTGTGGGACCTCGCTGCTAGGCCGACCTTTCTTGCCCAAGCATGGACTCATCTACTGCAGCGGGACTTGCAGTAGAGGGGAGAAAGCCCCACAGGAGATGGATGATCCCATGGGGTTGGGGTCACCCAAGATGAGTCGTAGTCGACGTCCGATCAACGTGGAGGAGCTGAATCTAGACAACTTGTCTGTTGTAAAGGCAGAGGAGGAACGCAGCCAGCAGTCCATTCATCGTTCACGTAATCTATCCCGTCACTCTCTGCCAGACTTAAGGAGACAATCTCAGACTGCGGCTGAAGACAGGCGCCGGGCCAGTGTAAGAACTGCTGCCGAGAAGAGACGTAACAGCACAGCTTCTGCACAAAGTCGCGCCTTAAAGACAGACAAGGCCCACAACCAATATCAACCACCCCCAAACACAGAACAGATTCAACGTAGGGGGGCAAGTGAAGTTAGAACTGCCACCAATACAATTGGAGGCTCTCAGCGAACTCGCTCTACGCACAGCATCAATGATGAGCGGTACATTATCCCTCGGACTGATAGCAGTTATCGACATGGTCTGGTGCCCAAGACAAATGCCAACTATCATAACGGAATGAGAAGGCCTGAAACAATGGGACACTACGGAACCCAACCGAGGAATCCACGGGAGAATGACTATTTTGACAGGAAATCAAATGTGTACCACTCAGAGAGAGTAACTGGACGATCTCGATCAGAGGTCACTTTGGACCAGAGGGCTGCCATGGATCGCTACGCTCGCGGTCGCAGACGTGGTTACCATGATGACTATATCTCAAGCTCGTCATCTTCAGAAGATGAAGATTATTTCAGTCCGAACGATCATGGCAAGCCGAGAATTCGTTACGTAGAGACCTACGCGCGGGCGAGGTCACAGTCACAGCCATCCAATCAGAAGCAGCCAGGTAGTCGGAAGAAATCCAAGAGGAAGCCAAAGAACTGTATTGTATCCTGATTGCTCAAGTTACAAACTAGAAGTTATTTATGTGCTGTGTGGCTTTGTAAAATAAAATCATTGTTTGGCCATGTACAAAAGAATAATAATCGTGTTTTAAAAAAAAGAAAGTTTGGTTGGGTTTTTTTCATTCATGTTCATATATTTCTATAGTTAAATCTTGCATGTGTGATTATTTTGGAGGAGCATGCAAAGGAATCAGTGCATTGATATTTCATTATTTGAAGGAAGACTTTTTTATATGAGATGTCCATTCTGTTTGTTTGCCCATAATAGATTCAGTTGTGAATTATGATTATTGTCAGTGTACACATTATAAACAAAAGGCTTAATTTGCAATTATACCAACATAAGAATTAAGAACTTCTATGCTATTTAAAGTACAGCCTTCCTTACTAGGGTGAGTCACATTGGGGAGGGGCAGCTCAGCTCTATTAATGTGTAAGAGTCGTGTAAGTACATCAGGCTTGGAGTTACACAGAGGCCATGGTCTCTGTTTCCCTAGTCTTGGCCTTGGTGCCTCTTCAAAAGTTTCCCTTAGACTTCAAGATTTTCCAGTGGAAGTGCCCTTTGCAAAATGAAAATGGCCTTGCCCTCTCAAAGATGAAATTGCAGGCCTGGGTACATAATCATCTTACAATGTAATTGTACAAATGCTACTTGATTCATGTAGTTAGAAGAATGTGTCTTTATTGGGACCAAGGAAATAGATCCACAATTTGGTGCTTAATTCACTTTGTAACACTATCTCTCTGGAACATTTACAGAACCATTTGTTACTTTTGTTAGTGTTGTCCAATATTTTTCAAAGTAAGTACTCAAGGCTGGTAACCAAATACCATAAAAGGTAAAAAACTGACCAGGAAAAAATGACTGGTAGCCTTCGCTCTGTTAAAGTTAAAAAAGCAGTGCTTCTGTTTTGAGTGAAATGGCCTTTATTCTTGACCAAAAGCTTCTCTGAAACCCAACAAATTTGTTGTATCTTCTCTTAAATGCAAGTGTTTTTTAATCCAGTGACACTTTGTAAAACGCTTTGACAAGAGTTTTTTGATGCTTTGTATTAGTAATAATTATAATTGCATGAGTAACTTACAACAGAAAAAATACTACAATGCATTTGTGAATGGAGAGAAATAATTGATACAAAGATAAAGCAACTTTAAAGTTTCAATACTTTCAAAACTTTCTTGAATTTTCTGGATACATTTTAACTTTCGAAAAACAACTCTGGAGTTGTATTTAACCTTGCCTGGAATTATGCAGATGTTCTTTTTGTAACAAATGCTCTTTTTCTATTTAATTGTGTACAGAATTGAAATTTACGGTACTTCTGATGGACTTTCTCAACTTGTTAAGTACTCTGTTGTTAACTTTATAATGTTTTTGCTGTTGAGTATTTTCTATAATGGCGAATTGAAATAATTTTCTGACTTTGGGAAAGGTGACTTCTCTCATTATTTACACCAACATCACTTTTTACTATTGTTGTTGGTGGTTTCTTGTGTTTTTTTGAACCATGACATTCAAATCAAAATTTGTGCTGATATAAGGATTATTATCTATGCCATCAGCTGATTTAAGGATTAATATCTATGCTATCATAAGATTGGACTGTAATTCGCATTGAGCTAATCAGATAACTTTATATTTTGAAATGTGAAAGATAATCAGATCGTTACTCAGTAATGGGGTTTGTAGAATTCTCACTTAGACCATGATAGTTGTACTTAAAGCAAGGCGTGTTGATTGAAAAATAATTCAGCGCTATTTATGCAGACCTTGATTCTTATTTTTAGACCAGACACTTGCTTTAAGGTTAGGAAAATGTCAGAATGTCTCAAGGAGATGTCTGAAGAACTCAAAATAAGAGTTCATTTCTTTTCATACAGCCTTTAAGCAGTAAACATTCGCTGATAAGTGCAGCTGCTTAGCAAGTATTTGCAGGGATCTACCTTAGTTACAGACAGTACACCAGGGCACAATTTAGTAAAGCTTGGAAGCTCAAAAGCTTGCTAAGCACAGAAGAATCATGTTTAGCAGAAACTTGTTACTAGCCAAAATGCTGTAAAGGCTTTGTTGTTGTGATTGGTGCTTCACCCATTTTTTGCTAGGGAAGGAATTTCTACTGAACAGCTTTATGAAATTGAGCCTTGTCATGGTGTTTTACTGGTGGGCATGATCACATGTGCTTGGCAAGTTTCTGTGCTCACAAAGAAAGGGCAGTGGAAGGAAAGGATTCTATGGTAAACCCTTTGAATATTTCGCAAGTATTCAAAGGTTGGGCCAAATGTTGGGTGATTTTGTGTCCCTCCTACGTAAAAGCAATGTCCTTGGGATGTTGAGGTTTCCAAAAATAGTCTATTGTTTCAGTCCAAGCCTGACAAGGCTTCAAGTGGTACACATAATGCGGTTTGCAAAACATCCCATTGCTGACCTGACTTGAAGTTGACCTGAACTGTAAACAAAAAATGCGATAAATCAATCAATTTCTTTGGGAAATCCCACACATTTCCAGAAACCGTTGGGACTTTATATTATTCAATTTGGCTGGTCATTACTTCAGCTTGAAACATTTTAAATTGTCCATATGGTCTGTCCATAGTTACTCCTTGAAGTCTGTTGATTTCAGATGCATCATAAGTTGTAAACTGTTTTCATTATGAAAGAACACATCACATGTTACACTTGGATCATTTGTACCAGAAAATGCTAAAAATTTACTATATTAAATTGAGCAATCATTTCTTTTAAGATACGTAGTAGAATACGACTTTTCAAAACCTACATTTTTCTTCAATAAAGCGAACATTGATAATTGATTCAGTAATTCAGTGATTCAGTTTGTGTTCATACAAATCCCAATAAATATAAATTTTATGTAAATGTTTAAAAAGTATGTGTTTGTAAAAAAATATTAAATAAGACCATTTGGAAAAAATATACATTTGTAATTGAATGCTGTTGGTTTTTTTTGTACATGTGTCATTGAATGATAAAACAGACCACTTTGGAGCTTTCCAAATCCTGCAGAAATCAAGATCTGCAAGTCCTAATTAAAAGAAAAGATTTTCTTCGCACATTGTCTGAACAGATAACGTCCATTCCAAAGTCAAAAAGCAATGTATAGAACTCTGCAAAATCCATAATCTTATCTGGGTGAGCGTAAATACTACTGGTGAAAATTGGCGTCGATACAGCAGATATCGTTGTGGGATATATGCTGAACACAGCCGCCACATTTTCACTCGGTATTACAAAAGACAAGGTAACTACCTTAATGAATGAACAAGTGGCGGTTTGATTCGGCATATTTTCCCATGCAATTACTGTACAAAATTATCTATTTAAATTATAAACGAGACAAAACAGACACCTCTTTTTGGAGTGCTTCAAATGAAGCCACTATTATTTGCGTTGTTAGATTTTATTATATCAAACTTATTAAGGAAAATGCATAATACAGTACATGTACAGTATACAACTTCTAATAAATTTGTGTTACATAAAATGATTTTAGTTTCCTATCTTCACTTCAAGGTTTGGTCATATATTGGTCTTTGTCAATGTTATGCTGATTTATAGGCATAATTATTAATTAAAAGTCACCTGTGAAGTTTCATCTGAATACAGTGTCCACCCGTTTCATGGTTTTTTTTACACAAAGAACGTCGAATCCATCTCCATTTAGCGAGGCGACAGCGGGTACCAACCGCATATCTGGTCGCAGCATTCACAAGCGGACACCAAGAACATTGGAATTTTCAAAACTCGCCTTGGAGATTCATATTTTTCAACATACTTTAATTGACTTCAACTCAACGGGGGCATTTCAGGCGAAATGATTTGGCAGGCTGCTCACTACCATACAATCTTTCAAACAAGGAGGCTTTCAGATAGAAATTACAGTTTTCATGGTCATGGTAATAAACAACACTTTGGTAATGACCAAAGCCTCCTTGTCAGAAAGATTGTATGGTAGTGGGCATCCTGCGAAATTGTTTGGTCTGAAACCCATGTTTTTACCTTCAAGGTATACCCTAACTTAAGGGTAAAAACTTTTATGTTCTTCTCATGAACACAACAAGATCTCGGGCGTCAAATTAATGGTGAGTAAAAAACATTCAACAAAAATTATAATGTGTTTAAAAAAATTACAAGAACTTGCTTTTAAATAAATACAAATTTTAAAAAGGATTTGGGAAAGATTCTGTTTCTGACTGCCACCTTTTCATTTGTTATGAGAAAACCAACAAGTAAGCCATCAACGAGTTAAAACAAACACGCAGTCAGATTCAGCATCACAGGTGTTGGTTTCAATATAAAAATAATGTAATCCTTATAAGTTGTTCATTTAATCTAGTCCAGACTTAAGTAAATTATCTGGATACAAATTTTTGGCTTAGTTTTGGTAACAAAATATTGTTTGAAATTCTGATCAATAATCAAAATCACTCCCTGCCTTCAACTCTATTAAAATAGTTAGATTTACCAAAAATATCTTAATATAATTAAATTCAATATAATATAATATTTAAAAAAAATTGTTTACACAAGTATTATAAATTTGACACTATTGATTAGTATTTTCAAATATAATCCAGATATCACAATAAGCTTTATCTCAACTGTAAGATTGCACTCGCCACCAAAGACAAATACTCACACTGTCACACAGGTGTTCTGTACACTTAGTGTTTCAAAACCCTGTTTTATGTGGATCTCTTTTGTTCTCAGGTCCACACTTCATATGTAATGCTTACCCACCATCACATGTAAACACTCACCCACCCACCATCACATGTAAACACTCACCCACTCACCATCACATGTAAACACTCACCCACTCACCATCACATGTAAACACTCACCCACTCACCATCACATGTAAACACTCACCCACTCACCATCACATGTAAACACTCACCCACTCACCATCACATGTAAACACTCACCCACTCACCATCACATGTAAACACTCACCCACTCACCATCACATGTAAACACTCACCCACTCACCATCACATGTAAACACTCACCCACTCACCATCACATGTAAACACTCGCCCACTCACCATCACATGTAAACACTCACCCACTCACCATCACATGTAAACACTCACCCACTCACCATCACATGTAAACACTTACCCACTCACCATCACATGTAAACACTCACCCACTCACCATCACATGTAAACACTCGCCCACTCACCCTCACATGTAAACACTCACCCACTCACCATTACATGTAAACACTCACCCACTCACCATCACATGTAAACTCGCCCACTCACCCTCACATGTAAACACTCACCCACTCACCATTACATGTAAACACTCGCCCACTCACCATCACATGTAAACACTCGGCCACTCACCATCACATGTAAACACTCACCCACTCACCACCACATGTAAACACTCACCCACTCACCATCACATGTAAACACTCACCCACTCACCATCACATGTAAACACTCACCCACTCACCATTACATGTAAACACTCGCCCACTCACCCTCACATGTAAACACTCACCCACTCACCATTACATGTAAACACTCACCCACTCACCATCACATTTAAACACTCACCCACTCACCATCACATGTAAACACTCACCCACTCACCATTACATGTAAACACTCGCCCATTCACCATCACATGTAAACATTCACCCACTCACACAGTCTTGTTTTGCAGTCGTTGTGTGGACATTCCTTTGTTCTGTACACTTAAGGAAAATCCTATTCCTCAACACTGCAAATAACGTTGTGTGGACGTGTGTAAGTCCACATAGTGCTTCAGATCCCTACATTATGTGGACCTCTTTTGTTCTCAGGTCCACACTGCGTATGTAGCGCTTGCCCACCATCACATGTAAACACTCGCCCACTCACCCTCACATGTAAACACTCACCCACTCACCATCACATGTAAACACTCACCCACTCACCCTCACATGTAAACACTCACCCACTCACCCTCACATGTAAACACTCACCCACTCACCATCACATGTAAACACTCACCCACTCACCATCACATGTAAACACTCACCCACTCACCATCACATGTAAACACTCACCCACTCACCATCACATGTAAACACTCACCCACTCACCATCACATGTAAACACTCACCCATTCACCATCACATGTAAACACTCACCCACTCACCATCACATGTAAACACTCACCCACTCACCATCACATGTAAACACTCACCCACTCACCATCACATGTAAACACTCACCCACTCACCACCACATGTAAACACTCACCCACTCACCATCACATGTAAACACTCACCCACTCACCATCACATGTAAACACTCGCCCACTCACCATCACATGTAAACACTCGCCCACTCACCATCACATGTAAACACTCACCCACTCACCATCACATGTAAACACTCACCCACTCACCATCACATGTAAACACTCACCCACTCACCATCACATGTAAACACTCACCCACTCACCATCACATGTAAACACTCACCCACTCACCACCACATGTAAACAGGCTTTTTGTTTTTTTGTTTTGGCTGGAGGTAAGTGGGAAAGTTGTTGTGACAGTGACTTCTGTTTTAGGATAATAAAACTATGACAAACAGTGATGAGGTTTGACTAAATGTGAAAACTCCTGAAAACTTGTTTGCTGGCCTGGGTTCCCCTTATTCTAGATCCGGAACCTCCCAGATGTTTCAATTCAGGTTTACAGACTCTCTGTATCACAAGAAATACAAAACTACAGGTTTATACATAATAAGGACCATTTCTTTCTCTATTTAGTGACTGCTTAATAACTTCTTTTTAAAAAACATTTGAGAAAATCTTGATATCAGAAAACAATCCTGAAAAATCACACTGGAAAAAAAACAGGTAAATTTACTTAAAATTTGTTGAAAATGGTGAAAAGTGAAAATACAAGAATGGTCAAGTGCTGGTTGCGGTGTTAATACAAACAGTTTGAAGCTTAACTTGGCTGACATCACAGACGACGTGTTAGTTTAATCTTGATATCATAATGGGCTTTCATTACAATGTGGTTAGACACAACTACAGGGTGGTCAGGATGCAAATCCAGGTGGAATCTTTTCAGCAGACGAGCCAGTAACACCTTCTCCTCATTCATGGCAAAATTCTGTCCGATACAATTCCTGTATGGGAAAGAAAACAAAGGTCTCATCTTAAAAATAACTTCACGTCTGCTCATGGAGGAGAGTAAGTTTTTACTTGTATTTGTTATTATTGTACTATTTCAGGTTACACTACGTATTAATCTTGTTGGAAGAAGTGTTGGCTTTGAAACGAGCCAGTTGGTTTGTTTCTCATTGTTTTAACTTGTGTTAAAAAGTGTGGCAGCCATTTAGTTATGATCCCTGCGAGCAGTGGCGCTAACCCATACAAAATTCTGGACAACAATATTCATCAATACAATTTGGTTTTACCCTTACACCGATGTGTATTACTATTAAGCACTGTATACTCAGAACTTTACAGAGCTCTGTGGAAAAAATCCACAGGCAAACCACTCGGGTGGGATTCGAACCAACAAATTTTGCATTGTTAGAACAGATGTCTTACCACTAGACCACCGAGCTAGCCCAATGGCTAGAGCCAGGTCTGAATCCCTAGCAGCGGGTACCACAACGATTTAATTTATGTTAATTCTTGCATCAGGGATAAATATTATAATTTGGTTGTATGCCTTACACCCATGTGTATTAAGCCCTGTATACTCAGTGCCTATATTATTTATCCCCGATGCAAAAATTTACATCTATTAAATGGACGACTTTCTGCGCTAGCTGTGTAAGGAAAGAGTGCCAACAGTTTGGTTGTTGAGTTACTGAATGGTGTTGGACTGAGGACTGTACTAGTAAACTGATAATGCTTTGTATGATCAAGCATACAACCATAATCAGAGTCCAACAGTTAGGGTGTTGAGTTACCATATGGTATTAGATTTTGTTAGAGTGAGGAAGGATTCTAATAAATCACTCAAGGAAGGTCTGAGTTAAGACACACAGTGACCTTTGAGGATCCTAGTTGTTTAGAGTGATGATTATTATGACAATATACCTTGGTCCTGCTGCAAACGGAATGTATGAGAACGGGTCCATCTTCTGAACATTCTCCTGTGAGAAACGATCAGGAATGAAATCCTGCAAATGTAAAGAGGAAGATATGTTAGTTGGCAAGTGTAACATTAGTCCATCTCCACATCACATAGACTGGCTACAATGATTACAGAGGCTCATACTGCAGTACATTACTCTTGAAACTTGAAGTTTAAAGTATGAACCACTGGACTTTTCAGCATGTGACAGCACAACAATCTCCCTTAACAAGATGCTGGCCAAATGCCAGGTAAAACATGTGAGGACCAGTAAAAAGTAGTCTTGCTGCAAATTCAAAGCCTTTCCAAAGCTTTGTGTAAACCACTGCCTGCACAGATTGTTTACATGTCTTCAAATACAAGTCCCATACAAATAATGTTGAAAGAAAACCTTAAGGCATAGAGTAGTGAATAATACAGACACCTCGTGAAACGACGAGCTACCTGGTCCTGCTGGCTGGTCACTGAAAAAGGAAAACTAAGACTTCTCTCTGTGTTTAGCCTTCCATTTCTTCCATCATTTAAGACAAAGATGAAGAAATTAAAGCTCACCATATGATCAGGCCATACTTCTGGATTATGGTGCAGGTTGTACACAGACACGTCAAGCGTTGTCCCAGCTGGGAGAATCTTGCCATCGATTTCAACCTCCTTCTGGATGACTCTCTGAATGAAAGGCACTGGTGGATACAGCCTCATGGACTCCTTCAGACACTGTACCAAATACTTTAACTTTCCTAAGTCATCCCTGAGTTACAAATAAGCCACAGAAATGAAATGGAAATCATGTCATTTGGCTCATACACAATATACTCACAATTTATAACAAATGCAGAGATTTAGTACAGATATAATCATGTAATAATAATAGTGTACATTTGTGTACATTTCCATGTCTGTTATAAATGAAACTCTTGGTGCCGAATGATCAAATCTGGTAGAGATCGTTAAGAAGGATTCTTTGAGTCAAAGTAACCATTATATCAATCTTTGAAGGGATACATGATGAGATGGTGCATACTGCTGCCAGACTATTTCAGACACACTGTGATTGGCCACTTCTCTATACATTAGGTGTTCTGGGTTCTTTAATGTTCAATCCAAAGGTTAAGTGTCTTGCTCAAGGACACAAGTGACGAAACCAGGACCCGAACCCACACTCTGATAACACCAGAACTTGAGTCTGACCAGTCAGCCACAACACATCATATGAAAGGGATACGCATACAAACAGCAGCATTCATCAACTGACTCAAAGTAGATCTAACAACTTAACACACAGCATTCTCTGAGTTCTAGCTCTGTATGGTTTAAACCTCATTCTTGGAAATCAGACAATTTATTCATATTCACCATTCAATGATGTCGGAGTCTCGATCTTTCAACAAATCATCAATCTCTTCCTGGACTCTCTTCTGATGTTCAGGGTGCTTTGCTAAAAGGTACAGTACCCAAGTCAGGCTGCTGGCCGTGGTGTCATGGCCCTCAAAGAGAAACGTATCCACTTCATTACGGATCTCCAGATTGGTCAAGCCTTCTCCATCTGTGTCCCGGGCGGAGAGCAGGATGTCCAAGAAATCAAGATACCTGCGACCGGAAGACGTGCCATTTACTTTCAAGCCATTCTTTTCCTAAAAAAGCATTTTTGCAGAAATTGAAAATCTGTAAAATATGAATGGAAGTAACCCATCACACAATCCTGCATCTTATTCACATCATCAAATGGAAAATACCACAAAGGGTAGTTTCATTGTGACTGTTACATGAACGCAGGTATTGAAAATCTGGTTTCATGGGAGACTGCCTCGACTATAAAGCTTGCAGAAAACAAGAGGGGAAAAATATTTAAAAAATTTTTGTACACCAGAGCTTGATAAGATTCAACTTGTGAATTTGTTTGATCCTTGTAAAGTGTTGTAATGTGACACAACATTCTGCTTAACATTACATTTGATTCATCAGCTTACTTATCAAGTAACAAACCTCAAGCGAAACTGACTGGCAAAATTTCAAATAATTTGGGTTTAACAAAGAAAAATTTACTGGAGCGGGACTCGAACCTGCAACTTCCGCATTAACATGCTGGTGCTCTACCAACTGGGCTATCTAGCCCTAATGTTGGCAGACTCCTTATTTTGTTCGGGGGGTGCCAGTCAAAAGCCATTCAACCTGTAACTACTGTATACCCAGGAATCACACCCAAGTTTATGATACAAACTACAAGCGCCAAACTTTTTATTTCAAATTTCAAGTAATAAACAACAATGGAAAAATGACTAGGTAAATTTTAAGTAATTAAGGGTTGAACAAAGAAAAATTGACCTAGTTTCCCTTGTGGTTTAATAACTTGATACATGAGATAGAGGTAGAGAGTATTTCTAATTGCTTACTAGTTCAGCACGACGATCACAAATTATATCATCAGAAAACTGATGCACAAAAGTACAGTTTTTGTGATACTTTCTTCCAAGACTTGACATGTTGAATAGAACATCAAAATACATCCAGAAATGGCTGTCAGAGGAAACACATTCAAACAAAATGTTTAAAACATGTAGAAATGTTCTGCCATCTCTTCAACATTTCCGGAATATTCACTTTGACTATTTATCTCTGGTAATTGAAATTAAAGAGGGACCCTAAAGGTTAAATTCAGTTTTATGATGTCCTAATTTTACAATAGAGAGAGTTCTTATGAATAAATACAAGTCTCTAACCTCACTTAAGAATGGTATGAAATGTCCACTTATTTGGTGTTCTTTCAGAGTGAAGTTTGAAACACGACGTTATTAGATGTTAACAATAACATGGGTCTGTACATTCCACACAGTTCATTTGTCAAAAGATAAAATTAAAACCCATTTTAAATATTATGAAAATTGAAGAATGAATTAACACTTCTTGTATCAAATGTAAAGATCCAAAATATTGAAATGTTGCATCAGTGGATGGTTTGGGAGGTTAACAATCTACACTGGAAGAGTATCAAACACAATGGCATTTTACACCATCTTAACATGAGGTTGGAGACTTGTCATTTCCCTACTTTCATTAGGACTCTATCTATTTGAAAATGAGTGCATCACAAAACTGAATTTGACCATATGATCCTCTTTAAGGAATGTAAACAAACGCTTCACACAATGGTCCATTGGAATAAGAAAGCTTTGAAATAGAAGACGAAAAAGTTTGGGGGGAACCCCAAGATATAAGGAGAAACCTACATAATCCATTTGGTGCTGAATATGGGAAATGGCTATGGTGGTGCCCCTCCCACCTCTACTGTGTCTTTATTGTGTGCTTGGAATCTCAAGAATTCTTTAGAGAATTTTAGGAGAGAGGTTCTGCTGTACAAGAGGAAAATAATGTGCTAAAGTATTGGAACAATGGGGGGGGGGGGACCTCAGCCCCCAAATCTTGCATGGTATAACATAATCAGGCAGGTTATAGAAACCAATGCAACATATGGGCTCACTGTGGTAAAGCACAGGCAGTAACCCCCATGCAAACCTCATAGACTGTGAACATACTGCATGTATTCAAACATTGGCTTTCTCCACACAGTTACAGCAATGCAAGTGGGAACCGAAAGGTTGTTAACTCCAACACTCTCCTGACAAAGAATTAGATATTTAAATGAGTGAACTCAAGTTACTTACAAGCATCGCTCTATTGTATCTGCAGTCAGTTTATTAACAGCTTCAACATAGGGGTGATTACTGAAACAAAGGTCAAATGTCAAAATGTTTTATAAATTTCCTTCTCTTTCAAGGTTGATAAAACTATCGTCATCATCTTCCTGTAGTGTGCAGAAAGAACATCCAGAGGTGCAAACAAGCAGATGCAGACAAAACTCAAATGCAAACTGATGTGTGCAAGTAAAAACAGTTAACTAAGTAAGGCTTGCGGTAACACCATGTGGAAATCTCTTTTGAGTAGTGTAGGTTCTGAAAAGAACTGGTGGTTAACGACTCAACGTTTCGATCAGTATGCTCTGATCGTCTTCAGGAGAATGCTGAAGACGATCAGCATTCTCCTGAATGATTGGTGATTAGCTGAAGTTGACACCACTTAGTCTGTTCTTGAAGACATCCAGAGTTGGCGACTCAACAACTTGCAAGGGTTGTGAATTCCACAGGCAGATGGTGTCTGGGAAGAAGGAGCATTATAGTCAGTTTGTGCAAAGAGTTTCATGTTCTATCCTCTGGTGGATGAGTTAGCTGAGATTAGCTGTTTGTCAGGTATGGCAATGAGTTTATTTTAAGGCAAAGAGAGTTATAAAATGGAAAGTTGATATATGATGGCTTTGGATTTAATGCAACAGAAACTCCTTGTCATTAACACCAATTAAATGACGATACATGTAACTGGAGTGTCCTGGCTGATTGGAATGGAGATTTCCTTGAGGTTCATATTTGTGAATCAGATCTTGTAGATATGTTGGTGAATGGCCAGGTAAATGGTGAATGGTGCCTCACACTAACCCTTCGAGCTAAATGCACTTGAGCTTGTTACCCCTAACATCAGTTATAAATGCACCTGAGCTTGTTACCCCAAACATGTTATAAATGCACCTGAGCTTGTTACCCCTAACATCAGTTATAAATGCACCTGAGCTTGTTACCTTTAACATCAGTTATAAATGCACCTGTGCTTGTTACCCCTAACATCAGTTATAAATGCACCTGAGCTTGTTACTCCTAACATCAGTTATAAATGCACCTGAGCTTGTTACTCCTAACATCAGTTATAAATGCACCTGAGCTTGTTACTCCTAACATCAGTTATAAATGCACCTGAGCTTGTTACTCCTAACATCAGTTATAAATGCACCTGAGCTTGTTACTCCTAACATCAGTTATAAATGCACCTGAGCTTGTTACTCCTAACATCAGTTATAAATGCACCTGAGCTTGTTACTCCTAACATCAGTTATAAATGCACCTGAGCTTGTTACTCCTAACATCAGTTATAAATGCACCTGAGCTTGTTACTCCTAACATCAGTTATAAATGCACCTGAGCTTGTTACTCCTAACATCAGTTATAAATGCACCTGAGCTTGTTACTCCTAACATCAGTTATAAATGCACCTGAGCTTGTTACTCCTAACATCAGTTATAAATGCACCTGAGCTTGTTACCCCTAACATCAGTTATAAATGCACCTGAGCTTGTTACTCCTAACATCAGTTATAAATGCACCTGAGCTTGTTACTCCTACCATCAGTTATAAATGCACCTGAGCTTGTTACTCCTAACATCAGTTATAAATGCACCTGAGCTTGTTACTCCTAACATCAGTTATAAATGCACCTGAGCTTGTTACTCCTAACATCAGTTATAAATGCACCTGAGCTTGTTACTCCTAACATCAGTTATAAATGCACCTGAGCTTGTTACTCCTAACATCAGTTATAAATGCACCTGAGCTTGTTACTCCAAACATCAGTTATAAATGCACCTGAGCTTGTTACTCCTAACATCAGTTATAAATGCACCTGAGCTTGTTACCCCTAACATCAGTTATAAATGCACCTGAGCTTGTTACTCCTAACATCAGTTATAAATGCACCTGAGCTTGTTACTCCTAACATCAGTTATAAATGCACCTGAGCTTGTTACTCCTAACATCAGTTATAAAATGCACCTGAGCTTGTTATTCCTAACATCAGTTATAAATGCACCTAAGCTTGTTACTCCTAACATCAGTTATAAATGCACCTAAGCTTGTTACCTTTAACATCAGTTATAAATGCACCTGAGCTTGTTACCTTTAACATCAGTTATAAATGCACCTGAGCTTGTTACCTTTAACATCAGTTATAAATGCACCTGAGCTTGTTACTCCTAACATCAGTTATAAATGCACCTGAGCTTGTTACCCCAAACATCAGTTATAAATGCACCTGAGCTTGTTACTCCTAACATCAGTTATAAATGCACCTGAGAATGTTACTCCTAACATCAGTTATAAATGCACCTGAGCTTGTTACCTTTAACATCAGTTATAAATGCACCTGAGCTTGTTACTCCTAACATCAGTTATAAATGCACCTGAGCTTGTTACTCCTAACATCAGTTATAAATGCACCTGAGCTTGTTACTCCTAACATCAGTTATAAATGCACCTGAGCTTGTTACCTTTAACATCAGTTATAAATGCACCTGAGCTTGTTACTCCTAACATCAGTTATAAATGCACCTGAGCTTGTTACCTTTAACATCAGTTATAAATGCACCTGAGCTTGTTACCTTTAACATCAGTTATAAATGCACCTGAGCTTGTTACCTTTAACATCAGTTATAAATGCACCTGAGCTTGTTACTCCTAACATCAGTTATAAATGCACCTGAGCTTGTTACCCCTAACATCAGTTATAAATGCACCTGAGCTTGTTACTCCTAACATCAGTTATAAATGCACCTGAGCTTGTTACTCCTAACATCAGTTATAAATGCACCTGAGCTTGTTACTCCTAACATGTTATAAATGCACCTGAGCTTGTTACCCCTAACATCAGTTATAAATGCACCTGAGCTTGTTACCCCTAACATCAGTTATAAATGCACCTGAGCTTGTTACTCCTAACATCAGTTATAAATGCACCTGAGCTTGTTACTCCTAACATCAGTTATAAATGCACCTGAGCTTGTTACTCCTAACATCAGTTATAAATGCACCTGAGCTTGTTACTCCTAACATCAGTTATAAATGCACCTGAGCTTGTTACTCCTAACATCAGTTATAAATGCACCTGAGCTTGTTACTCCTATCATCAGTTATAAATGCACCTGAGCTTGTTACTCCTAACATCAGTTATAAATGCACCTGAGCTTGTTACTCCTAACATCAGTTATAAATGCACCTGAGCTTGTTACCTTTAACATCAGTTATAAATGCACCTGAGCTTGTTACTCCTAACATCAGTTATAAATGCACCTGAGCTTGTTACCTTTAACATCAGTTATAAATGCACCTGAGCTTGTTACTCCTAACATCAGTTATAAATGCACCTGAGCTTGTTACCCCTAACATCAGTTATAAATGCACCTGAGCTTGTTACCCCTAACATGTTATAAATGCACCTGAGCTTGTTACTCCTAACATCAGTTATAAATGCACCTGAGCTTGTTACTCCTAACATCAGTTATAAATGCACCTGAGCTTGTTACTCCTAACATCAGTTATAAATGCACCTGAGCTTGTTACCCCTAACATCAGTTATAAATGCACCTGAGCTTGTTACTCCTAACATCAGTTATAAATGCACCTGAGCTTGTTACCTTTAACATCAGTTATAAATGCACCTGAGCTTGTTACCTTTAACATCAGTTATAAATGCACCTGAGCTTGTTACTCCTAACATCAGTTATAAATGCACCTGAGCTTGTTACCCCTAACATCAGTTATAAATGCACCTGAGCTTGTTACTCCTAACATCAGTTATAAATGCACCTGAGCTTGTTACTCCTAACATCAGTTATAAATGCACCTGAGCTTGTTACTCCTAACATCAGTTATAAATGCACCTGAGCTTGTTACTCCTAACATCAGTTATAAATGCACCTGAGCTTGTTACTCCTAACATCAGTTATAAATGCACCTGAGCTTGTTACCCCTAACATCAGTTATAAATGCACCTGGGCTTGTTACCCCTAACATCAATTGTAGTACATCAGGGCCAAATTTTATAGAGCTGCTTAAAGCACAAAAGGTATCCACACACAATAATATCATGCTTACCAGATTAAAGTTACCAGCCAAAAAAACATGCCACATATACGATTTTATGACTGGTATGCTGCTAATTTTTGCTTACCAGAAATATTTAAGCAATATTTTTTCTTCAAAACAGTTTTATGAAATTGGACCCAGGTGCTGACAGGCACACTGTATAGATGTTTCATCCTCACCCGTTTGTCTGGCAATTTGTCTCCTTTGAGAAGACGCATCTCAAGAGGATATCCAGGGTGCATGTGCTGACATTCTTGGTCACCTCAAAATATTCTCCAGTCTCCACCAACTGCTCCAGTTTTGACTGTTGGGAAAAAAGGAAAATGCACAGGGACCTAGAAAAGTGCAACAACAAACTTGTAGTGCAAGAGCCAAGCGGTTTTCATAAATTCAAACCCTATCATTGCATTGCACTTGTAAATATTTTTATTTGATGATTAAATTAACTTAACTGGCTTGAGTTTTTCAACTGATATCACTGAACTAACTGAACACAGAGATCTTCCACACAATCTCAAATCATCTGCTGATAAGTTGGTTTTCATTTGTTGCTCCCAAATAGGTTAGACTTCCTGTATCCTTTCGACCTGTTGTGTCATTTCATAATCAAGAAATGACTCAAATACTATCTATTCACAAAGTAACTTATTTATTTCTAGCCATTGTTTGCATTGCATTTCAAGGTGGTCATAGATTGGTTTTTGTCTGATTAATGCTGATTTATAGACAAAAAGAAAAATACAATTAAAGTCACGTGTGAAAGTTTCAGCTGAATACAATTCTGCTTGCTGAGAAAACAAAACAACCTGTCACAGTATATTCACACGAACGTCTATTGCATCCACGTTTAATAGCGCGGTGACAGCGGGCATATACCAATCTCAGTGGCTGCAGCATTCACAAATAGTCACCAACCCTCAGAAACCTTTGAAATAATTCATGCATGAAACAGTTCTCAGATTCAAATGTTTTGGGGTGAAAAATTACCAAAACATATTACTTTAAGGGAATCCTTTTTTAAAATAGTTTAAACTATCAACAGCTGCAGTGCTTCTCACTAAGTTAGTTTTTATGGCCAATCATTTTTGGAGTATTTACCACCTTATAACCATACCTTTACCTGCTGTTATCTTGATGGAATGGGGTCTATAAAAACTCTGTATGTTGTACGTTAATTACTTTACTGCAGGTTTTTCATACTGGAGTGAATATATCCATTTTCAATGGTTGTACAGGTTGACTGTGTGAGCATACCAGTAAGACATCAACTGCCTCGTTGTAAACTCCCATGTAAGACTTCAGGATGTCAAAGTGAAAAGCAGGAGTTAGAAGCCGGCGGTTTCGAAGCCACTTGTCTCCCTTGGCTAGCAGAAGGCTCTCTCCAAGCCAAGGTAATGCAAAGCGATAGCTAGGCTGCCCTTGCTGTAAAGGCTTAGGATCTGTCAGGCAAAAGGTTTATCCATAAAACACTGATACATGATTGATCGGGAAAATAAATGGCGAGTTTTAAAACTGCAAATTTGTTTAACGGCCCATGTTTTGACCCTAGCAGAGCCTTTATCTTTCTGAAAGGTTGTGAGAAAGACTTTGCAACGGTTAAACTGCAAGGCCATTAAAAAAAATTGCAGTTTCTGGCATGCAAGAAAAACTTATAAAGAGAAATTTTTCTTTTTGTTAGAACCACATACAGTCCAGAACTCTCTTAAAATAACCCCTTTCATCACATCAAAAGTTGATAAACATGGTAACGGAAACGTGAAATCTCCACAAAATGTGAGATTTTAAGTTTTCCCTCCAATGAGCTTTGTACAAATGGTGCCTGCAGGAAATCCAGTCTCTAGTTGTAAACTTGAAATACTGAAATACTGCCATGCATGAAAACTGTCACCCTTGTTCATTTTGACAAACTGAAATAGGCATGAAGATGGATGTCTTCATAACCAAAACCCCAACAAAACATAAAACCTTGTTTTATGTAAAACAAGACTAGTCTACCGTTTATTTTTACACGTTGTTTGTTGGTGTTTATATTTTTAAAAATCCAAGATGGGAATGAAATTTATAAGAAAAATACTGCAGATCTTCTAAATCCATGTCTTGATTTTGGCTAAAGTGTATTTCCAGGTAGTGATGGCACTAAAGGACTAACTAATTGCATTAAAAAAATGTGTAATTAGTTAGTATATATTTTTCTTTAACCCAATCCTTTGTCCTATATACCACTCATCATCAATTATAACGTATAAGAATCAATGAAACACTTTTTATTAAAAAGGTTCTCTCCAATGATCACCTCCATTCTTCATGATTGGTCGCATAATGTCCGGATGATTGGCTGTTAGGACCCCCCCTGAAGGGCCAAGGAAAAAGTAGAAGCCTCTGGGATGCTTAGCGGTCATCTCTCTGTGGAACTTCAAGCCAGCTTCTGCACCCTCGCTGCGGACTTTAGAATCAAACATTGGATGCTGCAAATGAGAACACGTTTAAACACAAGAACTTTAACTTTTGCAGTCCATTTGTTGGAGGATACAATGTAGATTGTAGGTTAAAACTTTGTAATAGGAACCTACATTTGTTTTTCCCGAAGCGCAGTACATTCTAAGCTTAGTGACATGTAATGAGGTAGGATGTTTAATATATTCAGAACAATGGAAAATGATTTGAGCGCAAATTGCATAGAGCTGTTTAAGCAGAAAGTGTTGTCTAATAATTTCCTGCTAAGCAAAAATAAGCAGGAAACCAGTCACACACAGCACATGTGACATGGTATTTTGGCAGTTAACCTTACTGTGGTGTTGGTGGCAAGTATAATTTTGTTGTGCTTACAGCTATTTTTATGCTTAAGCAGCCTGCATGGTGAAATTTGTTGCGATAATCGTAACCCTCCGTCAGGAGGATGGACGATTTTTATTATTGCAGCTAATTTTAAAAGTAGTGAAATAGGGCCCTGGTATGTAGCTCTGTGTTGCCACCTTGTACCAAAATCTACCCACTACACAGTGGTGGGATATGTACTCACTAGTCCTAGAACTATGCGGTTCGTTACGCTATCGTCTCCACGAGACGATAGCGGAAACAACCTAATAGGTCTAGGACTCTAGGAGTATGGGATATGTATCAAAATGGGCAAATTTTCTGCATGGAGCCACCAATTTATCTCCCTTAATTTAGGTCAAACTACGCTAAACAATATTATCAGACTCAGACAGAGCGACACTTCTTAAAGTTTGATCTACATCTGTCATGCATGTGCTGTACAATCTCCTCAATTACACAGTGGCTAAAAGAAAGCCTCTCCTTCCACCAGGAACTTCCTCGGCGCTTTCTCAGTATTTCTATTCTAGTAGTATTCTGAAAACTTGTTTCGATTTGTTTGGCCACCATGTGACCATCCATTTAATAATTACCTGGTGAATATTCCCATACAGCCAGTGTGTTGGAAGTCCAGGCCATTGCTTCAGTACTGAATGATTTGTACGTCTTTGTTGCAGAAGGCCGACAACATAATACACCAAGTAAAGTACCGCTATCAACCCAAACGCAACGATGACTGACGCCACAGCCATCTTGGAAACTGCAACACCAACTTACAAACAAGTCTGAAGAGCAGTAAACAATTTGTGCAGCCAGAATTGTGTACGAGCTTTTGTAAATTACGCCCCCTATAGTGCCAATTGTATTGTTGGGCGCAATCATTGATCTCATGGGCGCAATCTTCGAAAATGGCCTTTTGACATTCGCGCAAGTCAATTAAAAAATTTGCGCGCGCAATTTCGGAATTAAAGCTTGTCCATACAAATATAAAATTGCGCGGCTGAGGCACGAAATATTGACACAGCGAGGCGGCTTCATTGTTGGCGCGGTTATATATCCTCGTGTGACCAGTTTCCAAGGCACCATGGCTTTTTCTTTGAATTGAAAAGAAAAAACTAATGCAATGTTTCAACTGATGTCCTAATTACCTTCCTTTGTCTATTAGAAGTATGCAAACATTTATTAAAACTGGATGAACGTTGCCTTCAATAGCGTTCCTTGTTTGGAATATTCATGTTTTCAAGGCACACTGGAAAGTACAGTGTCCCAGTGAAGCCACACATGGAACAAAGTGTGTGCAGTGACTCCAAGTGTTATGTGAGGCTCTGTATGGTCATACAGCCGGCAGTTGTTTCTATATTATTTATTTTTTACATTTTACATTTAAAAATTATCATTATAGTGTTAATTATGCAATAAATCTCAACTGAATAATAAATAAACAAAATGTGTGTGCAAATTTTGTTCTGCTCTCAACTTCATTTTTATTTGTCTATAACATAGTATTTGGAGTGGTGTCAGTGAAACCATGGTGGAACAAAGCACTTGGCGTTAGTGTCATCAATTACAAAAAAGATGCTGCCTTCATCCGTTGCGCACATGTTCTGCGGGATAAACAAAAATTTAAGTTTTAAAGTTGGGTATTGAGATGCCCTTAAGAATATTTATCGGATAATAATTACAATATTCTGTATTATTTTTCATTTTCAATAAAAACAAAAAACAAAAATAAAACAGCAAGCACATCAGCTGTTGGGTTTCTTTTTGGGGCGGGTGATTATTTAATTTCTAAAAATGAAAAGAATAAAAGAAAAAAACCTACACACAAACACAAAAGGTTAAAATACCTTGCATAAACACATTTGTATAATGTAATAAATATCTGACAGCCATACTGTTTATAAACTTTATCGCTGTTTGTTTATTCATCCCTCCATAGTGAGGGTTAGGCCTACACCAATTTTTTCAAAACTGTGAGAAAATGATATAAGGCACTTGGCTTCTTTACGCCTCTGTAATTTTTCTCCAGAATGCTCAGCTGAAAGCTGAGTCACGTGATTTGATCAGCGTGATTTGTTATTTGAAATAGTGTTTGTTGAAACTTTTTAAGCGGTGAGGTACGGATAGGAGAATCGATGTTTGGCAAGTAAAAATGTAACTTCGTATCTGGGGGTTGTTCACATCGCGCGCAGTGACGTAAAAGAAGTGCCACGATTTCAGGTCTGCCCTATACGATACCATCGCCAGTCTGGAAAACTAAACCGCCCAAAACAAACAAACAAACAAATAAACAAAAACGGGTGCATTTGTCTTGCAAACGAATTTTCTAATTGGTTTTTGTATTTTAACAAAAAAATTTATTAACAAGTTATCCGACATGGGAATCTGCCAGCGCGAACGTCCCGTGTTTTGACTACAGTTCGTGAGCCTATTTCTCTCGAGACATTCTTCCCAAGTTTTTGAGCGAAAGTATCGCTTCAGACATAAGTTAAAATCCAGCAGAATACTACTTTGAAGATTTACCCTCTTAACGTAGGCTATATAATATATTCCTTTCATTTGTCGTGAAATATATTTCACGACACCTTATGTGTAAATGCAAACAATAACGGGTTCATGTTTTGACCTAGCAGATTTCCTCAAATGCTAAAACTATTATGAAATAAGTTCTTCTTAAGGTTTTGTTACTGGAAGGATCCGATGAGCACTGATCCGAGAACAGGGAACTGCTGTTCTGAAGCATCCCTGGTATGCTGGATTCAGCTGAGTACTTACCCAGAGGCTACAACTGGTTCTAGGGTTGCTTTATACAGTGGTGTTCCATCCGTGACAAGGGAGAACACCGGGGTACACCGACCCCCCCCCCCAAAAAAAAAAAAAAAAAAAAAAAAAAAAAAAATCCACCACCATTAGACGCTGTCCACAACATCCAGAACCAGACGAGCCATCAAATCCACCACCAGGAGAAGCTGACTTCAACATCTAGAACTAGATGAGCCATCAAATTCACCACTGGCAGATGCTGTCTTACCTCGAATGGAATCCTTTATCAAATTAGTTCATACTATCAACAGCTGCATTGCTTCTCACCAAGTAAGTTTTTATGGACATTACCTTTTGGAGTATGTTACCAATCTATGGCTCCACACTTAAAGTCACTATACGCACATCTAATCGGGGGCTTGCGAAAACATTTCTACCAATAAACGCAACGGGAAAACATTTTATTCACACGACCGATTCACTAATGCCCATCAAGACGTACAGTACAGTAATTTAATCTTACCCAGTAGTGGATTATGTCCACGTAGGACTCGGGAAAGCACTGACTATACAGTACTTTCAATAACACACATCATTGTATGGGTAAAACACAAAATAACAACCTTATAAAATCAGGATAGTCCACGTGACTTGTCCTCAGAATAATGTTCAGGGGCGGATCCAGGATTTTCCAAACGGGGGGGCGTGAAAACTTACCAAGCAACAAAATGGTGAAAAAAAAGTGTACGAGGTATGGAATATTAGTAGCTTTAAAAAAAACCAGGAAGGCCCATGTCTTTACTTTGGTCTCTCCCTTATTTTTCCCCTCGAGTTTTTTTTTCCCCGTTTTTTTTTTTTTTTTTTTTTCGTTTTTTTTGGGTTTTTTTTCAAGCAAAAGGGGGGGGGCGTGCGCCCCCCACGCCCCCCTGTATCCGCCCCTGAATTGTTTCCCTCATTATCACATGGATTATTATGTTTTGCTAATCTATGAGGAAACACAGTTCCCGAGAGATGCACAATACGTCATTGTTATATTATTGCTTTCCTTCCAGATGGAGAACACTTCTGGCTTTCAGCCAGAGCTTGAGGGGAAAGAGTAGGTTGTTTTGATTGATGTCTTCAAATTTAAAAATATAGTGTCCTATTGCCATTATGCAGTAACATAGCCCTCGTGTAATCATTTTATTCGAAACCTCACAAATTACCTTCAGAAACAGTTAGGCACATGTTCCATTGCATTATAACAGGTTGTATTTACTATTGCGATTCATGTGTTATTTAGTGGGTTGTCGTTTGGTGCTGTAGAGGGCGCTAGTGATTTTGAACTCCTGATACTTTCGTTAAAACAAACTAATTTCGCTGAGCAGTGACGCCGATTGAAAATGTTACTGCTTCAGCTTAATTTATACATTCCTTTGGTTTGTTTCTCATTAAGTTCTCTGAAAGTTGCAAATTGATGTCAGCAACTGTCAGCCAAGCCATGTGTCTCCTCTTTGTTATTTCCCTCGAAAGCATCTGAATCAAGAAACATCTTTAAGGCACTTCCGCCCTCAGTTGAACCACCGTCATGAGCCAATATATGTTTCCTTCCTAAGTTCTATTTATGTTTAAAAACCTTTCCGTTGGTAGTCCAGACTTCATTGTATCAAACTTGTACGTCGGGAGTGCATCTTCCGATGTTAGTCTAACTGTTACAGCAAACTGCAAAGTGAACAGCCATGTCGTCTCCGAGCTGTTGTTTATTTGCCATCTTGATGTTTTCGACATCAACAGTGGACGCTACTTTGATCGAAAATATTTATAAACGAGCAGCTCCAGAGGAACCAAACGGTAAGTTTGTATTTTAGATGAACCAAGAAATACTTGGATATAAGTTCTTATCTGGAAACTCAAGGTGTAATACATCATTCTATATAAGGACATTGAATTTAAACTAAATTCACTTTCTCCAGATTAATGTTTGCAAATCTTAATTAACTTGGACGTTTGTGACGCATGCGCATTATTACCCGTTCATTTGGGCAATATTCAAATCAATCAAGTATCTCAGCTACCCAAAAGCATACAGCAATGAGCTCGTAGCGCATCAATACAAAAAATACAATACAATCTAAAACCAAATGCCATTAGAGGTAACTCAAGGATGAAGAGAAGCATTTAGTATCTTGCTAAAATGTCGTGACCAGGATTCGAACCCTCAATTCTAATGACCTCCCGCATTTGATAAGACGGTTTGATAAAAAATGGAATAATGCTAATGATCTAAACAATCCTCTTGCTACTTCGGTTGTATCAGGTATATGTGGTGGTAAACTCATTGCTTGTCAAGACGTGGAATCTTTTACCAGTACCGGGTATCCACAGAGCTATCCTGATAATACTGATTGTACATGGAGTATAAAGACACACCCAGGCAATCAGATCGTTGTCAATGTCACCTCAATAGATGTTGAATACGACAAAGTGTGTCGGTGAGTAAAAACAAAACAGAAGACAGAAGTTGTTTTGCCTGGAAAGCTTAGATGTATACATAGCAGGGCAAAAACACCACCCACATTTAAATCAAGAATCTATGGACAATGTGCCCTCTGACATTATGCTTGTGTGCGCACGTATTGTGTTTTAAACAGTTAAAACCTTTGTTTGTTTGTTTTTTCTTTGCAACTAACACTTGTTTGGTAAAATTTTGTTTAGTAAGAACAATCGTTTTTGCCAGGACGTTATTGCGTGTAGTGCCAGTCATTCTACGGGAAGAACGTGCAAGCGCGAAGCCCGTACGGCGTGGGGTCCGGGCCCGCTTTAGGGCCCTTTAGAAAGTTGCTTAACATTTGACTCAGTCTTGTGCAATCTTGTACATTCCAGAGACAGTTTGCACATTATTTTTACCCAGTAGAAAATTTGCTTTTTGGGGATTTGAACATTGTTTTGCCATTTTGTCCCGCAGGATTGGATGGCTAATATAACTCTTGCCGTCTGTGTAGAAACAGCATTCTAAACATTAAATGCTTTCCGGTTCGTTTTACACATTTTTTTAAAACATGCATTAAGATTTTATTTGCCTTTTAATTATTTACCTACGAAAATAAGAGGAAGTGCGCAGCTGGTATCAATTTCAACAAACAATTAAATTATTATTATATGGAAATATTAGCCAATCATCGGCCTATTGTCTCATTTTGGAACAGGTTTCGCGGTAGTCACTGCATATACGTGCAGTTGTACATCAATTATTAATTTTTATTGTGGAATGTAACCGTACTTCACACTTTTCTCTCCCTCTGCTAGTCTCCCCTCCCCTCCCCCTCCTCCCCCTCTCCCCTCTCCCCTCTCCCCTCTCCCCCTCTCTCTCTAGCCCTTTTTAGTGAAATTACCGGGGGCACGTACCCCTGCGACGCCCCCCCCCCCCCGATCCGAGCATGCAAATGACGTAGACCTCTCTAGGATTTCAGATCTGACTGTGTAGCTGATGTAAACAGTGACTATTGCTTACTTGCTGTCAGCATCAAACTTTGCAAGGTAATGGCACGGGGTCAACGAACGTAACAACTTGGTATTGCCAAACTGAAATGTCCAAGCACCAACACTGACTTTACTTTGGAGCTGAGAAACTATTTCAGCGCATTGTCTGATGAAGGCAAGGATTGTGACATTAAGTAAGTGACATTGATATTGACAAGAAATGGAGTCCGATGTAGTACACTTACAGTGAAGTAGCGAACTAGAAAGGTTTGGGCTACAGAGAAAAAAGATAGAATGGATGACACCTGGTACATGGCAGAAAATTGAATGGAGGAAACAAGCGAGGGAAAGTACTAAACACTAATCACCGAGGCTCAATGAGCAGCTTTAAACAGCTTTTAAAAACAAGGATAAGAAGGTGAAAAAGAGTGCAAGGAGGGGTATCAAATCCCACAACAACAGACGGTGTTTTCAACATCTAGTACCAGACAAGCCAACAATTTCACCACCTGATGAAGTGGTCTTCAACATCCCGAATCAAACAAGCAAGCAAATCCACCAACAGCAGGCACTGTCCTCAACATCCAGAACCAGACAAGACGACAAATCTACCAACAGCAGGCACTGTCTTCAACACCCAGAACAGAACCAGACAAGCCATCAAATTCACCCCAGCAGACGCTGTCCTCAACATCCTAAACTATACGAGCCATCAAATCAAACACCAGCACACGCTGTCTTCAATAATAACAATCGATGAGCCAGCAGGTCCAACTGCAGCAGACGCTGTCCTCAACATCCACAACGGAACCAGACAACCAGCAAATCCACCACCAGCAGACACTGTCCTCAACATCAAGAACCAGACAAGCCAGCACATCTATCACCAGCAGCAGCTGTCATCGACATGTTGAACCAGACAAGCCAGCAAATCCATCACTGACCAGCAGTCGCTTTCTTCAACATCCAGAACGAGATGAGCTATCAAATCCACCATCAGCACACGATGTCCTCAACATCTAGAACCCCAAAAAGCCATCAAATTCACCACCAGCAGACACTGTGCTAAACAGACAAACCATCAAATCCACTACCAGCACACGCTGTCTCAACATCTAGAACCCCAAAAAGCCATCAAATTCACCACCAGCAGACGCTGTCATGATATCCAGAAAAACAAGCCATTGAATCCACAGCTAGCAGACACTGTAACAGGTTGATGTAGACCACGTTGTAAAGTTATATGTAATGTAGATAGATGACTAGGAGGGCCCACACAAGAGGGCTTACCAAGCCTTGTGGTTACAATAAAACACTTTGATATAGACCAGCACACAAGCAACAGTGTCCACGAGTCCCGCTGTACAGTGTACATAAAACATACACTGTTCTCAACATCCAGAACCAGACAAGCCAGCAAATCCACCAACAGCAGGCGGTTTTTTCAACACCTAGTACCAGACAAGCCATCAATTTCATCTCCTGCAGACGCTGTCTTTAACACCCCAAACCAGACAAGTCAGCAAATCCACCACCAGCAGAAGCTGTCCTCGACATCCTGAACCAGACATGCCAAAAAATCCACCTCTTGCAGACGCTGTCTTCAACACCCCGAACCAGACAAGCCTGGAAATCTACCACCAGCAGACGCACTCTGCCGGCAGGCAGCTTTCTATAAAAATGGAGGGCTGTCGAGAAGTTAAAAAGGGCAAAGGTTTTAGCTTCTGTTTGTAATCTATCGAAGTGACTGCAGTGGTGTAAGCCTCTTGCTGTTTTCTAACTAGCTGCGTCGGCGTCCTAAATATCTACAGCATGTCGTGAAGCAAGAACGATACACGGCTTCACTGGGCCCAAACACCCCTCAATCGTTTGGTTTATTTAAAATGTATAACATAAATATCCATTTTCTTACAGGAGGTGTATTTCAGGTAAATATTGTGAAGGTTGGCTTGGACTTCTTCATCACCAACATCTTATAAGCATCACTACCACCCCATTACCAAGTTTGATTTGTGAATGTGGTCTTTTTGTCACCTCAGACTTTCTCTTGTGATTTTTCAGATATGACTATCTGGTGTTCTACGATGGTCTAGACTCCACGTTTCCCAGGGTTGGTCAATACTGTGGAAAGATCCCACCTGTAGTATTTACCTCTACATCTCACGACGTCTTGGTGGAATTCCACAGTGACCAAGACGAATCCTGGAAGGGATTTCAGATTGAGTATCATGCCATAGGTGATTTTAAAAATGTTGGTGAGTTCAATGTAAAGAACCGCAGTGAAGAAGTCATTGATGGAGGAGTTCAAAGAGGTAACATGAGAGGTCAAGATGGTGAGAAGGGAGGCTATACTGATGTCCAACAACAAGAAAGGGATGGCCAAACTGTTGAGACAGATGGTTAGTCGGACACATTTATTTGGTGACCGCGTTAAAACTACACCATTGAGATAATGATGCACAATTATTGAAAGAACATACCGTTCCTCTAGTTTTGAACTAACATTCAGTACAACCTGTGGAGAAGATGGTCACTTATTTCAAGAAGACACAGTTTTGTTTATCTTTTAATATGAAAATGTCTTAGAGAATCATCTACATTGTAAATTGATTGAAGACTCATTTTTGTGTTTGCTATCATTGTTTGTTTCTAATTAGGTTGCAATCAGATTTGGCAAAATGCTCGCCATGGCAATATTACATCCCCTGGTTACCCTGATCGGTATCCAAGCGACGCTAATTGCACCATTGAGATCAATGCTCCAATCAACAGTCGGATTGATTTAACTTTCAACTTCTTTGACCTGGAGGCTTTTTGCATTTTTGATTACGTCATCATCAAGGACAGCAGAGTAGAAGGTATCGGCTACATGTAGTTTGATATTCTTTTAAAATGTCAACATTTTGTGGACGCAAATCGTCCGTTTAGGTGTACATCGTTTCATATTAATGTAAGTTTTAAAATCTGATTTCTTTTGAGCTTTTTATTAATTTTATTATGTTTTGTTTCTTGTTTATCCTGGGGATTCACAAACAATGTTGTGAAATTTGTATCCAAGAGAGTTTGACAAATATCGGGCTCCTATTGACACAAACCAAAACTTGGAATATGCTTTATGGCACTAAAGGCCTAAAGCTGCTGATCTCCGTGTTAAATTATTAGTGAATTGAGGATTGTAAAATGAAATGAAGGGCTACATACAAACTTGATAATGAAGTAGTTCTTCTAGAATGTGGGAGTTTTGTGTTCAAATATACAATTTTGGGTTTCTTGTAGATTTGTTTTTGCGAATAATAAATAATGTTCTTTTTCTGGTTAAACCGTTTGATCGATCTTAAATTTGTATGTATTTGTGGCAACATTGACTTGATTCTCCTGTCTGTTTGATCTGACAATTTGTGTGAATGCAGGTGCAGAGCCTATTGGTCAATACTGCGGGCATGATGTGCTAAGATTGATCCAATCATCTACTGGTCAACTCATCATCAATTTCATCTCAGATGTTGCAGATGAGATGGGGGGATTTCATGCTACGTTTGTTAGTCATGGTATGTATATCTATACTGACCTCATGTTAGCGGCCTTCCTATTTTGTCAATATCTTTGTTCAGGGGTGCCAGTCAGAAGCCATTCAACCCGTATCTGCTGTATAACCAAGGACCATACCCAATTTTACAATAAAATCAAATTTACCACCCTTATTCAATTAAAATTAACCAAGTCAGTTTTCCTTGTGGTTTATTAGTATTTTGCTATACCAAAGAACAAAAATTCATGTGATTTTCTTGTTCAAATCTGAGTTATGTTTGTCAAAAAACAAAAATAGAACTTTCATCTTTGGAGGTACAATCCGAGCATTACAGAGTTTATAATTTTAATAACCTTTCAAGTGTTTGGGTGATGTTTTCATCTTTACTAAAATCTCATCGTAAAAAAAATTAAAAGGGGGGTCTCACAGGTATTCAAAACTTGTGCATGCAAGAACCTACAAACATCAAATCAAAATGAGTATTTGTACAAAAGGTAGAACCTTTTTTTTATCTATAACTTTTACGTTTGCATAAAAAAACTTAATTAGGAAATGTTGGAAATAAAACAATGCATGCTTTAAACTTTCCCTTTAAACAATGCCCTTTTTCTTAACAGTTTGTGGCTCTGGGAAAGTAGAAGTGGAAAACATGGAGGAATATCCCATTGACAGTGGTAAGACAATCTTGAACTATTCCTTCCTTACCATAATTGGTCGAAAACTGAAGCTCGTGCTATGTGGAGGATTTCAAGTCCATTTTTGTCTCCATGGACTCTTAGTTTGGGTTGAGCAATGTTCGTTTTCGAAAGCTGGGCTGTTGTTATTCTTGTAGTCTTGTTTCAAGTGTCTTTGTATATTGATGCTCGATTCTTCGTTGCACGCCACACGAGGGTGCTACACTACCCACAATTTCAGTGTAGAAAACAACATTTACGTTTAATGAAAGAATTGAACAATGCCTATATGAGAAATCTTCACTTCTGTAATCACTTTGCCACTGTGCTAGAACATTTCCTGCTATTTTTTTTTTTAAATAAGTTGACAAATCATTTCAACTTTAAAGCCTTACTCACATGAGACTATGAATAGGACAGCATGGAGTTGTCACAAAGGTCCAGTTGAAAAATGTTTTAAAGGGTCTTTTTTTCTTCTTTCTGTCTTCCTTTCTTTCTTTTGTCAAAATAGTCATGTCATCAAAATAAAAAAGGTTATAACTCCAAAATTATTTGGCCGATTTTAACCAAACGTGGTCAAATTAGACCTTGGCACCCGTCCTATCTAGAAATGCTCGTCTGGTGGTCGTTTAATGATCGTTATAACAATCAATATGAATGCGCTTTACGTGTTCATGTTTTCTTCCTGTATTTCTTTTAGTAACTTATTTCAACAGATTCTGTCAGTATTATTGTTGTATTTAATGAATTAAAAAGGCTGGGCGAGGTGTTGTCCAAATTGCCTAGCTTGTAATGGATATCAAAATAACTTCTCTTCCGTCATTTGTCAGAAAACGAATCAGGTTATCAGTTCAATGGCAACGAAGACAACGGTTCACACAAACACCCAGAGTCAGCTAATGGGGACAGTGTGTTTCAATTTATCATTGAACCCACCGACAGCCTGAATTTACAAGAAGGAGATCTTGTGAGGAAGGAGTGTGACGTCAACAAAGAGGAGGGTATTGTTTTATGGTGGATGGGTGATAAAATACTCCCAGCAGGTAAATCTAAGGATTACTGTCAAACTCAAAGGGTGGATGTGAATATTTCTGAATAAATAATAACCATCGAAAGTATTGTTTTTATCCAATTAGCTTGATTAGAGTAACCAACGTTTTGTAACTAAGTAATAATTGCCAATTCCTGAGGAAATACTGGTTTTTGTCGAGAGCACCCCAAAGAGAAAACTTTACTTTATTAGTCTCAATAAACTTGCATGGCATTGTGCAATCAACTAGACAATGGGTGATAAGAGGTAACACCAATATGTTCAAACGATTGTAACCAACCGACTTTACGTTCTGCAACATGTTCATTTGATTACTTTTAATAGATATAGTACCAATTGGAATGCAAAATGTTCAGTGCTCCACCCTGGGCACTCCTTCACTTGTGAATCTAAAAGCTTTGGCAAATAAATAAACTTCGTCTATCCATGCAAGCGTTGCAGCGGGTTTTGCAAAGGAGTCATTCCTACACCTGCCACCGAGGAAAAAGGGTCTCATAGCGCTGTTTATTCTTCGTCCTCTCCGTTTCCTAAGTTCAGCCGCATCAATTTACCCTACATTCGTATTATTGTTGGCGAAATACACTAGACCACCCACCTGATGTTCAGAAGAATATCTCGTTGTCCCAACTTGAGCCTGTCATTTTACGCAACAGTATTATAGCTGTTGCTACTGGACTTATTCCTACCGAACTCTATTTGTCGTTTCTCAGCCTCCTTTCTGGTAGCCTTGTTTGATACCCTTAATCCACTTAAAACGAAAGAATAATACTTACAATTGAAATTGGAATTGAAACCGGAAACTAAATTAAAAACTTAAACGTGTAATTATTTTGAGTCCTGATAAATTTTGTTAACCAGACAGAAAGCAAGAATCCACAAGAATAGTTTGTCTCTTGCCGGCTCGGTTACACATTATTGTTATTTCACTTTATATGTTGTTACACACTTACGTCAGTGCAAAATGTTGTAACTCAGTTTTGGGAAATTATTTTTAAAATTTGTATTCTTAAAACGCGTGAATGGTTGCCTGGACTAGCTCACACTGTTGGTTTGCGTTCGAACATTAGGGGTTTCTTCACACAGGTACAACCATTTTCGGCTGTGAAAAACGAATTCTTCTTCACGAACAATTGGTAAACATCTCTTTTAAAAAATGTCCTTTTGCAGGTGAAGAAACTGAAGGCATTTTTATTTCTGAGGATGGTAGGAGACTGTTGATTCCAAGCATGGAGGCAAAGCATGAGGGTGGTTTTGTATGTGAAGCTCATCTTTCTGGCAGTCCTCGTATTATTACTCCATTCGCTTTGCGAAGTAAGTTTTCTGGTCTGACTCTTTACATCAGCATACATTCTAATTTTTGCTTTTCTTAAAAAAATTCATCACAGCAAGGTGTCGTATATAGTTTACCAAGACTTGTAAAATGTTATTGGTACAACACATCTAATTTTTTATTTATTTAATTTTTATTTTTATGAAAATTCCGGAAAACTGGCTTGTGGGCCTAAACTCCCCCTTATTCTAGACCCAGAACCTTCCGGATGTTACAATATTCAGGAGGTTCACGCACTCTATGTGCATCATCAGGAATACAAATCTACACGCGTGAAAACAATGAGAATGATATCTTCCTCCCTGTAACTAATTTATTCCTCTCAAGAACAATTTGAACGCCCAAGAAACATTTGAGGAAATTAAGAAATCCTGAAAAGTCACATGCCTGAAATAATAGGGAAAGCGCTTCTCTGTAGAAGTAAAGTTGCAGTTCTGAATAGAAGCACATGCTAAGCGTGTTAGTCCTGTTTCTTGCTGGCAGAATGTCGCCCATCTTTGATGCATATACAGAAACCGGATTATAAGTCACAAAGTTGATAATATTCAATTAAGAGATCAGATTGATGTAAATAGTATATTCTTTTAACATTATAGTTATTTTTGGACACAGAAAAGGCTCACCAAGAAATCCTTTTGGGAAGTCATGATGTCAAACGTGCGCAAACATCTGCTGCACCTGCGGGGTTCTCGCTACTTTTGGTTCCAAAGCTGGTATACGTTTCTTTCTTGGTTTTTTTTTCTGTTTTACCGGAAAACCCCACCCATCCCATAGTCCAAATACATTTAAAACAGAAACTGATATTTATGAGATATTATGTGAGAGGCCAGTCCGATAATTATTGTACTCTTACATAAGTTATCAACGACAATAAAGTTCAATATATTTCCTTCTGGCAGTCGATGGAGCCAGTTTGTGTGGGCGTTGCTTACATGATAATTATTGTTGGCAACACTGTGTGATTTTAATATCTTTAGGAAACACCTTCATGTGCAGTTCTGAAAAGAGAAACACTCAACTCAACTTGTTTAACCTCTCAAAATGTCCAGTTACCAATGAGGACTCGGAGCCACCAGCATACGAAGACTCGGTCCTACCAGTGTACGAAGACTCGAACCTACCAGTGTACGAAGACTCGTCGGAGTTTTCAGAAGACTACGTACAATTTGAGACGGTGCCCATCGCTGCCAACATCACAGAAGGAACCAATCATGTCTTGTTATGCTCTACCAACAACAAGAATGTTGAACTGGTCTGGGATAAAGATGGTGATCCATTGAGCTATAATGACAGAATCTATAAGATATTTGAAGCTAATCTGCTTGTGGGTGATGCTACGATGGGAGACTCTGGGAGGTACTCATGTATTGCATACACCAATCAGTATCCCTATACAACCCTTGGTGAAGCATCAGCATATTTGACTGTTACATCAAGCCTTGATGTGTTAGATGGTAAGTGCATATACAGTTCACTCTACAAAGTGGAAAACAATACACGTTTTTGTTCTGATGTATTTATTTCTGCTGGCATGACATTCTTCCTATTATTTGGTCTGTTTTCCAATTTTTTTAAATATTATTTGTTGCCCTTGGAAAAAACACAAAAATTGTTACCAATAAGGCATGAAAAGTCTGTTAGAGCCTACAACGTGTGTACAGACCTTGTACCCTATAATGTTCCTACTTTATTCACAAGAACCAAATATTATGCCTGCTCCTGAATAAAGACAGTTTATAAAAGTGAAGGGTTTAGAATATCGATTGTCTTCAAAACATTAGTAGAGAACATTGGTCCAAGTGTCATAATAAAAGTGAGAGCTTTCATCTCTATTTAGATACTTTTGTTATTTCGAAAAAGCCCAAAAGGTTTTCATTCACCAAATAGCAATGACGAAATAAGCAACATATATTAGCATCATTTTTAAAACGGTAAAAGGGTTTACAGATAACAAAATTTTACTTTAAAATGGGGACCTCGAACATAGGCGAACAAAACAGAGGGGAACCCTGAAGAGGCCAGGCAAGGTAAGGGAGAGTTATTCGGAGAGAGGTGGGCTGGGATAGTTGGAGGGAAGGAGGAGATGGAGAGGGGGTGGGGGAGGAAGGGATTTTTAACAGAACACAATAATTTAGGAAAACCCGCCAAAGGCAGTGATGGCAAATCATTCCATCCGGATTGAATTTTTCTGTGGTTAAATGGAACCAATCGGTCTCCAGTCGCAACCAAGTCAGATCCAATACATGGGCATCCACAGCTGCCTGTACCATGACCAACAGTTATGAATTAAAAGCAGATGGATTATAAAATCTTTAAAAAGTTATATTTTAAAAATGGAACAACACTTGCCTACTATAGGAAAAGTGTAAAAGGTGGTATTATGGGACATTGACCTCCAATGTCAGGCAGAAAATGATGTATATCACAACTGACCAAACCATGCCCATTAACAGAGATCAAACATTCATTTTATTTTTCTCTTCAAAGTCCCCCTTGTAGATTCAAACATAGGCCTATTTTATCAATTTGTTATCCAACACAAAAGTATGGCATTGAAAATTTGCATTAAGGGCAAATCATCCCGTGATACCTTTGTCGTGACAATAACAAGTTACTAAGTGGTTTATGGGACCAATCGACATCCAGTTTCCGACCAGAAAAAAAACCCAGTATATGAGGCATTTGATCACCACTGTTCGGACAATGTCCATTAATATTTGCCTAGTGTTCCGTAAGGGCAAGCAAGGTGCGAGGGTAGACAAGAGTCAAGTAGACAAGTAGACAAGAGCTTCCTTCAGGTCTGATGAGACAGTGACCCAAGGCCCCTATTTCTATGGTCACCAAATTGATTGATCCAAATTTGAGATGGGTCTGCAACCATCCCTTGGTATTTATTCATCTTGCAGGCTTTTGCATCCCCAAATTTGTTGTGGAGTTATTGGGGACTGTTAGTTCACCAAAGACAGCACTGTGAGGGCCATCCAGCACAAACATATCTGTACGCAGATTGGCTGTGCAAATTGATGCAGGAACAGTGATTAGCTCTTCACACAATAATGCCTGGGAGATCAACTACCAGTACGCTCTGCTGACTGGTGGTGGCATAACTTGACAGGTGATTGGATATAATGCATTTGAGGACACTTTCGTGTCACCATGTATAGTGCCCAAGGTAGAGTGCCTTCTCGCAGGCTATGAGCATGTGCGCCTAGGTTGGTTGTAGGTGACATTTCTGGTCATGTTGTACTTGCCATCTCGAATAGTTTACTGGTGTTGGAAGACTGTCACAACCGGCGCGACTTAGAAAGGAGGGAGTAGCGGACACGTTTTCAAGCCTGAGATTCACCTTCTGGTTGAATGATCTGACAAGAATTGCACTTGTAGCTCTTGTGGGTGCTTGCCCCAATGAAGCTCCTTGATTTGCTTTGGAGTTGAACTTGGGGCTCGTGTTGTGTCGTCATGGTTACTGCATGTACAACTAGGCCTCTGACTTTGTTGATGGCCGACTTGAAGATGTTTGGGACTAAGCTTCCCCAGTCTCCTGTTGTGGGATGTTTATAGAGCGAACCTTGCAGGTTTTGTATTATGAGGGGGTCGCTCCTTGAATAAAAAAGAAAAAAAAGTTTTTTCTTTCAGATGCGGCAAGTATGGAATATTGGGTGTTTTGGTGTGGAAGAGCTGCTAATGTGGTGCACTTATCTAAACCAGCCATCTTTTCAGTTTAGGTCAGTGCGACTTAGCGCTGTAGCACCTTTATTTGTTTTTCGGACGAAGATCCTACTGATAATGCAAAGCGAATGGTTGGGCACAGGTAGTTGGAGTATACCCAGGTTTTATATTCTGGTGTGAAATGTCGTTTGTCTATGAGCTCAATTGTGGTCATACTTGTTTTGGGGCTCAGGACCCACTCTACACTGTGAGAGCATTTTTTCCACTGAAGATCCAGTCCAATGGAGTGAAAGGCCTCATTGGTAAGGATGTTTTGATTGGGGGGGTGATGTCTAGTGAAGATGGTTAGGTCATTCACATAAGCCAAAGCAATGCTGGACTGAATTATTTGGGAGTTTCCTGGCTGGAGTTGTTACAGTTAGGGGGGCAAAACTGGTTTGACCTTCTTTCACCCAAGATGCCATACTACGCTGTGGAGATCCACAGTCTCGGATGAGCCATTTGATTATCCGAAGGGTTGAAGAGCCGTCATTTATAATGTGACTAGACTTGGAAGTGGTACCAGTAGGAGGTTGCGGGGCCACTCATCATGTGTGGATAATCAATGCCTAGGAGTACTGTCGCTTGTCATTAGATATATTGCATATGGTCCTACTAACTACTTTTACTTGCCCCAGAATGGTAGGGTGATGTTGAAAAGGAAAAGAAAACCACACAGATATCTAAGATTAGTTCACTCGAAACATACCTGTAAACAATACCAAGTCTTTTGTGAATAGTCAGGTGTTTCTTGAAGAATCATAGACGGATGAAACTTTTATTTGTTTTATAAACATAGTGACTTGTTGGCGTCGGCGTCAAATCTCCCTCCATTGGACGCAAATTCAAGAACAAACACTCCAATCGATTTGTGTTACTTGAAATACCTTCAACAACAAAAAAATTAGTGAGATTAATACTTTCACAGGTTATTCTCATGTTTCTGTCTTGGAAAGAGTGTTAAAGAGGAGTCACATCACACTTTACTAGGCATATCAGTTGCTGATATGTTGAGTTTTTTCTCTTTTTGTCTTGACAGTTTGCGGCATCGTGAGTGCACAAGAAGTTATGGACAAGGAGGAAGACAAAGGGCGTATAGTGAATGGTAACAAAGCCTTGAAGGGTTCCTCCCCATGGATGGCTCGCCTGTGGTCACGAGCCAAAATGGAGCATTTATGCGCAGGTAGCTTGATTAACAATCGCTGGGTGGTCACAGCCGCGAATTGTTTCAGGAGAACTGTTAGACCAGAGGACCTAGAAGTTCGCTTGGGAGATCTCGACACCCTTTACATTGAACCGGAGGAGATGAAGTTCCGAGTGTCTCGGTATATTTTACACCCAGACTACAACGATGTAACATTGGATAGCGATATTACCTTGATAGAGCTGGAAGGTAGGGTTACATTATTCACCGATTACATCAAGCCAATCTGTTTGCCAAATCTGCGCACATCGGAGAAACTACTGGTGCCAGGGAAAACAGCTCGTGTCGCTGGCTGGGGGAAAATAATTGAAGACGGTACATTATCGCGCTTTCTGAAGGAGCTCAACCTTCCCATCATTCCAGAAAGCTCTTGTCGGGCTTCAACAGCTGAACTTGTAACCGACAATATGTTTTGTGCGGGATTTTCACAAGCCTCGGTAGGCGATGCTTGTGAAGGAGACTCTGGGGGACCCCTGGCTCAAGAAGAGGATGGTAAATGGTTCTTGACAGGAATTACAAGCTGGGGAGAAGGTTGTGCGAGGGAAGGGAAGTATGGATTTTACACCAAGGTGAGCGAATTTATTACTTGGTTAAGAGAAACAATGGAAGACTAGATTAATGAGTTATAAAACCACAAGAAACTTTCACTTACCATAATGCAACCATTTAGGCAATGCACTATCCAATTTGACAACTCGGTCAGGGATTTCCGTAAAGTTGATATATTTAGCGTCGTCCAAGGTTAAGTCGTCATTCAGTATAATGTTTAAACAGTTGAAATAGCTTGAAGAGGGTGGTGATGTTGATTGACAACCCCCAAAAATTAAAAGTTATCGATAAGGTCCGTAGTTTTGTTAATAAATTAATAAATTAAATCATTTTAACTGTAGTTACACAGTTAACAGTCGTTGTTAAAATGTGGATACTGATAACCAAGATATAGTCGAACTGATTTAATACTGTGTTGTGAATCCCATTTACTTTCGGTAGGCCTAAAGCTAGTACACAAAATGTATCTCAGCACCATCAAATGGGTCATGGGTTTTAGGATCTCGCTATCAGGCTTTTTTTGTGTAGCTTGTATTGATAACATAGTAGAGGGAAGTTATTGTAAAAAGAAACGTGTAAATTGTTATTTTTTATTAAGAATTACCTGTATTTGAATTTTAGATGCTCAATAAAATTGACTGCTTAACTATTCTTTTAATTTTTTTAATAACTGTATTAAAATTCTAGATTCTCAATAAAACGGATTGCTTAAATATACATGAACAGAAGTCTTTGTTTGGTTTTTCATCCGATTAAAAAGACACAACTATTACTACCGGTAACTATAGCACAATTCAAAAAGCACCGATATCTACCACTCAAACAAACCAGAGGGGTGCACTACGCTAAATAGGCCAAACGTAGTGCGCCAAACTGATATCTACGGTGGCTACGGTGGCTCATAGTCGCCAATTCCTAGAGAACCCATGACTTATTTACGGCGTTATATCGCCGTACTATTATTGCGTTATATCGCCGTATTTTATTGCGTTATATCGCCGTACTATTGCGTTTTATAGCCGTACTATTGCGTTAATCGCCGTATTTTATTGCGTTATATCGCCGTACTATTGCGTTTTATAGCCGTACTATTGCGTTATATCGCCGTACAGTCAACCATGCGTCGCATTTTGTCACCAGTCTATCACACAGCTCGTCACGGTTCATTTTCCGATCAGCCAAAAAACGCCAGAAAAGGTAAACGGCGATATAACGCAATAGTACAGCGATATCACTCAATAAAATACGGCGATATAACGCAATAAAATACAGCGATATAACGCAATAAATACGGCAATTAACGCAATAAAATACAGCGATATAACGCAATTAATACGGCGATATAACGCAATAAATACGGCGATATAACGCAATAGGGCCTAGTACGGCGATATATCGCCGTAAAATAAAATTGGGTTCTCAAGGATTTGGCGAATATGAGCCACCGTACTTTTGTACCTTCCATTCATTACCTCAAAACCCATAACAAAACATTGTCTAAAGCATCGATCAATACGCACACAGCAATAAGCGATCAACTGGGAATTGGACATTGCCCTGGACAGTTGGTACAAGGACCACGAGGTCATCAGAGTTAAGTGTTGAGCTCATGTCCAAGGTGTTTCTGGAGGTCAAATTTCTGGTTTTATTTGGAAAGGGGCGTAGAGTTAATCGTAGAGTATAAGCAGAATAAAAGACATATAACTTCACTTCAACACAGGTGTTCCACGTTTGATCACGATGAGCGCTTGCTGAATATTCGACACAATATTGAGTGATATTGGGGTGAGGGAGCGTTTATCGGTAGCTGTGGAAGGTTTGAATGTATATTGGATTGTGTCAACGCGAATGTTTTGCTGTTAAGGTAAAATGTGCTGCAATAGATATTGAAGGATCCTTGGAGTGTGATGAACATTTCTTTGTGGTATCAAAATTGGCAGTTTTTTTAAATTCTTCTGTCTGACTATGATTATTATACTTTTTACATGAATCATTTGAATCAATTTTTTTTTTTATAATTAGGACTGACATTAAAAAGACAAACAAGTAATGTGGTTGCGTAAAGTTTCACCATGGCTTTATCCTTTACTTATATGTGTGTATTTTATGTTTTATTTCTCGTAACTTGGGACTGCAGCCACAAACACTTAAAAATAACTTGAGTATGAGAGGATAAGTCGTGCGAAAGAGACTAAAGTTGATAACAATTTAAAACTGATTGTGATAGTCTCGGTTGATAAATTGGGAACATTTTCAAATAAATTTGTAATAGTATGCATATGAAGCGCTACGCTACCACGTACTGATACTCTATATATTTGACTTCCTCTCTAGCTTTTGTGGGACATCTTCACTAAACCAAAATGATTAACATACTCGTGGTATCCAGTCTGACAATTCTTCTTTTGTTCCGGAACACTTTGGCTTTGGAGAAAGGTGAAATTCTGGACATGTCTTACGAGTTTGGAGCAACTACTTTGTATTGGCCAGGGAGAGGTGGTTTTGACTTCACCGTTTTTGCTCGGGGACCAGAGGGGCCTTTACCATGGTAAGATAGTATTGCCTGTGAACAGTTAAGAATGTACGGTTATTTTGAATAACTCCAGCCAACCAAACTGTGACAAATTCATTTATGGGTCTACCAATATTAAACGGATTATGCATCAAGTTCGGTGGTTACGTTTAACACAATTAGCCCATGTATTGGCCATGAATTTTGCTTTGTGGGGGGGGGGGGGCGGGTGAACGTTCACATTGGGGCTTATTTGGCACTTGTGGCAATCGAAATAAGCAGATGTGGTATGATCCAAAATTCGAATGCTGTCTCCCCAGCTTTGACTTTGACAGCACCTAAACTACCTATTACATGTAGCCTCGACTTTAATGTAGCTCCAAACTTGTACCCAAATGTACCCTCTCCTCAAAATAATGTTGCCACCCCTAATTGGTATTTTACTCGCCACTGCAAAAGCTGTGGATTTAATGCGCATTGCAAACATTTAACTAAATTCAGAATGAGCCGAGTTTTAATTTGATATTGGAAACATATACCGGTAGTTTCCCCATTAGACAACGAACAATTCCAACGATAGCTACTGTAACGCAAGAAATAATGTGAGGGAATTGATGGCTTCCTCAACTTTCCTGGTTAACTATAAAACTGTTCGGGTGAGCGTGGGCCGGAGCAGAGGGCGAGTGTCGACATTGATGAACAATAAATGATTGTACAAGAAACAAACGTTTAGGGCCAAACATATATTTATAATTTATTTGTCTGATAAAACGATTGCAAATACACAGGTACAACAAATCTAGCTTGTAGATATGAGAGGCAAGTCTCTGGTGTATACTGTATGGAGCAAGTTGAAGCACTCAAGAATGAGAGTCCGAATATGAACACTTTGAAAGGAGAATTTGGGGGATCTTATATAGGATTTCTGAAGGTGGGGTATATCTAGATTTAGCCATGATGTCACAGACAAAATACATAAGATCAGTGACATCATTTCCTAGAATAAGTTTGGATGAGGTAATGGTCAGCAGGGGAGTAATGGTCAGTGTCATGGGGGACCTAGAGGTCATAGCCTAGGAATTTGTGTGGTGTGTTTTACAAGATAAGGGAGTGAGCTTTGAAGTGAAATGGACCACCTGTCGACAATGTTATGATTACAGGGGATGGGGGAAAGGTGAATTTAGTGTCAGGAAATGAGCCTTACACTACGTTGAATGCTCTTTATGGCGAGTTGTTTGACTCGTTTCGACCAAAAAGTAAAAAAATTAGAACTCGGATCAATCTGAACTTTGTTCAAATGTTTGCAGTTGTGCACATAAACACACAGTGGCCTTTTGCTGTTTGCAATGCATATAAATACCCACAGCCTTATGCAGAGTTCCAATGGCAAGGCGCTGGGGTTTGGGAACTCCTAGCCCACGCCGTATTAAAATACACATAAGGGGTCGAAACATTTTGAGGAGAGGGTCAACCCTCTTTAATTTAGTCGTCCACTTAAGAAAAATACAAATACTAGCGAGCAGGTTCATTGCCAACAATCAAACTTGCCAAACTTTAACAACCCACCTGAATTTGTTAGTGACCCACGTTTGTTTTGTGACATTTATAGTTTTCGCTTACGTTGTGTAATCAACTGGTATCCTACTTTGACTGCTTGAATTCAAGGTACCTACAAGAATATTAATTCTCGCTCTAAACAAAGGCTGTGGCATTTTCCCAGCTAGCCTTTCTTGGATTACATTGGTCTATATGGACAAAGGTTTGCATGTCTCTCATCATACATCTTGATCAACGTTTCAACAACTGATATTTACATGACAGATCAATCTCTGAAGCTCCACCCATTGATGTATTGGCCAATCACAGTTGCGTCTGCGTAACAAAAAGTGCAAAAGGGCCGCCTTTAGGGTCTAGCACTAGGCAATGTTATATTGCAAGGTGTTCACATTGTCGATATAGCTAGTCAGTTGTCGATAGAGCGTAAAAGGTGTGCTTATAAATTATATTGGTATGAACTATTGTATTATGTCTTGTCTACTTGTTTTTCCAGGTATGAAGACAATAATTTTATGGCAGCAGAGCACGGAGGAACTCACCTCGACGCACCAGCCCACTTCTCAGAAGGTAAGCTACGAGTTCACGAGATACCTATCAGCAGATTGGTTGGACCCGCAGTCCGGGTTGACATCTCAGAAAAAGCCTCCATGAACCGCAATTATCAATTGACTGTTAAGGATCTGCAGGACTGGGAAGGAATCAACGGGAACATACCGGACGGTTCTTTGCTCTTCGTTTACACCGGCTGGGGAGCTTTCTATCCCGACCGTCTGGCGTACTTCGGATCCACTCGGGAAGACACCCACCTCGACGACCAGGGAAACTCGTTATATCAGTTCCCAGGGGTAGCTCCAGAAGCTGCATCGTGGTTGGTGTCAAATCGGCAGATTTCGGGCCTTGGTATCGATACGGCCTCCGTTGACTACGGACAGAGTGTCAACTTCTTAACCCATCAGATTCTTTATGGGGCTAACGTGTACGGGATGGAAAACGTCGCCAACTTGGATAAACTCCCAACTACGGGAGCTAGAGTACACGCCTTGCCCATGAAGATTGAAGATGGCAGTGGTGCACCGCTGCGGATCTTCGCTATGCTAGAAGACAGTTATAATTCAACCACTCAACTAGTCATTGCAATGCTCTTTTCAGTTATCATTTTAATAATAGTATTTTACTTCCTGAAACATTAACGTCTTTATTTGTTCGAAGACCGTGAAGTGAAAACGTCTGAAATTGAAGAAGTATGTTGTACAACTTCAACACTTGGCAATCACATATATTGATCGAGAAAAAAAAAAAGAAAAAAAACAAGGAAACATTATTTCGAAATGCACCGTTTGTCCTGTAAATAACATTTTGCCTCAAACCAACAGTGTTCAAGTTTTAGCTGTAAAAGATCATAATTGGCTGTATACCACTGTATTGACCGGTCACTTTATGTCTGTGTAAATCTTGTTTTATTTTCACATCTGAAAATGGTCAGGCTTGATGAAATTGTGAGGTATTTATAATGTTTTGATCGTAATATTTTTTAGTCGATTTAATAGGAGAATTTTAGTAAATGCACGCTTAATACAAGAATATAATCACCTAGATTTCTTTGATATTGGCGAACCAACAAGCGCCAAATGATGTGTGGTTTTGTCTCGTTTTGTGGAACACAATAAGATTTATATTTACAATAATTAGTTAGAGACGTTGGCCTATACATACAATCAAGTGACTTTCATGAATGTTCTATGTTTGGGAAAGAGAGATTTTCACTGTCCTAGGGCCCGTCCTTGAGGATGTGAGTACGTTGTACAATCCTTTACAATCCTTGGATCTCTTTGGTTGAGTTGGTTGACTGGAATCGATTGAACCTTGACTAACACGTATAGGTTAAGAGAAGTTCAAACCAATAGGCAAATGGTGTAATTTTTGTTTAAATTTAGGCTAGGTTTTCTTTAATATTGGCGAACCCGAAATCCCCATCAGATAATGGGTGTTGTTGTTTTGTGGAACAGAACACAAACCCCTCTATACAAATAAATGAAAGTAAGAGAAACACATACACTCAAGCAACTTTTCTGTACTTTTTAAGTTTCGGAAAGGGAGTTTTTCAAGATGAGACTCAGTCCTTGAGTACAGGTGAAAAAAAACTACGGTCTCTTGGGTTGAGATGGGTGACCAGTGAAATCTATATCGGTCCTTGAGTATAAGTGAGTACGTTGTACAGTCCTAGGGTCTCTTGGGTTGACCTGGGTGACCAGTGGAATCAATTGGTCCTTGAGTATAAGTGAGTACGTTGTAAAACCCTAGGGTCTCTTGGGTTGAGATGGCTGGCCAGTGGAATCAATTGGTCCTTGACTTAAGTAGTTTGTGTGACAGGACCATTGCGATAGTTATTAAATATTTCTCATAAATACTTTAAATGTGTCTCCAACAATCAGTTATTAAAGGTATATACTATAGAATAAACAGAATCTTCTGCATCACTCTCACGATGGGCTCGCGACCCAGGCAGAATCTTCTGCATCACTCTCAAGATGGGCTCGCGACCCAGGCAGAATCTTCTGCATCACTCTCACGATGGGCTCGCGACCCAGGCAGAATCTTCTGCATCACTCTCACGATGGGCTCGCGACCCAGGCAGAATCTTCTGCATCACTCTCACGATGGGCTCGCGGCCCAGGCAGAATCTTCTGCATCACTCTCACGATGGGCTCGCGACCCAGGCAGAATCTTCTGCATCACTCTCACGATGGGCTCGCGACCCAGGCAGAATCTTCTGCATCACTCTCACGATGGGCTCGCGACCCAGGCAGAATCTTCTGCATCACTCTCACGATGGGCTCGCGACCCATGCAGAATCTTCTGCATCACTCTCACGATGGGCTCGCGACCCAGGCAGAATCTTCTGCATCACTCTCACGATGGGCTCGCGACCCAGGCAGAATCTTCTGCATCACTCTCACGATGGGCTCGCGACCCAGGCAGAATCTTCTGGGCCTAATATCATGGCTCTGCTTACTGTGCTAGCTGTGTAAGCGAAGAATGCCTAGTAACGTGGAGTACGCACGCACACAAGCACAGAATATCTGCTTACCCGTGAAATACGCTTGACGTAAACGCTGAATTCCCTGCTTCTGTAAGAGCCGATTCTTTGCTTACGGTTATGTGAAAATGGCTAGCAGCATACACACTTTTAAAAGTGTGCAGTGGGGAGAGGCGGGGGCACAGGCCCCGCCCACTTTGGTTAAATTGCCTGGGGCGTTTTTATCCTGGTCGTTTTGGAGTATTTTATCATTTTACCCTTTTACTCTTATATTTTTTTAATGGTTTTTGTTATTTCTTTAGGTTTGATGTCCTTTTTGGGCTTACTGTTTTTAGATTACTTTTAGGCCTAATTTATGTACTTTTTCACGTGACACCAGGGCCCCCATGGAGAACAGCTCTTTGATGACTAATGGGGCTACCCTGGTAAACAAGACAAAATAAAGAAAGAAAGAAAGGAAATAAATACAAGTAAGCAGAGCCATGAAATTGGGCACTGATTTTTACTTGTGGCGGCTCACTACATCTGGGCCCAACTTCATGACTCTGCTTACCGCCAAACTCTGCGCTTACGGTCACCATTCTCCGCTTGCTTCGCAAGCGCCGAATTTCTGCGCTAGCTGTGTAAGCGAAGAATGCCTATACTAGTAACGTGCAGTATAACGCACGCGCACAAGCAAAAATTCCCTGCTCACCCGTGAAATACGCTTGACGTATTAAAGCGCGGAACTCCCTGCTTCCGTTAGCGCCGATTCTTTTTTTACGGTAAGCAGAGCCATGAAATTGGGGCCTGAACATCTATGATCCTTACATAACTGCACGTGTACATGCACCTGTACACATCGTGTGTTACGTGCTTGACCTCATAAGGCCAGAATTTCCGCTGTTCCTCCTATCTTTTAAGATAAACAAGTTAAAGTATATCCATAGAGCTACAAAAGCCATAACAGGCACGATCAGAAGTCACAGAGCACGAGTGTGGTTTACAAGACTTTCAGTGATAGAGGGCGTAATGAGAATGTAATGTTTTATACCGTCTCTTCACGCAGATACTTTTACGCACAGAGTTAATCCCTCCATTTTGAGTTACAAAAAACACATTTAGTGGCGCTAATAGTTATTGACCCAAGTAAGTATATGCTCATGTGTTGGCCTTTCAACGACTAATGTCAAGAACGTATTATTTAATTCATTATACACTAGACTGAAACCAGAGTCAAACTATGACTTCTGTTCAAAACATTTCTTACATGGGATGTACATACATGTGCATAACATCGTAATTGTTTGTCCATCCATCACTGAGCGGTCATCCTTTCACGACAATTGTTGTGTGTAATTTGTTTTTTCCTTTTACAATCTTTCCTTCGTTGGCGTACACAGTAACTGTTACACCACGCACATTTCCAGATGCAGGACATTTTCAGCACGTAATTCCGTAAGATGTGTTATGCAGTGTTGTAGTCGAGTCCACGACCTCCGAGGCCAAGGTCGAGTCTGAGTCCTGGGTCTCCAAGGCCAAGACCAAGGGGGAGACACAGCCTTCGAGGCCAAGGCCACAGTGTCCGAGGCCAAGGCCTCCCCTCCCCTCCCCTCCCCCTCTCCTCCCCCTCCCCCTCCCCTCCCCCTCCCCAAACTTGTAGCTAAAAAAACTAGGGGGAAAATAAGTTTAGTTGAAGCAAATCTATTTGACTTGATTTCAAGGGGCTTACAGACTCTAAAAATAGTTTATGTGTATTTTGGAATATTTAGCTTTTACTACTGGATGATATTGGGATCACACCCCAAGAGAGAGAAAAAAAGTTAAACGAATAGTGGACAGAATGAACCCCGAGGTGGCGCTCTCACCTTCACCGTCATGCATTGGATTTTTTTCGCTCGGCCGCAGCGGCCTATCCAGGACCGCTGGGATGGGCTAATCAGCTTGCACAGATTCTTGTTCAGGAAGTACGTCATGCGTGCAGTGCTTGCAGTGTGAGTGTGATGCATGATGGGACTGAGCATTAACCAATGAGCGTGCTTGATACGTTTGCCCATCCCAGCGCCTTTGGTTTTAAGGCAAGGCGCTGGGGACGAGCGAATGGATTTTTCACCAATGGGAGACTTTGGAACGTAGCTGGCAGTAGACTTACCAAGTAAATTTCCCTTGCTTACATCGTTCTGAGCATGCGCACATTACCGATAACGATTTATTTACCTTGACATTCTGCTGCCACTTTAATGTCACAAAAGTTCCCCTTAGGCAATGAGAGAAGAAATGCGCTCAGTGCAAAAGAGACTACACGGGGTAACTATATTGGCCTGATAAAACAAGGAACCCAAATGAGACAAATCAAATGGGAATGGTTCAATTTTCTCAGGAAATCAGTTTTTATATAGTGAATTTATGTGGATGTACAACGGACAAGTTTTTCCTCGACTTGGTAAAAAGAAATATACGCGTTTGACTAATCCTAAAGCCTTTGTAACATTGGATATGAACAGATTGCCACGATGAAATTAGCAGAGACGAAAACTGTCAGTTTGCATTATACACTTTAGAGAAGGAACTATTTAAGTCTACCCTTATTTTAATGATGGACAAACTCCACCCCCTCTTTCCGCTAGCGAAAAAACAAATTTTCATTTGGAAGAAAAGAACAAAAATCTTCTAGCAAAGAACTCGTTGGAATACACTGCACATGTAATATTGCAACATGATGTATTATCGCTATTAAAAAGTACTGTGAATTTTGCTGATTTCATTGCGTTGATGTGCACTGTGTTGCGTCTTGTGTTAGTGAAGAACAACGTTCCCATTATGCTTAGCAGAATGTTACCAGTTGATGTACCGTTTTATTATAACTATATATGCCGTGACCCTAAATAAGTGCAATGTACACGCAGCAACCCTCTCCCTCCCCTCCCCTCTCTCTTTCTCTCTGACATGATGAAGGGAACCCACCTTCCCTTGAGTGGTCGACCCATCAGCTGTCCACGGCATGTATACAATACAAAACGTTTAACACAAAATAATCTGCATGCAAATCGGTCAAGCAGATGCACTAACTTACCAGTAGATATATGATAGAAACTACCTTGCTATCATCCCTTCGGGGATTCTCGCATTTTATTATTTTATTTTGACGGGTTTTTTTATAGTGAAGATATTTTTTTCTTGAGATGCAGTTCGCACAATGAAAAGTCGGTATTAATTTCCAAGTTTAGGAAAACACAAAGGTTCGGCCGGCCATTCGAAAAGTGCCTTTAATTTTCAAAAGGTGATCTATACATTTTCATTAAATCTCCCGTTACTTCCCTGGACAAGTCATAAATGGTCACATTAGACCCGACTAATCAACTGCAACGCTGCCTAAAGGAAAACAGTTCACAAACCCAAACCCGAACATTGACAATGACGATAGAACGAGCTTTAATGTGACGGCTGTTTTATGTGCAACACAATACACAAAGTTTACTTAGGTGAAAACTCGGTCTTGACACTTCAATTTTACTAGCAAAAAAACCCCAAATAAATAAACAAATTAACAAAAGGTTGTAAGGATGAAAATTAAAGCTAAATTGAGTTTGAATGTACTTCCGATGTGGATGACTCGTCCATCAACCACCCCTCCCCACCCCACCCGACATTACTAGGTGTAGGCCTGCATTAGTAATGATGTTCCAGTCTTCCTTCAGTTTGAGATGTGTCAATATTTCCATGTAACTAGCAATCCAAGGCAATGTTTCCCTGATGTGTCGTATAACAGAAATAGATTGCCAAGCAGCATCTGGTAACCAGCCAAAATGCTTAGGTTTTGATCGAATTGTTCAGACTGTGTTTCGTTTTTCCCTAAGCAGGTATACTAAGAAGGCAAGATAACTACAATTATTTTCTTTGTAACACTTTTTGAGGGTTAACTCTCAAATAGAGGATTATACGAATGTAGGCTCTAATCAAATGTTACACTTTTTGAAATTTGTTAACCCCAGATTAAAACATTACGGGTTACTTCATAACCAACCATTGCCTCGCCCTCCGTCAAATTTGTCTCATGCTTTTTGGTGAATCCGTACCGTTCTCTAAAACCTGGAAAGTGGTCCCTGACCAGGGACTTTGTATAGAGAGCCTAAGGGCCACGTGGCAGGAAAAACTGTTATTCTAAATTCTGAATATTATATGAAATTATTGATGCCAGGGTCCTTTGCCTCGTTTAGTTAAATTAATCTTGAGTGTCATCATGGTTCGGTTCTGACATTATTATTTGTGATATTGATACAAACAAAAGTAAGTTCCTATACCGATTGTTATTTCTCAAGACATCAAATAGCCGTTCAGTTCCAAAGCAAAATTACCTATGTCCGTCCGTTCGTGAAGCGGTAGTTTCCTGTCTGTGGGCTATCACAGTGATGGCAGGTGTCCTCCAAATCGCTTCGACTTCTCAAAAAGTGACTGTTGCATGAACACAAGAATTAACAGACGGTCACATTAAATTTTCTGCTTTGAAATTCATTGCGATCTAATTTAAATTGAAACAGTCGTAAGGAAGCATCAGTGTGCCCATAGAAATCTAAAAGTTGGAACTGTTCATTTCAGGGTATTGTCATGTACAACAATATAGAAAACGCCCCCTTTGGGCAAGCTTGGCAGCGTAACCAAACTATCCTAAATACTTTGCTGTATTTAGTTGAAGGATTGAATAAAGGGGAAATGTTTATCTGTTTGACCAACTTTGGTAGCAAGGCTCTTTATACGGACACATCGCTGGGAGAGACCTACCGTAGATAAGTGGTATCCTTGATCTACTGTTAAACCAAAGTGTCTTTTTATCAACTTTACTGTAATTATTGCTCTTAAATTTGGTATCGGTCAAAGACCAATCGGTACTCCAGACAAACTGCATCGGTTGCATGCATAGACGAGACAAGACTAGTGCAATAGAGAGACTAATCGGTACTCAAGAAAAACTGCAACAATTATAATAATATGGACTTATAATGCGCACATCTCCGGAAACCGATCAAGGCGCGTACAAATAAACAACAAAGTGACACAAAAGTTATGTTCAGAACAAGTGAAGAGAAAAACTAGCGAAACAAATGGGACTTCATTTCCCTCTTGAAGATGTTCAAAGATGTTGTTAAACGTAGTGCAAACCTTGAAGCAGATCCTTATAGAGAAGCAAAAGTAGTTTTCGGAGAACAGGAGAGATATGGTTATATTTACCCCCATCGGACAACGACCCGGGCAGGCAGCATTATTCTGGACACGTTGCGAGATAGGGAAGTAGCAGGAATAACAAAAAGATTAACTAACCGGTACGCAAGACAAACTACATCGGTTGTATGCATAGACGAGACCGGACTACTCTATCTGCCACAATGCAATAGAGATACTAACCGGTACTCAAGACAAACTACATCGGTTGCATGCATAGACGAGACCAGACTACTCTATCTGCCACAATGCAATAGAGATACTAACCGGTACTCGAGACAAACTACATCGGTTGCACGCATATACGAGACCAGACTACTCTATCTATCTGCAACAGTGCAATAGAGATACTAACCGGTACTCAAGACAAACTACATTGGTTGTATGCATAGACGAGACCAGACTACTCTATCTGCCACAATGCAATAGAGATACTAACCGGTACTCAAGACAAACTACATCGGTTGTATGCATAGACGAGACCGGACTACTCTATCTGCCACAATGCAATAGAGATACTAACCGGTACTCAAGACAAACTACATTGGTTGTATGCATAGACGAGACCAGACTACTCTATCTATCTGTAACAGTGCAATAGAGAGACTAATCGGTACTCGAGACAAACTGCATTGGTTGCTTGTATAGACGAGACCAGACTACTCGATCTGCAACAGTCCAAAAGAGAGTTTGACCAAATGGTGTGTCATTGCATGTAATCAAATTAACGTGACTTTAATGGGGTGTTTGTTTTCGTTTGTTTTGGGGCGGTTCAATAGTAAAAATGAACATTACGTAACGTTAAGTAGACAGATAGGTCTAAAAAGTCTGACATGCTTACGCAGTCATTGGATCCAACCATATTTTGGTTACATACAAGCACTTCCATTATCGGTATTTCGCTTGCAAACAGGAGTTTTACTTTATCTAATAATCATTTTGCTTACCCGTATTTCACTTGAAGGAATAGAGCTTGTAAACAGGAGCAGAACTTACTAACATTTCGCTCACCGGTAAATCGCCTGTAAACAGGAACAGTGCTTACAAACTTTTCGCTTACAGGTACTTCGCCTGCAAACATGAGCAGTGCTTACAAACATTTCGCTTACAGGTACTTCGCCTGCAAACATGAGCAGTGCTGACTAACATTTTGCTAACCCGTATTTCGCCTGCTTGCAATCAGGTGTCATGTAATAGATGTGAAGTTTTGCATCAGGGATAAATAATACAAGCATTTCGCTACCGGTATTTCGCCTGCAAACAGGAGCACTGCTTACTAACATTTCGCTCACCGGTATTTTTAGGAAAGGTTTAGGCGATGAACTACGCCTGATTCAAATCGCATTAAATCGGGCAAATCACTATCAGTTCACTAGTAAACATAAAACGGCAATGTTATACGGGTTATAATCATCATATATGAAATCATGACATCACAAAAGTACTGACCAATGACAAACACTCTTCAAGCAGGGAGTATAGGCCTTAAAATACGTTAACCTTCTGCTGATTTCAACACAAATATTTTTGGAAATGACTTACTTTTCAGACTCTGCCCCTCTCAATCCCATGATTTGAGAGAATATTGACGTGCTTTATAAACGTTTGTCATAAATATTTGAAGACAATTCTCGAGTTGAAGCGTACAGCAGTCCACCTACCATATATTATTCATGCTTTGAGATTTCTGATAGTAATAACTGCACTCTGCATGTACACAGTGTACTTTCTCTGCCCAGTAAAATGTCACGGCGGGCGAATATATGTAATTAATATATCAACAATGTTATAGCTTGATTTCCGTTGATTTCCAAAAGATGCTATCGAGTTGCAGTAATCACACGTTGAGTCCATTGACATTTTGCAAGGCAGGTGATATCGCCTTGTCACGGGGCAAGTGAAGCGGAGAAGCTATGAATTTATACCTTGTTTTTCTTGCTCTTGTTGAGCGCCGGTGGAAACTTTCCGCTGCACCGGCTATGCAATCAATGAGACAATGGGGACCCTGCTCAGTCCGCGTCAAAACCACCTGCCCCAGCGCGGGCAATCATCAGTTACTACCCTCATCAAAGCCCATAAAATCCCCCCTCACACACACTAGCCATGCATAGCCAGCCAATGGCCCGGGCAAACCCCAACGACTTCCGCCGAATCGATTTCTACAAATCACTTTTCATACAGGGGGGCTGAGGAACCTGGCTTCCTGAGCGAGGCCCGCGTCAAATGCGCCCGTTCATTTTGTCCATCTCATCTGCCTTCCTGTCTATAGTGCTGCAATGATAATATGGAGAGAGACTGCGAGAGAGCGCAGGTGTTTTCCACGGTGTAACCGCAGGGTTGGATGAGCCGGGTAAAACCGGCCCGCGTCCGACTCGATACGCCACTTTCTCGCTTGCCGCTCTCGCACCTTCGTCTGTATTGGCCGGGCCCAAGGAGCGTGGAGACGGCGTATAAACAGCCACCGCTTCCCCTTACTCTCTGATCGATACGGTGATTCTACGGGAGAGATTCTTCCATCGAACGGTTGCAGATCTAACGCGGTAAGCACAATTTTCAGGATATTTTGCAAACGAAAGCTTCATTGTCTCTCAAGAAACATTGATGATTAGCTTCAGTGTGTTCAGTACTTTCACTATAACGAAAAATATGAAACCTTTTTGGAAACAGCCACAAAAACATTAATTAACGTGTAAAAACACCCGAGTAAAAATCAGACGTTAAAATCCAAAGACATCTATTTTTTGTACTAAATTTTTCGATTTCTGTATCAGATTATTTTCAAATCTTAACTATTATAGATTGTTTCTCACAAAAATGTGTCTAAACAGTAGCCAAAATTTCATCCAAATGCCTGAACGTAAATCAACTTATGGGCTACACGGGCACTTGACATTTCCATCATTTCTTCACTGGAAAGTACCTTTCTGTTATTTTCTTTTGAAGAGTCAATAATTCCCTTCCTGCAGTTTTCAATAAACGTTACAAATATATGTGAACAAATCATCAAATTCGATGATCTTGTTTTAAGAGATCACGACAAACCACTTATGTTTTGTCAGGGATGTGTGTACAACCACGAAGGCTTATTTTGTTTGCGGTAATCCTTAAATTGTAAACTATTTTATACGGAAATAATAGCTCTTTTGATAATTGGTACGATCTTGATAATGAGTGAGGTACAATTGAAACTAATGTATATAAATCTTATAATTACGAACCTTGTACTTTGCCTTTAAAAACAAATTGATTGACATGGACATTGAAATAAAACAGGACTTGATGGACATGGACATTGAAAACAAAAATAACTTGAACATGGAAATTCAAATCAAAAAAGACATGGACATGGAGAATAAAATCAAAAAGGACTTGAAGGACATAAACATTAAAATAAAAACGGACTTGATAGACATGGACATTGAAATCAAAAAGGACTTGATGGACACGGACATTGAAATCAAAAAGGACTTGATGGACATGGACATTGAAATCAAAAAGGACTTGATGAACATGGACATTGAAATCAAAAAGGACTTGATGAACATGGACATGGACATTGAAAACAAAAATGACTTGATGGACACGGACATTGAAATCAAAAAGAATTTGATGAACATGGACATTGAAATCAAAAAGGACTTGATGGACATGGACATGGACATTGAAATCAAAAAGGACTTGATGGACACGGACATTGAAATCAAAAAGAATTTGATGAACATGGACATTGAAATCAAAAAGGACTTGATGGACATGGACATGGACATTGAAATCAAAAAGGACTTGATGGACACGGACATTGAAATCAAAAAGGACTTGATGGACATGGACATTGAAATCAAAAAGGACTTGATGAACATGGACATTGAAATAAAAAAGGACTTGATGGACATGGACATGGACATTGAAATCAAAAAGGACTTGATGGACACGGACATTGAAATAAAAAAGGACTTGATGGACATGGACATGGACATTGAAATCAAAAAGGACTTGATGGACACGGACATTGAAATAAAAAAGGACTTGATGAACATGGACATTGATATAAAAAAGGACTTGATGAACATGGACATTGAAATCAAAAAGAATTTGATGAACATGGACATTGAAATTAAAAAGGACTTGATGGACATGGACATGGACATTGAAAACAAAAATGACTTGATGGACACGGACATTGAAAACAAAAATGACTTGATGGTCTAAGACATTGAAACCGTTTTGATTGCTAATTTCTATTGAAAACGCAAATACTAATGACAAAGATACTGTAGTCTATATTTCTTTTAGTTTAATTTTTTCCCCTTCACTTTCGATCGTATTAGAAGCAGCTTGTTGTATGCAATTCTTTTTCTCTACAATAACTGTATAAAAAGGTGAAATGCATGGATACGAAGTAATTCTATAAATAATAGTTTCACCGTTTTACCTATGAACAAGTCCATATTCTACAGCATTCTGTATGTCAATGATATAACAAAGTTTGTATGTCGATAATTAAACAAAAATACGGAGAACAAATTAATCCTTTGTTGCAATTAATTTCCTTCTTTTTCAGGCTAAACATGGGGGACTTCAAAGCTTCTGTTTTGTCCAGTTATTTCACAATTTTACAAATTCTTAAGGCCCACTTTTTCTGTCACATGGGTCTTGATCTTATAAATATTTGTTATTCCCAAAATTAATTTGGTACCAATTGAATTTGCTGTACTATATGCCCCTTTTGAATCTTCTGTTTGCTTTAACTGCAGACACACACAATTCAACTAATACGTCGAACCACGTCTTCATATATTGTAGTCAACATGCCTCACACAGGTAAGAGAAACTTTTGCATTTAATTCATCCAAATCTAAAATTATTATTTTAGAAAACTACAGTTTGTAAGTTGTGAGCTAACTTTGGGAATATAAGGAAGTTCGGTACCCAACCAACACAACGTTTCTTAAAGGATTACATTTAATTAAGTAATGTCTTTTAATAGCAACAACATTTATTCTTTGACATAAATAATAGTTTGTACAGATTGCAGTTACAGAGATGAACACCGACAGAGTAAATTATCACAATACTTGAGATTATAGCAATAACTATATTCGATGACAGGGAGAATATACAAATTATTTATAAGAGGAATAATTCAGAGGTAACGAAATGTTCATGCAAACCAACGCTGCCTCAAATAAGGACTTGTCTAAAAGTATTACTTTTCTCATCAATGTAAATCAATAATTTAATACTTAAAATCTTACACGATTTTAGGCTTTCGGGCGATATCGTGATTGGGAGAAATTAATAGTAAAAATTACGTAATTACTGAAAAATATATATATTTACCTATTACAAAATATACATAATCACAAACTCTGACTATATATTTCAGTACTTTGTCTTTTTATTCCAAAAGGATGTAACCTTCCATACACAAACGTTTTATGACGTGTCTGTGTTACCTGCACAGTCAGATTTGTGTTTCTTTGTTTGTTTGTTTGTTGGGGGGTGTTGGGGTGTTTATTTCTTTGTTAGTTTTGTTTTAAATTTTGTGCGGGGTTGGAGGCGGTGTTGTTGATATTTTTGGGTGTGTTTTTTTCTTGGGTGGGGGTGGGGGTGGAAGATCTGGAAACCACCAGGACTTCATTGTCATTCTGTTACACTATGTATACGACCTATTTGTCTAAGAAGATTTGTGCAAGAAGAATCTCATATCTTCGTAGGTTGCACAGATTACATCAGAATAACCGGTGAAAAATTAAATGAAAAGTGTGTCTTGTTTTTTTTTGACAAGTTTTTGAGTTGCGCTTCTATGTGCATCTCTTTCGCATTTCGGCTTACAAAAATAAATTGGTCTAAGAACAATATTGCTCCACTCCAAATTCTATATTATGTATACATTAGATATTTCCAGTCTTCTTTTGTTGCTCATGTGTCTTGAATGGCTTTGCGACCACTGTTTTAAAGTCTCCTACGGTTTACGAGTGACCCCTAGTTTGGGGTCACATTGAATTTTCCTTGCCTTAAATAATCATTCTTACATTGTGACAAATGTATATTTCTTGTACAAATAACACGACAGCTGCATTCGCACGAGACGCGTCGGGTTTCCCTTCAGGTGTTTGTTATTTACACCTTATACTATCGTAGTTTGAAGGCGTAATTACAAAAAGGAAGTATGATTTACTGAATGCAATGAGAGAATTTTTTCAATTTCAGGATATTCATAGTTGAAATTAAAGGCCAGTTGCATCCATGGCAACAACGTCATTTTATGATCAAGAATTAGGATTGGTAGTGACGTAATAAAGAGATGATTGTTCTCCAGCACTCATGACGTATAAAAAGAAGATTGGTCTCCAGCACTCACTTCTGACGAATAAAGAGAAGATTGGTCTCCAACACTCACTTCTGACGAATAAAGAGAAGATTGGTCTCCAACACTCACTTCTGACGAATAAAGAGAAGATTGGTCTCCAGCACTCACTTCTGACGAATAAAGAGAAGAATGTTCTCCAACACTCACTTCTGACGAATAAAGAGAAGATTGGTCTCCAACACTCACTTCTGACGAATAAAGAGAAGACTGTTCTCCAGCAATCACTTCTGACGAATAAAGAGAAGAATGTTCTCCAACACTCACTTCTGACGAATAAAGAGAAGATTAGTCTCCAGCACTCACTTCTGATGAATAAAGAGAAGATTGTTCTCCAGCACTCACTTCTGACGTGTAGAGAGAAGACTGTTCTCCAACACTCACTTCTGATGAATAAAGAGAAGATTGGTCTCCAACACTCACTTCTGACGAATAAAGAGAAGATTGGTCTCCAACACTCACTTCTGACGAATAAAGAGAAGAATGTTCTCCAACACTCACATTCGACGAATAAAGAGAAGATTGGTCTCCAACACTCACTTCTGACGAATAAAGAGAAGATTGTTCTCCAGCACTCACTTCTGACGAATAAAGAGAAGAATGTTCTCCAACACTCACTTCTGACGAATAAAGAGAAGATTGGTCTCCAGCACTCACTTCTGACGAATAAAGAGAAGATTGTTCTCCAACACTCGCATCTGACGAATAAAGAGAAGATTGGTCTCCAGCACTCACTTCTGACGTGTAGAGAGAAGACTGTTCTCCAACACTCACTTCTGATGAATAAAGAGAAGATTGGTCTCCAACACTCACTTCTGACGAATAAAGAGAAGAATGTTCTCCAACACTCACATTCGACGAATAAAGAGAAGATTGGTCTCCAACACTCACTTCTGACGAATAAAGAGAAGATTGTTCCCCAACACTCACCTCTGACGAATAAAGAGAAGATTGTTCTCCAGCACTCACATCTGAGTATAAAGAGAAGGTTGTTCTCCATCACTCACCGAATAAAGATAAGATTGGTCTCCAGCACTCACATCTGACGTGTAAAGAGAAGAATGTTTTTCCAACACTCACATCTGACGTAAAAAGAGAAGATTTTTCCCCAGCTCTCACATCTGAAGTATAGAGAGAAGATTGTTTTCCAGCACTCACATGTGACGTATAAATAAATAAATAAATAAATAAATAGAAAGTAGTTGGCGAAAAATAAAGGGCGCGGCGCCTGCACCTATTTAGAAGCACGCGCCGTGCCAACATTGGTGATTGTCAAAGACCAATGTCTGACTATCCGGCAATCTGCACTTTGTGTGAGCCAACTTACATGTACATGAAATTGGCTCACTTTGTGTGAGCCAACTTACATGTACATGAAATTGGCTCACTTTGTGTGAGCCAACTTACATGTACATGAAACTGGCTCACTTTGTGTGAGCCAACTTACATGTACATGAAACTTGCTCACTTTGTGTGAGCCAACTTACATGTACATGAAATTGGCTCATTTTGTGTGAGCCAACTTACATGTACATGAAATTGGCTCATTTTGTGTGAGCCAACTATACATGTACATGAAATTGGCTCACTTTGTGTGAGCCAACTTACTTGTAAATGAAATTGGCTCACTTTGTGTGAGCCAACTTACATGTACATGAAATCTGCACTTTGTGTGAGCCAACTTACATGTATGTGAAATTGGCTCACCTTGTGTGAGCCAACTTACATGTACATGAAATCTGCACTTTGTGTGAGCCAACTTACATGTACATGAAATTGGCTCACTTTGTGTGAGCCAACTTCCATGTACATGAAATCTGCACTTTGTGTGAGCCAAATTACATGTACATGAAATTGGCTCACTTTGTGTGAGCCAACTTACATGTACATGAAATTGGCTCACTTTGTGTGAGCCAAATTACATGTACATGAAATTGGCTCACTTTGTGTGATCCAACTTACATGTACATGAAGTCACGAATATGCAAAAGTTGAAGCTCAATCGGTCATTTAAAGTCACAAGAAAACAGACAGAAATAAATAATCATCACTAAACCTTGTTTTACTCATTTCTCAAAACTTGCTTTTATGGCAATTCAGGCAACAATATTCAGAAAAATACATGGAAGTTTTCCACCATGAACAACTTTATAATGCGTAAGTTATTTGTAAATTTGTGTACATGTGTAATTTAATCCACCCCGATTGAGTGCACATCATTCAAACGCATCTTGACAGAGAAACTTTATTACTTTTACTTTAATATCTAGTAATAAACCACTAGGGAAACTGGCTGGGTAAATTCTTTATAATTTGGGTTTGAATAAAGACAAATTGTCTGGAGCGGGACTTGAACCAACGACATCTGGATTAAGGTACCGGTCAAATTGGAGAAAAGCGGTGAAGTAGCAGAGGATGTCATGAAGTGTTAAATTAAGTAAAGAGTTCAATATTCAGGCTTCAATGGTAGTATCCCAGAATTAACGTTATGCACAGCACATTTTGTCTCCATTTGTCTTATGTGGTAATAGGAAAGCAATACGAATGATTTATCGTGAAAGAGTTCAAACCTGTTATCCACAGATAGTGGCACAGCCAGGGTATGTGTAGAAAAGGTTGAAGAACGAATTGCTCCAAGATCAGCGGGAATCTTGAGCTTTGCCGGGAAGTGTTTGTCAAAGTATATTGGGGACAGGTAAACATCTTGGGCCTTCTCTACGTATGCTGTACAGTTTTTGATGTAATTATTTCCCCCTTGTGGTGCTTGTTTGACTGTAGTACAAATAAAGCAGAAGGTCCAGGACTCAAAACTAATTTTCCTGAAACAACATAAATAACTGTCACTTCAAAATCCATTTCATAGAAAAGACCCCACTTCATTTTAATGATGTTATATCGTGTACAAAAATGTTTATGGCAAGTCTGCAACAGCAGATTCCAGTTTCCGATTAATTTTTCATTCAATCAACAATCTACATTTTCTGAGGTTACTGAAAGTAACTGGTTGATCTTTGATAGATGTGTGCATTTTCTTTTTTATCATAAACTGGAGTACTGAATTAGATTGTGAATTTCCTACAAAAATTAATTAGGACTAACGTTTGCAAATAAAAACCTATTTGTAGCTATAGTATATCGTATAGGCTTTGTTTATGTTCTTAGAATTTACCACAGACACAGAGTTGTGCGCCCATTTCTCTGTACTTATCCTATGCACTTATGGCCGTTTTGATTTATATTCCACTGATTGTTATTTCCTCTGAAACATATGATGGTGATTGGTGAACAATGATTTGTGATTGTTGTGAACACACTATTTGGTTACTTAACAATAAGTTTGTGTGTGGGTGTGGGTCTGGCCCTCATCCGGTATCTTATGGAGGGTTGGAAGCAGTTCCTAATGGGCAAGTCAACTATGACTCAAATCATCCGAGCCTTCGCTAGTGGCCTTTTCTCCGCCGAGCAAAAAATAAATAAATTGAAATTCAAATAAATCGAGCTACTAATTCTAAAGTGGGCAAAAACAACTTGTAAAACGCTTCAAAAATGTCCTAGATTGCACCTAACGTTTTAAACATTTTCTTCCCGGGACCAAAAGCGGGCCGGACCCCACGCAGTGATCAATGTATCTTAAACCAACAGCAGGATTACTGAAAATTGTCAACGTGGAAATTAGCCCTCGAATTTGCGCCCCTTTCTAACAAAAAAACCTGGATCCGCCCCTGTAGTATACCTTGCCGGTGTTTCATGCCCCCATTTGACTTAATCCATCCGTCTCTGCATTAACTTGAAGCTGGAGGTTCCATAAAATGGTAGCATGCAGAAAGTATCTCGATTTGAAATGAGATTTAATTACAGTTTGGTCAACATGACTTATATTCTATGCTTTATTATTTAAATCGGGGAGGCAAAGGTAATCACCATCTCATTATATCGTAATATCTGACAGAACTTATGGTTTTGATTCATTGTCGTACCGAGTTGATGGGGGATAACTGGAGTTGCTCCCAAAGATTTCATTTTCAGACATACACGTTTCTGTTCGTTCTCTCAGGGCAGGCCGGTGTGAATCAGCTAGGGGGTGTTTTCGTCAATGGTCGCCCGTTACCCGACTGTGTCCGAGCTCGAATCATCCAGCTGGCTCAGTTAGGTGTCAGACCATGTGATATATCGCGACAGCTCCTGGTGTCTCACGGTTGCGTGTCTAAAATCCTGACGAGATTCTTCGAGACAGGATCTATTCGACCAGGCAACATTGGGGGCAGTAAACCTAAGGTGAAGTTTATTTTTTTGAATGAGAGGAAGGAGTATATAGTTTCCACATTAACTTTTCATTCTTTATTTCCTATCAATTTGGTTTGCAAGATTTACATGTGTGTAGCAATTTGGACATTGTACTAAGGTGTCCTTTTCTCTTTAAAAGTTAACGTTCTCTTTGAATCTTTTAAAGTGTAGCTTTTCCTGATGGGAATTCCACAAAGATGAATAAAAAACGTCGACAGTTTTGAATATCATATTCAGCTAAAGATGCATTGTTCGTGTTTGAATGAAATGACCCCAAAAATTACTTTCACAAGCGAACGAATTCAGAGGGCAATGTTTGGGAAATGAAAAATATAAGGCAGTAAAATTTCTGACGTCGGTGGTGCATAAAATTACTTTTGTTTTAATTGGGATTCATTCTGACTGACCATGCTCATCGTAGTAGCATGTACAGTTCTACTAGTATTCATACGCTGAACTGTCGTAACATGCAAACTACGTCATAGATCTTTGGAATAACAGGCTTACCCAGCCTTTAATTCATTTTTGTTTTAAGTAACAGCCTTAAATCCATGACGATTTTTTCTCTCAAAGCGCTTACACTACTATAAGCCCACAAATCATCGGGCCCTTTGAGCATTCTGCACCAAATCGGCGTACAATTTGCTTGTTCCCATAAATAATCATCTCTACCTTTTTACTTATGGATGATCACTACTTTGCCAAATTACACGAGTGTCATGACTCGAACCCACACTCTGATGACTTTACCAACATAACTCGAATTTGATGCAACAGGAATAGAAATATTGATGTGTAATTATAAATGGGTTGAACAGTTTCACTCTGAAAGCTCACTTGTTATACTAAGTTAGCCTAATATTATGAACGATCACAAAATCCCAATCAAGACTAAAACTGTTCTCACAGGTTCTTTCAAAAACTCTTAATTGTGACAGGTAGCAACCCCATTAGTAGTCAAGAAAATAATGGGTTACAAACATGACAACCCGTCCATCTTTGCCTGGGAGATTCGAGACAGGCTTCTACAAGAGAGAGTTTGTGATGAGAGCACCATACCAAGTGTTAGCTCAATCAATCGTATTCTACGCAACAGTACTCCAAATGGTACAGTAGGGGTAAGTCAGTGTGGGATATCTCTTGGTCATGCTCACCTTCCTTCCTAGGAACTTCAAACTAGTTGCTATTTTCTGTTGACTGAAGAAAGTATAATTATTTTATTCATTTGTTTCTTACAACTACGCACGTTTATTTAATGGTACATTTTGTATCTATTGTCGATGTCAGCATGTGTTCAATCTTAGAAAAGTGAACCATGTGAAGCTGCTGGTCCAGCTGTCACCATCAATGATGCACGTATCACACGTCATTCTTAGTGCTTTTGAAAGAAGCCATTTTTATAGGGCTATACACGTTAGACAGTTTAATACAGGAATACCAATTATTTAACCCCTTTCTTTGAGGACGCTACCCGAGAAAGTTGCTCATCAAGGTCTTAGTGAATAGCTCAGAAAATTTTTGTAAAATTATGAGCTCTAAACAAGGACTAATGATAACACTAACGTGTTTTTATTATGCGCTTTTTAAAAGCAAATGGGCCCCTCAAAGCTGGTTACCTCTGTTCATCGGACCTTCAGCACTCCTCAAATCATCTCAACTCCTTAGGAGAATGCAATTTGCGCACAAATTTCACTTTACTGCTTGACAACGAGACACATACGCGTCTTACTTAAGGACACAATTGTCACGGCCGGGTCTCGAACACACTTCGATAACTCATCCACCTGAATTTGAGTTCTGGCCACCAAACGCTTGGGAAAATATTATACACAAGCTCTATCTTTTGTCAATATTTTGGGACACAAGTTGTTGCAGAGTCTCCCTCAACTACTGACTCATGCAAGTCACTGAGGAAGCAAGAATTGAAATAAACTAAAGATAGGAAGAAATGTGCAAATTATGAGTGATACATATTTTGAAGAAAGTTATTTTTATACTGTAATAGGAAATGACGACCAATCTCCCTGCACCAGTTGCAAGACTGCCAGCTCTCGTACCACAGAGGTTGTCTCCCGTACAAAGTACCAACCAGCTAGTCTACAAAGCGCCCTCAACAAACAAGCAGAGCCACTCCATTGATCATATCCTCCAAGGAAGCGAGGGAAGAAAACGGAAAATGATGAGCAGTGACTCGGAAGAGGATGAGCCAGAGAGAAACGAAAAAGGTAATTGTGAACGAAATAGAAAGAAGCACAATACAAATTATTTGCAATTGTTTACATTTACTAGCCCAATTTTGCTCAGTGTTCCAACAACAATTTCAACCCAATGGGTAAAACCTAATCAAAACGAAACCCTGACTGGCAGGACACATCAAACCAATTATTAAACCAGATATCTCAATTAAGATATACTTCCATTTCCATTGACTTGTACCTTTTCTCTCAATGAGGATATGACTGTTACCAAATCGGGGTATAGCCCTTGATAGAGAGAGACAGATGGAGGAATAAATACTTCAAAGTGTCATGGAATGCTTATAACAATGATTGTTTGTGATCAAACAATGGCTTATTTATATTAATATTTCACCCTTTTCATTGGTACTAAACCATTCATTGAGGTATTTGCGCTGATATTAAAAAATAAACTCGATTAATTTTCCCCCCGAATTTCTAGTTCAAGTCCTATGATAATGGGTTTCTTTTATACCGATCTAGCCCTGTAATATTGTTCTTGTAATTTATCTGCGTACGTGAACAAGTATGGAGATTGATGGGCTGAAACAATCAAATTATTACTAATGAATAAAAAAAAATAGAACAAATTAATTTAGTTCATTTCATTAATTTACAGTGAGTAAAACTGAAGAAACAACTACTCCAGCCTCCACCTGCTCCAGTAAACTTGTTAAAGTCACCTCAACAGCCAAGACCACACCAACAACAGCAGGCAGTCATCAAACATCAGCAGACATTGTGCTGTTACCCAATACATCACTGCAACAAACAACACCAGCTATGGTCGCTAGCACATTATGCTCCTTGTCTCCAAGTAAGATGTGTCTGACGGGCTTACCTAGCCTACCGGTCACCCCTTCCCCACTCCCCACAGCACCAATGATCCCGAGAGGGGCAGCTGTTGCCCAAGCCCTGGCTGCTATCGGGGGATTCTCCTTCGCTGGGTTACCTGGTGGAATGCTACCATTGAGGACATCGGGGCCTGTCAGTAACACCCCGGTAGCCTACCCAGCATTTGCTATGGCACTACAGAGTGGCTGGGCCTACAGGGCAATGAAATCACATTCAAAATAAATGTTCGTCGTCTATGTTGTGTAAAGCTAGCTTTAAATTACTAATTTATAGATGTAAATAGTAGGCTACCGTAGCTTGCATAGGCAATGTGTGCCTAGTTTCAAAGTAAATTAAAAACTGTAACACTGAGGGTGCACTGCTTGTAAATACCAGACAATAATTTCAACAAAAACAACAAAATCTCTCTATGTATAAAGTTGTTTCTGTGGCAAATCACCCAGGACACATTTCAGTCTGAAGTGCTATTTCCCAAGTTGTTCTCAAATTGAAAAAGATTTATGCCATTTGTAAAAGTAACATAATACGTTAAACCTTTACATGTTGTCATGGAAATAGGCTATACTTCCCAGCCATTATTGGTTATATGCCTGCTGCAATATTAGAGTGCAATGTAGCATGTAACTCAAAGCAAAGACGCTTGGTGTGCACTCTTTAATATATGAACAAATTTAAATTAAACTGAATCAATTGCCCTAAATTGAACCATTTTATGTGTGGATTCATCAAACAATATTAAACAAACGCGCAAAATCATGATTTGCAGATAATATATTTATAAGTTTGACAATTTTATTCTCAGTTAATAAAGAATAGTTTGTCCATGTTTTTTTCATCCGATGCCCTTAATGGGATACAATTAAACCATTTAATACTTAACATTGGAACCGGGAAGTTTTTAAATATTTATTATGAGGCTTAAGACATAATGACATGAAGATATTAAAACTATGAGTTTTTATTTTGCGGTTTTAATAAATAACTTTGGATTGATATTCTTATTTAAAACTCTTTACAATTTTACACATGTTTAATTTTAAAGACAAATTTGATCAGTAAGAAGAGTTTTGATTTTACTTTTGATTTGATTTTGCCCTTTTCATAGTTTTTGTTTATTACTGTTTACTAAATTCAATTGAGATAGAACCCCAGTGCAAACATCTCTAACTGCACAGAGCGGTCAGGTCCCAATTTTTATAGAGCTGTTTAAAGCAGATTTGGGTGACTAATTTTGCTAATAGAAAAATCAGCCGGAAACCAACAAATGAAAGTACACCTAGCATGGCGGTTTAGCTGGTAATCCTTTGTCTGTTTAGCGTTAATTGTTGTGAGTTTACCTATTGTGCTCAATCAGCAATATGAAAATGGGCAATACAGGTTGACATTATTTCTCTAAACAATGCCTCGGTTTGACTCCGTTTACGCGAACTTTGGCAATCGCCTATTTTAGTGGTTTCTATTTTATTTCATATTATTGTAAAATGACAATGTGCATAAATGGTCATAAAAAGATCTCTATAAATATATAAATCTTATTTACACAATAAAGTTGTGAGTTCTGAACTAACATTTGTGGATTTCTATTGAGCAAACTATGTTGCGTTTGTCCAAAGTTCAAAACACCAGGTCAGATTCAATTATTTAACCGCAGAATCTGAAACATTTGTCCAACACTTTCACACACTGCAATGAGTAAGTAAGATAAAACTAGATTTTAAAATGACCTCTTTAACAATACCTTGGCTGGTGTTGCAATGTTAAAAGTGTTTAGGAAAAAATATATTATTTTATTATTTAAAAACACCTTCTAGAAAGCGAAGATTTAAACTGTACAGAAGTCAATGTTGCAATGCAGTCAGCAGAATTCTGTCAAAACGTTTTCGTTATTACTCGAATCATTTAAGACATGAATGACATTTCCGTAACTTTGATGAGTACCGATACCAACCTTATACAAAATACACTTTTTGTTCATCCACTTAATAAAGCAGTCTTAGGTAACTTGGGTATATATTGTACCAGTGTTTTAACGTCATTGCTGGGTATCACTATTAAAGCTCACGTCACTATGGCCCTTCCTATAGTCCACGTGGCTGGACGCAACGTAGGGTATGGAATAGAGCCAATTGGGGGGGGGGGGCACATGACTGTCGCTGGGATTCCTCTTTGCCATGTCTTCCAATGACTTAATACAAATCCAGGTTCGTGCGAATCTTCAACAACAAATAATGAAGATTATATAAAAGGGTACTAAGTCTGAAAGTCCGTGCATATTGAACACCTGATACAAAACAATTTTTTGGTAGCCCAAAAAATGGAAACTTTCAATTTCAATTGTGCAAAACTTACCAAGGAATATGGGCTCCTTATCTTTGTTTCCTGATAAAATTTCAAAATCTGACAAATTATTTGGTTTTAGATTTTCTTTGCAGATTTCAATACTAACTGTTGCCCAAAATACCTAACCAAGTCATAGGCCTACTCAATCATTTTTAGTGACAACACATTGCATAAAATAATTCCCCAGAATTAACTGTGTGACATCCAGTAACATCAGCAACAGTTTGACATTAAGTAAGTGTGTGACATCCAGTAACATCAGCAACAGTTTGACATTTAGTAAGTGTGTGACATCCAGTAACATCAGCAACAGTTTGACATTCAGTAAGTGTGTGACATCCAGTAACATCAGCAAGTTTGACATTCAGTAACTGTGTGACATCCAGTAACATCAGCAACAGTTTGACATTCAGTAACTGTGTGACATCCAGTAACATCAGCAACAGTTTGACATTCAGTAACTGTGTGACATCCAGTAACATCAGCAACAGTTTGACATTCAGTAACTGTGTGACATCCAGTAACATCAGCAACAGTTTGACATTTAGTAAGTGTGTGACATCCAGTAACATCAGCAACAGTTTGACATTCAGTAAGTGTGTGACATCCAGTAACATCAGCAACAGTTTGACATTCAGTAACTGTGTGACATCCAGTAACATCAGCAACAGTTTGACATTCAGTAACTGTGCGACATCCATTAACATGGGCAACAGTTTGACATTCAGTAACTGTGTGACATCCAGTAACATCAGCAACAGTTTGACATTCAGTAACTGTGTGACATCCAGTAACATCAGCAACAGTCTGACATTCAGTAACTGTGCGACATCCAGTAACATGGGCAACAGTTTGACATTCAGTAACTGTGTGACATCCAGTAACATCAGCAACAGTTTGACAGTCAGTAACTGTGTGACATCCAGTAACATGGGCAACAGTTTGACATTCAGTTACTGCGTGACATCCAGTAACATCAGCAACAGTTTGACATTCAGTAACTGTGTGACATCCAGTAACATCAGCAACAGTTTGGCATTCAGTAACTGTGTGACACCCAGTAACATGGGCAACAGTTTGACATTCAGTAACTGTGTGACATCCAATAACATCAGCAACAGTTTGACATTCAGTAACTGTGTGACATCCAATAACATCAGTAACATGGGCAACAGTTTTTATCATAAGTAATTTACACAGTGCATTGTATTCAGTTTTGTGCGAAAAAATATTTTGCATTGAATTACACTATTGGTCCTTGCTGTGCCTGATATAATTTTATAAAATAACATAAACCACAAACCTCCAGTGCAAATTTGATGGAGTTTAATTGCTGTGATTATGGTCTTCAGTCCAAAGACAAGGTTTAGCTCTTGGAATACTTTGTCAAAATATAGGGTTTAGGACCATGCTGAATAAAGTTGATACCATCTTGTCAAAATGCTCTTAGCTTGCAGACATTGAACCATAGTATTTCATCATCTTGGTCCTTGTGTTAGATCAATCTGAAATTACGCTCCACATATCCTACTTATCAGAATTTCAGAATATATTGCATTGATTTCCCCAGAAACATGAAAGTGAGCCCTCTGTTGTTGGTCCAGTGTATGATTTATTGCACCTTGAGGTGATAGGTGAAGATACTGCCACAGAGCCTCAAATGTGTTACTGCTTGAAGTTGTGTTGACTTTTGGAATGACTTCGTTTACCTAGAAGACGAATACATTCCAAATAAATAAAAATAGATTGGATTTATTATTTATTCATTAATTTATTTATGCAAATGTTCTTAAAGGTGTGTAAAGCAAGCTTACAGCATCTAAACATGATTAGATATTCAGACAAACAAGTAAATAAAAGACTTTTTCGCCCATTGTTTGGACATTGTTTTAGAGTTGTCCCCGTATCCAACCAAGCACCCTCCCCTTCCCTTTTTTAATGTCAACAAGTAGAAACACTCAAACTCATACACCATTCACACACCAGTACACCTACCAACTTACCCTGTGAAAGTGGCAAGCACATTTGCCCTGTAGGAACTCTCTATACCTTGCCATGGTTATGTTGAATGTATCAACAACGTCAAAGCCAAGACCTTTTGCATAGTATAAGATACCCTGATTGTGATGGAAGACTTTCCGCTGTTCTTGCTGTCAGGTAAGAGAAGAGTTTCATTGTGAAATATATATTTCATTATAATTAGCTTTTTGTTAAAGATTGTAGTCTATAATTATTGCAATTCTTGGAAGCCTAATGTCCCACCCCAAAACTCTTGATTATAGGCAACAACTTGCAACAAAAATTGCTTTAACTTTGTTGAATCTCAACTTTCCCTGCACACAAAGCTATATTCCAGAATCTGCATGTAAACTTTGAGTTGATTGTTGAGAATGTTCCATGATATAAAAATGTTGTTTTGTTCTTACCAATGAGAGGCAGTGTATTCCATCTACTGGTTGATGAAAACCAGCACCAAGACTCTTCATAACCCTTCTGATATCACTCAAACCCTCCCTGAAAAACGAATCATAGACTACATTCATTCCTGTAATGTGGTTTTCAATAAACACACCATTCAAGAAACTGGTGAAACAAATTACAAGTTAAGTGATTGAATTGTTTAACTAAATTGAAAACGGCTAAATTAACAAAGAATATGTGCTTCTTACACTTGCTGTAATCAAAATAAGCATTGGTAATTTATGGTTCAACTACATATGTCTAAGAGGATTGATATCCGAATGAACTTTATAATAAATTAACCAAGCCTGATCATTGAGACTCTATATAACAATATTTAAAACAATGGAGTAACAATACATTTCAAAAGCCATATCATTATAATGTAACAACAGAAAATAAGTTTCTCAGCAGAACTGAACACACAAAATGAAGTCAGACAAATTCAATGCAGGAAAGAATAGCTGTTTCAAAAAAAGATGAAGTTGGTTTAAAATTATCCATCTCCATTTTGTAATGAACAAAAATGGAAGAGAAAAGTGATGTTACTAGCTGTTTCTGGGCATGTTACACTGATTTACATGAATATCAAGTCATTAACCACAATTAATAACCATCTTATTGACATGAGTACACTCCTACACACGCAACATTCAGAGTATGTTACCAGGATAACTGAGAGTATACAACTGTGTAGGCTGGGAAGACTACCAGGATGATAAGCCTTTTGAAAATGGAAATTGCAAACAGTCATTTCATTGTCAGAACATCTACTGCTCAAACAACAACAGGGAAAACAGACAAAACAGGAATAGTTACAAACTTTAAATGATGGGTTTGCTATAAAATGAAACTTAACTCTGATGAGTAACCCACCTAGCTAACGCCTGTTGAAGAACCTTCATATGGTGAGTGGCTAACCAATGCACTCCTCCAACAACCAGCACTGTATTGTCATTGTTCTCTAATGGCATAGATTGTCGTAAGAGTTGATACAAGGCTTTAGCAAACACTGGTCTATCACTTGCCGCTAACCAAAACTGTGGGTAATAGGCAAAACTGACTGTAGTTCGATTGTTGTTGAGATTCTGGTAGACTTTGATGTCGTGGGTTTTGTCCCATTCTGTTAGAGTGCCGTTGAGTTTCTCCATAAGATAGTACATAATACCACGATTAGTTGAATCCCCAATAAAGAGAATCTGAGAATGAATTGTTGAAGATATTAAAATGTCATTAGTTTGAAACGCAGTATAATCTCAAGAAATGTTCACTGAGGATAAGTTTGATTTGACACTCCAGCTTAGACAACTCTATAAGAAGAATGGATGTAATTGGATTGTATAACCAAGAACCAAGCAATAAAAAAAAAACAATTGAAATTTGCTTGTTTCTTTTACTGATACATATCCAGTTTTGTTGCTGTCGGCATTTTTTCTGAAAATGTTTTTGTGAAACATTTTTTGTCAGATATATCTTTCCCCATAAATTGTTGCATGAAATTTGATGCAAGTAACTGCTTCTGTTGAGTACAATGAAGAAAGATAAAACTTTGTAGATCAAAATCTAAATTAGATTTCAGAGAAATGTGCAAACCTTTTTGCCTACAAGACACTGCTTCAAGTCCAAGGGTTTAATAGTCTGGTGCCGGCATCCATGAGGCTGCCACTTGGCCTCTTTCCAATAACAACTAGTTCTATCAATACAGCGATGGCAAGGAACTAACCACTTCCCTGAGAAATGCAGGGAAATAGAGATAAACAAATCAAAATTACAAACACTTGAGATGACTGATGCAGTTGTAATGAACAAGTAATTCATTGGTACAAGAAAAATAAACTTGGAAAATTCTCTTAAAGGCAGGGTATATATTTGGTAATTGTCAAAGACCAGTATCCTCACTTGGTAATTGTCAAAGACCAGTATCCTCACTTGGTAATTGTCAAAGACCAGTATCCTCACTTGGTAATTGTCAAAGACCAGTATCCTCACTTGGTAATTGTCATAGACCAGTATCCTCACTTGGTAATTGTCAAAGACCAGTATCCTCACTTGGTAATTGTCAAAGACCAGTATCCTCACTTGGTAATTGTCATAGACCAGTATCCTCACTTGGTAATTGTCATAGACCAGTATCCTCACTTTGTAATTGTCATAGACCAGTATCCTCACTTGGTAATTGTCAAAGACCAGTATCCTCACTTGGTAATTGTCATAGACCAGTATCCTCACTTGGTAATTGTCATAGACCAGTATCCTCACTTGGTAATTGTCAAAGACCAGTATCCTCACTTGGTAATTGTCAAAGACCAGTATCCTCACTTGGTAATTGTCAAAGACCAGTATCCTCACTTGGTAATTGTCATAGACCAGTATCCTCACTTGGTAATTGTCAAAGACCAGTATCCTCACTTGGTAATTGTCATAGACCAGTATCCTCACTTGGTAATTGTCATAGACCAGTATCCTCACTTGGTAATTGTCATAGACCAGTATCCTCACTTGGTAATTGTCATAGACCAGTATCCTCACTTTGTAATTGTCATAGACCAGTATCCTCACTTGGTAATTGTCATAGACCAGTATCCTCACTTGGTAATTGTCAAAGACCAGTATCCTCACTTGGTAATTGTCATAGACCAGTATCCTCACTTGGTAATTGTCATAGACCAGTATCCTCACTTGGTAATTGTCAAAGACCAGTATCCTCACTTGGTAATTGTCATAGACCAGTATCCTCACTTGGTAATTGTCATAGACCAGTATCCTCACTTGGTAATTGTCAAAGACCAGTATCCTCACTTGGTAATTGTCATAGACCAGTATCCTCACTTTGTAATTGTCATAGACCAGTATCCTCACTTGGTAATTGTCATAGACCAGTATCTTCACTTTGTAATTGTCATAGACCAGTATCCTCACTTGGTAATTGTCAAAGACCAGTATCCTCACTTGGTAATTGTCATAGACCAGTATCCTCACTTGGTAATTGTCATAGACCAGTATCCTCACTTGGTAATTGTCATAGACCAGTATCCTCACTTGGTAATTGTCATAGACCAGTATCCTCACTTTGTAATTGTCATAGACCAGTATCCTCACTTGGTAATTGTCATAGACCAGTATCTTCACTTTGTAATTGTCATAGACCAGTATCCTCACTTGGTAATTGTCAAAGACCAGTATCCTCACTTGGTAATTGTCATAGACCAGTATCCTCACTTGGTAATTGTCATAGACCAGTATCCTCACTTGGTAATTGTCATAGACCAGTATCCTCACTTGGTAATTGTCATAGACCAGTATCCTCACTTTGTAATTGTCATAGACCAGTATCCTCACTTGGTAATTGTCATAGACCAGTATCCTCACTTTGTAATTGTCATAGACCAGTATCCTCACTTGGTAATTGTCAAAGACCAGTATCCTCACTTGGTAATTGTCATAGACCAGTATCCTCACTTTGTAATTGTCATAGACCAGTATCCTCACTTGGTAATTGTCATAGACCAGTATCCTCACTTGGTAATTGTCATAGACCAGTATCCTCACTTGGTAATTGTCATAGACCAGTATCCTCACTTGGTAATTGTCATAGACCAGTATCCTCACTTTGTAATTGTCATAGACCAGTATCCTCACTTGGTAATTGTCATAGACCAGTATCCTCACTTTGTAATTGTCATAGACCAGTATCCTCACTTGGTAATTGTCATAGACCAGTATCCTCACTTGGTAATTGTCATAGACCAGTATCCTCACTTGGTAATTGTCATAGACCAGTATCCTCACTTGGTAATTGTCATAGACCAGTATCCTCACTTGGTAATTGTCATAGACCAGTATCCTCACTTGGTAATTGTCAAAGACCAGTATCCTCACTTGGTAATTGTCATAGACCAGTATCCTCACTTGGTAATTGTCATAGACCAGTATCCTCACTTGGTAATTGTCATAGACCAGTATCCTCACTTGGTAATTGTCATAGACCAGTATCCTCACTTGGTAATTGTCATAGACCAGTATCCTCACTTGGTAATTGTCATAGACCAGTATCATCACTTTGTAATTGTCATAGACCAGTATCCTCACTTGGTAATTGTCATAGACCAGTATCCTCACTTGGTAATTGTCATAGACCAGTATCCTCACTTGGTAATTGTCATAGACCAGTATCCTCACTTGGTAATTGTCATAGACCAGTATCCTCACTTGGTAATTGTCATAGACCAGTATCCTCACTTGGTGTATCCCAACTTATGCATGACATAGCAAACCTGTGGAAATGTTGGGCTCAATTGGTCATCAAAGTTGTAAGGAAGTTAAAAAAAAAGATTAAAAAGGAAGATGTATTCATTTAAAATTAATTGGAATGATTTGTAATATCAAATCAAAATGAGACTAAAAAATAGCATTTAATTCCTGACAAAACAATGGCTTTTATTCCCCATATATACGTTTAAAATAAAAGAATGATACCATTAAAAATTTACAAAGTACAATACAAAAATCAGAAATACAAATACATCAATATACGTAACAGTAAATACAAAAGAAAGAAAACCATTGCACAAATGTTTGTAAAAAGTAAATAATAGAAAATACATCCAATACAAAGACAGGTCAGAGTGATGGCTACAGGAAGGTAGGGGAGCAGTAGGGAGATGGTACAAGACAAAGGGGAGGGGCTGAGGGAAAGGGGAGTGGCAGAGGGAAATTGGAGAGGAGGGGCTGAGGGAAATAATAGAGCTTACAGGAAGGTAGGGGAGCAATAGGGAGATGGTAAAAGACATAGGGCTGAGGGAACCAACAGAGATTTGGGGAAGGTGGGATGCAGTAATGAGATGGTTTAAGAGGAGGGGCTGAGGGAAAGAGGAGGAGCTGAGGGAAAGAGGATGGGCTGAGAGAAAGTTCAGAGGAGGGACTGAGGGAAATAATAGAGATCACAGGAAGGTGGTATAGCATGAATTTTATAACTACTCTCTACTGGAACACACCTTGAATGTCACCACTTTGGCACTGAGGGAGGTTTTTAACAGATTTGACATAGTCCTCCCAGCTTAATGATGGGACCAGATTCAGACCACAGGATGAGCCCGGTATGAACTGCAAATTACACTCCTTAATGGGAACAAAAACACAGACTAATAAAATTATAAATGGATCCTGACTATCAATGGTGAGTTTAGCTGTGACTCTGGGCAAATTGTATTTATTCAAATATTTCTTTTCCAAGAGCCATTTCCAAGAACCGCTGTCAATTTCATGACAATGATATATTATGGTTATCAATTTCCTTTATTTGGTTAATATATATTTTTGTTTATATACTAAAATTATCTTTAACTTTCACATCAATGCTTTAGGTTCAGCATACTTCCATCACTGGCAGTCTTCCTAATTGTTGTTGGTCTGTTTATTCTGCTTGTTAAGTGCTGTGACACAGCTTTCGTAAGAGTGCTATATAAATGTTTGTTTGTATTGTGTTTTATTTTATCACTTTCTTGCTTCCTATTGACAGAACTTTTTAATTTGGAAATCAAAGTCATTTGTAAATGATGAACCAAAAATAATTCTGTCTTAATATTTCAGCCATTATAAAGTTCATACCAGTACCAATCCTCCAAACAAATATTTCCTTCTGAAATCTCACTGATTCTAAAGTTCATACCAGTACCAATCCTCCAAACAAATATTTCCTTCTGAAATCTCACTGATTCTAAAGTTCATACCAGTACCAATCCTCCAAACAATATTTCCATCTGAAATCTCACTGATTCTAAAGTTCATACCAGTACCAATCCTCCAAACAATATTTCCATCTGAAAGCTCACTGATCATGAAGTTCAAACCAGTACAATACCATCCTCCAGAAAAAAAATTTTCATCTGAAATATCACTAGTTCTAAAGTTCACACTAGAAAATTATTTCAATCAGAAAGCTCATTGGTTATAAACTACAAATCAGTACAAATTCTCCAGGGGATTACTTTATCATCTGAAATAATGTCAAAGTTTAGAAAGTAGCATTTGCAAACCCCTAGTCACTATTGCTTTTTTGATTCATGCAATCAAAATAAGCACATGTGTGGAATAACCACGACAAAACTTGTACTCTTTGCCATTTTTTTTCTAAAACATGAACACATAATTGGATGGAATTGTCACAAGCTGGGTGTATGATCTGAAGATGAAATGGATGTCTTTAAGTTACATGCTTAACTAGATTGTTCTGACTGATGTTTGACATACCTGTACTAAGCTACACACTTGATGATTCTTGTTGTCATCAAAAGAACTTTCATCATCAATGATGCTCTTACGATATACAGTAACAGTGTATGTGTTCATGACCCATGGTTCAGAATGAGTTATATCAACTACTAACATACTGATTCGATTCTCACCAATCCCAAGGGTGTAATTTGTTGGCCTAGAAAGAATAGAGACAAAGGAAATTATCATCAGTAGGAGAATATTGTACACCCATTTTAGTGAAGGGAAAAAGTCACATCGATTGATAAATTGAATATTTTATTGATTGGTGATTTTAATTTACCCTTCATGAATCCAATTCAAGTCAAACTAAAAACCTTTTCTTATCCAATGAAACATTTGTGCAATGTTGTTTTCTGGGTTTTCAACTTTATCTCGCATTTCACATTTTATTAATCTTGTACTTATTAGTGCCATGAGCTCTTTATAAATTTTCATTATTATTATTATTATGAATGAAGCCACACACTTGGAGATGTTTTTAGACGAGACGGAAAGCACTTCGTTAGGGTGAAGTCAAAAGTTGTTTTTTTGCACAGTTGAGTCAAGTCAATGTCACATTAAGACACAATTCATATTGTACAATTATGTAAGATCATATTAAACAATACACAGGTAACAGTTTCTATGATTCAGCTTTTTTACAATGTACATGTCCTACCAGTCTCAACAAAAACACAACCAACAAAACGGGCACAACAGCTCTATGAAATTTTACTACCGCACACACACAAATACTTGTCATTTGATTGGTGGAACACACATCACGTGTCATCCTTTATTTCTCCATGTATCTGCCATGACACTCCACAATTTAATATAGGAGTCCTATACAGATAATTATAAGACGCTTCGGATGCTTTGCAGCATCATTTCCAAAATAATCAGTCCCCTCCAGTTTGTCCAAATGAGGCAAGGTCGTGGAAACATGGAAACATCAACATTAGAAACATCCACATTATTTAGAAGGGAATTTTTGAATTATTTGAGTTGTTGAGTGGACAAGTTTCTGTGTTTATTTTGTGTTAATTGTGAAAAAAATTAACTAATAAGGATCTAGGTGTGAGTTATATACAACAATATTTGATGCATTTCATTTGTGCATGGACTAGTCAAATCTGGCTTTTCACTTCACTCGACTCTCGTCTCATGAAATAGATTGTCCAGATTTCACCTCATGATTATATTCTGCGACAAGGCACTCATATGTTTTTGTAAACTAATTACCTTGATATTCCATATCTGTCTTCTACCCTGGCCTCACTGTCACAGCTTCTTGCAAATCCCCACACCTTGATTAACATGACCTCATGTGGCACCATTGCCTGGTACTCAGTCACTTTGGGGTTAAAGGTCGGGCTCAGAATAATAGCTGGGTCAGTACGGAAATCTAGAAGTTCAGACAGAGTTGTAGGATCTGAAATGTAATTTGATCAGTGTTAATATTTCAAAACTTGATGTTCAACATTTTCAATAATATTATTGCCAAATTAATGAGCATGCTGTCTGGACTGGAAGTTTTACAAGTCACACAGAGATTTAGGAAAATGCCTGAGAGGGGTAAAACGTTTGTTCATCAACATAAACCAGCATACTATTAAAGTTTCAACCTTTTGTACTGTTAAGGAAATGCAAAACATGCAACACACATTTTTGAAAGCTTTTCCTATCACTGGCAATTGTACCGAGTAGGAAAGTAATGCTATTTACAGCCTATGTTATTGGATATTTTGACTCACCATCACTACATCTTGGTCTGTGATATCTAGGATCTTTGTACATTGGATCAATCTCAAACACATTGCTAATCAAAACTTCATTAGATCTGCCCATCAGATGTTGCTGACCAGTTACATTGCCAAAGTTCTCCTGTATGCTAACATCCTCAGTCAAGCTTTGCCTGTCCCTGTCCCTGCTCCAATAGTGCTGCTCTAGGTTAGCAACAACATGCTGGAGCTCTGCAGTGCTGTGTCGGCTAGTGGGTGATGTGAACAGCGCCCCCTGGTGGTTGTAGAGGGGAATGTCATCAAGCTGTAGCCGTAATGAGAGGTAGCGTTGGACATCTCGTAAGAGGCTGTTATACTTCAGGCTTGAGTAGGATGGATAAAGCTGTCAGGTACAAGAATAGTTCTCTTAATCAATTTTTTTCCTTAGCAGACCCAAAAAAATTTCAACATAGTTAGTTTCATTCAGAGAAACAAGATTTGTTAACACTTTATTGTTGTCAATGTAATGTGAGTAAGACTTGAATGTTGCCCTTTTAAATCTCTTTCTAGTGGTTCAACAAAAGACAGGATGTAGTATACAATGAAAATGTTAAAGAGCATTTTTATAAAAAGAATAATTATCATTTACGCTCGATGGTTAATTTGACAGGTCACTTTCAATGGGCATTTTTCTACCCTTCAAATCTGTGCTTCGCGTTACTAGACTAATATACTCTTTATGTATACCATATAGTGTTGGTATTAAGTGTTGGTATTATTATACCACAAACACTATCCTGTCTGTTAGTTTGTCAGTCTGTCAATGTACCTGTTGGTAACTCCCTTTATTCACAGTTTCTCTCCTGGTTTCTAGTAAATACTCCAGATCCTCTCTAGTCAGGCACATCTGGTTATCCGCGTGACAGTTTACACCCTACACAACCAAATCAAGCATCATTAAAAGAAGAAGAGTAAATGATAGCCTACAATAATTTAAGTATTTTAATATTTTATCAGTGTCGTATTTTAATATGTGCAAACAGAGCAAATGATTTTCATGTTGGCATGACAAGTATTAAGAATTGAATAAACCTACTGTACATAGAACTACGAAGTGTTTGTATATTTAACATACACTGACTGAACTTACTAATATGCCAATGTTGAGGCCTAAATGCTCCAATGCATGGGCTACATCTTTAGCCACTGATGTTTGGGATAAGAGAATTGAAACAGCATCATCTACTGCATTCTGCTTGATGGTTGCACTGGCCCAGCCATTTGTGTCTTGATTAGTGTGTAGATGGGGCTGCCCATTCACCTGGATAAAAATCAAGTTTATTTTAAAACACAAACTACAATATGTGCATGGTGTTGATCAGTTGTATAACCTTGATAGATTTCCTACTACTGGTTGCAGGTAAAATTCAGACTATATTATAGTCAGAGTTAACTAATGTTTGACTCTGCATTCAAACACTCAGTTAACAGTGATGGCTCACTCTGTCTAATCAAAAAACTTAGAGACCGCAAACATAGGGCTAGATACAGAAGTAAGTAAAGCGTCGGCACATTAATCCAGAGGTCATTGGTTCAAACCCCACTCCAGTCATTTTTTCTTTGTTCAACCCAAAATCAAATAACTAGAACAATCACTTAAGACTTGGTCTCTTTGCAGGTGGTCAGGCAGTCTCATTTGAGATCTTTGAAAGAACAGCAGGAACCGTCTAGCTTATCATGGCACAGTCCTTAATAGCAAAAGCCACTCATTTCACATCTGAGTCAACTAGGTTCCTGATAAGAACTAAACTATTTGAAATGTGTACTATTATTATTTTTTTGGATTTGTGTAATATAACCTTTTTTGACATAATAGACACAATCCTGTTTGCAAGTGTGACATAAATCCACTGTAAGACACGTTGTCTTGATACTAAAATGTCTCCATTGATCACCAGCCATATGAAATGCATCTTTGTGGTCAGAAGCTGTGCAGCAGATGCGCATGTGTGTGTTGTATTTATGTACTAAGAGGATACTTAGACTAGAGCAGTTTGAATGTAATAACAATTGATTGATAGATTTGTAAATCAATCATATGGGGTCCAACTTACTTGTGTTTATTTGTAAGTTTTTTATCAAGGGTTGGTTAGCAAGACTTCAAAGCAGCATGGGTCAGGAGAAGACACCCATATGAAACTTAAGCCATCAACCATTTTCTTAAGCCTTTTTATATAATTTCATTTTATGCCTTATTTCGAAAAAGCGTTACCATATGTTTGAAGCCAAATGTTGTGTTAGGTTATGCAAAAATCCATAAGATTTGTCGTCTTGGTTTAACTGGATATCTTCTGATACTTGTTTTGAAGAAAAAAAATCCTATTTCAACCTTTCTGTCATACTGTTATATTATATGTTACTAGTTTAAGGTTGCCTCAAGAATATCACCATAGCGACAGAGCCCAACACAGAAACCTTTTAACAAGAGTACTTGCCATTTGAACCAGAAACATTCCAATCAAACTTTACTCTTTTTCTACGCTAGAACATGAACCCATGACTTAACACTCTGTCTAACGGATGAAGCAATTATTGTGATGTGTCATGCTCAAGGACACAAGTGCCAGGAAATATTGGGATTCCTACATTGTGTAATGATAGAGCTTGAATGAATTGCATGATAGACTGCTCAGCCAGTATGCTCCATTACACCCAATATCTGTATCACAACCCAAGAGCTAATGAGAAGAGGGTGAATTCAGGATGAAGGGTGTTTATAGCTCCGCACACTGCCTGCTGAGCTGCATACTTAGTTGAATTGGTTTCAGGAGTAAAATTGTGGGAAAATGTGGTTTAAATTTACACTGCAGGCAACCCCAAAATTGATAATAACTTTTGATGACATCTGTTTACCTCAACAACCATGGGATGTAGTGTAGAGTTAAAGATGATGTCGAACCCAAGAAGCTGAAAACAGTTCTTGCATCTACAAAACAAAAAAGTAGTTTGCTTAATGAATGTAGTTTGTGCAGTGACAGCAATATCAATCATCCAAGATAACATAAACAGGAAAGTAGTGACCCCAAGTTTTAATTGAAATTGAATAAGCAATAACATACTTTACAGAAACACCAGTCAGAAAATAGAATTAGCTGTTGCAAACTGCTTACCAACCAAAAGGGTCAGTGACCTGATTTTTCGACCCTAGAGGAGTCTTTGCGAAAAGGTAAATGACAACACAACACACATAGATAGGTATAATGGTGTAACAAAAGCAGACAAGTTGACAAGGATAAAAGAGATGAAAGCACACAGAAACAGTAACTGCAAATAAATTTGCAATAAAAGTATTTTTCTAAATTTAAGAAAGAACAATGGAAAAACAGCAAAGAGTTTAAAAAAAAATGATGAAGTTATTCTAGGTAAAATGAAAATCTTGTGCAACTCAGAAGTTTAATCAATTTTTTTTACATCAATGATGTGCTTTTTGTTTGGCTTTTATTGATGTTCGTACCAGCATTAATACGTTCATATTTTGAAATTTTGTTATCTATTAAGACACATTACTTTTATGGTTAAGTATGCTAAACTTTAACATAAAATATATCACAAAAAAGATTATTGTAACTTCTATCATGCTGTTTAATTTAGACTCTTGTATATCTGTGGAGCAGAGCAACTTACCTGTAGTGCTCATCCCAAGGCTGTTTAGCAAAGCGACCAAAGTGAGCAACAAGAGAAGACTCTGCAACTAGCAGTGTCTCAACAATGACTGTGGCTAGATTCTGGAATGCAATCTCAGCCGCATCATAACCAAAGTTATACTTGAGATAATGCTTGAACTGTGCCAGATACCAGGTTCTGTTGGGAATCTGTAAATAATATATGAAGGTTTCTGTTAGAATGGCTGTACTCAAAGAAGAAATAGTGCAAGAAGACCGTCACATTCTGTAAATAAAATATGAAGAAGGGTTTCATCAATATTAAGAATGGTGTTATGACTGTATGCCTGATACTGAACTGTTTGAATGGCAGTGCAGTTTTGCCTAAATAAAGGGCAACCCTAAGGGCGAAATTTAAATTTCTATTGGACCAGATCAAGGCTCCATTTCCAAGGCAGTTAATTTGTTTCAAAACAACTGTTTGCCGCAAAACACTCACCAAATTTGAGCATGGATTAACTTGGGCAAGTGTTACGTCTGGTTATCAACAGAGCTGGTATACTGCAGTTGAATTTACCTTTTTGAAACCTCGCTGGTAGTCGTGCCTGAAGTGAACCAGCCCTTCTGAGTGTATGAAAGCCCTTAGTGGATTAATTGAAGTAACTAGGACATAAGCTCTGATGTTGATAGGCATGCCAAAGACCAGTAGGGGGTTGGGAAAATACTGTTGAACAACAGCCTTCTTGAAACGAAATCTACCAGACAAGAAAAATGAGTGTTTCTGTTACAAGCAAATGAGAAAAATATTACTATTAAAGGACATCATTGTTTAGGTCTATGTTCATTGACAATGATTTAGGTTTCAGGCAAAAATGGTTGTGTGCTTATCATTATTTTGTTCAACCTGATTTCAGTGAAATAAAAACTAAATGTGTTTCAAATGATGGCCTAAAGTGTTTCAAATTTGTACCTCAAACTAGTTTTCTAATTCTACATTGACTACTGCAGAGTTATTGAATCAGAATTCTACTGCTGAATGTCTTTAAATCAATTTATATTTCATATTATCAATATCAAAGGCTTGTGCATGTGGTGTTTATCAACAATTGAGTAAACAGTTGAAAACTCACTCTCTAACTTTTGAATAATCTCTTTCTTTGGTAGGTTGTAGGACCTGTATGTTACCTCCAGGACTGGTAGATTTAAAGACCCATTGAACGTCGTCACCTAATGCATCAGCTACCCCTAAGAACTGATCATACTGGCTTGGCATCACCCAACACGCTGGTGTGATGTGACTCTTCTTCACCACTGCAAAGAGAACAAACATTTGCCCAGTCACTTCAACTCTTGCTCACAATAGATTTAATTTGGGTCCAACTTCATGGTGATGTGCTTACCACTTGTGCTTGTGGCGCCCCGTAACAGCACATAATTCTGTTGTCTGTAAGTGCAGAATTATCTGCTGCGCTGCATCATGAAATATGGTCTTGTTATTAATACAATTTCTCAATTAGAACTGTCCAAAAAGGTACTCAGATGAAAGCATTATCACTATCTCCTGACAAGGACTATTAAGCAAACTAGTTGACAACAAACTGCTCTGTGATCACTTCTTCACATAAAACAAAGAGTAGAAGTATTAAAGGCAGGGTACACTTTTGGTAATTGTCAAAGACAAGTATCCTCACTTAAGTATCCCATCACATGCATAAAATAACAAACCTGTGAAAATTTGGGCTCAATTGGACATCGAAGTTGCAAGAATATAATGAAAGAAAAACACCCTAGTTGCACAGAATTGTGTGCTTTCAGATGCCTAAAGCCTTTCTAAGATTCAATTTTTGTGTGTGAAAATTACCTCTTTCTCTAAAACTATATTACTTCAAAGGGTGTTGTTTCTCCCAATGTTTAAACTACCAACAGCTCTTCAGTGCTCCTGACCAAGTAACTGTTTACAGTCATTAACTTGCAGAGTAATTACCAAAAGTATACCCTGCCTTTAAAGCAGTGATCTTATGAGAAATATTATTTTATACCACCTCCATTGTTATGGCACAGTGACAAATCATCCACAGGTTTCAATTGGTATATTATTATTCACTCGACATATTCTAGTTCTAAATTAACTTGTAGATATTTCTTTAGGAGTGTACCAAAGTGAATCTTGTTGTTGGAAAGCTGGAGTTGTCTGAGGGGAGTTACTTACTGGGTATTTTTCCTGCATGGTTCATTGTGTAGCAGAAGCCATCCTTCTTCCATAATACGTTTCTGATTCCTGGTATTCTATTGATCTGTTGATAAGCAAATAAAAGATAAACTTGAGAATCCAAGCAAAACTCTATGATAAATTATCCATTTACACATTTTGCGTTATATCTGTAGCTCCTTACAAAACCCTCCAAAATCCAGTCAGAACTTTATTCTGATTAAGTTCTTCATAATCAAGCCAGCATGGTTTGGTATGAGGCCAGGCATTTCACTATCAAACTTCATTGTTTTTTCTACATTAGTTTCCTGATGTGTGCTAAAGAATTCTGTTTGATATGACAATTAAGGTTCCAGTGGCGTAACCAGACAATTTTCATTTTATTGTTTTGGGGTGGGGTTTTTTGGTGGGTGGGGGGGGGGGCAAGCGGGTGCATTTGGTCCTACATTGTTATACCATTGTGAACCAAAACTAAGCTTTAAGGTGAGTTTATTCTAAAACTGTGTATCATAGTTGTCTCAAAAGTACCCCCATAATTGTCATCTACAAAGAACAAACCTGGTACTGTGAAGTTTTGCTTTAAAATAAACGAACTTAAATTCTACCCAGAAAAGCACCAAACTAATAAATACCTGAAAAAGATTTGCATGGATTGTTACTATGTTTGGAACTAAGCCACAGAAATCAAACAATTAAATGAAACACAGTCAGGCCACAATCACAGTTGTAACTTGAGATCAGTGGTGTAACTAGGGGAGGAGGGAGGGGGGAGGGGGGTCATGGGGAGCACGTGCATCCCCAATTGATGTCTGTGCCCCCCCCCCCCTCCCCCCTCCCCATTTGAAATCTGGACTTTTAGAATTGGACATTTCCAGAGTAAAATGTTACACTTTAAATCCTTTAAGGTGATAATTTTGATGTTTTTAAAACTTGTTTCCATTTACATACAGACAATGTATTTGTTTTTACACCACCGCCAGATTATCTTATAAAAAATAGTAAATATCATTAAAAAAGGCGCTGAAAAGGGGTGTGTTTAAGAAAAAGGCAAACGGAAACTTTGCCAGAAGTGCTCCACCTAGAAAAAATGGTGCACCCTCTTGTGCCCCCCTAAAGTTTTACCCTAGGTCAGCACTGCTTGAGATAACATACTTTTGTCATGTAGGAGTTCTCTATACTACTATATCATTCTTATGAAAAACTAATTCAGAATTTTGTTCTAGAAAATAAAAACATAACTTTGGGGAGCCAAAACTATGATGTTTATTTCTCCTTAAGGCATGTACACGGGTTGTGAGTACTTTAAATCGGTTCTACTGACATGGTGGAATGTGTGGAATGAATCAATAATGACAAATGGCCCACTATAGACATTTATTAAGAAATTGATTAATAGAAGTGGCCAACAAATACATAATTCTATTTTCATATTCAAGCTTTTTCCATGTCTTATCTATTTCAGCAAGGATTACTTTAAAAGTAAAATTGATGAGATCATTCATTTAAGGCTCAATTCACCAGAGGTCGGATTAGGAATTCTCTGACTGTGCAACTGTGTACATTGGAATCTCAGACCACCTCCAAGCTCAGACTCGGTCTTTGATAATGATGTACTACAGTCAGCAACAAATACTATTGAGTGCATTTGAGTTTAATGCTTTATGACCAAGTTTAATGCTTTATGTTGACATTGACAAGTGATCGGCATCAGTCTAACAATTTTACTTAACAACTCAGACCCATAAGTGGCTATTGTGGACAAAATAGTCATCCACTATGACTTTTCTTTGTCAAGGTTTAGAACCAAATTTGACAGGAAACACAAATACCCCAGGAGACACTAGGTTCCAGATCTAACCATGGCATCAGAAGACATAGTCTGGATGCAGTCAATCTGACTAGGATTTGTAACAGTCCTACGGCTGGTCATATATCTTAATAACATGCAACAGGAAATTTTTACATTGAGCCACGATGTTCAGCAATGACATTTGCAAGTTATAAAGCATCTTTTTTAGATGATTAGTTGGCTAGTTGTCTAATTTATGCTAAGCAAAACTATATTATAATGAAATCTATAAATGTTTAAATGTAAACCCACTTTCCACATACAAAAACCGTCATTAAGTTTTTCTTTTTTATATTGAATTGTATGGCATTGGAATAAGGCTACATGAACAATCATCAAATAGTAACTTCCTTTACAACAATAACCATTAATTGACGTTAATTAAAAGAACAATCTTTTTACTGATGGGTTTGCTTCAAAGTCTCCTCACTCCATTCTCTTTCAATCAACACTCCTGATTTGTATGTACCTAGTATCCACATTACATAGTCACTGTAAATAATCGTATCCCTGCAGGCCCGTTATATGAAATAAAACATCCACAGCACAGAACCTCTGATTAAATCCTATTTATATTCACAAACAATTCTAGAATGATACATGAGAATTCTTCCCTAAAACCAAACCCTCAATGAGTTATTTTAACCCATTTTTTCAGGGGTGTGATGTTACGGTATACTATGAGTAACATACCTTTTGGCCAGTGTGTAATTTAGTAAATGAACTCCTCTCTAGACACTCTGTGGAGTCTCCATCGGTGAAGGCCAAGCAGAGAAGTACCATCCATCCTTCCCAATCAGCAGACGACACCACCTGCAGTGGCCCTGTGGGTGATAACCACTTAACAAATCAAGAGTTCAGCATGGAATGATTGCTATAATCATCCAGCTATGTAAACTTGATCATAGTAACAGTTAAATGAACAACACACAGCATTGTGATCAGAGACATTTCTGGCAATGATGAAACAAGGATGCCTTAAGAGTTAACTTAATCACTGTAGCCGAGATATTATGTGGAAGCTGTAAGTAGTTCAACCGGTAAAGATACTATATAGGTCTATTCAAAGTGTAGGCCTACTTTTGACCTTTTTAAATCTGTTATGACGTAGATTTATAGTACTTAATTACTAATTCAGCCACAAATTACAATTGTCTTCAACTGTGCATATAAATATTAATCATTTTCTTAGAGAGCCATTATGAAGCCAATTGACAAACACCAGAACAAGCTCCTTCTATTTCTTTTAAATGTCCTGGACTTGATTTCACAAAACACTAAGAATTATCTTAAAATGGTCAGTATTATCACCAAAGTGATTTGTGCTGTAACATCACACTTTGCCTTGCAGTTAAGAATGACATATTAACTCTTTGTGAAATTGGCCCTGGATGTTTTAAGTGCATTACACAATACATGGGCCCAACAGCTTATTGCCCATCCAGAAGACACATGGACTGATATTGACCTGTCATGCCCCAGACTAGCCATAGACCATAATGACAATGCATGAAACGGTCTCCACCTGACCACAGTCAAGAGCACTTATCTGGCTTTTCAACTGAGCTAAGCCGTCTAGGAAAAGTAACAATCAGGTAAACTTTTCATTCTTCAACTAAATTTAAGTAAGTATTTGTGAAACGTACATGGTACAGACAGTTGCATGACTCATGACTCTGACCGCGCAGTGACTCAACATAAGGGACTTGCGGTATGAGGATTTGAATAGAAGTCTGACAAAATATAAAAACATCAACTTTCCTTGAGGTAAATTTGGCTTTTTTGAATGAATCAACCTCTTAGTGCAAGTTCGCTTCTGCATATCAAGTAACTCCTTTGGGTCAAGTTCAGAGTCCCATGATTTACAGAAACCTAACTAAGTTGTTCTCTACAATAAGACATCAAGTAACTCCTTTGGGTCAAGTTCAGAGTCGCATGATTTACAGAAACCTAACTAAGTTGTTCTCTACAATAAAGACTCAGTTTTGACTCATGAATCTAGGAAGTGTACCACCACCCCCAAGTGAGAAAACCTACCACGTTCCTGTGCAGGGAGTGTGTTATTTACATCATCCACTCTGTCAATACTAGGTTGCCTGACAATGAAACCCTGTTTGGTGAATGCCTTTTCATAAAGTGGGAGGTCACGATTGATGACACCAGTTTGACCTCTGACCTCGATTGATCTTGACTTTGTCGTTTTGATTTGTTCCACAAACACTGATTCCAGCTGGAGAGAATAAAACAATTTTTAATGAAGAACCAAGTAACTGAAAGCAGTGTGCATCATCTTATAACAGGCTTCATTTCTGCTGAATGTTTTCAAATTAATGTACCTTTTACATTTCACCTCATGTTAAAATAAGAAGACTATGAAATGTGTTTGTTAGATTTCATAAGTACCATTCATAAAGTCACCACCCAGAAGCGGGAACTCCCATCTAGAGTGTGCGAGACATGAAAATAAAACCAAACCAAACCAAACCAATCAACACCACCCCCGCCCAACACTAAACAAAAAAATCCTCCTCTTCAACTCATTTTGCATGAAAGTCCATCACTTAAATTCTTCCTCTTTCTTTTGTTGAGAACCCTTTGCCAGTCACTTTTACTTCTTTGCTCTACTTGGAACCCAAGAACCACATCCCGTACATACTTCCTATAAAGAACATAGACACATTTGTTAAATGCCAAAATAAAGATGGGATAAAGCAATTCACCTCATCAGGGGCTGTACCAAACTAGACAATCAGGCACACCACATGCAAGTACATTATTAAAGCAACTTTCCCTGCACTTTAACATCAGCTTGTGCTTCCACCTTTCTGTTTTCACAGCTGACAGTGTTATCCACATGTTTCCGTACCTTCCAAATCTAATGATAAAATTCCATAACTATTAATTTAATCAGTGAAATTTATAAACAAAATCACTGTAAAAACATGCTTGTTATTCCATTACCAAAGAATGCCCTTGGGTCTTTTCAGTGATGGGTGGGGCTCTATTAGCTGAGAGGTCAAATCGAATTCCCCTTTGATGCAAACATTAAACTGTCACCAAACTCTGATTGTCTACAGGGGTAGTTGATCATCTATCTACACGCCTACCAGTTAAAACCATATAGAGATGGTTGAACAATCCATGGTTAACAGAGAAACGTTGTAAGCCTCAGCATTAAGCATGTCACTCAATTTTTTCATTTTTCATGGCTTTCATAAATAAGTAATTGAATCAATACCACATTACAAAAATGTGATTCACCTAAATATTACAAATTTAAGTATGTTACCCAAATGTTGAGCATGCCTTCATTTGTGCATTTGCCTGCATCTTCCTTGGTAGGTTGTCTACAGGCAATGTCCATACCTTTTTTGGGAACTTTAAAAATGGTTGATCTGATTTATGGCTGATTTGACCAGAACATTTAGATTTAAATTCTAAACAGCTAATTTTATAGTTTTAAGAAAGTTATAAGCTTCCATTTAAGGTACTGCACAAAACAATCTGACAATGATAATTGGTAGTTAATTAAAAGCTAAAATGAATTATTGTTGGGATTCCCACATTATCTCACATCCATCAGCTATACACAAATAATTTTGCATGTCACATATATTTTTTCCAGTGTCCGTGGCATATGCAAAAACTTTTGCATGTTTTTCAATTTGAAACAGCATCATCTATCAAAATTTAGTCAGAGAAAAAAATAATATTTCAGTTAAAAACGCAACTTTAGGCATAAGTTCTCATTACAATTTTTTAGAATGTCATAAATTGGCTACTGTTACTTTGAAGCTTCTTGTAAAGTGAGTTTATCATGGACTACATTATTTCTTCCCCAAACAAACATTTTGTTGTGGTTTGGGGGTTTTTTTTGCAACATTTTTCATCTAATTTCTAGCCATTTTCCTATAGAAAATTACAAAATAGGGACCTTTGTGCACTGAGTCAATTAATTGTGTTTTAACAATTGCAAAAGATTAGGAAATGCTTATTTCAACCCTAGATTTTAAGAAAAGTATTACTAAACTATAAAGCTGATTAAGTATTTGTCACAATAAGTAGTTAGGATTTTTAAAGATGAACTTTCGCATATTACGAAAAATTGAAAACAGTAATAATAAAGATTCCCTCAAAGTGGGTAATCAATGCACAACATATTAATCCAGTCTCCAATAAAATAAAACAAAATGGCTCTGTATTTCATTAATCGCTGCAAGCTTCCTACAGTGCAAATAATTTATGTTCAGACTCATTTCTGTGACTTCCTTTGATTTTGGTTGAGGTTGCACTAGCAGCAGGGATCCCTCATTTGAGCTTGGATCCCTGTTTACAATTCCTGCACATCTGTGTCTGGGCATAAATGATGAGTTTATAAACCTACTTTTGGCATCTCTCTCTCCTTCTCAGATTTATGTCTTACCATAGAGAGTCCATTCTCTATGTCTGTACTAAGACCCTCAAGCAAACCCCAATCAATACCACACACTTACAACATAAACACTTCAGACCCAGCAACTGACGTTGATCAAGAATAAAAATATGCAAGTACACTCCAGTCCATACTCAAACTCCTGGTTTTTATGAAAAACGTTTGAAGCTAGCACTTTGTTTTCAAGGGAAATTCATGACACAATATACCTTGATGACGTCACTGGAGTGTAGGGCGCCCTCACATAAAGATCAAATGGAACTTGCTCATTGGCTCATCATGTGCAATATTCATACAAATGTTCATGTTTCCATAAATGTTTCCTCATTGAACTATCATGTGCGACGTGCGTAAAAATATGTTTGTGTTTCCATTGTTTTTCCACTAGAGGTGGCGGGATGACGTCAGTTGCCTATACTTTTCATTTCAATTGTAATATGTTAAACCTGTTAACGTTTAAAGGGAAAATAACAAAATCTTACTCAATATTTTCACCTCAAGACACTAAATCGGGTTACATTCTTAAAGTTTTGTTTTATAGATGAAACCAACTGTCAACAAAAAAGCAAAATGACATTGAATTCCAGTATAAAATTCAAACATTGAAGCTTTTCCACCTTCAGGAAAAACACTTCCCAGAATGGTCAGTTCAATTTCTACGTAATTTTATCTACAATCCCGCCATATCACATTGAACCCCCGCCCCCCGGCTCCCATTCATCATTGGCTCTCATTGCGCGGTCTGCGCTCCTTACAACATTAAGCGGGGGAGTGGGGGAACGGGGGGAGGGTATGTTTAGTGTCACCTGGACCAAAAAATTTGGCCAGGACTGTAGGTACGTTTAAGTTTTTAATGAGAACATGCAACACACAGAAATGTAAAAGAAAATTATGAAGAAACATGGTGGGTGGTCTGATGTATCGCTCAATCATACATGTACTTTCCACAGTTAGTGATAAACAAACAACTTTAAAATGCCAGAAGAAGTGATGCATTTGCTGTATGGGGGAGGGGGAGGCCTGTAAGCAGATGTTTTTTATTATAAAAATACAGTGCGGCCCTTCACACATTTTTAATTTCGCTGCTCATTATGAGGTATATATAGGCTCATAACTTGCTGGCATTTCTTGAAAGTAAACAAGAAGAAACAATGCAAATTTCATTTTGAACATGCACAAGGGGCTGTCAAGGGGAAAGTACACTTGTGCTTTATGATGCACATTTCTCTTCTATACTGGTGAATATCTTTAGTATTAGCCCATCAGCACCTTACTGCTTACTTCTTACAACCCAGGCTCCCTGTTATCACAATACAATTACTTTAGTATTGGTAGCACTTGGTTATTGCTCAATCCATTCACAATCCAGCCCATAATCACAAAGGCTTGGGTACATCTGTCAACTATTCACGGTTATTAGCACTTTTCAGCTTATATGGGCACTTTTACAACCTTCCCTTTATTTATTCTGACCTCAACCTTTATAACCTGTTTCTTGGGCTAGGTCATAATCAGTTTGCACAAAAAACTTCTATAGCTTATGAGTGTGCACTATTCTGTTGTACTCTTTCATTGAGGTGCAAGCCATCCCTATGGCTACCTCTAGGGCTACAGTTTCCTGACTATTAGAGTGAACTGCAAGGTGATTGAAGAAACCATGTCTAAAATGTTTCCTGTATAACTTGGGTTGGTGTATATATCAAAAATCAAGAATTGTTCACAATCCTTTAAGTTTTGATTACAAATCTGCATTATGACAAATGGCCATCTTTTCCATGTAAAGAAGTAATATTAGCAAGTTCCTGAAGAAACTCTCATCTACTTGAATGGATACCTTCTTGAAGTCAATGGCTTGGTCAGACTATTTCTTGAGTCATTCAAATTGTACCCATTGCCATGTTTGCCAGAGGAAATTAATTTGCTAAATGTACATGTGCATGAGTTCAATCATGAAGTTTAATCATGAAGCTAAATGAACTCGGTGGAAAGGGTATACTTTCAACCCTATTATGAGTGTTGATGTTGTTCGTCTCTTTTAAAATTGTTCTTAATAAAATTTGGTGTGTTTTTTCAATGTTGTTTTGTCCCTTTTCTTTTTAGGGAGGGCCTCCTTCCCACTTTGTTCCCACTACAAACTGAGAACACCATATTTATGCAATGTAACACACATGTACATGTAGGTGGTATACACAAGGACTACACTCACTCAGATAATGTAATCTTTTACAATAAACACATTACAGAAAAACCTGGGACAATTCTATTGAAAAGTGACACAAATCTTGTTTTCTAGAAACAGTGTATAATGATAAAGTATGTTTTGTACATTGAGGCATTTTTATTAAAAAAGAGCAGATTTAGATTTGATTTTCTGAACAAACACCAACAGAAAATGATTGGTATTTAAGCTTTTTGATTTAAAGCCAGCAACTTAATGTTTGTGTTGATAGTTTCCAATTATGTCTTTACCAATATACCTTTCCCTTACCAAAAAGTACATGCCTATCTTTACCATGTCATACCATGGCTACCTCCATGGTCCTACTGTATCCATCAGGCTACCTCCATGGTCCTACTGTATCCATCATGCAGTGATGGTGTTGTGACAGCTCAACTACTTATTTTTTATCCAAACAAGCAGTCCCACAAATACTAGTGGGGAGAATTTCACATCTGAGGAATTTTCAACAAAACAATTACTGTGCCTCAGCGAGCCACCATAGGGACATGCAATGCAGAAATTTCCCCTTTGTGTAAATATTTAGACTGAAGTCAAAATGCCAACTTCAATTCCATTTATAGTTGACTGTGTTCATATCAAGTGGCTTTGTCCCCATTGGTTTTTTGGTTTTTGTTTTTTTTTGGGGGGGGTGTTTCTGTTTTTGTATTAATTACACTTATGCCTGTATAGGCCTAAGCCATAATGAAAATTAGCATTGTTCACTTCTCATTCTGGTGAAAGTCTTACACATTTCCCTACAACAAATTCAAAATGTGATACTTTCTTGTATAATTGCTCATTACTGTGAAATGCAATCATACAGATTGATTGAGAAAATGTCAGGATAACACAAATTGGAGTCATGCAAAAGGAAGTCAAAAGGCAAGCGAATGAACCTAATATTTATTAGTCTGAATTATACATGTATGAAAATTACATACACTCACAGAACCTCAGAGCCTGCTTAATTACTGCGCAATTTAATGGTATTACGTTTGGACTCTTTGCCCCTAGGTCTGGAATGATTGGTCAATAACCCCAGATAACTTCAGGCCTATGCTTGTTTTTTCATAAACCCAGAATGCTCAAAGGTAACCATCAATAGCATTTTCAACAACAAAAAGTAGTGAATGACAAAAGAATTATATTTAACAATTTTAAAACAAAGCAAACCTCACCTGTACTAAGTGCTTATAAATTGGACTATCCTCAATTATGATGTCTTCCTTCTGCCGAGATTTCCTTTTCTTCACAATGTCATCTTTCAATCTCACTTCCTCCTCTATGATGCTTTTGGGCCTCACAGAGGCTCTGCCATCTAGTTTCAACGTTCTCTCTAATGTTTCGTCCATCATCTCACCACTACTGAGAGATTTAAGCAGCATCATGGAATTGGACTGGTAGGTGAGATAGAAGGAGAAACAGGCCAAACCCAGTGCAGAAACAAGAATACTGACAATCCGTGAACGACAGAGACGGCTGAGTTTGTATCTCAGAAACCTCATCCTCCCCACAGTCCTTGGTGAGCAACTACCTTCACAACTGATGCTTGTTGTTAATATCAGACCAAGCAGTGGTACCCACTCATCACACTGCAGACAGCTTCTGCTGAATACCCTCTGGCCTACACTCCAGCAATGCCAATACTTGCTGGCATTACATCAAAAATAGGACACCCAAGTTGCAGCCATACTCCATCCTCTATTTATTGACACTGTATTGTTAGGAAATAGAAAGGAAAATCAAAAAAACTCAATGACAATTGATGGATAGGCAATGTTAGGCCCAGGCAAGGGCACATTTGTACCAAACCATGTTTTCCTGTCATTCACAACAAAATGAACAGACCGCAGTGAAAAGATGTGTCATGCAAACTTGGCATCACATCAAAAATCTCTTGATTGATGCAGAGCAAGACTGCTCCGGATTGACTTAGAGATCATATTCTAAACAATGGCAGGACCTAGGGCAAACTTTATAGCAAAATGCCTTAAGCTGGAAATTTTGATAGTGTGCTTGTTTCGATTAGTTACATAAGCCCAATATAAATGTAACAAAATCCCTGACAAAAATAAACCCTTCACCAAATTTGATGCACTTTATTTCCGCAGGTTGGTTGTAGCCCTATGATTTGTTTGTTGGGGTGTTTGTTTGTTTGTTTGTTTGTTATAGCCTATTTCCATTCATACTTTCATTACAGACAAATAATGAACAATGAACAATACAAAATGTATCATAAATTGTAGAACAATACAATACAGTATGGATAGGGGTGACATCCAGAGAAGGACTGGCATTCTGTAGTGGAGCACCCGAGACTGCAGTCAGAGTGAACAGTTTGGAATATTACAAGCAATGAGTTCCTAGATGCTATGTTCATATCCCACTTGTGTATGAAAGGGACCTCTAGAGTTCTGATGAAATGTTATGGCTTTGGCTTGTCACCTCAAGATCACTCCAACATATTTGTACTGGTAAAATTTATTGCTCCCATTTATTGCTCTACACTCTTCCATGGAATCAGCCCCAGGGGATTCACAGAGACCACTAATAAATAGTGATGAGTGTAGTATGTCAACCTATACTGCATTGCATGTTACAGTATAAAGTACAATTTACACATGTCACACAGCAACATGAACTCAAATGAAATATAGGTCTAGCTGTTGGCTAAAAATAATGACATTCCTTTAAAAATCAAATGAACATTTCAAGTAGGCCTTTACACCAAAACTAAATCGAGCTACAGTCTGTGTGCTGGTACAGATGCAGAGCACTGCCAAATGCTATTGCCTATCAGCTAGCAACACAGACCATAAACGTTATTTATTTGGGAGACTCTATCTATTGGTTCTACCACTAAAAGCTCCATCACTGCCCCATGAACACTCCCCTTTTGCCTAATAAACTTGACCCATCCTTACTGGCCAGTTCCAGAAAATATACCAAAGAGCTGAATACACTTGAGTCAACATAATAATGATGGATAGCTCATGATGACTGGTCCTGAATAGATAGATCCCCAGATCTTTGGCTGGACTTGTTTATCTGTTGGTACTAGGAAAAACAAATCTGAATAAAGAGTAGACTGCTCAAAAATATAATAAACCCACAGGCATTTTGGGCATCAATGACTTGGCAGCCAGCTACGGCTATGGATGTTGGCTAATGAAGCTCTTTCAGCAGTGATTGAATTAACCGATCCATTAGGGCCTATTGAGCCTTGGCCTTGCCCACCATAGAGCAACTGCTATCATCAGTGTGTGTACACATTACATAGACAATCCAATTTCTTTTCAATTGACTTTGAACATGTCAGATTTAACAAAGAAAAATGGACAAGAGCGGGACTTGAACCTGCGACCTCCGGATTAATGTACCGGTGCTCTACCAACTCAGCTATCTAGCCCTAATGTTGGTGGTCTCCCTAATAAGGAGACTGCCAAAATGTGTTTTGGGTTGTGATTGGCTAATTCAATGGGAGGGTGATGGAAAGGGTTGTCATCTGGGTAAAAAAAAAGATGATTTGAAACTATGTAAGCAGTGTTTCTGTCAATGGCATTCCAACTATGGAAAAAAAAATTCTGCCATTTCTGTAGTAGAGTAGTGTAGTTGATTATCTTTTCAACATCTCACTATACTTTTAAACCCATGATAAGTTTTTGTGAGAAGACAATTTTTCCTGAACCATTGGCACACAGAAACTAGTTTAGAATATGTATACCGTTTCATTGTACAGATTGTACATCAGGGTTGTTTAGCACTCTGCACCAGGGTCATTCACCCCCAAGCAATGCAGGTGCTGTCCACCACTGTGCAATCCCATTGTGATTATAAATCACTACACTCTATAAACAGCTCTGGGCAGATAACTACATGTAGTTATGAGAGATCCAGTTATATTTGTCACTTATTAAATATGATATCATGGGTATGAGTGAATATGTATACACCGCATTATAGGATGTGTAGCGTGTCCCATACACACATTGTCTATTTGCCATGTTAAATAATTGAAAGAAACGCCAATAGCTCATGAGCAAGGTCTCTAGAATAATAAACTGTATCGGTCATTCTTATATTAAGGCCTTCTTAAAGGATGTGTGCCATACTGCCTTCAACCACATGCCATAGAAAAGTTCATCCATGTCAAAGTTTAAATTAAACAATGAATCAGCTGAGAATGTATATTAAATTCACCTGTTAGTTACATGTACATGTACATGTACATATGTGTGTTTAATTTATCTCAATTCATATCAAGCAACACTCTCCGGGATCAGGGATGCCCACAAATACATGTACAGGCCTACACTGGTGATGTGATGTCACTTGTGAAGCAAGAACGTAACATAGCGCTTTATCTACAGGTGCGTCAAAGTTATTATTATTGTTTTAAAACATGTATTTGAAGTTTTTTAAATTATATTATGAGAACCATTTATGTAGCACCTCGTAAGGGTTTACAAGGTGCTACGCCACACTCGGCAGCCCCTGACAGAAACAGCTGGGCGAACCCCATTTCTTAGGTATAAGTGTAACTGGGTTTTTTTAAAGTGCAATTCACAGCACATAAGGACCAAGCAATAATGGTTAGGTGTCTTGCTAAAGGACACGAGTGTCAAGATCAGGGTTTGAACTCACACTCTGCTGATCAGATACACCAGAGCTTGAGTACCGTGCGCTAGACCGCTCGGCCATGAAATGACACAATATTACCTCAAGAGAAGATTAACACCATCAGCTACTTGCCGTTATCAACTTCAAATTGAAAACACTTTCTTATTTTTTTTTATTATAGATTTATATTTTTGAAAACACACAGCACTAGCTTACCCTCAACCTCTTCTCACAACAAAAACATCCAGGCTGCTAACTGAAGGTGTCAAATTCTGCTACAGTGGCACCTTTGGACTTGATACTTCACAATAATACACAATACAAACAGGATCTTAACCATAAACAGTATAATTGCTTCCTAAGGCCAGATTGTTTGACCACAATACATTGCCCTTCTGTGTGGCTACAATAGGGCAGTTACTGTTTAATGGTGTTACAGCACTATACCAACACCTCTTTTGGGAGTGCGGGAGTAAAGTTATTATTTCAAAGCAATTTGTTTAAATTCAAGTTATATTAATAGCTACACTGGATATGACAACAATGTTCACTGTGTACTGGTTTTTTGTTTTAGAACAAGTCCAGCAAATAACTTTTAGTTCTTTCAAACTTTATCTTATAACACCAAGTGTTTGATCTTACCATGATCTCACAGATTAGTGATAAAATTTACATTTGGACATTAAATTCTGATACTCCATAAAAACACATTATATGAGTTTGCTTCTTCCCTCCCCTGCAGCTCTAATCTGAGTGATGGTTACATATGAAACTCTGGATCACACTTGGAGTTTCAACTTTGTATAAGATCTACCAGTGGGTCACAGATATTATCTGTGACCCACTGGTAGATCTTGAAGGATACTTCAGGCGCTAGTTTTTAAACTTGAATTGAAACCAATCAATAAACAAACAATCCCTGTCACATCAGAAACCTCCCAATGCCTTCATTTCATGAAACGTATTCCTCCCTCCCCATCTTTGTTTCTTCCACATCAGAAGCCTCCCATTTGATGAACCCACTATCCCTACCCTTTCCTGTCTCCCTCCTTTCCACATCAGAAATCTCCCAATGTGCCTCCCTTTGGATGAACCCACTATCCCCATCCTCTCCTGTCTCCATCCTTTCCACATCAGAAACCTCCCCAATATGCCTCCCATTTGATGAACCCACTATCCACATCCTCTCCTGTCTCCCTCCTTTCCACATCAGAAACCTTCCCAATATGCCTCCCTTTGGATGAACCCACTAGCCCCAATCCTCTCCTGTCTCCATCCTTTCTACATGAGAAACCTCCCAATATGCCTCCCTTTGGATGAACCCACTAGCCCCCATCCTCTCCTGTCTCCATCCTTTCTACATGAGAAACCTCCCAATATGCCTCCCATTTGATGAACCCACTATCCCCATCCTCTCCTGTCTCCATCCTTTCTACATGAGAAACCTCCCAATATGCCTCCCTTTGGATGAACCCACTATTCCCCATCCTCTCCTGTCTCCATCCTTTCCACGTGAGAAACCCCAATATGCCTCCCATTTGATGAACCCACTATCCCCATCCTCTCCTGTCTCCATCCTTTCTACATGAGACACCTCCCAATATGCCTCCCTTTGGATGAACCCACTATTCCCCATCCTCTCCTGTCTCCATCCTTTCCACATGAGAAATCTCTCAATATGCCTCCCTTTGGATGAACCCACGAGCCCCCATTCTCTCCTGTCTACATCCTTTCTACATGAGAAACCTCCCAATATGCCTCCCATTTGATGAACCCACTATCCCCATCCTCTCCTGTCTCCATCCTTTCTACATGAGAAACCTCCCAATATGCCTCCCTTTGGATGAACCCACTATTCCCCATCCTCTCCTGTCTCCATCCTTTCCACGTGAGAAACCCCAATATGCCTCCCATTTGATGAACCCACTATCCCCATCCTCTCCTGTCTCCATGCTTTCCACGTGAGAAACCCCAATATGCCTCCCATTTGATGAACCCACTATCCCCATCCTCTCCTGTCTCCATCCTTTCCACATGAGAAACCCCAATATGCCTCCCATTTGATGAACCCACTATCCCCATCCCCTCCTGTCTCCATCCTTTCCACATGAGAAACCCCAATATGCCTCCCATTTGATGAACCCACTATCCCCATCCTCTCCTGTCTCCATCCTTTCCACATGAGAAACCCCAATGTGCCTCCTTTTGGATGAACCCACTATCCCCATCCTCTCCTGTCTCCATCCTTTCCACATCAGAAACCTCCCAATATGCCTCCCATTTGATGAACCCACTATCCCCCATCCTCTCCTGTCTCCATCCTTTCCACATCAGAAACCTCTCAATATGCCTCCCATTTGATGAACCCACTATTCCCAATCCTCTCCTGTCTCCATCCTTTCCACATGAGAAACCCCAATATGCCTCCCATTTGATGAACCCACTATCCCATTATCCTCCCCTGTCTCCATCCCTTCCACATTGAAAACTTCCAGTAGTGCATATTAAATTAAATTTGGTTGCAATAGTTAACACAGGCATACTTAGCAAATCAACCCACCCATGTAACATGATTACACGATGGCCAAGCAACAAGATTAACTGAGACTTCCCTGATTATGTAGGCCCCCTGTGCCTACAGCTTGCATGGCTAACAACCTTACACTGTGCCCCCTTTAGCTGTTAACTACAACTTAGTTTTACAACACAAACTATTGGCCTTAATCAAAGGTAGTTCCCAGACAGAGCCTTATTTGATAAGTTGGTGATTTGTTTCTTGTCACTAGGTGATTTTTGAAGCAAGATTATGTTTGAGTTGAGATACCCACTTTGATGAAAAGTGCTACATATCATTTCATTGGGATTTGTAACTTTGTAAGATGACAACAGATAGATGAATTGCCATGCAGTACGATATGACCCATTTAATGTTCTTGAGTTTGCTGATGCTTTACAGCAAAGGCTAATGTAAACTCATGTGACTGGTGTGTATGAATTCCATATGATAGCAACACCATTCCATAGCAAAACCAGTCCAAACAATGTCTAACTAAATGGAAGCTAAAAAATATAAAAGATAGAATGAGAATGCACAAGTTTTCTGTGGAAAAAATGACACACCGGTTAATTTGATTTTCAAATATTGTTGCATGGCGTGCTTTTGATAATCAGCAGATGGTAATGAATCTTATTCAGCACAACCAATGATGTATGTGTTAAAAAGAGGGGTCTGATTGGCTTCAAAAACAAATTGTTCTTTTTAAAAATTACATGAAGGTTGTGAACTGAGTGGTGACTCAATGGTGACCAGAGTTTCTGCTTCTTCTCAATCGTCTCCCATTCTAGAAATTATAAAATTAGAGATTAAGTTTTGTACAGTTGAATTTAAAGAATGTTAGAGCTGGATACAAAGAATTTAATAAACTGAGGTAAACTGTAACAAAATCCGGGTCGGCTAAGACCTAGCCCCTTATAAAGCTGGTAAGCACAAAACTTGCTAAGCACAGACAAATCTTGGTTACCTAGTAGAAACAACTTTTAAGTCAAAATGCCATAGTTAACATTACTGTGAATGGTATCCTGTAAAAAATGTGCTTTAATAGCAATTAAATTTGCTAAGCATTTTTTTCTGATTAACAGCTCTATGAAATTTAACCCTATGTAAAGCTTAATGTGAACATAATTTTTTACTTCACATTACTAGCTGTTCTAAATATTGACATGGACTATGATAAATATTTTAACTATTTCAATAGGTGTCAATAGTTCAGATCAATCTTCAAGTTGCATCATATTTTTGTATGTTGTGGTCTATCACCTTTTCCCAAGGTGTCCAAATATTTGATTAGGATCATACTTCAGAGCAGTTGACAGGCATTCAAACTTGTGTGCATGTTTTATGTCATGGAGCTGTACCTTCATTTGCCAAAGCAATTTGGGAATACTATAATTCACAAACAGAAAAGAGGCTTTAAAATTGTGGAACGTTTTTCAAACAGACCAATACAAAAATGTTACTGAATTGGAATTCCCGCTTATCAATTCAGTGCCTCTTTATGAATGGTCCCAGATTCTAGGCATTTTAAAAATGGTCAGACATTATTCATAAAGTCTGTACTAAGTGCAAACTAGTCACTATGAGAAATAGTTAAGCATGCTTTTTAACTATTTCATGTTTGTGGAAATCAAATCTGGGAAGAAATAGCTTTTTAACAATACAATGTGAGCATTTGGCTACAAGTAGCCAAATGCCCACATATGCCCAAAAGGTATGTTTTAAAAACTATTTTTTTAAACTATATTAAAATGACTGAATTTAATTTCATCCCCCAACATGCACCTTCCGAATTTCCTCAAACAATCACCAATTCTATTATTCCCGGTGCAATTAATATAAAACTTAACAAACCATTCAACAGCCTGGATATCTCCATACTTCTACAAATCCGTACAATAAGCTTTTTTGTTAAGATCAGACAGGAATACAAACTTTTTGATCCACTATATAGAAGGTTGATGAATCATTCAAAGTAAAATGTTCAAAGGAAAAGTTGACATGGTAAAGTTCACCCTATACTTGATTTCAGAGACTGAAGACACCTATTGTCATTAGTTTCCTTGTTTCAGCCCACTTGGGCTCTTCAGTTCCTAAATACACCACTGATGTTATGTCATGCATTTATTTGTACTTACAATGGTAACAAGTTGTGAATACAGTTTCAATTGACTCGCAGCCTCTCCCCTAATCCAGCGTTGTCCGGTTCTATAAATTCTAAAATGGCCGACAATATTCCTATGCTTACCTATGTGTACAAGGGAACAGCCTGACTGAACATCGGACTTCAACATAGTGCAGGAAGGTATCTGCATGATCCACGCGTCAACAGGAAAGTTGTATTAAGAATGGACCAATCATACCTCACCGTTTTCTTGCATCACAGAGTCTGGCGAGGAAAAGGATAATTATAGACTCTTGGTGGTTTTCATGGGAAAAAGAAATGGCTGATCTGATGCGTGGCTTACATGTATATGTCGTGTGTGAGAGTGTGAAGAAAGGAAATATTCAAGTTGTAATTGGTTGCACCATCTTCTTTGTTTCATCTTGTGGAATACACCACCAATACATAATTGGATTAAGGAATAGTGGTGTTGACACCCATGTGCCATTATCTGATAGTTCAAAGGTAAGGAAGCTGTTGATTGTCTGGTGTTTCTTCATTCACTCATATGTCAATTCTCCAAAGCTAGTGAGTTCTAAGGACAGGAACATCAAAACTAAACTTCATCATTGGTCAGTTTAAGTTTTGCATGACCATATTGTGATCATGCATGAAAAGCTGGTGGTTCAAAGAGTTCATGTCCCAATGTTGAATATTCCTATAAAAAGGGAAAGTACACATGTACAGTGTTTAAGAGTAAATTTATTTCCATCTTCTTGTTTTTTAATAAGCAAATTCAGCAGTCATGTTTTAGTGAAACGAAGAACGGTAGTTCTGTCGAGGAATTTGTGCGATAATATCCGGCTGGTTTATTTTCAGTTGCAGCATTTGAAATAAGGAACAAGTGATTTCAGGAATTGTCAAATTCATATTTTCATGCAGATGGAAATATTTATCTGTAGGATTGGCGATGGTATGAGCTTTTTATAATCATTGTTTTTGAGGTCTTGAAACTAATTTGTTTTTGGCGTGATGATTACCAATCCTGTATTAAATTGTCTAAAAGTGCCATAAAAATAGTGTTGGAAGAAAATGCTTACATATGGACCAGTGATAAAGCTGGTAGACTATGAGCAGGGCTAGAATTTGGGTTGGGGGAGGGAAGCCACAAGACCATAGGGCTTGTTGCTCAAAATGTTCACTAAGCCAAAATTGTTTTTACAAGACCAGAATCAAAATGAGAAACATTTCCTGTGACAGTTTTATGCATTAAACTGGTTGTTCTTTGAACAAGCACTAAGACCCCATATAATGTATATTCAGAGAAGTTAAGAGAACATATTTCATTTGTCTCTATGGGTATTTCATATACTTCGTTACTCAATAAAATTGAAAAGGTGACATTCAACATTTGAACATAATTTGTTTCTGTTCAAGATATAACACAGTGAGGTACATGTATTATTGAAATGAAAAGCACAAGACTGCTGGACTTGTCCGATCATGAGTCTACTGGCCCAATTCTAAATCTACTAGCCTCAGGCCAGTGGTCCAGAGTAAAATTCAAGCCCTGTAGGGATATGCCAAGGTAACCAGTTCCAATGTCTAGCCAGGATGATAAGTTATGGCAAACCTGGAACTGAACCAGGCATAACTTATGTATGTTTTGTTTCTTTGAATACATCTTTTAATAACTCTATTACATTAACTTAGGTATTTGCTCCCACAAAGTTGCATTACTTTAAAATAACACACAGAGTGTAGAGCCTCCATGCGTTGTGTATTAATCATCAGTTGAAACCAGACTGTTTAAGGCCACTTTATCCCAAGGGTTTAACATCAGCTATCAGACACCCCACGCTGTACCTCTCCATTGGAAAGTTTAGGCTGAACAATATTTTTGTAGGGTGTTTTCCCTTCCCAAAAACCAATTGTTAAACCTGCATGATAAGCCACAAGTTTTTTATTGGATTTTGTATTATTATTTCTTCCAACCAATTGATAGCATTGTTGATGTTGTTGTTCCTGCCGCTGTTGATGCTGTTCTACATGGACATGCAATGTATCTTACCATGACTTATCTTGCAAATTCTTAGTGAAACTGGTGATTTAAAAATAAATTCAACCACAAGCCTTTTCAGAGTTTTCAAACCCCAAAACTAGTCTTTAATTTTCCCGCTTTTTTCTGGATGCCTTCCCATAACTCTTTGCTCCTCTTTTTTGCTATAAATGGATAGGTATTTGTTTGTGCTTGTTTATGCCTCTGACAAAGGTCCAGTTTAGATCGAAAGCTAAGGCCAGTTATAGAAGAACAGAATCAATGTATAGGATGAAAAATTTGCAAGAGGAACCTGCGGAGAGAGCGGGTTATTAAATCCTCTGCAAAAGGAATAGGTTATTAACGGGTTGATTTTTTAAAAACTAATTGAGAGAAAGAAGGGTATAAATAAACCAGTGGAGAGAACAGGTTATTTACAGTAACTGTATTCATATTTCATCAAAGAAATAAGCAAGTAGAAGTGAAAGGAGGGTCATGGAAATTATTTAACACCAGTGTGTATGTTGAGTCCAAAGAGTTGGACTGTCTTGAGTTGGTGAATCCAGTGTGATTCTTTGAGCTTGCAGTGTGTGTCATCACCATTGCAAGCCTCGATCACAGTAAGTTCAACATCTTAGACGCTGTGATTAAGGCTGTTGAAGTGGATGGAGACGAGGTACAGTTTCTTGGTCTTTATGGAAGAGACATGGTTTGCAAAGCAAAGACTGAGTTTGGTTTTAGTCTCTCCCACAAATTGTAGTCCACATCTCTTACATGATATAACATAGACTACATTGGGTGTGTTACATTGGGAGTCAGTCTTGATATTGTAAGAAGAGTATACATTTAAAGTTTAGTGTTAACCAAAAACATTTTCCGATTCTCATCATGACTGGACAGTCATAAACAAGGTTTCATAAATGTATTTTTCACTTGAACTTTCCATTTGGAATGGAAGCAAAGTCACATCACTGTAAATCCGATCACCACTGTTTATTAAACTATAACTTTGAAGTGACACCTCAAATGACATAAGACGTCATTTCTTCTTTCTTATCTTGGCAATTAAAGCTGTATTGAGAGTGAGCACTGTTTCAAATTTTTAAAGATCGGGTCTGACAATCTCCAAAAACAAGGCAATTAAAATCACTGTAATGTTTACTGCTTGATCTTGTACCTTATCAACTCAAATTTCACTTTAAAAAATATCTTTTATCTTCTTAGGTTCTTTTAAGAAGTATTTTTATCTGAACTTGAGTGACAAAGATTTTGAAAAAAATATCTGGACTTAATTCTGCAGAGACAGGGAGTGGGAGCATGCACTTAAAATCTTAAGCCATGTTAAATCCCTGCCAAATACTCTAAGTGTTTGACATTTACAAATGAGATTGAATGAGTTTGCCATACTCTTTATGAATGGGCTGACGTGAGCAATTTCACAGTCGGCTAAAATGTGTGAAGGATTGCTTTTCCCACATTCAGGGAACATTGAGAGAACGAGGGTGTGTTCACTTGTATTTACTAAAATAGAGGTCAGGGCTAAATTAAATAAGTACAATATTTCAAACCTTTACCATTATTATTTCAATATACACAACTGAAAATATGAGTTTAGGGGCCTAGAGTAAAACCTAAATAACTTTAAAGACAAGAATCACAGTAATTGAACATGGTTTTTTGTCTGTGTATTTGTCCATAAAAAAAGGAAATGTAGTGTTTGGTAAGCAAGCCAGTCCATTTCTTGACATTTGAACAAGGTGGTCCAAAAACAATAGGCTTCTGGATCCCGAGACCAATCCACTCACCAGTTTGGAGTGCATGCTAAGTCCTTCTGAAATTATCACTGGACATCATTTCTAATAATATACCAAAGTCTTCTAGAGTTATTCTGCGAACAAAATGTCTTTGTTTTAGCCGTAATGACCTTGACAATTTATCTAGGGGTCCAAAAACATTAGGCTTCTGGATCTGGGGAATCCCAAGACCAATCCACACACTAAGTTTGGAGTTGATATGACAAGTCCTTTACAAGTTGTCGCTCGGACAACATTCCTTTTGTTTTAACGATAATAACCAAAAAGCAATAGGCTTCTGGGGAATCCCAAGAACCGATCCACAAAAAAAGTTTGGAGTTGATATGAGAAGTCCTTCTCGAGGTATTGCTCAGACATTATTCCTTTTTTATTTAGCCATAATGACATTGACATGATGAAGTGGCAAGGTTTAACTGTCAAGTACGTATCTTTCAATACTCAAAATACAGAGTTTAACATGGTATTCTCTGTCTATGACTGTAGGAATTAGGACAAACCATTGAGTGTGATATGACATCACATTGTTCTATAGCTGTGTAATTTAAGAACTTGCTATATTGGAAACTGGTCCAACTTGATATGAGAGTATACAGGATTTTTTTCCTCAGCACCTCGTTCATTTTCCTTTGAAGGCACCCTGGGTTTTGATTGGAACCTAACTATAGGCCTAGTTAAGGGTTTTTTGGGGAGCTGTGGCTCCCAGGGTTAATTAATAAGTAAGTCATACTCTGTATGTCTCAGTCTTTCTTAGATAAAACTAGATATACATGTATACGTGAGAAATGGCACCGCCATGAATAGAGTGTATAGATTGAGACAGTTGCGACTCATGCAATTGAAACACAACCTAACTTATATCATACCACATGGAATATGCATGAAACACCATCACACAGCAGAGTACTTATGGGAACAAGTCAACCACAGGGCATAGAAATTGTACAGCACCAAAAGCACAAATACAACGGATTGCAAACATTATTCTTGGCTGTCTAATTTAAGAATTTGGTCAACTGAGGGCAATATTCATCTGTTTTTCACAAATAGTTTTAATTTTGTTTGTTGCAACCAAAATTGGCTTTTCTTAGGCTTTCAGATTGTTTTCTCAAATATGGGAGCATTTCAGAGGGAAATATTTCACAGAAGCTGCTTCTAGTATGAACTAAATAGCTTTCAGTCAGAAACTAAACAATAATGTCTTTGATACATTTACAGACACTGACATATGGTTGCTTGTGTTAAAACAACCATATATTACTGTAGGAATGCTTGAAAGGACCAGATGGTCAACCAACTGAGCAGGAAGGGCAAAAAAGGGCGATCATCTACTACCAAAAAGCAGTCACTGCAGTTGATTGGTTAAGGCTACAGTAAAAGTCTATGCACTTTCCTCTTTTACCCCCCCCCCCCCCCCCATTCCTACATTGACTGAGTTTCCACCTTAGGTAATTTTGAGTAACCACGAAGCATGGAAACTTTACTATTTATATTCGCTTTCTTATCATTGAAAGTGTATGTTCCAAACAAATTTGTTATTTTCTTAAGCATAAAAACATAACTTTTTCTCTCAAAACTCATGCAAGTGATACAATTTTTAGGTGAGTTTTATTTTAGAAAATGTCCTTGTGTATTCCAGTAAAACACTTGTAATAAGTGTGTTAATTTCCTGCTATTTGTGCCAACTGTGGTTTTGCTTTAGTTCAGTTACTACATGTAGGCCTAGACTCTAATGTAGGCCTAGTATGTTTCTGGTAGTTTTTTATTTCGCCATGCGGCCAAACAGTAACTCATAAATTCAATTCAATTGAACTTGTGTAATTTATCACATAAGAAATATTTAGGGAATGTAAATTAGATCAACTTCTCCATAGTGGGCTAAATAAAAACTGTAACAAAGGACTATTCTGTGATTTTTGTTATATCCTGTTTCGGACTATCAGGCTTTCCCTTTAAAGCCAATAGGAATATCAAGTACCTCGATCTGAATGACAAGCAATGAACTTAGTGTCAACTGAATAATGGAAGCTGAAGAGGGAGTCCAGGGTGTATTTATTTTAGGAGCCATTAGCAAGCCCTCCCATTCTATTCTCTATCACACCAGGCAGGTTGACTACAATCAAATCTCTAAATGAAGGATGAGGTCATTCAGTATTGTCAGTGGCTAAGGGAAAAGCATGTAGCAAACAATATCCATACAGATTTCTAATCAAAGTCAACTCTCAAACTCTGTGTAAACAAAACTTGTTTTTGGTTTCTGGAATTGTTGGATGAAATCGTTTCATATGAACTCATTCTGGATTCAAATTTGACGTAGTCATAGGGTGATAGGGGTCTTATTCACCATTGAAACTTGCCTCAAGATACCGCTTTGATATACAAAGTGGCAGATCTTCTGCAATTTATCAATATTGGTATAGATAGTGATTTATAAAGATGTTTGCAAAAATAAAACAATATTGACAAGAACACTCATTTTAAAAACAAATTAAATTGGCCTAAATGAAGATCTTATTCTTAACTATTTTCAAAGGTAGCAAATGGATGGGATGGTAGCTGCCTCTGAAGCCACCAGGGTTCACTCTTAACTTATTCAGTGACGAGCCAGCAGGACCAGTTAGCTTGTTATCTCACTAGAATTTCAGATTTTTCACTACTCCATATTCCTTTCAACATCATTGTCAAGGGATTCCTTTCAACATCGTCATTAGCATAGGACTATGTAATTTGGAGCAATAGGCCTAGACCTAATTTGTTTTTAATGGTTTATGGTTTATTTAAAAACATTCACAAATTTGCGGGCCAACAACCGAATTGCATTTTGAAAAACAAGTACACAAAAAAGGTAAAACAAACTTAAAGAAAAAAGAAGGAAAACAATTTAAATCAAACTTTCATCACAAAAGGTGAAAAGTGGCCCGTGGGCATCAAAATTGGACTTTAAAAATTCAACTGGAAATGCTACTTACTAAAAACAGCCTTGAGAAATATAAAAATAAGAGAGAGAGAGAGAGAGATCTACATTGTAATGCAAAATTTAACTGTTCTGAAGAGATGTCAGGTATGGGAGTGGGCTGTGTGTAAGATATCATAATACAATGTACATTGAAGCCATCAAGCCACCATCTTAGAGGTCAAACTATGACGAAACAATGAAAAACAGGTATACGTGCAGCGCACAGGATCAGCCAATGAGCAACCTTCTTTTGAACTCTAGCCAAGGGAGCCCTACTCAAAATGATGTCATGTGCATAAAGATCTATATGAACAATCAGTGGTTTACATGTAGAGCTCTATGGAAAGCAATAACGTGGCCAGCCGGACTAGTTGGACAGAATTCTGACTGGTCTTTGGGTGTTTTAACTGGCATTTGGCCAGCAGAATAATTTTCTAAAGTCTAATAATAACAAAATAATGAAAGAGTTGTTGGGATACATATTTCGAATGACTGTCACTGTGACTGAGTTAATCTGATGATAACTTACACACAATTGCAAAATAAATTGACAAAATAGGGTTAAGAATAAGAACCAAATTAAATGATTTATTTACTGTTCTTATTATTTTAATTATTTTATTTATTTATTTACTTATTTATTTATTTATTTATTTTTTTTTTTTTTTGGGGGGGGAGAACATCACTCTAAAAAAGGATACAAAATAAAAACAAAGCATTGCCATGACAAAGATTTAGGCCTTTGCAGATCAAGAAATAGTTAAGTGAATGTCGTACTGAATGGTACTACTAGTACTATTTACTACAGTACTAATAATATTAATAAACCGTGTTTCCCCGATTACCCAAACAAAATGCATAAACACTAACACTAACAGTAATTTTTTAAGTCAACAACTTCGTCAGTGACTCATACTCCGTCTTCAGTCCCAGCGAACCCCGCCGTCACACTCGAAATCTGCCAGGGGGAGATTAACCACGGACCACCGCCACCAGCTCAGTAGTCCTTAGTCACACTCAGAGTGAGAGACCGAGTGGTTGTTGTACGCGGTAGGCTTGCCCCACTTTGTGGCCAAGGAACCTTGGCCACAGCCCTGGTAGGACGTCAGTGCCACCGTCGCGTTGTATGCAACGGAGGAGTCCAACCTGGGCTAGGCTAGCGGTAGGCCTACCCAGGCTAGGCACGTATTTTTGTTTGTTGGGTATTTGTATCACTTTAATTCTGATCTTGTTTCACAAGAAGAATGAATGAAAAATTATTAAATAATTTACTTAAATTCCATATTTACCTCATTGATACAGTCCTGATTAATGTAGAACCACGGAGCTACGGTAGAAATGGGCAAAGGTGATCTTTTGCTGCAGTCTCCGCTTGTGTTGTTAGCATAAAACAACACGTGAATCCCGCGGTTGTTTTGGTTGTAATGTTCGAGCGCCCTCTGTCGAGAATAATACTTATTTATTTATTTTGGAAATAATAGTTCGAGTAAAAAGGCTTTGAGCCGCCTCATGCAAACGTTTGAGTTCTGATATCATTACGCCTCGGGTTATGACCGATTCTCCCTTTTCGGCTTTATTGTACTGATTGTACTTTATTGTACTGATTGTTCTATGGCGACCATACAATGTGCGCGACTCAAGTCCTCAAACTCGATCAAGATGTTTTTTTAAGTTGATAAAAGTTCCAACAGATATGGGCAGCATGGGCATCACAGACATTAGACGGACAGCAGGGGCGCTAAACTGAAATGTTGGGTTTTCTCAAACTATGATGGGTGGAAGTGAAGGCGCGCGCGTCAACACTTTTTGTACACGTTTAGGCATAGCCGCGAGGTAGTGCTCTCGTTTTCATATATCGACCCGATGACTCATTTGTAAATTACAATACAATACAATACAATAAATACATTTATAGAGCGCTCTAACACATCAAAGATGGTTTCACAGCGCTGAACAGAGTCTAGAAAAGTAAGTGATGAGTTTTACAAATTGTTCAATTGTTTACAAATTGTTCAAGATTTCCTCCCCCAAAATCCGGAAAAGTCAATCAAACAACTTTTTGATTACTCCAGTTATTATAGGAATTTCCTAAAACTCATCACTTAATTTACAATCCATCTTCGAGTCAATATCTCCTGAAAATTCAGAAAAAGTCCATGAAAACGAGAGCACTACCTCGCGGCTATGCCTAAACGTGCACAAAAAGTGTTGACGCGTGTTCACTTCCGCCCATAGTTTGAGAAAATCCAAAATTTCAGTTTAGCGCCCCCTGCTGTCCGTCTGTATTATGTCTGTGTGCTGCGCTTAATACATGAGCGAGCAATACGGAAGGTGTCTCTGCTGCAGCTAGCTGAATGTCGCGCGCTGAAACGAACACAGACTTTCTGGTGACTGCTGTTGTTACAGTGTCACGCTCACTTCCAAGTGCTGTCACGCTGCATGCTGAGTGTGAAGGGAACGACGTCCACGACGACGACGACGACGACGACGTTGCCTACCCCTCCATCCACCACCCTATCCACAGTTTGACTGATGTCGAAACTGCAGAAGTCTTTGCGCTGGACGATCTTTTCATTTGACAGGTAAACAAAATGTACCTTACCGTCCATGGAGACCATGGCATTGCCTTTTTTGCTGTTCCCATCACTTGACCATGTTGACTAAGATTTATCATAAGATTAAGAACGCTGAAAAACATGAATAAGAATAAGATGTTCTACTATTCATGTGGTTATTTTTATATAGCAACTTTTAGTATTAATAATGATACGTCCTGTGTTGTGTGTGATTAATGTTATGGTAACATTTCCATATCCGACTGCCACTTTTTCAATTAATTGTTAGCATGGTTAGTTATAATATGAAATAATCGTAAGGCACCATGTATACGCGGCAGCCCTAAAATCGTGGCACATCTTTTTTTTACTTCACTGCGCGCGTTGTAAACAACCCCCAGATTCGACATCAAGTCTCCTCTCCGTTGACCAAAACTTCGAGACAGGTAAGGTAAGGCTCCACCGATAAGTTGTAATTGTATTGAAATACAAAAAGTTTGGGGGGGGGGGTATTTAGGCCTTTTCTACAAACAAGGTACAAAAAATATGTCATTGTCATACTGTCAGGGCCATCAATATTTTTTGTGGCCGCTTAAAACATTTCAACAAACACTATTTCAATTTACAATTCACGGTGATCAAATCACGTAACTCTGCTTTTAGCTGAGCATTCTGGGAAAAAAGAAGCCAAGTGCCTCACTTTGTGACCCTCACTTTGGAGGGATGAATAAACAAACAGGGATGCTGTTTATTAATAGTAAAAATCTGTGAAATTGTACATATATGTGTTTATGCAAGGTATTTTAACCTTTTTTGTTTCTTTTTTTTCTTCTTTTTTCCCCCCATTTTTTTAAATTAAATAATTACCAGCCTCCAAAAGACCCCACCCCCCCCCCAAAAAAAATCAACAACAACCCAGCAGATGTGCTTGCTGTTTTGTTTTGTTTTGTTTTTGGTTTTTTGGTTGTCAATACAAAATATTTTAATTATTATCCGATAATTATTTTATGGGCATCTCAACACCAAACTTAAAAATTTGAAAAAAAGACTGCAGAACATGTGCACATCTTGAAATTGATGACACTAACGAGTGCTTTGTTTCACCATGGTTTCACTATACCTCTCCATTAGACAAATAGAATGAAAACCAGCTTAACTTTAAAGCACTGAATCAAAGGGGATTCAATTATTACATATTTTGTTTGATGTTTTAATATAAGAGACATAAAAATAATGTTAAAATTACTCAAAGCTGAGAGCAGAAAAACATTTGCACACATATTTTGTTTATTTATTTGTTAGTTGAAATTTGTTGCATAACACTATAATGATAATTTTAAATATTAAACAATAACAAAATAATAATATAGAGACAACTGCCGGCTGTAGGGCCATACAGAGTCTCACATAACACTTGTAGTCACTGCAGACATTTGTTCCACGTGTGGCTTCACTGGGACACTGTACTTCCCAGTGTGCCTTGAAAACAGGTTATACTCAAAACAAATTGAACTCTATTGAAGGCATGGAAGATTAGTGCGTTGGGAAAAACGCTGCAATGTTCATTCAGTTTTAATAGATGTTTGCTTACTTCTAATAAACAAAGGAAGGTAATTCGAACATCAGTTGAGTTGATACATTGCATTAGTTTTTGTGTTTTCAATTCAAAGGAAAAAGCCATGGTGCCTTGAAAACTGGTCACACGAGGATATAATTATGAAAAATAGTATTAGCTGTTGCAAACTGCTTACCAACCAAAAGAACCTATGGTATGACGTTTCGACCCTAGCAGAGTCTTTCTCGAAGGCTAAATGACAAGACTACAAACATACATGTATACATTACTGATGTAACAAAGGCAGTCAAGTGGAAATAGATGATGGAGAGGAAAATACACAGAGAAAGCAGGAGGCTGAACAGAAAGGAGGGTAACAAAAGGGAGGGGGATTGGGGTGGGGCTGGTTGACCACAAGAGGTGGGGAACCCTAACTTGTCCTTTGTGTTCCCCACCTCTTGTGGTCAACCAGCCCCTTTCCCCAATCCCCCTCCCTTTTGTTACCCTCCTGTCTGTTCAGCCTCCTGCTTTCTCTGCATATAGTCCTCTCCATCATCTATTTCCACTTGACTGCCTTTGTTACATCAGTAATGTATACATGTACCTGTTTATGTTTGTAGTCTTGTCATTTAGCCTTCAAGAAAGACTCTGCTAGGATCGAAACGTCAGGCCACTAACTATTTTTTTGAGGATATATTTACTCAAAAAAGGTATTGCTTTTGGTATGAGTGAAAAAGTCTCAGCCGGATATGGAAATTTGTCCATTTGTTTGGCTGTAATGTTACTCACTGACTCGAGAGCCATAACGTAACATTTGTTTGGCTGTAATGTTACTCACTGACTCGAGAGCCATAACGTAACATTTGTTTGGCTGTAATGTTACTCACTGACTCGAGAGCCATAACGTAACATTTAAGACTTAATGTTACTCACTGACTCGAGAGCCATAACGTAACATTTAAGACTTAATACTGTAGATCTTATTTTATATTGGTTTCATCTATCTAGCCGAGTGAATGCATGACAGGTTTTTTGGTCATCATTTTCAATTTCATAATTATTAGTTTTGTAAATCCAATCAATTACAGTGTATATCACATTAATTCCAATCATGTAAGGAATAAGATGAAGTGTATGCACAAGCAGTGTGATGTGTATTTAGACTGAAGAGGGCGATAATTGCACTCAAAGTGTTACGCCTTGAACTCAGTGTTAAGGGCATGGGACTGGGGAGGGGGGGGGGGCTGTAATGGTGACTATGATGAGATTGATGTTAAAAGAGAGCCATACATGTAGCAGCTCAATAAGGTGGGCTTCTAACTAAGTAGAACAAGCAGGTCAGAGGTCACTCAACTACAATACTGAACATGAACCATGTGCTGGGTGTATGTGCCTTTAATTCTCCAAACCTAGATTGGGCTTGAAGTGTCCCTCAGGAAATGTGATATTATGGATATTTTAAGAAGGGAATAAAAGAGTAGCGACAAGGTCTTGAAAGGCCGTTTATAACCATCAGGATCATGGCCATGAGGTGCTTTATCTCACAGCCGTGACCCTGCAAGGTTTGAAACGGCTGTTTAAGGCCAAGTTACCGAGTCTGTTTTTCCCCATAAATACTCATCTAGTTTAAAGCGTAAAAGTAAAGGAAGAACTGTAATGAAGTGTTCTTTTTGTAACTTGTTTTCAATTCCTGTCCTCTGCCATTTCACATCAGGTCATATTGCACACAACTCTCAATGGTTATGTGTGCACGCGTACTAATAGATTTTACATTGAGTACTGCAATTGTTCAAAGGTTTTAGTCTCTCTTCATATTTTATGGCACCTCTTTCTTTGTTTGAAACACATCCATGTTGCTTGCCTAGATCAGTGCAGTTAAGACTCAAGTCCAAGTCCCAAGGCCCAAAATATTGTGATTTCATTCCGACTTGAGTCTGACCCTAGTTGCCACTCTGATGTGACTGCCTTTTTCTCCCTGTTGATTGTATCATTCAATCATAATTGTATGGGAGTGGAGGGGGGGTGGCTAGACCAAGCCTGGATTTTCATCTTTAAGATGGCAAGGCCATTTTAATTTTACAAAGTGCACTTCTGTTGGGCAAATACACAAGTTTATGTGAAACTTTTGAAGGGGCACCAATGCCAAAAACAGGGGAAACAGGACACATTGGCCTCCTTATTATGAGCCTGGGGACATTGACCACAAGTTTTCAAGAGTAAAGCCTTGTACCTTTTGTTTTTTCTGAAACATTCTTGTGGTCATATAAAAATGCTGAGATTTTGAAAGCTTCACAAAGCCTCTGCACACATAACTATTACCAACAGATATCAACCACAACATTTCTGGCCTTTTTGAAGTTTTAGTTTCCCTTAAGTTGAATCATTCCTGAGATGATATGAGATATTTAGTGAAAGTACTGCAGAGTGAGTTATTGCATCAGTTAAGGCGTAAAATTTCACAATGTAGAGAATTGCCTCTTAGAAGAGTTGGCTTGGAATGACAACATTTACTTGGTTATCTTTATAGTGGCAGTAGGGGATTACTGTAACTTTGTATTAATGAACTAGAATCAAACCAAAAAATAAAGGGGGGAAAAATAATGAAATGAAAAAATTTAAAATCTTTTTATAATGTACACAATCTTGCTGGCTAAACTGTTGGCACATTGTAGAAAGTCAATGGAGTTTACAATTTTAGATACATGTAGCTCAAATAATCGAACAAAAAACCCAAAAGCCTCAAATAGGTAGACATAAGCCCTTTTCACACGAGAAACAAAAAACCAACATTCCTTGCAACGAATTTAACGAGCACTGAAGTCATCCCACGCCTGACCGCTTTCGCAAGCTTTCACACGACACCAAGTAAAAATGTGACCACGTTCCATGAGACGAGAGTACAGACTTAGCTGGTTACCACTGAACTATAGAGTTTTTGTTCTTAAACAGCGCTAGTACCAGCTAAATGATGACGTATGCCGCTGTGCACAGTGTGTTGCGGTAAAAAATAAACCATGTAAACATTCTTCAAAATGGCTGCTGACACTCACGAAGACGTTGGGGAGTCCATTCATAATACTATGCCCGTAATATCCTCCAAAAAAAACGACCGGTGACGACATCAACCAAAGATAAGAGAAAGAAGGCCAAGAAATCTTGGTGCTACGAGGAAACGATTGCCTTGATAAACATTATGGAGAAGGAAACCACCCAATCTAAAATGAATGGTTTGACCCAAAACGGCCATGTTTGGCGGGAAATCGCGGACGAGGTGGCAAATGGTCGCAACGGTGACCAGTGCCCGGTGACGGTGTGTAAACACACCCAACCTTACGGATCGGGTTTGTGGGGTACTGCTATTGTTGTTCTATTGTTCCCTTTTCTAAAGAATTCCCTTTTGGGGCCCTATTGTTCCTATTGAAATTGCCTTGCGGGGTCCATTGTTCCATTGTTAAAAGTACCCCGTAAGTTGGCATGTGTAAGGGCACAAAGGTCGGCTCCCGAATGTTCTTCACGCATGCGTGTTAATACCGCTTTCGCGATGATTGTCGGTCAATAAACAACGGATCGTTTCACACGAAGGTTTGACTAGATTCCTTGCGAAAAATTACGCTAGCGTAAGATTTTGTCGGAGGTCGGGACCTACTACAAAATTTCGCAAGGTTTGCGAAAATTTCGCAAGGAATGTAGGCGATGTAAAATATTACTGTCCTTTCACACGAAGCCCAAATTGTAATTTTTTACAAAAAATTGTAAAATTTCGCAAAGAATGTTCGTTTTTTTCGTCGTGTGAAAAGGGCTATAGACCCTCAAATTATGAATGAAGTGTGAATAATTTCAAACTGACATTAAATATTTGCCAAAACTCCATGCAGAAGACTCACATCCAATCTGTCCATTATTTTGAATGGTTCTACCATTGTAGTTGCTGTGTGGGTGCTAAGGCAGCCCAGGTAGCCAATCCATTTTTGTGCACATTTGCCAACACTTCAACCAAATGTCACTTTTCTTCTTCTGTGCTGATACAATTGAGGCATTGAGCCCTTTCAAACTTGCCTTGACCACACTAGGGAAACAAAAATCACCATGTTGAGTGCATTCTCCAGATTTGCACAATCTGCAGATGGCGCATGATTTTGCCCAATCTACAGATAGAGCTTCCAAATCTGCAGAGCGCAATCTGCAAATTGTGCAAATTCTTAGAAAGCGCTCAACACACACTTGATGAGCGTGGATGCACAACACAAGTCATGTTCGGACTATTTTGGACATCGTTTTAGTCGACAGTTTCTCTTTTTGAGAAACAGACGTACTACATATTAGCCGGCAACATCTCTGCATACCTCATGTTAGTTTTAAGTGTATTATAAGGGTAATTGATGGATTTTGGAGCAGTTTTTTGTCATTCGATGTTTTGGGAATTGAATCACATATGTAAGTAGGGCATTTTTACACACCCAAAACGCATCCCATGAGACAAAATTCCAATCCTACCAACCGGGCCCTATTTTAAAATGGCATGTAACTGGAAACCGAACTTTTTTTTTGGGCCATATTTCTATGGCATTACCCTACCAGGAAGAAAGGAAATCTCTGCATGCCTTTTATTTTCTGTCCTTCCAGTTCTATTCCTTGTAGTGAGGAAACCATTCTCATTTAACTACCTTTTGTCTGTGTCCTCCGAGATGTTTATCTCTGTTATTCAATCACACAACACACCTTTTAAGAATATAGCCTTGGTGTTGTTTGCAGTTATTAGGAGTTCACTTTGCTAGCAGTACCCCAAACAATTTACTGCTTGAATGCCTTGCAGTTTCTGTATAAGCAGCTTTTGTTCATATTGGCACCTCAAGATATACGCCCAGGCTTGACCACAACAAGTACCAACTGTTTTCTGGGATCATAAACTAAGTCTGATTTGAAATCCAATCTGCCACTCAAAACAATCACACTTTTTTCTATAATAAAGAATTGTATTGTGACTATTACAATTTGACGTAAACAGCCAATGCTCTATTCTCCATATTATGGTATGATAAATGCAGGTTATGCTTTGGAAATCAGTAAGATGTTATCCCCGATAAGTTACTAGAGAAAAGACTACCAAAACACTACCTCCATTAATGAAGTTCATTGTTATGAACAATTGTGCATACAATGTACTCATAGTGCAGTCACTCGATCCACCAGGTGTTGAGTTTTATGAAATTTGGTAAGTTAAAGAAGGTAAAGGAAGGGAGGATCATGGGCCAATGTGGGAGGGATGATATTCAAATCAAAATAGAGGAAGGTGAAGGAAGGGAGGATCATGGGCCAATGTGGGAGGGATGATATTCAAATCAAAATAGAGGAAGGTGAAGGAAGGGAGGATCATGGGCCAATGTGGGAGGGATGATATTCAAATCAAAATAGAGGAAGGTGAAGGAAGGGAGAATCATGGGCCAATGTGGGAGGGATGATATTCAAATCAAAATAGAGGAAGGTGAAGGAAGGGAGGATCATGGGCCAATGTGGGAGGGATGATATTCAAATCAAAATAGAGGAAGGTGAAGGAAGGGAGGATCATGGGCCAATGTGGGAGGGATGATATTCAAATCAAAATAGAGGAAGGTGAAGGAAGGGAACGTGTAGATTGAAAGCAGAAATTTTACAAAGCTACAATTTTCGAAAACATGGCAAAATTGCATGGTGGGAAAACATAAGAGAATGAGGGAAAACATGGTGAATTAGAAAAAACATATTGGCACATGAATAATTTACTTGGAGAAAATGTTGATGTTAAAGTTTGGGTGATTATGTGCCTTGGAACACACATGAGCAGTTTTCAAAACCACAGCTTCAGGAAGTTAGGCTATGACTTTAGGCTCCATCAGTAACTCTGACAACATACACACTCAGTAAAAGACTAATTGTTAAAAACGGTTTGTAATCACAGACGGATTCCCTGTGGTCCAAGCAGTTGACCAGCATTGCAATGCATTGTTTGGTGCTTCAAGTGTAGCGTGCAAGATTGACTTTTGACAATTTATTTTTTACTAAAATCAAAGTCATTATTTGTCCACACAAATAGCCACCAACCTCTACCACTCACTGTGATGCAGAAGTGCCTATGATTTCTCTTGATGGACTTAAAAAGAGATTTAGTCACTTGCCTAGAAGTAATTTTTATTTACACTTCAAGGCCAGTATTTGACAATGCTTTACTTTATCAAGGTGAGAAGTAAAAGCTTTCCTTTTGCAGGGGGATTGTTGCTTGCCACTGGAGTGGAGTGACAAGAGTTATTATCGTTGAAGTTAAGGTACAAAGTAAAGTGATTAAGCTAACTTGTGGAATTTTGTTTGAATATTTTCAAGTGAGCTGAAAATTCCAAACCAAACAAGATTTTTTTTCTATATGAAAGCTGGCTGACACAATATTTTTATTAGAAAAATTAAATGTTTCGCAGGGTAAATGTATTTGTACCCATACTATTCTGACATATAGGGACTTGAAACTGTTAATTCTTATAAACTGGCTGAATTCTCTAATTCTGACCATATAGAGAAGGTTAAACACAGCATGGACCAGACAAATTCAACACCTTAAATGCTGCTATTACACCTAAACTATTAGACTCTGAATATAGTGTTACTGTGATCCCATGTAAAACACTATCACTTCACTAGTGCAGTCCTTGGTCAAACCATAGAGCTATGGTTCAACAGATTCAAACAAAATACTGGATGAATTTTGATGGGTTGAGGTTGGTATAGTAGGGTTTTATGTCCAGGGATTTAGTATGTTATGTTTTGACTGGGACAATGTGTATACTGTTTATTCCCAACTAGGGAATTTCAGAACACATGGCTAGGTTAATTTGAATTTTTGTGTACCATTCCAGCTGATGTGTCCTCCTTTGTCCTCCTTTTTTAGAGGTCATCTATAAAACTTATCTCTAGAGACACCATACATTGAAAAATAAAAAGTCAAAATTCCTTTTAAATGTAAAGTACATCCTTTTTGGGGGTAATTTTTTTTCTAAGGAGAGTAGATTCACTCCCACATTTTAGTTTCAATAAAAATGCCAAAGAATCAACCTGTATGATTCTCATTAAACTCGGTGTGCACCTTCATGTTTGAAGGGGAAAACCAAAGACTCATTTTATGTTTAGGATATTTTGCACTCATCAGAGTTATATCGGTCTTAATACTATTGCCACAATCAAAATAAGCAGCAGTAGTTTGTGGGGTCTTCAATTGCTCTTTCATTGGAGTCTGTTGTATGTTATTACAGATGGACTGAAATATTTCTCTGGAGGATTGATACTGGTAAGAACGTGCCACTCAGTGAGCTTTAAAATACAAATTTTTTGGTATAAACAAATCTTGTCCTTTGTTGTTAGCTGGAATTGTTAAATTAAATCAGTTGTCAGTAAATAGTGTTTGGGCTGGTATCCTGTTTCCGCCAAATCGATCTTGCATGACTTGGACCTTAGACTCAAGTTCCATTTATTCAAGGCAAATTTTCCTGTAAATTAAACTCTGATTTGAATCATCTAAAACATGTTTTTACCCAGACTTGGTTACATGTTTGTGACATTGACATGTCATGAAAACAGAAACAGATTGTAATGAAATACTATAAAGTTAAAAACCAAATAATGAAAGTACCTCCCTCTCCTCGATCCACTCTAATGGCTGCCGAGAACAATTTGCAGGGCAAGTTCTTTCAGAACTAAAATTCTAGTACTCAGGAAAAGTATATAAAGTACATGGTGTTACTGCAAATGTTAAACCATAGATAATCCAACATGCAATGCCTTAAAACATACTCAGTGATTATCATACAGTACACTTTTATATATTTCCAACATGAATTGATTTGTAGATAATTTAGTGCATGTTCACGTTCAGGTGATAGACCGTACTTGATAACAGACACGTTTTGACTCCAGGCTAATTTAAAATATGACTTCAAGAGTAAAGACCCTTTTGAGATTCAACCCCACAACTTTCTTGAAAGGGCTTTTAGATAAATGGACAGCATCAATTTTGGGCTGCATTTTCGTTTTATACCTTTGCATATTGAAGAAATGAGCATATTACATGTATCAAACAAGTTTCACTCGCAAACAAAACAAAACAGTAACTTGTGTTCAAAAGAGGTTTTTCCCCCTGCAGAATATCTTCAATGAAAGTACTTCATATGAAGACATTTCTCAGGCATTTTCGGTACAGATACTTTTATGTGAGACTGCTACATGAACTTCTACTATTCACTTAAACAATCTCTCAACAGATGTCCATTTTCCAAAGAGCAAGTGCAGATAGATTTCACCCATACCTATAATTACTGCGTACTCTGATAGTGGAGAGGGTGCACTGGCCGGCACTTTGGAGTAAATTCGGGCAAAGGAAATTTCCAGAATAAAGTGAGATGTCATGAACTTTGCTGTTGATTTATTAATAAATTTTTAACTCTCTATTGAGGAAATGTACAGTAAAAGAATAGCTCCTCTTTTGAAATAACCAAGTACGTATACGTTGTACATATTAAATATTAAGTTATTGGGTTTCTGACGAAACTGGGACCTCGAACAAAGACTTGACATTGCCATCTTCGGTGGGCATCAACATCAGGGATAGACGGCTCAGTTGGTAGAGTGCCAGCAGGTTAATCTGGAGGTCACAGGTTCAAATCTCAATGTAGTCAGTTGTTCTTTGTTCAACCCAAAATTAATAAAAATATACACTTGTGGTTTATTACTTAACATAAAAACATAATAACTTAGAAGTTCGTAAAAGTTTAAGTCATGCCTGTGATTTGTCAGTTTTCCTCCATAGATCTTAATTTTTTTTGTAAACCGACAAAGGAAGAAATATTTAATGGACCTTTTGTGTCCGAATCTGTGGTTTTGTGGTGATGTAGAGAATGTAACACCATGGTAACACCATGGTAACACCCTGTAAGTTTGGTGTGCTTCAATCTCGACCTAGGAGAGACTTCCACTTTTTTTTCCATTTTGTTTTATTATGGAAAAATGTTATATAATTTATTAATAATTATTAACAATTTATACTTGCATAATAAAATATAAAATCTAAATGCTGTTGCAAACTGCTTACCATAAACCAACCAAACTTTTCAAAATTGTTCAATGGCCTGATGAGTTGACCCTAGTAGCAAATTTGTTCTCAAAGGCTAACTGGTTTGTGTACAATCACACAATTCATTGGAAGACCTCATACATGTATATGAATTAGCACGGTGATTGGCAATCTGCATCCAATAAAGTAGTTATGGAAGAACCTGTGAGACCATAGACAAAGGTGAGACAGACTGCTTTTGGAGGATTATATGCAAATCTTAATTGGATCTTAGCTTTCCGAAACAGCATACCACCAGTGTCTGCAAAATTCTTTGAACCTTTTGGATTTGTGAACCATGCAAATTGAATCTTTCTCTAGAAAAAGGTATCAAAATGGAGGTGTCCCAATTAGTGGGTAGGATAGGAATGGTTGACCTCAATTGGGGCCCCTAGATCTAGAAAGTAGAACTAGTACAATGAGTTATATAGTGGTCCCTTTAGAGATCTCTTGTTTACAAGTTTTGAAGCAAAAGCTGCTTTGGCACTTGTTATAAAACAGGCCACCCCAGGGTTGAAGGATGACATTCCACTAAATACAGTCTTTGAAGTTGAAGAGTTGGCATTTGACTAGGAGTACAGCTACCTCGCTGCCAAACCAGCTGGGAGTGAACGCTCTAGCTGAATTCTTACTAGAATTTAGTGACATCATGTAAATGCCACTGAATCAGTAATTAAAGTGTGTACACAAGTCACGGATAAGATGTAAAGGTTAACAGAAAAACCTCTCATACCAAATGATTTGCTAAATATCAACATTACAAAAACCTAAGGCCATAATGACAGGTTTCAGTTTAGAGGAGACCTTCCTAAGAAGACAAAATGTGAAGTTATAGAGTAACTGACATACATGGGGGCCCCATCTTCCTGTGCAATTCTTATCTTCTTATGGAAAGTTGTGTTAATAATTTATGCACAATTAAACCTTCAGACTGAGGTGTGTTATTTATCATGTACCAATCAATGGTATTAAGTGCATTTTTGTTTACATCATTGATGTTGCTTTTAAGACACTGAATTGAAAACACAGTCTACTAAAAGGCTCACATTCATGCTTCAGTTTTATACATGGAGAGTAAACTAAAGTATTAATTTGAAAAAACATCAATAGTTCCAAGTTCACTGCTTTACTGTGGATGGAAGGGAAAATCATCCTGATTCTCTAATATAAATAATCTTTTTTCAAAATGTCTTGACATCATGAGCTATAAGGTAATCGTAAATAAGTGCAAAGAGTTTTTACAATTTTATTTGAAAAACTATTTTCAAGATCTAAAAAGTCAAGGTGCATAGTGTACATGTATGCCTTATTTAATGCTGAATGATCCAAGTTGTATGAATTTCTCCTTTGCTTTAGAACATAATCTACATGTGTAGCTTGATGTGTATGACTATGTAGTTCACCTAAGTTGGGACTGAGTAGTTTGCCCAAGTTGATAATTGTTAACCTTATTTTCATAACTAAAAATATTGAGGGTTGAGTCCCGATGGTGTATAGACAGGATGTTGTCATAACTACAGACAGTCGTCATTAATTTGAGGAAACTGCTAAACAGAAGCCAAATAATGACCATCTATAACTCTGCCAGGATTTGTCCAACTATGTCTTGGGAAGTAACTGATTTAAGATGAATCAGCAATATTAGAAGCCCTCTACTGGTGTTCAAGTTTGAGGACCAATAGCATGGTCTGGGGAAGCATTCAATTTGCATGTGCTCAGTGGAAGTTCAACACTATTGGGGAAGCCTTAACCTCTTCTTCTCACAGCTTGATAATAGTGTGACTTGTTGGACTTGCTGACGGATGCTCTTGTGGGATATTATTATTGTTTTGTCTACAATACCAGGCTGTGACAATTTTAACTCATTCAAATTTTTCGACAGAGATGTTTGGGTAAGATTTAACCAATTCTCAATAGTTGTTGATTCTGGTTTTATTGTGTTCTCATTGTGTGCTTATTTCTTGTGTTGCCATGATGCCAGCAAGAAAGGAAATGTAACATAATTTTGAGATTTGAGCTTTCTATTTCTTTAACAAGGTTCATACAAAAATGTAGAATGTACTTTAAACTGTGTATTAAGGAGTTAGTTTTGTGTGTGATTTACTTCTTTGCTCAGATTTGCTACCTTCCCTGTGTCTGAAAATTCACCTGTAGAGGTTTGTGTACATCTTCAAAGTCCAAGGTAAGTTTGTGAAATAATCATGGAAAAAGATTGCAGAAGTAGCTCCACAAACAATCCTTAAAATCATCAAAGGATTCTAATTGAGAATTTGAAGATGTTAGACTCCCAGATCCTTTTGACAGCATGAATGATTTGTACTATACAAATCGTTAACTTGAAATTCTCTAAGGTTATTGATGAACCTTCCCAATGATAACCCATCGCTTTAGTTAGGTTAAATTTCAACAGCCATTCAAGAGCATTTCAATCTTGCCACCTGCGTTATTTGAAAACACTCAAGTTGGGCTAATGGGTGATGTAAAGAAAATGTGTCTCAACTGCATGTATCATTTTGTTATTCCACTGAACCCGATGAGAAGGGAATTTTGCATAATACTAGCCTTTGCTGTTTGGACTAGAAAACATTTTATCCAAGTTATATATTCCTTTAAAGGGACACACCAGCTTACTGTTTACCTAATTTAGTGATGTGGAATGACAGACAATAATTTTTAAATGGTTGTTGCAAAAAAAAAATCATCAAAATATCACGTAATTAACGAAAAATGTGAAAAAAAACAAAACGCGGTCAAAGGTCAGCTTATACGCTTTTCCAGCCGTTGCAACTGTCAAGTTTACGTGACAATGTTGCGCAATGTTGTAAGTAGACTGGTGCTCTGTTTATGTATTAATTATAACAATGGCGAGGCATGAGGATCCAGACTTCATATCCATCAAGCACAAATTCACGTGTAAATAAAAAAACGGACATGAACGGACATCAGTCCATAGAGCAAGGTTTCTTGCTCTATGGTCAGTCCTAGTCGAAGTCCGATCGCGGTCGTAACCAATAACTGTCTCGGTTGATCTTGCCATTGAAACAGTTAATGGTTACGACCGCGAAAACGCACCCCAATCAGTATTCTGTGTACGACCATGGTACGACGAACTGGACGAACTTACTTGCAATTGAGAACGTTTCTTCGACATCCAAGGATCGGTACAAAAAACATCGCAATGAAAAACAAGGTGGTCCAACGAAAAGTAAAAAGTAAAAAAAAAACACGATAAATCCAAAGGGAAAGCCAGCAAAAGCAGCAATTTGGGGGGGGGGGGTGGACATTGTGCAGCTATCATAGAAGTAGACCAGCTGTATGGAATAAACATTCCCCGTCGTCGTCCCGCGTGTGTAGCGCAGGCAACACGTTGCAATAGTTAGGGAATAATAGCTAGGGGTACAGACTAAAACCCGTAATTGTTGGTCTGGCTCCCTACCCCTCCGACAAGCTCCCAAGCTCACGGCTAGACCGGCAAGCTGGGGAGTTCATGCCCCGGGGTTTGTCTCTCTGGCCCCACGAGACACGGCACCGGCTGTACGGGATATGCCCCATGGTTTACGTTCCGCTAGCTCCCACGCTGGTGCGCGAAAAACACGCTTCGGTGGCACGGACTCTCTGAATGCGAATCTTTCGTTTGATTTTCATCATTATTTACAAATTGTATCAATAATCTGAATACAGTCGACTCTCGTTAATACGAGGTCCGCCGGACTGGCCCGTTTTCCTCGTATTATCCGAACCTCGTCTTAAACGCAGCGCACTATTTACACGTACATGTAAATGTACTGTATACACACGTCGTGAAAGTGCATGCACTACACACGTGTCTAGGCTAGAACGGAGCGGTAGGCTTCCTAGTACAGTTCTTACGAGCATCATGTACACAAAAATATCAATGATAAATGCAATTTTGTTGACTATGATCATAGAAATTTAATATTTTGTATAACTGAAAATAAAAATCATAGCAAAGTCATGTCAAACTTGCCGTTCATGTGACCATGATGTGACAGATTCGATACTGCGTAGCGCCTATGCTGAACGTTGTTTTCGCTGGTAGCCGCTAGACGTGTAGGCGAAGTAGTAATTCAAGCATAAGTTACCAGCGTAATGTTTTGATTTTCGGATCGGACGGAACCGCGTAGCCGGTCCGATCCGAAAAATAGTTTGGCAAAACGCATGTAATTTCAGAAATTTGGCTGACTGAACGGTAAGCTTTTATTTTACGCAACAATATTTTTAAGATCTCGCTATAAAAGTATGAAAAACAATACATTTTGTCATCACGGGGCCGCAAAAATACCTCGTAATATCCGTGTTCTCGTTACGACCGTTTTTTAAGACATAGAAACACGCATGGGACAGTTCGGGACCGGTGAAATACCTCGTATTAACCGGCGTCTCGTATCTTCCGAGCTCGTATTAACGAGAGTCGACTGTACATAGTCTTTTTTGTCAAATACTCATGAATAAATGTTAAAAAAACAGATTTAAATTTGGTTCAGTAATTTACTTTCTCCGAAGATCACGTGATTTATCCGAACCACTTTTTTGGTTCGGATAAATCAAGTGACCTTCGTTTTTTGAAAAATGCTCGAAAACGGCAAAATTTGATGGTTTCTTTTAGGAACCGTTTTTCTCCATTCCTGGAAGACCTTTGAAGTCATATGTTAGCCTATTTTGTAGCCCAAATAGCCCAACGAAGCCGGTGTGCCCCTTTAAGCTGTAGGATGTGTACGTAGTCAAGACTGATTTCCCTAGCGATGGAGCTGGACATTTGCATAGCAACAAGATCCTACTGCGCTCCCCCTCATGTTTGCAAAACACTTTGTTTCTTAAGGTTATCTGTTAATTATAGGGACAGGCAAAGTGAATATATAGGTAGGCTGCTGTTAAGTATGCCACTTATGGAAAGATACTAAATAATCTTGATTACTTTGGGCTTAATTGGGATTTGTGCAAACTTTGAATTGTTTTGTGGGTGAGTGGATAGCTGCATCAGCACAATTTCTCATAGCTGAATCAGACAATCAGTTTGGATTTTACTCTCTGACAGTCAATAACTCTTCTTGTGTTCATGGACAAAACACCTCTCCATGTTGTAGTGTAGAATGTAGGATCATGGAACTTCTGGTGACATATACCTTTGTGCTTTCATTTTGTTAAGGTTGAGCATGGAGGCAGAGCTCCATGGGTTAGGTAATTTGTAGAATGTTTAATTTATACGTGGAGCTACATTTATGGCAGATTGTCCCCCAAAAACTAACTGCTTGATCAAGGGATGTTAATCACCAATCTGGCAACAGCGTACATATGTTTGCATGGTACAAATACTCATGTACAGTACTATGTCTAAAACACATAATATTTTGACATGTGTACCTCATTATATGTGCTAAAAAGAAATGCAATTTTATTGTGTTTGTATTTAACAGGCATGCAACTGCCTGATAAGCTGGTTTCCTTGTTTTTCCCCCTTCTTTTTTTGAGACTTAAACAAGTTTTGTGGGCTCTGAAATTTCCTCTCTTTTCTGCTTACAAAACTTGTTCAAAAGTTCAAAAACTCATATCTTAACCTATCACCTTGGGTAATTTTACTACCATCAATCATCTGATGTTCTAGCCATATCTAGAAAGAAATCTTTTCTAAAACACACGTAACACTGGATTGTGTACATGATCAATTGGCGTTAAGTTTCATCCTCTTATTAGTGGGAAGGTCTTCTGAGCCAAGTACAAAGATGAGATGTAACCAAGATTCATATTCATACTCTCACCCCTATGACCTCAAACTTGTGAACCCCTAACCCAATCTGGAAGGTCTTCTTACATGTATACATGTAAGTACAAAGATGAGATGTAACCAAGATTCATATTCATACTCTCACCCCTATGACCTCAAACTTGTGAATCCCTAACCCAATCTGGAAGGTCTTCTTACATGTATACATGTAAGTACAAAGATGAGATGTAACCAAGATTCATATTCATACTCTCACCCCTATGACCTCAAACTTGTGAATCCCTAACCCAATCTGGAAGGTCTTCTGAGCTAGGTACAAAGTGTCATTATTACACAAAGGTTTCCTAAACATCTCAGCTTGGATTTATTGGACGACTGAGGAGTGAGAGTTTCATGTTAAGGCACCAAGTGGTGTTGTCATTTGGGCATTAAGCAACATCAATCAATAGGTATAATACCAACTGGGATAGTTTGGATGATAAAACCACTTGGAATTGAAGTGCATGTACTTGTAAAGGACAGTGACGGCTCAGCATAAAATAATGCAAAATGCCAACAAGGGATAATGAGAAATAATCACATCTGTTGTTTAGGTGTTGTGGTAATGATGCCTGTTGGCTCCATAATATGACTTGATGGTGGCTGGAGTCTGCAAGACTATCAAGATACAGCAATGAATAAATCATGGAGTAAGGGGATTAGTATGAGGATTATAGAAGTAATTACTTGTGAGAATCACATTGAGAGACCTGTGTATAAAGTATAGCAACACAGAAGTTGGCCTAGTACCAATGATGAAGGTGTACAAACCATTGGAGTACAGTTCAGTTAATGGTTGTACAATATTAGGTTGGATCCATCAGTTGGGGTTAAAGATTTTTGTTGAATTAGACCGTTAGGCGTTATCACACTGTGAAAAGCTATGTCAGGTTTCCTGAATACACACTGACAAAGGAGGGTTCAAATATGTACAACTCTCATTACTTAAAGTGAAGGGAACCAAACTAATACTCCTTCCAACCTCAGCTTGGGGCATTGAGGTAAAGGGTCATGATGCTGTTTGTTCCTTTCCATATTTTAAAAGCACACAATGAAAAGCTATTGCCTTGTTATTAATTTAAAAAAAAAAAAATTCAATGTATTTTTTGGCTAATCTGGCAACAATTTAGCTGTTAGCTGAGATGGCCGAATATTAAGAAAAAACCAATTGAAAATCAAATTAAATCAAACACACAGTTAAGTAAAAAAAAAAAATCAAACACATATTGTGATACTTGAAGCTTACCAAGTAAATGTACCAATAAAACGTCCATCATCATTATTTGTCAATCAACTTCATAGGGTTAATTCAGAGGATTCTCCCATGCTCTCTGGTAGTTCTGTGACCATGACCATGGGGGACACAAAGTCTGAAAGTTGTCACGCAAAGGAGAACCACTTAATGTTTTTCACTGCGACCTCGCGTATGTGTATTAGCCATTACTTTTGCACATTAGCCTGAAATCCATGTGAATGGCTCAGTAGTCTGGCTTACAACAGAACTGGGCTTGATTTCATAGAGTATCTTAAAGGGAGGGTATTCTTTGGGTTATTATTGAAAAAATTTAGGGCGATAAAACTTACTTGGTAAGAAGCACTACAGCTGTTGATAATGTTTAACATTTTGAGAATGTGGTTTTAGAGAAAGGAATCAAACAGTTTTCAATCTGAGAAATTTTTCATGCATGAAACATTTCTCTGATTGTTACGGATTATTCTTCCTGCATAGACATAACCGCTCAAGATTTTCGGCGATATCTTAAAACACTACCACCTTTTGAAATAGGTTAGTTTTTTTGTATATCACCATAGGATTAAAACAATCAAACAGTTCCAAAAACCAAAGTTATACTTTGCCTATAAGATGAGGTGTCAGTATCACCATAGTGATTGTATTGTGACATCACACTTTGCTTAGCAATTAAAATTGATACACATCTTAGGATCAATCTCAGCTCTTTATGCAATCTAGCCCTGGACAATTAAGATACCACACACAGACCTCATGTGAAGCATTGGGCTGTAGTCCTATGTTGCCACACCTAAATCACCAAGAAAGCTGATAAACCTTTTATCAAAGTCCTACTGTATGCAATGACCCAAAAAGCTTAGATTTCAGAAAAAAAGATGATTGTTTGCACAGGTTTAACTTCTGGCACTGGGAGCAGAAATCCCATCAGAATACCAACTAGTGGGAGTGCCACAGAGGTCATAACCCTGCAGGGTGAATTCTAGATTTTCACTGATCTGGGAAAACACTTATTTTGGTGTTAGGTGTCACTCTATCCTCGCTATGACACCTTTGTAAGTAATTTGCCTTCCCTGTATAACTTTATTTGAAACTTTGGTGGGAATCAACTCTGCAAGGCTTGTTCTTTGTTGGTCTTGGTGAATACTTTAGTAGAGCAGCTAAAACAACAGGGTATGTCATTAACTTTGTCTTGACTTATTTTCAGTTTACTGGTCAGTTAGCCTTTTCACAAGTCAATTCTTCAGGACTCCTTTCAATTTTTCCATTGTACATGTTAATTGGAGAGCTGTGTGAAATATCTGTGGAGACGATGATAGAGCTAATTGAACTTTTTATTTTACATTTATACCATGTCATTTTGGTTTGTAAGCAGTTCGAAACAGCAGAATCCACTTTTTTCAGAAAAAACATTTTGGTTGATGGAGGAGGGGAATGGCCCCAGCTATACCACTGTGTATATATAATGTTGCAGAGCATTTTCTATGATTGTTTAGTTTGACCATAGAGAAACGTTTCACACAGTCTTTATATGAAGATTTAATACTTTAGTAAAAGTACTTTGACAGTTGATTTTGTTGTGCTGTCAGTTCTTCTTTACACATTCAGGATCAAACTGCTCCTTTTTTCTCTGCTGCATGCCTTTAGGGTCAATGATGACGCACCAGTCATCCTTGTGTTTGATTAAAACATACAAAGATGTCTACACTGCTTTGTAATCTCTCTCCTGAAAGTAGGTTTATTAGTTGTTACAGCCTATATATCTAATCTTGTCTGAAAATGGCCTTCCATGTGGGAGGATGTTGGATGTTCTTTTTTGAAAATAAATAAGAACAGCCAGGTTTACATATCGTAGATAAATATTGTTTCCATCTTGTGCTTGAACCATCACAGACAATGTATGTAAATTTGAAGACAAAGCAATGCGCTGGATAAAATTGAGTCAATTTATGTACAGCATGCAGGTCTAATACTTTGTTTCTACCTCCATGGTTCCTGTAAGGGCAAGGCTGGGTTTCCTTGTGCATGTGCATGTATGTACATGTAGCTTATATTTATGCTACATGGCCTAAATGTTTATGATGCTTTCCCTTGAATGGTCTATCAATAACAATATCTAAGTATATTATGCAAACTTTGGTGACGAAATTGAATCTAGAGTATAAGTTATGTTTTAAAACTGTAAGGCTTTCTCCATGGGACTGCGTTGTTTTAGCGTTGTTATTTGAGGGATGGTTTTTATAAAACATACTGTATTGGATGTGTATATTTTCACATTCAAATGTGCATTATGTCTCCTGTGCTGTCGCCCATCATGTCGCCTGATTTTATATGATGGCCGTGGGTGCTATTGTCAGTCATGTCATCTGTCTCGTCATGTCATCTGTCTCATCATGTTGTCTGCCTCGTCATACCGATTCCCGTCATGTCAAGCTGTTGCAACTTGCCATCGCATCATATCAATGACCATCACGTCACCCCTTGTGTCGTCTGTTTGTTGCACTAGGTCTTATTCTTAGATCTTTTGCTTAAAATCTGCAACTTTCTTTGGCACTTTGTTTTCTTATACTTAAAAATATCTTTACGGTGTTTGGTCTTGCTTTAGTTTTTTGCACAACGCAAGGGGTGATGACACGATGGACGGTGGCATAACCCAACAGGCAATGGCACTCACAACCACTACATAAATCAATTGAAAAACAGATGATGCAGCAGGTGACAGCACGACATGATGGGCGACAGCACGACTCGATGAATGATGGCACTCACAACCACTACATAAATCAATTGAAAATCAGACAATGCAACAGGTGACAGCACGACATGATGGGCGACAGCATGACCGGATGGATGATGGCACTCACAACCACTACATAAATCAATTGAAAAACAGATGATGCAACAGGTGACAGCACGACATGATGGGCGACAGCATGACCCAATGAATGATGGCACTCACAACCACTACATAAATCAATTGAAAAACAGATGATGCAACAGGTGACAGCACGACATGACGGGCGACAGCATGACCCGATGAATGATGGCACTCACAACCACTACATAAATCAATTGAAAAAAAGATGATGCAACGGGTGACAGCACGACAAGACAGGCGACAAAACGACTGGATGGACGATGCCCCCCCCCCATTACTACATAGGTCAATTGAAAATCAGACAATGCAACGGGTGACAGCACGACATGACGGGCGACAGCATGACCCGATGGATGATGGCACTCACAACCACTACATAAATCAATTGAAAAATAGATGATGCAACGGGTGACAGCACGACAAGACAGGCGACAAAACGACTGGATGGACGATGCCCCCCCCCCATTACTACATAGGTCAATTGAAAATCAGACAATGCAACGGGTGACAGCACGACATGACGGGCGACAGCATGACCCGATGGATGATGGCACTCACAACCACTACATAAATCAATTGAAAAATAGATGATGCAACGGGTGACAGCACGACAAGACAGGCGACAAAACGACTGGATGGACGATGCCCCCCCCCCCCCCATTACTACATAGGTCAATTGAAAATCAGACAATGCAACGGGTGACAGCACGACATGACGGGCGACAGCATGACCCGATGAATGATGGCACTCACAACCACTACATAAATCAATTGAAAAATAGATGATGCAACGGGTGACAGCACGACAAGACAGGCGACAAAACGACTGGATGGACGATGCCCCCCCCCCCATTACTACATAGGTCAATTGAAAATCAGACAATGCAACGGGTGACAGCACGACATGACGGGCGACAGCATGACCGGATGGATGATGGCACTCACAACCACTACATTAATCAATTGAAAAATAGATGATGCAACGGGTGACAGCACGACATGATGGGCGACAGCATGACCGGATGGATGATGGCACTCACAACCACTACATAAATCAATTGAAAAATAGATGATGCAACGGGTGACAGCCCGGCACAGCGCGTAATGCAAAGAGGGAGTGCACGACGTGATGGACAACAGCACAATGAGACAGGTGATGGCACAGGTGGCGTGATGGCATGACGCAACGCACAATTTGGGTTTTTAAAACACCATAACATCTTATTTTGTTTTTTGGGATATTGTCTTAATTTGGTTTCTGTTTCGATTTAGGGAACATGATTGAAAGGATACCCCCTTCTATTCTTTTATGGTGCGTTATCTTTTGACTGTGTACTCAACTGCAGTCATAACTCATATTCATAACTCAGGAGTGTGAAGTGGAGTTTAATTGATAGATGTAATCATGTCAGCTGACAGGTGGGAGAAATGGGATTATAGTAGAGCTGTTCCGATTTATTTATGGATGGAAATGACACATTTTTGCAAATCTGTTGGTTTGATTATGGAGAGTAGTCTTTCTCACTTTGAAATTTAATTGTACATACAGTTGGGGGGGGGGACAGGGAAATTTGATGGTTTGTGTATCTATATTTTTAGCTTTGACAATCGTAATGAAGGCCTGGTCTGTAGTTTTTGCTTCCAAACAATGATGAGTTCAAGACTGTAAAGATGTTTTGTAACCTCTGTCAACTGTAACACACCAAACAACTTAAAAAACTGTTTAAACCAAGGAGGAGGGGTTGTCTTAAGAACTAAAACTTAAAAACTTAGAACAACCCTAACCCTAGGTGAGTTATAAATAATTTTGCCATCTATATTGCAACAGCTAGCAGTAAATGTGGGTATAAAATGACCTTGCTCAGTACTGGATCATTGGGTATGGAGTGGAACGTCCCACCACATTGCATACTCCTTGGTTTGAGCTCATTTCTGCAAAATGTGAAACACAAAAGATACAGTTATCCCAAAAGTTTAATTTCTGGGTACAATGCAAACTTCATGAAAGAAAATCAATAAAGAAGTATAGGGATTAGTGCTGCATAATCCAAAGGGATTAACTGCGATTTTGGCTTCCTTGTGGGTCAACAAAGCTGACTTAAAGTGAGTGTATTTTGGCATTATTGCCTGGGGGAATCAGTTTTACATTGAAAGGTTTGATATTTTAGGCAAGCTGTGTTGCCTTTATGGATTGATTGTAAGGGCGTTGTTCTACAGCTTCAGTTGAAGGCTTTTGAACACTAAAGTTGACCCAAGATGAACAATTGTTTTGGTTTTACATTGAGGTCTGTATACACATGTGTACTATAGTGCATTCCAGTCCACTCCAAAGTGTTTTCCCACACAGAGTCTGCTGCTATGACTCTTAAGCTCTGTTCACATTAAACCCTCCAGGGATGCATGTGTACTGCAGCTGTCTCAGCAAAACACTAATTAAATGCATAACTCTCAAATGTTTTTAATTTACCCCATCCTACAACATAGTCCCATCCAATTGCATTTTACATCATTTCAAAGGATCGACTTAGAAAATAATACTCCCCAATTATATATATATTTTTAAGTGTCTTTCTTTTGTAACTACATGGTTTTTCTGATGTAATCTATTAAAATACATGAAATTAGTGAAACCAAGAAAATAATGAATGAAATTTAAAACAAATTAAACCTGAATATAGGAATATTCATCAAGGACCTTAATGAATGCTGTCAAACAGTTGCAAGCCTAATAAAAGTCAACTTCACACATTGTTGTATTAATTTAAAAAGTAAGTCACTCTTACTGCAACTGCAGTACACGTTCTGACTCCTGGGGGATAATTGAACCCCTCCCTTGAGGGTTAAGCCAATTCCCAGGAAATAAAACCCAAGGTGCTCCAGGGAAATTTTAACCAAATGACCAACCAATGTTCGGTTTACACTTATTCATTTTTTTCCTTGGGAAAATAAGCACTCAACATTCTAACCCTGGGGTTATCTCGCTTAACCCTTCTCCCAAGCAGGTGTAGCCATTTCCCGGGAATTTACCATGGTTAGCAATTCAAGTGTGAAACAGTCAAGCACATTTTCCTGTGAATTTCCCAGGAATACTTGTAGTGTGAAAGGGTTTTAGATTCTAATGCTAAGATGTAGGGCAGGCCTTGTAGCTGTAAAAAAAAAACCAGTGAGTGCAGAATATAAATGGTGTGGATAATACTCAAGCATCATTGTGTTTGGCTGAGTAAATTCATTTCTATTCTCTAGAATTATGACTGCAGAATGGTTCTGTAAATGGTGTGGATAATACTCATACATCATTGTGTTTGGCTGAGTAAATTTATTTCTATTCTCTAGAACAGTGACTTCAGAATGGTTCTGTAAATGGTGTGGATAATACTCATACATCATTGTGTTTGGCTGAGTAAATTCATTTCTATTCTCTAGAATTATGACTGCAGAATGGTTCTGTAAATGGTGTGGATAATACTCATGCATCATTGTGTTTGGCTGAGTAAATTCATTTCTATTCTCTAGAATTATGACTGCAGAATGGTTCTGTAAATGGTGTGGATAATACTCAAGCATCATTGTGTTTGGCTGAGTAAATTCATTTAAATTCTCTAGAATTATGACTGCAGAATGGTTCTTTGAATGGTGTGGATAATACTTAAATGCATGATTGTGTTTGGCTGAGTAAATTCATTTCAATTCTCTAGAATTATGACTGCAGAATGGTTCTGTAAATGGTGTGGATAATACTCATACATCATTGTGTTTGGCTGAGTAAATTTATTTCTATTCTCTAGAATTATGACTGCAGAATGGTTCTTTGAATGGTGTGGATAATACTTATATGCATGATTGTGTTTGGCCGAGTAAATTCATTTCTATTCTCTAGAATTATGACTTCAGAATGGTTCTGTAAATGGTGTGGATAATACTCATGCATCATTGTGTTTGGCTGAGTAAATTCATTTCTATTCTCTAGAATTATGACTTCAGAATGGTTCTGTAAATGGTGTGGATAATACTCATGCATCATTGTGTTTGGCCAGGTTCATTTCTATTCCCTAGAACATGTAGAACAGTGACTTCAGAATGGTTCTGTAGGGCCTAAAAGGTGTGGACAGTATTGACATGCCTCTTTATTGTTTTTAGCAGAGCATGGGCATAGTAAATTAATTTTTATCCTCTAGAGTTCAACCAACCTGTGAACATTTCATCTGGTTCAGGGTTGGGAAAACTCCAAAAGCTGTTTACATTATGTTTTATCAAGGATATTGTGCACAATCATTTAAATAAAAAAATTATTATGTTTACATTGAGGTTTGCATGTTGTTTGTAAGATCTTTCATTGCCTAACCCCAGCATGCAGTAAGCCTGTAGAAAAACAAACTTAAACCAAAACACCCATGTTCTGACGTCCTCTTGAACTGACAGCAGTTTGTTGAGGAATTGAAAGAGAAGGCCATGTTAAGCATCCATCATGAAAATACATGTACCTCTACATGATGCTAGGAGTCAAATTAAATAAAGGAGAATGAACATTTCAGATTCATGGGCAGAATGTAATGTTTATATTCTTATGGAGTCAAAGTAGAGACTAATGTAGGTAAAAAGGGGTCATTGGTCTGGTGTCATGTTAACAAAGACTTGAAGGTCTGCATGGTGGTAAGACAGTAAACTTGAATGTGAATACTTCTTATAGTTTTTAATTTTACACAGAGGCTCACAAATACATGTTAAGTGTTGACACAAGTACCAATCGTATGAGAAAAAAGGTTTTGCTGAGTTCCCCATCAAATTTCTGAAACTATGCATTAATAGCCCTGACAAAATCAAATATTGCTGATAACTTTTCTATCTTTTGGAAGTTTAACCATGAAACAATGAAAAACAAAAGATTAAAACCAATTAACAATTTACTGGACTTGGCCGAAAGTTAGAGATTTTGTTTAGTCTCCTTGTATTCAGTTTTTGTGCAAACCATAAATATTTAGCTGCACTTGACTCATGTACATGCAGGATGTTTAGATATCTGAACTTTGTGAAGATTGGTTTCACACCAGAAGCAGTGGCAATAACTTCTTAATCAACAGTTTCCCACTCCACTCATTTGTGATAATTTCCACAATAGCTTCATCCTTTCCTGACCACCATGACTGTGTATAAAATCTTTAGTATCATTATTTGTCCTTGGTAATGCTGCTTGTACGGTTTGTGATTCACCCTTTTTTCTTTAAGTGAAGCACAACAACAGTAACAACCTACATTGCTAGCAACTTGGAACAATTCAAACCTCTCACCACTAGTTGCCTATATTGGCTACATGTACACATACACCAAACCTCAAGCTCTACATTCTAACTGATCATGGCCAACTCAGTCCAGGCATATGTCACTTGAAGTTGATCCAATCCTTGGCATGTATTTTTTTTATGTCCTCAATTTGTGTAATCTTAATGCAAGGCAGAGAATGGATTTGTAACAATGGTTTATCTAGAACTAGGCCCAACTTCATGGCTCTACCATGGATTGGAGTTACTGCTCTTACTGCGCTTACAGTAGCTATTCTTTACTTACACATACAAGGTTAGGGCCAAATTTCTGACCTCCAGTCAAGCTTGCTCAGGCTGCTTTTGAAAATAACAATCCCTTTTTCTTCTCTGAAGACATTGGGATATAGCACAATTAGGGAAACAATCCAAATTGGAATGTTTACTTATGATGATTCATTACTGCAGTTATTCCTATCCTTTATTTTAGCATTAAGTTGTTGCTGTCACAGTTATTGTTGCTGCTTTTGTTTTGTTTTGTTTTGGTTTTTTGGTTTTTGTTGGGGGGATGTTAACATCTACAGTTTTATTTGAGTGAATATATTGCAATAAGTTATTTTGTGTGCAAAATAAAAACACATATAAAACAAAAATCTGACATGGTCATATACAGTGTACAAATGTAAATTTCTTTTTGAAAACTCAGAGTGCCTACTTTACCAAAAGCCAAAACTTAAGCTGTGGCCGTAAGGAGCAAAATTGTGTACAGCGTTACAATTAAAGTGACGTTTTCACCCTTTGATATGTTCTAATTTTTCAGGCATTTGTGCTTGTGTATTTCCCGCCAGGACCTATGTAAAGAGTCTTAGTAGAAGTCCATTCAACAAAATTGAATGCAAGGTATTTTGCCTCCAGTTTCTGCAGTTATTGAAAACCATGAAAACCAATTGAAACAGTAACTGTAGATTAAAGCTGAATAAAAAAAACCCTGCCTTCTTGTAATCTACTTATACCTCATGCTACAGCCTATTGCTTATGTAGAACCCCTCTAAAGGAAGAAAGGATTTACAAATCTATTAGTTACCAAACTCCCTCAGGGGTCCGTACTTGGTCCACAGAGTACAAATGACATTGGTTCTTGGGTGATCTCCATATGAAATGTTTGTTTCCATTTGGTAAATTGGCATGAAACTCTACCCAGATAGTTAAATGACCTTTCAAACACCCTACAGGTACTGATTTGGTGTGTGGTCTTCCTAAAGTTCCTGTTGCTATGGTAACCACTGACATTGTCCCTCTGTGGTCAAGTGACCATGCAGTACATGGGAGAGTGAAAAACTATTGGTTGGTACTGCATAGTGCTGCTTATGGACAGATTGCTAGCTGAACTTTCCAGCAAATTCATCAACTTGTAGAGAGCAATTTGCAGTTTTCAAATCAAACTCTGAGAAGGAATCTAAGCTTCAGTGAAGTGTGCAGCTGTTGCCTTCAAGCCTTTTATGTGGGAAGGGGGGGGGGGGGGTACTAGATTAAGATTTGAATTCCAGCCAAGCTTACACCAATAATAGAAGATACACCAATGCAGAACTGGGTAACAATTCCTTACATTTATAAAAAATAATAATGGTAAATGCACAAATTGGCAAACAAATTAGAATAATGATTAACATTATCAGGATGAAAGAAAAAAGGGCTAAATGTGTCATGTTCAGACTTATTTCTTACCACTTCAGATTTAAAATGATTTTTGCATTTGTAGTAGGATACAGCTCCTGTGTGTCGATATTTTTTAAACACAATGTTAAAAATATCTCTGAATTTCAAACATAGCACCAAAACAGCTTGTTTTCTTATACAAAACGAGTCAACTCTGTAAAGTAGTTATGACTCATCTAGCAATCATGACTTTATCAAGTCCATGTAATACCAAGAATATCAGTTTTTCCTCATATAAATGGTAAGCATGTTTGTTTTGCCAATGGATTGGAATAACATAAGAGTCTGTGTTGTTTCCTGTTTTGCCTTCCCCCCACATCCATGACCAGAGTGGGGTCAGGTGTTGTCTTTTGATCAGACATAGCATTGTTGATCTATAGAGGTCTTGTTGGGACTTCAGGTGTTGAACTTGGATGGTTCATTGTAGGGTCTGTGGTTCCTTGTTGTGGTTAAAAGCATGGTATTCAAAAGGATTACATATGAGTTTATGAGTATTTAGACCGCTTTAAATCCTTGGGTATAAATATGGCTTAATGCCCCCCCCCTTTTCAAAAAAATTAACTTTCAGCACTGATTCTCATGTTTTCTATGTTTTCTTCTTTAGATGGTTATTCCTTGATTTAATATTAATTTACTAGCAGGATGCCCACGTTAGTGGCCCACTGCCAGTTTTATCAAATTAAACAAGGTGTCAATGTTTTACCTCTACCCCATCACTTATTTACACAGATGGAGTACATGTATTCACAGACCTTGTAAAGGGGTTTGCCCACTTTTGCTTACAACCCCCTCTCCCACAGGGATTGAGGCCATTCTTATGCAGTGATGCTTACTTTCATTTTGTCAAACAATCCCTTCTTTATACTTCAGCCAGGAGGAGAAAAAATAAAGGATAAGAGGAATGGTGTCTTAGATGTGGCAGGATACCTCTTTTGTGGTGGACTTACCCCTGTACATCATACTCAATACTGTCTCGACCCCGCTTCCTTCGGCCATCAAAGAAACATTTAAAAAGTGTTGCAGGTTTTTGTGACACTCGAATTGACTGACAATGGTCCAAGGAAGTCCCAAGTGATTACCTTCATGTGACCACTACACCAAGAAATTGATAAGGTTATGAAGAACAAGAGAGCTGTCTGGTGAGATAGAGAGTTTTTGTTGGCTTGGCAAATGTTGGTGTGGTTCGTTGTGAGAGCTGGTCATGGCTGTTATGGTTAACTGACAAACCAGAAAGATGATCCTTTCAAATCAAATGCAGCATTATGCCTGAATTTATTATTTTTAGTTGAAAATGCAAATGCCTGCAGCGCTACACATTCAATACAAAGGCTCATGAAAAGTTTAGTTGTATGGTTTAGAGGATGACATTAATCAACATTGTTTGACGTTTTAACATAAATTGACAATAAATGTTCATGAATAAATAGTGCTGCCTGTAGTAAGACTCACTGAGGACCTACCTCATGCATCAAACCACAGCACAAGGATCAAACTATGCTGGTATGTCCTTCATGGTGACAGCATAGAAGCCGAATCCTAATTCTGACCATCTTTTCCTTATCAGCAGTAGCCCACCACATCAGCTTAGCTTCTGCCTCTGTTTGCTCAACATGAAAATGCGCTTGTTTTACCCATATGGTATAACCTTATAAATGCCATCTAAGATCCCCAGTACCCACTCCATACCTATCCCATCCAAGGCCACTTGGCATTGCTGTGTACAGGCTTAGCTGAGATTTGGTTTATCCAAAATCCTGTCAGAAGAAGAATACTATCTGGATATTTACATGCATTTTGTGGGAATTAAAGTCACTTCAAGTGCCACTGTACATGCACATTGACCGACCCCAGCACGATGGAGTCATGGATTTTACCATAGAGCCTTGTTTGTTTGGTTTTTTTTTTTTTTTTTTTTTTTGGGGGGGGGGGGGTAGAACACCCCTGATTTTAATATGAAAACTTTCTTTTTGTATACTTTGATAAGACCTGTAGCATAGTGTAAAATCTTTAGTCAAGAATGCTGCAAGCTTGTTGTACTTGCCTTTTTGTTAGCCCGCATGTCGTACCTGCTTTTTAGTTAGCCCGCTTGTTGACCTGCCTTTTAGTTAGCCCTCTTGTCGTACCTGCCTTTGAGTAAGCCTGCTTGTCGTACCTGTCCTTTACTTAGTAAGCCAGCATGTCGTACCTGCCTTTTAGTTAGTCCTCTTGTCGTACCTGCCTTTTAGTTAGCCTGCTTGTCTTACCTGCCTTTTAGTTAGCCCTCTTGTCAAACCTGCCTTTTAGTTAGCCCGCTTGTCGTACCTGCCTTTTAGTTAGCCTGCTTGTTGTACCTGCTTTTTAGTTAGCCCTCTTGTCAAACCTGCCTTTTAGTTAGCCCTCTTGTCGTACCTACCTTTTAGTTAGCCCTCTTGTCTTACCTGCCTTTTAGTTAGCCCTCTTGTCGTACCTGTCCTTTAGTTAGCCCTCTTGTCGTACCTGTCTTTTAGTTAGCCCTCTCGTCGTACCTGTCCTTTAGTTAGCCCGCTTGTTGTACCTGCCTTTTAGTTAGCCAGCTTGTAGTATTTGCCTTTTAGTTAGCCTGCTCTGGGCATGTAAGTAAGTTACCTGTGTTTTTGAAATGATGGTTATACATGAAAAAGGAACCCGCCAAAATCACAAGGGTTAGTCCAAATTTATTACAGGTGTTCTAGTCAGTTGTAGGACTGACGAGCCCCTGGGGTGAGGTGAGGCCTCTTGCCTGTAAACTTGATACAAGTACCAACTGAAGTATTTGTGTCAGAAATACCGCTATGTGGGAGGAAATCGTCTCTTGATCACACTGTTTATTCCATTTGCCAAGTCATGAACGTGCACAAAATTCCTGACAAAACATTCAACATTCAACTTTGATAATATTCATGCTAATATGTACATGTAATTCATGAGGTTTTCATAGTGGTTTTTATGGTTGTGTTTAGTAACAAGTAGAGGATAGGAAGAAATGTATTTTTCCTAAAATGGATGATATAGGATAGCACTGTAGCATACATGTTTCTTTCATACAACAAAATTAAGATACAGGTTTATAAACTGTAAAAATACTTGCATAAATGTGTAATGACAGCCTTCAAAATTTTCTGCATCACGTTGAACATGGATGGAATCACAGATTTTCAGAATTCAACGGGAATCAAACCTACTGGATTCAAATAATGACTTAAATAAAATCGAGAACAAACAAATACAACATCCTTCAAATTCTGGCGATAAAGTCCATCTTGTCTTGATATTTGCTAGAATTAGTGTGGCCGCGACCCTTCGTTTCAGTAAACAAGCGTTAAAACACGCATGCACATTATTAGTCTGGCTCTGTCCTCAATGTTCCATACAACAATACGTAGACGAGTGGGGTTGTTGGTTTATATTTATTGTGGTGGTTTTTTTTTACCTTGAATTAACACTGTTGTTATCACTGAAATGGTTAAAAGATAACACCGGTAAAAAACGGAATTCAGAGTTTTCGAAAATGGAATTCAGTCAATTACATCACAGAAAATTCTGTTGTCTGTAATGAGGATCTGTTAAGTATTTGGATAACTTTGATCAGAAACTGATATAATGCACATGCTCCAGCTTTTTAAGTACAGGGATGTGATTTCTCCGGGTTTTTTTGCCCTCAAAATTATTATTATTTTTTTTAAAGATCAAATTCATAAAAAAATGAAGATAAAACCATATAATAACGCCCAGATTGCAGAGTAGGGCTTTTAAAACCAAAGATAAATGTAAATATTGGGCTTCATGCTCGCAAGTTTTCGAACTCGCATGCTTTCGCTCTTTGCGCTCAGAGTTCAGGTTTTTTTCTCAACAGCCTATCACATCCCTGTAAGTAGCAAATGTCTTCCCAAATGAGTAGTTGTTTGGACAATTTTTATAGAATAGGAGTGAATCGTATATAGAGCACAAAAGCAAATTATTATAGGTGGGGCAAAATCAATAAGTATTCAGATTAAGAATTATAGATACAGATGAGATATAAATAAATATTTATGATAAAATGAGTCCAGATTATTACAGAGGTGGGACTGGACCAATAAGTACAGAGACAAACAAAGGTATAGGATGATAAAAATGACAGTTCACACATACATCGTATTTAAATAGTGTGGTGTATGAAAGTCATATGGTGGTAATTTGCTTTATGTTAACTTACACTTGAAGATGTGAGAATGTGTCGTAAAGCAGTTAAAAATGTCTGATTTGGAATCAATTGACTGCCACTAGTTCAAACATTTATTCCTGAATCCTTCCAAGTCGACTGGAAGCTTTGGATTGGATGAGTTTGGAGGATTGAGGCACATTGTACAATCACCTTCATGAATGCACTCATATTGGTTGATTTGGAAGGATTGAGGCACATTCATTGTACAATCACCTACATGTACATGAATGCACTCATATTGGTTGATTTGGAAGGATTTAAGCAGAAGGCACCCTACCTATCTCATTTCTGGTGATATGGTGGATCGAGGTGCCAGTAGTTGCCAGCCTACATGGACATAAACTGTTGTTGGTTGATTTTGGAGGCTGTTTTCACCAAAGAGTGTCAGGGGCTGGGGGGGGGGGGGTATGCATTTGTGTTCATGGTCTGCAAAATAGGAAAAAGATTCTTTATTGTTGTTTGTAAGAATTAACTGAAGCAAGCTATAACTGGCCCAGGGCTTTTTAGGTAAACAAAGCTAGACTGTCAAACCATGAGTAGATCAATTCAATCATGTACTATTGTGGATAGCCTAAACCCACCCACCACAAACTTATAGCAGAGAAGAATGAATGTTTTGAGGCAATAGTGTGTGATGTGTATTATAAGCTTGTCTTTGAAATTCAGCGTTAACGTTTCATGATTATTCACACAAAGTAGGTTGTTTTATTTAAAGGCATGCAATTTTTTAGCAGATCAGCTGATTGCCTCTTTTTCTTTCATTGTTAGTGTCATATGAAATTGGAAAACAGTGGCTATTTCCTCGTTTGGGTTTTTTTTTTCCTTCAAAAATCAAAGTTGCATGCCTGCATATTATTTTTGTAGACCACCATTGTAAGCTGTTTTTTCAAACTCTTTTGGGAGTCAATTTGTCTTAAAAATTAGTTTAAAATGCAATTCAAGCCGGGAGTGGTTTTCCTTTGGGAAGTTAAGTGTACAGCATTGGTTTATCAACTTCGCATGCACACAGAGAACAATGGGTTCTCAATCTGGTAAGTCTGCTGCCACCAAGGAACAAAAAACATCACCTAAGACAATTTGCCATGACCTATTCTTATTACCCAATGAAGGTAGATTGTAAAGAGAAAGCAACATCTTAAACAATTGTAACTTAGATAGCTTACTGTAAGTTGGCTTCCCTTGTGTTATATAATAGGAAGCCATGCAAGCAGTGTGTGTACATGTAGGCCTACTTGTACATGTAGCTACATGTATCTCATTTAAATGACTCAGTTATGTAATTAAAATTAAAATAACAAAACTCATAGAACATGGTTTAAAGAACACCACATACCCATTTATATGAATTAACTATTTGATGGCCATAGAACTCCACCAGAAAAATGCATCATTAAATTTTCTGTGCTTTTATTTTTAACATCCCTGGTAGTCTTGGTACTATTTGTTCTAATGGAGGTTTGATTAAAGTGAGCAGTGATCTGGCCTGGGGTTATATCTCTTGTTTATTATGCCTGCTACATGTATGATAATGGTTCCCTTGGAGGGCCTTGGTTGGAAGTCCTTGCTATATGCTTAAACAAACCACAGTAATAATTACACCATGTCTCCTGGACATAATTGATTTTAATCAGAGTTAGAATTGTTCCACATTTTTATCCTTGGTGTGAAGATAAGTTTATGGTGAAGGATTTTTTTAAAACAAAATATGAGTGAACAAATTTAAAATTTCTTTTTCAGATTCATGTTGAAGAGCTTACCATCAGTGATTTGATACAGAGGGATAAACTAGAAGGCAAGTCATTAATTTGAGGCTTTTTCTAAACAAACTTTTTGAATTTTAAGTGCAGCATGCTTATATATTGGATTATGTTTTGTCTACATTGTATTTCCTGAAAATGGTTTCATGCTGTGTCAGTATAAAGACATATTGGTTATGACTTACAACAAAAGGCTGCCTATCACTATTTTGTAGTTGATCTTTGAACTCAAACAGATACACAAGCTATCAAGTTGATCAAATAAACTATTTCCTTATCAGAAAATGAAAATAACTCAGTGATAAATGCAGAATACAGAGTGAACTTCAGCTGAAGTAGCATGCCTCTGTTGATCAATAGTAGAGATGGTAGGAAGGTGAAATGTACCCTGTCTGTGAGGTAACACTGGTAACTCATTTAGAGCAATAATTGCTGGATTATCTCATTAAAAAGATTATCTTTTAATCTGGTGAATAGAGTAGACATAATGACTATAAATCCTATTAAGTCTTGACTTAATAATTAGTGGAAATGTCACACTCAATGTGGGCCTTTTGAAATCAATATTGGAGTTTGGACTTACTGACCACTGTATTGTACTCATGGGTTCTTTCTCTATAAACTGCTTGGTAAATGTACGCCTGCATTAGCCATGGAATTGTCACTAAATAGACCAGCGTCATTTCCTGGCAAGCATGTGTGTAAAAAGTACTTGGCCAGTAGTCTATAGTGGTAGCCAAGGTATTACAAAGTACATGTTTGTATGTTTGTTTGTTATTTATACTTTCATTTTTGACTGAGTCGGCATAATTCTCATAAACCTAATAAGTAAAAGATTGAGAAAACAGTATTGAATTGGCACATGTTTAAATTGTCAATCAGTAGTCAATTTAGAGTAAAAGTACATTATTGGTTTAAGGGAACCTTGGGTAAATTTATTCCCATGGTCTCGTTTTCAATATTAAAAAAACATACCGGTACAAAGAACATGTGAACATTTCATCAAATTTGGTGGTCAAAAAAACTCCCACAAAAAACCTTAAATATTTTGTCAGAGATTTGTGCACATTCATTTTAGGCATTTCTCGAATATGACAATTGCATCAGTTTTGATTGATGATTTCTGAGGTCTTAAAATTATATTTCCCAGACTTTATCGGGTTTGGGGGGGGGGGAGGGGGTGGATCGACACTAGTATGAACTTGAGTGAGCTTCAGATTGAAATACATTTTTCCAACCAACAACTTTGTTGAATTTTCATTTTCGGCTCCAAGTTGAGTTTCAATTTATGTAAGGCCAAGTCTTTTTGCACTTTCCTTTAAACCTTAAATTTGTGAAATTTTTAAATAATATTTCCAAATTCCCCCACCTCCCCCCCCCCCAAACAAATCTAGTTTGTTTCACAAAGATCAACATTACAATTTTGATTTGTTGTGTTTTTCTGAAGGCAATATACATGTAATTTTACTGTTTCAAGCTGTTTTGTATAATAATTTCACAACCATGTTGAGTGCACTGAAATAATTCGCTTACCTCATGCATGTGGACATAAATTTTGACTTTTCAGTGCTGACAGTGTGTCACTATGTAGAGTTTGTACACTCACTGTCGCCATACTAGGTATGGATCCTATTCATGTCTCAACCAAACATGATTTGGAGATAAGGATTATTAAGTTAACACTTTATACATGATGCTCACAGAAATAAGACACAATATAAAGTTATAAGAAAGCAAGTGATTACTGTATCTGAGATACATTTACATAGAATTGGAGGTGAAAAGGGAGTTAAAGCAGTATATTTACATCTTTGTTATTGTCCACCCCTTTCGGTTTCCCTGTTTTGTTTGACATACTAATTACATGCACTTTAAAACCAAATCCTTGCAATGCACTGCATCACCTGTCATCCACTTATCCCACCTCCCATCAATGATATAGACCATAATAAGTCAAAGGAGCCAGTCTCATTTTCCTGATTACCTCAGTTTCATCACTTGTATTTTAAAATGGGAAGAAAAATAACTGACCAGTTGATAGTCAGAGCCTGAATTCACAAAGCTGTTTGAAATAATTGCTAAGCTCAGAAAAACTTGCTCAATAAAAACAGGTTACCAGTCAAAATACCATGTAATGTTAGGTTGTGAGATATATTTTGATTTGCAGAAAAGTTTGCTGAGCACCGTTTTCTGTTTGACAGCTGAATGAATTTGGGACTGGGTGTCATTCAATGACAGAATAGTACAAACTATTAAAAATTATTTACAAAATGTACATTTAATAAGCAAGATCCAATATTATGTACATGTACATTGTGTGTGTACAGCACACTTCATGAATGTCAGTGCAAACAAATTGTATTCAAACGCACATGTTAGAATGTGAAACAATCATGGGATCCTGCTTATCCTGGATGTACAAACAAAATGGTTGCATTAATACTTAATAAATAGTAATGTAACACTTTTGTACTAACATGACAACATTAACGGTAAATGACTTCAGGGAAACGCTTCCAGAACCAAACAGCCAAGTTGTGCCCTTCTTTGGTCTAATGCACTTTGTTTGTAACGTGCTTGTCAATGGAGGCACGTCCTGCCCATGGAGGCATGCCCTGTCTATGGAGGCATGCCCTGCCCATGGAGGCATGCCCTGCCCATGGAGGCATGCCCTGCCCATGGAGGCATGCCCTGCCCATGGAGGCATGCCCTGTCAATGGAGGCACGTCCTGCCCATGGAGGCATGCCCTGTCTATGGAGGCATGCCCTGCCCATGGAGGCATGCCCTGTCTATGGAGGCATGCCCTGCCCATGGAGGCATGCCCTGCCCATGGAGGCATGCCCTGTCTATGGAGGCATGCCCTGCCCATGGAGGCATGCCCTGCCCATGGAGGCATGCCCTGCCCATGGAGGCATGCCCTGCCCATGGAGGTATGCCCTGTCTATGGAGGCATGCCCTGTCTATGGAGGCATGCCCTGCCCATGGAGGCATGCCCTGTCTATGGAGGCATGCCCTGCCCATGGAGGCATGCCCTGCCCATGGAGGCATGCCCTGCCCATGGAGGTATGCCCTGTCTATGGAGGCATGCCCTGTCTATGGAGGCATGCCCTGTCTATGGAGGCATGCCCTGTCTATGGAGGCATGCCCTGCCCATGGAGGCATACCCTGCCCATGGAGGCATGCCCTGTCTATGGAGGCATGCCCTGCCCATGGAGGCATGCCCTGCCCATGGAGGCATGCCCTGTCTATGGAGGCATGCCCTGCCCATGGAGGCATGCCCTGCCCATGGAGGCATGCCCTGCCCATGGAGGCATGCCCTGCCCATGGAGGCATGCCCTGCCCATGGAGGCATGCCCTGCCCATGGAGGCATGCCCTGCCCATGGAGGCATGCCCTGCCCATGGAGGCATGCCCTGCCCATGGAGGGAGGCATGCCCTGCCCATGGAGGCATGCCCTGTCTATGGAGGCATGCCCTGCCTCTTCATCCAGACACTATGTACATTTGCTAGTCCACTGTAGTCCACTGTTTATTTACCCTTTGCCTAGCATGCCATAGCTCTTATGATGTAACTGTTAGTTTAAGAAGCAGTCACCTGGATTTCAGTGGATTAAAAACCTGACCAAAAGATGTTTGATCTTCAAACATTATCCATGAAGGTGGGCTTGTAGCTAGCTGGAGAAAGTGAAATAAATCATTCTAAGCATGTCTGAGCATGGGGATGAAGCTACTTGTATAATGTTCAAATGGTCGAATGTGACAGCAAGATCCTCTTATGTTCCCTAAGCAGACATTTTGTGTAGTGTTGTACAGGTAAGGTTACGCTTCTTGAATTGGAAAAAGCAGGAAATGTAATGGTGATTATCTATGTTGGTAGTATGTATTTACAGGTAGTGTTGCAGGCAGGGAGCTGACACTCGTTAGATCAAGATCTGATTTAAATGTTAACAGTGAATTTTCAATATTAATAGTATTTAAACATATGTACCCGATTTTTAGTAGAGTCCATGACTGATGATGTGTCATAACCTTGTCGATTGATTGCACAATCTTATCTTGTAAAGTAATACTCCATACATTTTGTAGGTAACAATCTAAGGTGTGCGGTAACACCATTTACATGAAATCTGTCTGAAAAAGTCTTATGAGTTTTGGGTTTGAAAAGAACCTTGTAATGTTAAGTGTAACAGTTTGATGTTTCGATCAGTATGCTCTGATTGTTTTCAGTAGATGTTACAGTTAATTTTAAAAGTAAAAGAATTACCTTAACTGCTCATCCATAAAGCATTTGAATGAACTAGTGAGTGATACTTCACATCTACTAGATATCAAACTCAATCCATATTCGTTTGTTTTTCAAAGTCATAATGTGCCTTGTTTTTCAAAATCATCAAATGATGTTTTTAAAAAAAAGAAAACAAAAGAAAAACTAGACAAAAGGAAAACAAATCAAACCAATCACAGTCAGAAGAAATTACAAGCTGTCTTTATTTTTCAATTGTTTACTAGGATGACAGTATTACTCAGTATTAGCATTATTTGCTTGACAGGTCAAATATCAACAGTGCACAGGAATCTTCATCAATACTATTATTTGAACAGTGTTGGGTTTTCCCATTCATATCAATTGGCACTCTGACCTCACCGCATAGTTATCATTCCTGGCTTATCTGCAAGTTCCTACCACTACTTCATATATTATTATGCCATAGAGAAAGGACTAGGAGTGTACAGTGCTGAAGGTCTACAGAGAATAATGTACAGTCTTTACTTTGCTTCTCAACATCACATTTTGGTTGAAAGATAGTCGCATTGGTTTAATTTTTTTCAAAGAAGTTGCTTCTTCAAAACTTCAAATGGTTTTAGATCTTATTCATACATTCATGGGGTGAACGATTTTTTTCTCGTGCTGCACAAATTGCCGTCATGTGTCAAATCATTGGTTCCTTTAAACCAGCTTAACAACTTAAAAACAAATTTTTGATGAAGCATTTGCATAATGTTGTTTTCAGCAGCCTTTTTTTTAAATTTAGTAATATCTTGTACTTGCGCCATAAGAACTTTTTCTTAATATGTCTGCTAATGTTCTTAATTTTCATCTAAATTGCCATTTTTTAATATGTTGTGTTCTTTCTGCCACTCCCCCCCCCCCCCTCTCTCTCTCTTTCTCTCTCTCTTACTATTGATGTACTTTTACTGATTCTGTTACACTTGCATACCTATATAATGTGTGTTCAGTTGTGTAGTCATTTAGCCTTCGGGAAAGATTCTGCTAGTAGGGCCGAAACGTCAGGCCATTGACTTTGGCGAAAACAAATTCTGATAACGCTTTTAGTGGTAAATACTTTTTCAGTGATGTGTAATTGGTATGACTGTCACAATACATTGAGACATTGTCCTTGCTCTATGGGTCAAGAAACATTATTTGGGTGGATGTAATAATATTAATAAACCAAGACTGGGAGATGCAATGAGTCTATAGACATAGCATGTCCAGTGCCAAGTGATCATTTAAATCAATTTAAGATGATAGATGAAAGATGAAAAATGTGTGTTTCTATTGTCAAATCAAAACAAGCAATTAAGTTTCAGGGGACTGTTTACTTGGAATCAATGGGTTGGTACTGATATCAAGTTAATAAGTAAGCTTTGAAGATTGCTGTTTTAAAGATGATACTTGATAGAAAACGGTGCAGGTTATACATTGTATGCTTCCGTCAAGCAACAGATGTTTGATTGTTTGATAAAGTCAAAGCAAAACAATTATGTTCGAAGTTGAGACTAGAAAGCTCAATAAAAGGCCAAATTTTTTTAACAAGGTTGATAGCTTATTGAATAACTAATGGTTTGAGTACAATAAGGTTTATGACAAGTGAAATAAATAGACCATGTACATGTTATAAGCCATGCAAGTCTCTTGATGTATTTTGAACATTGAACCAGTAATTCACACATACATTTTCGCTTTTAGTAGAACATGGAAGAAACAAAATCACACACTCTAGCACTAGGCCGAGATCATGCACTGTCTAAACTCGTACATCTGATCCATTTTCTAAAATTTCGCTTCAATAATGTAAATATCCATTTTTGGTGACACAGTTTTCTATGCTTTTTTGTACAAATGGATCTTAATGAATAAGAACTAAATTTTGTGCTAAGTTTCAAGAGCAAAAATCAGCTGGTCATCACATAGCAAGGAAACAAGGATATAGTTTTTCTTGCTTTTTAAAAATGATTTCAGAGTCAAATGTCAGGTATAAGCTAGCCAGACACTGCTGGCAGACATGGTATTTGATTTATCTATTTCCATCGTGCCAAAGTTCTGATGGATCTATCACTTAGGCCCTATAGGGTATAGCTCACTGATGATTATGAACAGCCGAAAAATGGAATCTGAATTTAAAGATGAAGTACCATGGGATTGGTATTCCACTAAAACCCAAATTTAATAGCTTCACTCTTAAAAGTCTTGCATGTCCAGTACCACCCTCCAGAGAAATATTTCTGTCAAAAATACTCTTGTCAAAAATAAGGACCCTACCAATCATCATTGCTAGTTAATGTGCCACAATTGAATTAAGCCTGATATTAGAAATGTGGAAAGATCCTGTGGACAAAAGATAAATTGTTTTTTGTTGTATTCAGTGAAACCACCACATTTTATGTAGATTTGTTGACAAGTTGTTAAATGTTTGTTGCGATGATAGCGTTCTGACTCTTTCTGGCAATGTTCTTGCGAGACTACTGCTCTGGTCCCATTTAAATGTTGTCATGTGAGTAGCAGTCTCGTGAAATAGTTAGGAGAGAGCCTAGCTGTTCCGACAGACATTTAGCGACTTGTCCAAGTCTACATGTCAGGGGTTAATTTGTTTGGTGTTTTTATTAAAAGCTAGAAGGTGGGGACTTGCAAGTTCATAAACTGTTGATTATTTTCCCTGTAAAGGTAGGGGAAACCTTTGGTAATTGTCATAGACCAATATCCTCATTTGGTGTATTCTAACAAATGCATTTAATAACAAACTAGCGCAAATTGAAGCTCAGTTGGTCATTGAAGTTGCAAGAAAATAATGAGAAGGGCTTCATGCTTGAAGCCTTTCTCTGAAACTACATTACTTCAAGGGGTGTTGTTTCTAACAATGTTTTATAACATTAACAGCTCTCCAGTACTCTTTATTAAGAAAGTTTATGTGGCAATTAATTTTTTGGGTATATACCCTTCAGTCTTCAGTCTCCAGTAATTTCCTCCTACTTGCAGCCTTGAATGAGGATGATCTAGAACCAGGGTTCTCTGTTTGGGAAAAGTACCAGAATGCATTCTAAGATGATTCAATACATATTGCTGATTGTCTTCTTGCCTGTTATTATCAGTCACTGGATTATGACTGGAGTTATTGCATTCTTTACTATTAAGCTAATTACTGAAATTAAATTCTGTAAGCACAGTAGTTGATGGCAAAACATGATTGATTATAGCTTAATTGGGCAACTTTAGTCTGTGGTGATAGGAATAATTTGTGTAAACTATTGTCTTAATTGAATGATCTGAAGACCATTTCTTCCCTTTATACTTATGCAAACAGTTTTAGGGTCTAAAGTCTTAGGTCCAAGTGATTTGTTTAAAAGTCTTTAGATGTGCCCTTCTTCTCTTGGGGTATTTTAAAAACATACCTTTTCAAAAGAATGTTGCTGCAGTTAAATCTGTTGTAATTATTCATGGTCTAAGAATTCTTAGCAATCACCTTTAGCATTATTTGAGTCATTTTTAATCTCCAAGATGAACAGTGAAAGTTAAGTAAAGTAAAGGTTGATCAGTGGTTAAATTTCACACATCATTAAATACAGAGAATTAAAAGTAAAAGATTTCATGTTGTTTAACATCTCATGTGCATGAATTATTCTTGTTTATTCAGTGCATTTTTGTAGCGTTTATGTAAGCTGGGATCCATAGGAGATCAGTAAGGTTTTTTTCTCAAGAATGGATTACCCAAGATAAACAAGAAAACAACAATAATAAGAAATAAACATTGCTTACTATCAGGAATTTGCTAACCTTTCAAAGGTGTTTCAACTTCTTATGTGTAACTATTATAAGTGACCTTTTGGGATCATTATCAAGAATAAGTAGCAACGCTCATACATATATAGATGAAACTCTTGGCCTTAGATTTTAACAATTTTTTTCCACTTTTCTTTAAATAGAACCTTAGTTTACATAGCCCCAACTTGATGTGATTTACTTTCACATCAATTGCATTCAGTGCATACAAATGTTTTTATTCCATTCAAGGAATTCCTGACTGGTTATTTATATCGTTTGTACATCTGGTAAGGCAGTCCTGCATGTGCCTGATGGAATTGGGTCAATATTCTGCCATCCATACACTAATGGCATCCTCTTTCATCTAGAAGATGCTCAGATGAGCTTTGCAGATGAATCATTTTAAGATGCCACAAGTTCACTATCATCGGGGACAGCCTTTGAAGGCCAGGGATTAAAATTTCTTACTTTGTAAAAAGTGATTGGCCAAGATGAAATTTGTTCAGATGTTAATGCTGGAGTTGAAATCAGTTCAATTTGTGACAACTATGTCACATTGGTTAAATAATAAATAGGATGGTTGTAAGTTGCTAAACTTGTTCTAAACTATACCATTTCTTGAACACAATTCTTGTGAAATCTTTCATGGAGTTGTCAGAATCTATCAGCATTTACTGATAAGGTTTGCTTGTACACAACCAACCCTGTTGACCTGAAGAGATTTTTTTTAAACAAAGTAAAATTCCATATTGTGTTGGTGTTGTTTTAAACCATATTTAAAAGCGTGCCCAATCCTGCAAGCTGCTGTAAATTTGTGGCACAACTCCGTACAACACTGTAACCACTAACCACACAGATTGAACACAGATTGGTGGTGCCATTTGACCTCAATCATGATTTATTCACAAAACCTTCATCTCAAGAAGCTGGGTAAGGAGTATAGCCCAAGCACTTTGAAAGTGGGACTAAGTTATCTGCAAGTTATGCGAATAATCTACTGCAAGTCTGAATGACAACCTGCACACAATTCTGCTGCAGTTTTTCACCTAGCCCGGGCGCAGCAATAGCTACACTGGCCCTTGAGACAACTTGGTCCCAACTCAGTTGTTTGCAACTTGCGCCTCATAGTCCAACTTAACCTGGTAGAACAACACCACAGTACTGACTCCAGCTGATCATCTTTTATTCCTTGATACAAGGATCGCCTGCACGTACAAAGCTTAAGAATGCTGCCTGAAACTAACAACGGGTGATACAGGGCAACTAAACTCCTTGCATCAAGCTTGCGCAAACCAAGAATGCAAAAAATGCTGTTAAACACTTATGACTCGCTTCCACATGTGCTTTTTGCAGTCTTTGAATTGCGAAGTAACGCTAAGAATTTTTGCAAGAAAATTATGTAAAAAATTATGCACCTCTACCCCCAAATGGCAGCTTTTTCCTGCTTTCTCCTGCAATTTGCATGTCTAACATAAACTTTTGAATAAATAACTTCTTAGAGCTATGCCCAACCTAACTCTAACTTGCAAACAACCCAATTTTCCTGCAGTGGAGCAAACTTCCACACAAATTAAGTCGTTCACGTATTACATGAGAAATCACATGACTACAGCAACTCATGCACCTTCATCACAATTCTAACAATGATATTACTTTGGCAGGAAGGGCACAGAATAGGAAAAAAAAATCAATTATTGAAAAACCAATGTTAATGGACAATATACATACTAGAACAGGTGGACAAAGTTGCATTCCCTATCAGCCTACGACACATTTACAAATGTGAGGTTTAAAATAAAGTAAGAAAAAAAAGCATCCCACATAAAAAGTTACAAGTTTGTTTTCCATGATACATGGCCATTATTCATAAGTTTGTAGATGTGTCCACTTAGGCAACTTGTATTGTTAAAAAAACAGTAGGTGTATAATGATGAACTTAGTTGATCAATAATTGACAAGAATAGAGGGCAATTGAGTAGACAATACAAAATGTCCACCTGGACAAGCTTGAATGCTGATGTGCAGTCAATAATCCCTGGAATGGGTACAATTCCTAGAGATCAATGTAGGACCTTGTGCAGTGCAGTGACTCACGCTGCAAGAATTTAGGAAGTACCCCCAGTGGTCCTTGTGTGTTGGCCCACTACTGTAGCTCTTGTACTAGTTAGTATTCCTGTTCTGTGTGGTCTGTATTCAATTCAATTGCAATTCTGCAGTGATTGCCGTAGTTCACAAGAGCAGGTACTGGAGACTAAACAGATAGCATTTGCCCTTTGGATTTGCCTCATTATTTCAGATGTTTGTTTAAATGCAATGTGGACTGAAGATATTGTGGTATGTTTGCATCTTGGTTGTTTTCCTTCTTCTATGGTTATTAGACTGTTGTACCATGGTTGTACACACTGACCCCTTATGATGCAATTATGCTCACAGTACAATTCTGACTATGCGTATACATGTATAGCTCTAGTTGATTCAGTGTGTGCGATCCCAATCTTAGAATCTTTTACACTAACTAATATTAAATGTACTCTAATTAGATTTACTTTCCTCCTACAAGTGTGTTGGGTACATGCATATGTACATGTACTGGTACATTTAGACTGTAAATATTGTGCCAATGCATAGTTAAAGCCACTGAGCAGTCAGGACACATGCAGGTTGGTTGGTAACTTGGTGTTCAGTATTAAATCAACTACAAAGTATGGGGAAGAAATTTCATGGTTAAGCTAAGTTCAGGATTCTGAGTTAATTATTGAATGATTTGGAGTAAAAGATTTGGAGAGTTTTATGTGCAGTGCAAGTGAGGGTCACTTGTGAAAAAGACAATGAGACTTCCATGCAGTGGAACAAGTTGTCTACATGTATGCACCAGTGTTTCATTAAACATTAAACATACTGTACTGCACAAGGGTCAAAGTTAACTAGATTGTTATGGTAGTTACCCAGACTTTTTAATAGCGCACTTTTACTTTAAGTTGAGCAGTCACCCCACAAAAAACAATATTAACAAATCGTCTTACATTTATGCTGTCAAATAATCCTTAGTTCGTCCAGGGTAATACTACACGGTGCCATTTGTTTTAAATAAAACATACACATTGTGTTGTTTTTAGTAAAACAACTAGAAAAAAAGACAAAAAGGAAGATGAACTGTGCATGGTCGACCATATGTTGCTGTCCAAGGCACAAACCAGGGATGACCAATGCTGTACACAGCTCAGCACCCACACCAGTGTTGAAGTTTCTTAACATTTTTGAGACTTTGTTTTATTCTTAAGCACTCAAGTCATTTACAAGCTTTACAAAATAATAATAATAATTTATATATATTTTTGCTTCTTCTTCTTTTTCCGGGGTATATTATCCTGTAATGCACTATGATATTTTTTCACTTGCCCAGCAGGCTACCAAACTTGAAAAATTAGTACCCTCTCTGTAAATCTGGTAGCCTTGGGCTTTTCTACCCCTGCTGTACTTGACTTAACTCATGAAAACTTAATTCTAAATATTGTTTTCATACTAATTTGCTGAGGGTTATAAATCTTGTTCTGGTTGGTCAGACAGCTTTTTCACATACTGTTTCAGATAGATAGATTTCAGGATACCAAGTCTCACATTCAAAATAATGCCTTTAACTTATTTTCATGTATGATGTTTTACATGTAAACACCATTCCTAATTAATACAAAGTAAAAAATGAATGATACAAAAGTTGTCTTTCTGAGTGCCTTTCAAAATATATTGAAAAGAATCTGATCAGAAGTCATAATTTAGTATGCAGACTCATGTCTTGCCTTAAAAAAAAGATAGAAATACATAGTCTTCCCAATAGGCAAACTGTGCATGCAGTGTGAGTTAAAACATTGGATATTCAGAGAAATATGACTCACTCAAAATTTGGGCAGACACTTTTGGATTCTTCCATTTCATAGTAATTCCCTCCTACATAGACACAGTACACGTACAGTGTACGTGCATGTACAAGCGCCTATCCATGAATGGAATTACTGCTGGACCCCTCTCCAATAATAGTGCTGGTTGAACACCCCTACATATGAAGTGGTAGTGCCTAATGGTAATAACTAGCCTAAGGGAGTGCAGCCTGTAAAGTTGGTTCACTGTGGCCTGTAAAGAATCCACTGTGCTTGTACACTACATCCTACATGTACATATGTCTGTTGGGTCTTGTTGAATATGCTGTATGCTGCCACAGACTAGGCTAGCCAGATCATAGTACTAGTCTACATAGTACTGGGCCTTATTCTGGTTTGTCGTGACGCTTATGTTTCTGGATATTCTGGCTGGATGTAGGGATTATAGTGGAACATTTCAGAATTAGGTGAGTATGAATATGGTTTCTATCAATTCATAAAAATTTTAACAACGGTGAATCATTCACTGAGTGAATGTTTACATTTTTATTTATATAATTAATACTAATGTATACTAGTATAGACATGGATGGTGTGCATAGATAAGATAGGCCTCTGTGTGCTGTGTGGACATCATTAACTCTGGGTATCCATGGATTACATCTTCAGGATAACTGTATACAGTTTTAAAGATGAGATAATTTAGATAAATTGTTTTACAGTATATTTCCATGAGAACATGCACATAACATGTGTTGTGTATGTGGAACAGAGAAATGGATATTTGTACAGTTATATACTTGACATAAAATGAGTACACTTTATAGCATTCAGACATTGCCCAGTTGATGTCATATCATGTACACATGGCTTCACCCTAGCTAAACCATTTATGTGATACATCATGGGTAATTTAGTTAAGTATTTGTAAAGCTGCCTGAGTTCCACAAATACAATATGAAGTGAACACTAATTGATTTGGTAAGAAATGAGAATGAATCCATCAATGAAGATTGAAGGTGCAAATAAAACAAGCCTCAGCTTCCATGTCGCTTTATTGCTGATTGTGTTTCCATACATGTTCTTTTTTTCAACAAATCTTTACCTTTTAAACTTTAAGAAACCCTTAGGCCAAGGGCCTAATTGGAGTTGATGCCAGTATGTTTGAGAGCTTGAAAAATGTTACAGAGAATAGCCATCCTCTAGATTGCTGAGGTTTGTTGGCCGTTGATGCCCCCCCCCCCATCACTCTTGAATGCTCCCATTGAGATTTAAATATTTGATTTGAAGTACCTGCAAAAAGGGCTAGTCAATCTGTTTTTTGTGGAACCATAAGCCAGACTGTGGAGTACGTTTGTCAGGTGAAAAAAAAAATGGTTAAACTAGTCACTTAAAACATCTGCAGCTATTCCAGACAGAAGCGTATTGCTGAAATATAGGACGCCAGCAGGAATCAAGAAAGAGTGATCTCTTGCCAGTTAAAATCAATCAGTGCTAGAACCTTTTGACATGTTCTTAAATCCAAAGATATAATGTAACGGGAGCTGTGTGAGGTGCATCACCCTCATGTATGCACTGCAAGGCTTCCCTTCCATTTATTAACATAAATTTCATTTGGCAGGTGACCCCATTGTGACCTGCAAATAATGTTAAGTGACTCAAACCCCCTTGAGTGCTTTGTGTACTTAGTACCTCAGTATGTAGCAACCTTTTCAAGGATGTGTTTATCATAATCATAGTTCAGAGGAACTGAAGAATCATTCGTACTGATCTGTCGTTTCGACTTATTATTGAAAGTCATCATTACTTTGGAAGAGTAAATTCAATTTCAATTTCAACCAAACTGTAAAAAGTTATTAGCGGTCATGGTTTTTGTTGGAAGAATTCTGCAGAATTATTTTTTTTTTTTAATAAATAAATATAAATTGCTTTGTCAAGGATTGTTGTGCATGTTCAAAATAACCATCAATGATTTGTATGGTTTTCCTTTGACTTTTATAAAGATTCAGGTGTAGCTATGAAAATAATAAGCTTTTAGAAAAAATGATAATAACATTAAACAAACCCTATACTTTTCCTCAAATAAGTAGTGTTTTTATTGTTAGAGTAAAATTGTCCACTGTAGAGTGTAATGCCATACAGATGGACACAATAATGTACTTGCAATGGGGATGCACTTCTATGATTATTGAGGCAATAGTAAATGAAATGTGGTGATGGATTAGAATCATTGCTCCAAGGAGAAAACCTTACATCCATGTGTCTGCCATGCATTGTATCTAAACAATAAATGGTGTTAAGCACAAATAAGTCACCATGGTCATCAGGCATGATGGTCATACTGACTAAAATTGCTGAATTTATAATGGGATCACACCCCTCAAGGAGTGTAAGATGTAAAGTCAAATGATATAATACAAGAAGAAAACCTTGATGATGTTTGTTTTAACTGCTCCCCTATCGGAATTAGGACAAATTTATCAATTTTTTTTCCAGATTTCAAATAACATAAAACATGAAATTGTGGAATTACTTACTGTGTTGGATTCATTAGAAACACTTGCAGTTCATAACTCTAAGGGCAGCTTAGCCTACTTTCCTTCTACTACTCAATCATTATGTCCCAAGTGACGTCATACCCAAACACTCTGGTATGTTATTTTCCACTTTATGCCATGGTGCATGATGGTTACCACATCTGTACATGATCCTTCTTGCTCAGTCACTGCTAATGTCTTTTCATTGCTCTTATAGTGATGCACGTAGGTAGATTTCAATGAATTTTACCTAGTAAGAAAAGAAAAAAACATACCAAAAATATCATAGAGGTGACGTCAGAAAGTGGGTTTGGTCAACTGGCCCTGACAGAAAAAGCTGGACAGGTGAACTTGAAGACCATCAGCAACATTTGATAATTAAATCCGGAGGAATTAATTACATTGTGCCATTTTCTAGGGCATGTATTTTAATACTTTGATATTCTACAACCGCCAATATCAGGAGATGAAACCTCAAGGATGCAATATTGAATTATGAGGAATATAAACAGCAGCGCCCCAATGGTAGGGACAGTCTGACTCCGGATTACTTCCTGTAGTTTTCTCTGGTGTTAGTAATACTTCTCCAACTCCTTCCTGAAGTACCTTGAGTACAATTACACAAGTGTACAGATCATTGTCCATATCCTGATCTGGGCATTAAGGGGTGTAGGGCAGACAAATAAAAAGTGCAATCATAGTCCTGGTGGATCATAGGCAGCTGCTTAGGCATCTTGAAGTGAAAATAAAGGATTTTCTCTAGTCAAAACTTCAACAACAAATTGACAGATAAATTGTGAGTTTTAATCTGAAAACTCACACACTGTAAAGTTTGTACCAATACCATTAGTACCAATCCTTCAGAGAAATTGGTCTGTCTAAAATACTTCCCAAGTTTAGAAAATGGCAATTGAAGACACCAAACATCACTGATGCTGATGTCATTTTTCGCAAATGAAATGAGCCGAGTGTGAATATTTACAAGAACAAAACATAAACCATTCTTCATTAATTTTATTAAAACTTGAGCACAAAAATATGGCATACTTTCCCTTACATGTAAGTTAATCCGAAAATTAAGATCAAGAAATTACAATAAAACAGGCTTATAAAATAGTTATAAAAATTATACCTGCAGTTTATAACTTTTGGTGGGTGTGTTGTTCCGCAACAAAACAAGTAGGTTAGAAACCTGAAATGCCTGTACATGTAGGTTGCAGTATTGTGAATGCTTCTGTTAAAGTGCACAGTGATTTAAAAATGGGCATTTTAGATTGATGTGACTATGTGATTCTGCTTGCAAGTATTCTTGATGTGGAGTTTCTTAGTAAGTTAGTATGTTTGATTATTTTGACAAAGTAGTAAAAATACTGACGTTATTCCAAGGATAAACTTTTACGATTAGCTGTCTTGACCTTTGGTTCTGGTTTGGTGCCAGCATAAAATGCCTGAGGTTGTGTTTTTATGACTTGGATGTGGTACCTTTGAAGTTGTTTCTGATTGGCATAAACATATTGAGATATACTTTGTGATTTAAGCTAATACCCTGTCAACATTAATTGATCATGAGGTAGAGTATTACTCATAAATCTCCCATATTTCCACAACTCATGATGTCAAAGCAGATGCTAATTTACTCAGGAGTGCTCTGGAATTATGATTGTGTGTCAGTGCCATTTTTATACACAACATTTTCAAGTATTTCCTTAACTATTTTCTATCTAGCAGGTTTCAGGCTTGCAACTTTTCAGCTAGTCAGCTGATTTTTCCTTTTTTATTTTAGTGCCACAGAAAACTGAAAAACACAGTGCTCTTTCTTTATGGTGTACTTGATCGTTTCCCTTTTGGTGCATCAAAGTTCCTGTTTAAATGCATTTTTTCTTAAAATGATCATTATTTGAATACTACATACTTGTGCCGCCTACTTTTAATGTCTCCAAATGTGTTTATACATATAAAATGATGGAAACCAAAATCAGGCAGAAAACAGAGGTTTAGATTCATCAGACCATCAGTTACTTTCTATAAATATCAGTTTCTTGTGGGTTCTCTGATGCGTGTAATGTTTCACTGATGCATTCAGGCCCTCACTGAGGCTGGAGTGTCAAATAACAACATGCACTTGTTACTAGCACTGTGGGAACTTTTATCTCGTTTGCAATGACCCAACATTGTGCATGCCAGCCAGTTCAAGGTAAATTGTTGTTTTATGTAGAACTACATGTACATGTTCCTGTGACTATAATTCAATGCAATGTTGTTATTTGAACATATCACATTGTTCAACTTTGTTTTCTCTTGGGGTATGTTAATGTTAAAAGGAGACTACTTTGTGCTTTTGAACAACTTGTTTGGGAGTGACTTGTCAACTCTGATGTCTTGTTTTGATTTATTGTGAACAAATGAAGAGGAAAACAGCCTGAGAGATGGCACTTTGAACTCTGTGATATCATTAGAAAGTGGTGGAAACAGCTGGTAAGGGACTGAGAAGTGTTGCAAACCTTCATCCAGCATTTGGTAGGACTTGGCTTATATTATAAAAGATGATGTATGTACACAATTACAATTACAATTACAGGCTGCCATTGTGTACATCGAACACAGTCAATTGAAACTGAATGTTATTGATTAATTACATTACAGTATGTTTACAGATGTTTAAATGAAAAGAAATCTTCCTTTTCAATTTTCCTGTCAAAACACTTGATATTTGGTGAAACTTTGTTAGTTATCTCAATACATGAATAACAGCATTCAAAACCCTTTGAAATATCAGCCATCATGTCACAACCAAAAATCCAGTTTACCTTTCGTACCTGATCTCCGCTGGATGTGGAGGTCAATTATAGTGATATACATGGAATGTATTGGAAACCTAACCCATCACACTATCCTTTAAGGCTCCCTGATATTACAATGCACATGACTGTCTCTTAGTAGAAAATAAATTCCAGTGAAAGTCACAGCTCCTAATATCCAATAACCAATTGCTCCTTTGTTTGATTCCACTATTGTACATGTATGTCTTAGGGACTTCAGCACACAATTCTCTGATCAGGAAATGTCTTGAGGGTTGTGAAGGTCAGGTGGTCCCAATCAATCCAAATTTAGCTTGATTTCCCTGAAGAGAGAGCTGGAAATTTCAGCATGACCTCTGGTTCATCAGGGGTGACATCCAATAAAAAAAGGTTTATTGTACATGTACTCACTTGAGAATCTAGCCCAGGTCGGGACTCCTCTGTTACATACAACATGATGGAGTCCAGGGTAAAGATTCTGTGCCATTGCAAACTATTTAAAACAAACTACTTTCATATTTATAATGGAAGATGCCGAAGCTTCAGCATATTCCTTATGTACAACTTCCAAGACTGCTGGGTTCAGAACTTTTAATTTCTATCCTTGGATGACATTTTTTAGAAAATGAAATGAAAATTGCCCTCCTATTTCAGTTTTTGTACTGAGTTTGTGTGTGAAAACTTGCAGGCATTCCCATATGTTCACAGCAACCAAGGGAGAGGGTGTACTGTAGTCTAAATGCTGCTGTTGCATGTTTGTGCATGGTTTTGAAATTCATTTAATGATTATTGCATTTGGTATCGATTATTTACAGTAATTAAAAAAATACCGCAAAATACAAATTTGACACCTTCACTTTATATTACAAAAAATGTTGTATCAATACCATACTAATGTACTAATCAAATATTTCGCTTTATTCAATGTTAAAGTTTATTAGAGTTGCTACACATTTCGCACGTGCGCACACATGCTCACATGTCTATTGTGCAAAATGTTACAATGGAAGCATGGATCTCATCTGTGATTTATTTTCTGGAATAATGCCACCCATAGATACATTTTTTATTAAAGGACATACAGAATATTTGGAGAAGCTTTATATACCAGAACATCAGTACAGTAGCAGTGCAATGGAGACTGGTGTCCTACCACTAGAACCAGGGCTAATTACATCCAAATATAATAAGATGGGCTTTGTTTTGTCAGAACTTGGTTCTATTTTTCAAGAGATGGTTCTCTCTGTTGGTATTTCATAAATTGTTAAACCAATCAATTAAGTTTGCCAAAGCTCAATGAAAATTGTTACAAGTTGATGAAATAATAATAAAATACATGTAACAACTGCCAGAGGATCTTTTTTGCACACAGTATTGGTGGGCAACTCATAAAGGTTGAAAGAAAATCTGTTACTTTATTGACATCATCATTGAGGACATAAGGACTTGGACTTAATGTAACTGTGAAACTCTTTAGGAAAACAAAGACATGTCTTGACGAAAGTTGCTTTGAAAAGATTTTGTTTGTTGAGGTGATTTGCTGTAAAATTTGAAAGTGACATTCAAATTACAAGGAAAGTTAACCTGCTGCATCTTTTGTTTAGGTCAATCATGGTCAAGGCTGTGGTTTGAGGTCATCATCCCAAACTGTTTATTTTGTTGTTATTTCCTGCTACTGGAACTTGTTAGTAATCACTTAAGTCAACATTGCTGTTTACACTGCCCTGCAGCAATAAACAGATTTGCATAAATTAACCTTGTTTCTCTGGATCTTTCTGTTCACAGGCAACTCTCAGTTCACAGGCAACTCTGTACTGAATAAATGAACAATACAGACAGATGGAGGCAATTTATAAATAATAAATTAACAGTTATCTTGTGTTTCTTTTTGCTGTTTTTTCCTTTTTTAAACAGTTTATAGAGTTGAGATAGGGACTTTCTTTGGGCAATACAACTTGTTGTCAAACGCTGACTGGGGGCCATTCCTAGGCTGTTCAACTTTTGTGTGGCACCTAATCTCTTACACATAATTAACTAATTAGGCCAAAAGGCATATTTTCAAGAACCATGCTATGACTCATGAACTCTCAAAATTACAAAAACCATAAATGGAAATGCTGTGGTTGGTGTTCGGCATTATGTTGGTTAAATGTGCGTTTGTACCAGCTACCTTAAACTGATACATTTTTTGTTTTTTGCGTTTACGCATACGCGTGGTATGAGCATGCATGTGGCACCAGAATCTCTTGGTCAACAAATTTTAATAAAATAAACAGAAAGAAAACAGCTGTTTTGATAATTCCCTGCACAACATGCACAGTGCATACAAGCTTTATACACAACGTGCTTGTTTAAGGGTCATTTATTTGTTATTTCACAGAGCTGTTCTTTATATCACTTGTTAATTGTTAATGGAACCCCACATAACCAGTCTTCAACCAATCAGAGTGCTTTTAAAACTTGAAGATATTTATTAATGGTTGTTTTATTATCCCTGCACTTAAAAAGAGAAAGCACATTAATCATTTAATTGCAGCTACATTGTACATTTGACTAGTGTATATATGTACATCCTACTGTTGAAGCCATTGATAATGTGGACAGTTACGTACATAGCCAGTGGGCAAGTCCATTTCTGTTTTGGAAGGTGCCTCCTCATGTGTGTGTGATATGGTACGTTTGGATGGCAATATCCAATCCAAAGAATTCAGTGGAATTTTTTGAGAGCTTCATTTTTCTTGATTTTCAGCTTATAACTTAATTTAACTAAGTAGTTACAATTGTCATGGTTACAAAGCTAGCGAAAAAGCTAAAGGGCATTACCCCTTGGTTGGAAGAAGTTATTCCAAAGATTAACCAAGAAACCTTTATATTTTATAAAACAGACAATTTAATGATTGTAACCAAAGAGAGTAAAATAAACCCAAGTCCCAAATACTGGTAATTATACACTGCATTCTCAAACCAAACAGTCATTAAGTAGCAGAGTGTGCATGATTAGTAAGAAAGTAATTAGCAATCTTGGTCTGCCAAGATGACATGTTCAAATTTAAACACGCCCATGATGTGACATTCCTGGGGCCATAAGGGTTGACATAGAACTTGCATTGAGCATGGCAATGGTGACCACATGTCTGCCTGCTCTTGTTACACCCATTAAAGGGTAACCAGAGGCATAAGAAATATGAAATAAGAGCCTGGAAATGTCTTCACATGTTACTGACTACTTAAGTGAGAATCCCAAGGAGTAGGCCCTATGTAGCCTGGGTTCAGGTCTAGCTCTATGGTTCAGGGAAGTTATCATCTTGTGTCTTAAGAAACACCAAATTGTTTTATTTGATCAAGCGTTGTCTCCTTCCTCCATGGTCTTACAAAACTTGGGAACATTTTTGAAAGTCAAGAAGGCCAAGCCCGTATTGTTGGAATAGAGGTGATTCCTGCGTGGCCAGCTTCTTCTGAATTCCTGTATGTAGCTTCGAAAAGGGGCACAGTATCTTTTGTAAGTGAATTCTTCATAGTTCTACAAATGTTGATCTTTGTGCACTGTTGGTAGAAATATGTAAGAGTGTTGTGGGGGCACTACTATAACAAGGAACATTTAAACTTTAAGACCGGCAATTAATTGGTTCTTGAGTCAGAGTGATATGGACAGTTGTGTGGAAATTATTATACCAAAAGTTAGTTCTTAACTAATTAATTGTTGTGTACTTTCTTTGGTTTTCAATGAGCAATAGCATAAGAAACCATGGTTTTGCAGCTGTGTTACAATATTTTGACCAAGTCTTCTTCTTGTTCATTGACCCCCATTCCTTGAACACAGTAAATGATTCACAATTAACTTGAAAGGGGACCCCTCAATCAATCCTGGCATTATAGATTTGACCCCCTTCATCTTGTCCAGTTGAATACAAGTGCCTGTTATTAATCCCTTGTTAAATTGATCTACCATAATCAGGGGATTTACATATTGATTAAGAGATTATACTGTGCTGGTGTTTAGCCTCTCTTTTTGTATGTGTCCTGAAGTACAGCATTTTCCCCATCAAACATGAATTTGAGAAGGTAATTGACCATCAGAGTAATGGTGGCACTGGCAGGTCAGGCTGGAGATCAGGATTTGTTGGGGAACTCTTGCTTACTGAATGGGATAAAATCTTTCTGCTATTGAAACCAATGGATCTTCAAAAGCATTGTAAATCATAGGGCCTGAAGATTCTTGTGAAAAAAAAAAAGATTTCCCTGGACATAAAAACCCCTGCTGGGGGAACAGCTAAGTGAGTAAGTTAACATTGGGTTTAAGCTTTTGTGAGAACTAGGTCCAAATGTGAAATGAAAGCAGAACTAAAATTAGCTTCCCCAGTATTGAGTTGGAAAGTCTTAAAAAGTATTAGATACATCTGGAAAATCCCAATAAGCACACCAACCACATAATTATCTAGCATTGTAGGCTGTTCCACTATTTTTGAAGCTGTTTTACGAAAGTTTTTATTGAAATGTTTTAAAATAGTCATTTTGTCTTTGTTCAAACCCAAATCATAAAAAATATCTTGTCTGATCATGTAGTCTTTTCAAATGTCACCAATTGATTTATTAGAGAAATTACCTGAAGGGTCACACTTAAGTAGCTTATACTCTGGGGTCATGTGAAGGGGCAATGTTCCCTAGGCTATTTGACTCTGCCCTCCTTGAATTCCATATTACCACTGTAGCTATGCATGACACATGGGCATGGTCATCCATAGATTGATGAGGTTTCTGTCAACCAAGCATCCCGCAGTGTTTTACAAACATATTTCCCTATTGAGTCCACTGAGATATCCTGCATAGCTTTGGTCAGATTTTGTTTTTTCACATGTGGTGATTGCAGTTGAATGAATCATCTTCACTGTTGCTCCCATAATTCTTTGAACTGAATAAGTCAACGTTTTGAGTCATAGAGTATTTTTGTCACTCTTAAAGTGACTACGTATATTGCGCATACAGTGGTAATTTTAGTTAGGCAGGGCTAATGATTTACTGCTTTGTCAAAAACACTAAGCTTGCCCTTACAAATCAATAACATGATCTACTGACCCCAGACCAAAAAGGCACTGCTTGCTTATTTCAGCTGCACCACTGAAATCAAACATTTCTATTCAGAAACAAATCAATGATTGACACATGATGTACATAATTTTAGTATTAATAGTAACTTCCAAGACTACATATTGAGATACCATGTGTTTAGCTTGGACAGCTCTATAAACTCACACCATGATAATTCTGATAGAGCAATTCAGCAATGTCCATAGTAAATCACATTATCGCTAGTTGGTGTCCTCTGGATTGCTGGCATTACTTTATGAAAAAAACATGTGATACTACATGTTGTCGTTTGTCTGGATGTGGAGGTAGAAGTAATTGAGACCTGAAGCATGCGATGCAGGATTGTTGGTTAGAAATACAGACACAAGAAGAATCTTGATGGAAGACTACCATGAAGCATTTGCTGTGCAGGATTGTTGGTTAGAATATAGAAATACAGCCACAAGAAGGATCTTGAAGGAAGACTAGCACTAAATACATATTAAGGATCAGTATTCAGTGGCCTACAGTTTGCTAAGAGGCTTTTTACTGCAAATCTAATTATACATCATACATGTACAGTGTACATAAGGGGATACAATTAACATTGATCAACCTGTCTTAGTAAACACAACCTGCACACCAGATCCCTTGAAACAAGATAGAACAAAATTTGCCAAGTATATCATCTACATACTCAATCCTCAAGGGGCAATGAAGTGAAAAAAGGCCCAAGATTGATCCATTTTTGTCTCCATTATAGAGTGAACAATTACAGAAACTAAAGGGAAGTGATTTTAGTGGTCCTTGAGGATTCCTTGTTTGAGCATAGAGAAATCTCTGTTCTTTCTCTATGGTTTGAGTGATGTGCTATTTCTTGGTTGGACCATTGGACATTGAGGTCCCCCAGCTGGAGTGAAGACATGAAGTGGTCCGGGTATGTTCACATGAGTAGCTAACTTCGCTGCTAGCTAACAGCGAAAAGTTCTGACATTGTGAGCGCAGAAGTTAACTAAATTTGCTGCTGAGTCCAACTCCAAAAGTTAGCAGTGATAATATCCGCTGCTAACTCAACTTGGTGCCAGTGAAGTTTGATACTTAAGCCGCAGATAAGGGAATTTAGCAGTGTTTTTTCCTGGTGTGAACGTAATCGACCTCGGCTAGCTGTGAATGTGATTTCAGCTTGATGTTATGACAAATTTGTTCTCTTGGTGAAGTTGCATGTAGGCATATAGGCTACATTTTCTCCTCACTTGCCACCAAAATTCCCTCATAATAGTCATAACTTAAAAAGAAAATAAAGATTAAAGAATTGTCCAGTCTTAGGATCCATGTTTATAAACTTTAGAACGATCCAAAACAATGCCACTGTTGGCCACGTGAAGCGAGCTACTTCCTTCCCATAGAGAGGCAACGCACATGCTGCTGTGGTACGGTGACATTAAACACAAATGGGGATGAAATTGTAGCATTTATCTTTAGCTAATGACACAATGTACATTGTTTTTAGTGACAAGTACATGTACAGACCAAAACAAAATGTATTTATCATTCTGAATTTAAATTATAGAATCGCTGCTAACTTAGTAGTGTGTTATATAAGCTATTTCTTCGAGCCAACATGTAGATTTCTTCAACAAAACTACTATAGTGGCAAAGAAAACTACCGGAAGCTAAAACACTATGTGCTGGCTAAAGGTGACCATGCAAGGTAAATTTGAGCTAAGTGGTTTTGTCAAGCGAAACCCCCGCTGTGAAAATTTAGCAGCAAAGATAGCAAAGAAGTAAGCTACATGTACATGTACCATTTTGATCTAACGATGTTGAAAGCCAGCTGGTTAATGTATTAATTATTAACTGGAGATCCATCAACAGCTTCCAAAATGAACCTGACGTCTTCAGACAATAATATTGATAGTAGAATAGTCCACTTTTCTATTAGTTAACAAATCTTTCATCTGTTACAGTAAGTACCACAGCAGTACTTACATCAACTCCCATGCCAACTGTTGAAATAATGACTCCCACTCCACCACCCACCCACCCTCAACCCTCCTTAGGACCTTCTCAACCATCAAGATTCTAGTCCTTTTGGGTCCTGCACCACTTTTATGAAGAATTTAACACCAAGTTGTCAACAGTTTGAATGATCCTTCTATTTGTGGGACCACAAGGCCTTCAGAGAGATTCCTCATTGTCCACCAGCCTTTAAGTTATTCTCTTTTCAAGCTGAGTTGAGAAAATAAACACTCTGGTGGATGCCCTTTGGCAAAGACAAACAAGCAGCAGCCCTCTGCAATGCATTGCCTTGCATCTCCATCATATTTGTATGAATGCATTTTCCAAGGGGCAGCTAAGGGAGGGAAAAGGTTATGTGTGTAAATGTGGCACAATTCTGAGCAGCAGAGTGGACATGTTCTGCAAGCCTTGTCAAGGTAAAAGTGTTTTCAGTTTCAAATACTGGTTTGCCAAATCATGCAGTGCCTAATTAGATCTTTATCCATCCTGTATTTTTAGATGATAATGTTATCGTCATGGCTCATAAGTCATATTAATTCACCATTTCTTCATTTTATGTTTTATTTACATGAATAATTTAAACCAATGCGGTGAGTTAAGTTGAAATGGAAGTGACAGGCTGTAAGATTTATTGGGGGTTTCGGCGGATGGCCGAAACCACCTTTGTTTTTGTCAAGATTTTTTTATTTTTTTCTCTATTATTATTCTTCTTTCCGAAAAAGTCTCATAGCATTTACACATGAAATTTGTTAGCGTTCGATCTCAGGAACTACAGTCTTAAAAGACACAAACAATACAAATGAAAGCCTGTGATCTAACTTAGATTAAGCAGCAGTTCGGCCGAGGGTTTTTAATCCTTTGTTGACGATATTAACGATTTAAAAACACGTATCGTCAACCCAGCACGATCGCCGTGTGTGTACATTGCACGTAATTCACGCTGTACATCGCATACGGTCTCCACACTACACAGCCATTACTTCCATGCTAGGCATCGTAACACGTTGCATACGGCCATACCCACACATAGCCCATTGTCCACACACATGGCATCGTTCGACCTTTGAACCTTTCATTTTCGTTCACTACTTCGCTTCTACAGTAATGGTGAACCTGTATAGCGCCCTCTTGCTTGTGGAGAGTCCTCGAATTATTAAATATGGAAGCGTTTTGGGATATTAGTAGCGGTCTGTTCTCACGCAATTTCATTGAATTCTCCCACCACAATTTATTTCAAGGTCTGTGTGGTATAGCTTATTAACAACTTTAGCCTTGGCACGGTAGTTTATTATTTACAATTTACTATTTAAAACTTTATATCGTCTGAACCATACGTAAAAGAGTTATAATTTTTGTACCATCTTGTTACTGACGGCACATTAAATTTTTAAAATGTCACCCTCTTTCACCTTGACTTCCGGTACAAACAGGAAGCTCTCAAATTTAAAGTCCATATCTCGTGAACCACATGTCATAAAGTCAACTCTTTGTGACGTCTTGGAGCTAATGATACATTTGTTTTTATTAAAAATATGACCCAACTTTGATCTTTTCGTCCGATCCAAACAGAAAATTCAATACAAAAATACATTTCCTTAACCACATGAACTAAAGTCAAAAACTTTGTGCCGTCTTGTAGCTTATAACAAAGTTCGTACGAAAAACGTGTTTTCATCATCGTGATGTCATCAGGTGTCAAATTAATTATTACATTAATTCAAGATTGACAACAAAGCCGAAACCCCAGTGTTTGTTCGTTACAAACTCATTTCTAGTTGTAAATGCTGCTGATGTGAGATCAATGATCTACTACATGTAGGGGTCGACTAGGATTTTGCTGTTCAAAGAAGTTCTTTTGAACATTTCTCATCATAGGTAATAAAGAGACTATGACTGTCTATAGTTGTGCACGACCAGGGAGGAACATGACTTGTCACTCCTTGTTAGCCTGTCAGTAGCTTTCAAGTTGTATGTAGGCAAGAAGAGGTTGTCACTTCTTAAAGTTATACTCTCATGATTCCAGTGCAACTGTTATGAAAAGAAGCTAGTCAAGTGATTATGATCCCTTTTATGTTTGAGTGGACTCAGCTGCATAAATTAAATCTGGCCATGTTGACCCCGTTTACACTAGATCCAGAAAGGTGGATCAGACCCGGGTCTGATCCGGCAATGTGGATTAACGGCTAGTGTAAACGCAAAAAAGCCGGATCAGACCCGGTTCAAGATCCGGCAATTTTAATCCACCTTTCGAGGAGGGTTGAATCCGGCAATTGGTGGATCAGATCCGGCAAAGTGGATTCCAAATACAAGTGTAAACGCAAAGGTGGATCAGACACCGCAATTCGACGTGGTCATTTCCGGTTTCGCTACGAATGGCGCGCTTTTTGCTTGTACTTTGGTGGGACATGCGTCGCTGTTTTTTATTTGTGTGTGTGCTGTGTGCACATGGACTGTGCGTGTGTGAAACGTTTTGTTGTTTTCAGCGTCCTTATACATACATCGTTACGTTTGGAGCTTGCCTTGTTGCTGTATTTTGTTAATTCCCATCTACAAAATATTTCTACCTGCATGGTCGTTGTTATCCGTATCATTTGCTGTACTGTATTTTCTGCATTCTACCTTCGCATTGATAATGATTATTTCTAGAAGTGGCGCGCTGTAATCGTGACCTTTGAGCTCTTTGCGAGGAGCGGTGACGTCATGACCAATATACATCCGGTTCAAAAGTGGGATCGGAGCCGGATCAAGCGCTGGTGTAAACGCGACACAGGATCTTGATCTGCGGTCGTTAAAAAAATGCCGGATCTCAATCCACCTTTCTGGATCTAGTGTAAACGCGGTGGTTAACAAGTAGTTTTACCTTCTTAGCACCCTCTATCCATGCTCACAGTCCAACTGACACCGCGTTTACACTAGATCCAGAAAGGTGGATTGAGATCCGGCATTTTTTTAACGACCGCAGATCAAGATCCTGTGTCGCGTTTACACCAGCGCTTGATCCGGCTCCGATCCCACTTTTGAACCGGATGTATATTGGTCACGACGTCACCGCTCCTCACAAAGAGCTCAAAGGTCATGATTACAGTGCGCCACTTCTAGAAATAATTATTATAAATGTGAAGGTAGAATGCAGAAAATACAGTACAGCAAATGATACGGATAACAACGACCATGCAGGTAGAAATATTTTGTAGATGGGAATTAACAAAATACAGCAACAAGGCAAGCTCTGAGCGTAACGATAACGTTTCACACACGCACACTCCATGTGCACACAGCACACACAAAAATATAAACAGCAACGGATGTCCCACCAAAGCACAAGCAAAAAGCGCGCCTTTCGTAGCGAAACTGGAAATTACCACATCGAATTGCGGTGTCTGATCCACCTTTGCGTTTACACTTGTATTTGGAATCCACTTTGCCGGATCTGATCCACCAATTGCCAAATTCAACCCTCCTCGAAAGGTGGATTAAAATTGCGGGATCTTGAACCGGGTCTGATCCGGCTTTTTTGCGTTTACACTAGCCGTTAATCCACATTGCCGGATCAGACCCGGGTCTGATCCACCTTTCTGGATCTAGTGTAAACGGGGTCCTAAATGCTCTACATACAGATGTATACATGTACATGTATGTAATTGAGTGAACAGTACAGCATGTACCTTATGTATTGGAGTGTCATGGCCGAGCTGTCTAATGCAATGGTGTCAAGTTCAGGTGTTGTCCAGTGGGTTCTGGTTCTGGTCCTGATATTACACTTGTGTCCTTGAGCAAGACATTTAATCATTGCTTTGTCCTTCAGATGGGATGTGCTGCATCACCTTACAAAGTGCTATTACATAAATAGGTCTCATATTTAAATCAAAGTCTGCATGTGGCCTGTAAATGTGATATGCCTGCTGTGTGTGATGAAAGCATAAATATAAGAAGTGTGCATGGTGTATTTAACCAAAGCTGTCTGTAATGTGCAGGCTTCTTACAGTGTATGTGTTTCGTGAAACTTTTTATTATCATATGGTTCATGGCTCTATTGACCATGTAAACCTGTGACATCAAATGTTTACAAAAGAGTCACAGAGCCTGGACTTCCTGCAGGCACAATTTGTACACAGCTCTGTGGAAGAAAACATCAAACCTAGCATTTCATGGAGATTGCCATGTACTATTTTTGTATGCTTTTGGGATGAAGATAGTGGGTACATCTCAAAACTTCTTCAGCTGTTATTTTTGTTACTCTTGAATTAGTAAGGAAGTTGCAAAATGGTAATGCAAAATGTAAAATTTCCCATATGACCAGTGCAGTTTCTTGCCTGCCTTTTCACTCTTGTTGTAAACTAAGGTTAGTCTATTTTCTTCCTCAGTGGTCCTTTGCGCAATATTCATTATCTTCTGTGTACATTTTATGCTGTCAAGCTGAACTAAACAAAAGACATTGGATTTATTTTTAAAAAATGAAATGCTGCAAATTGACCAACAGATAATGACAGACATGGTGTCAAAATGTTGCCCCAGATTTTCATCAGTTTTTAACAACTTGCCCAGGGAGTATCATGAATAATTAATGTATCCAACCTTGGGTAGGTCAAACTTGATGTGGTACATAAAAGTACAGTGACACTGATGCATTGTGGCTGTGCAGCGAGGCTTTGCAGGTGTTCTCCTGTTGAAGTGTTACCATAGAAACCTCATAACGCAATACTCCATCTGTTCTTAATCACCTTTGAAATGCATTTGAAATAAGTGATGTAAACTAAATAGCAACAGTTACAGCTATTGATTCCAAGATAATGGGCATTCTCAAGCACCATGTACCACAGTGGTATAAGCGAATCTAACAAAGTGAAAGGCACTTTTTGTGTTGACTCTCTGTACTCTTGTTCCAGCATAGCTTGATGGTTCTGATGTATGTAATGTAATGCACAAACTGGTTGACTGCTTGGACTCTTGTTCCAGTATAGCTTGATGGTTCTGATGTGATGTAATGTAATGCATAAAAACTGGTTGACTGTTTGGACCCTTGTTCCAGCATAGCTAAATGTTCTGATGGTAATGTAATGCATAAACTGGTTGACTGTTTGGACTCTTGTTCCAGCATAGCTAAATGTTCTGATGGTAATGTACATGTAATGCATAAACTGGTTGACTGTTTGGACTCTTGTTCCAGCACAGCTAAATGTTCTGATGTTAATGTAATGTAATACATAAATTTAATCACCTCTCTGGATTTTCTCTTCCAGTTTTGTCATTGATAGTTTGTAAGAAATGTTGTTTTGTCATAATTTCAACAATATGTGTATGCCTACAGATAAAATGTTATGCATTTTGTTTACAAATTTTATTTTTATTTTTTCAGTTCTTAAAACTTTTACTGTAGATAATTTAATCAGGTTTTTAAATAAATAAATGTGCATGTAAAAACATTTAATTTCAGCCTTACCTAAAAAATGATTTAAGTTCTTTTAAAATTTTAATAATCGTGTATCCCTGTATTGTAAAGTTTAACACATCTTGCAGTGATTTGATGATATCCTCAAAACATTTGATTCTTAATGCATTCAGATCAAATGCATGTTAAGTATAGGCCTATCTAAAAGTAATGTAAATCACAAGTCTTGCTCATGGCATCTTGTGCGGGATTGGCTCTTTCAAGACTTTTATTTTTGTCCATGGAATTGTGACATTAAATTCTTAAATTCAGTTAATTGTGACATTAAATTCATACATTCAGTTAATTGTGACATTAAATTCTTATCACTTAAAATGTTTAATGATCATGGATATTCATATCCATGATTATACCAGGAACTGGTCTCATATTTACTTGTAGTTTTGTTATGTTCTTAATCATTTGATTTTTGGGGGTTTCTTCAACAGGCTGCCTGAATTCCCCACCAAGAAGTGACAGTTAAGCCTTCGTTCATCCACTGTGTAGAGGTAAGTACCACACCATAACTAGTGTTTTGGTTGTATCACATCGGAGGCACTGTGCAATGTAGTTAGCACTAGGCAATGACCATGTTTATTCTACACTTGAGTTACTACCATCCATAAATATCAATACATGTATTCTTATCACTGTGGTCCTAAAGACATTCTGTCTTCAGCTGCCACTTTTGCTGGCTTCCATCAACTTGATCAATTTCATAGGAAAATATGTTATGATATTACACAATTCGTGAGGTTTGGCATATTGTTCTTTTCAATTCTTGCATGGGTACTTTCATACTTAAGTTATGAACAAAATATTAGCCTAAATATTCTGAAGTGTTTTCTGTTTCATGGTTGATCAAAATTGTATGGTTAGAGAATTTGGCGCGCCCGAACAAAGATAATTGACTAATAGGGAGACCGCCAACATAGGGCTGGATAGCTCAGTTGGTAGAGCGCCGGTACGTTGATCCGGGGGTCTTTGGTTCAAGTCCCGCTCCACTCAATTTTTCTTTGTTCAAACCCAAGTTACAGAATTTTATGTAGTTTCTTTCACCATTTTATGGTTAATGGTTTATTTGTATTTACCTCACAAGTTGTTTTCCCAATAAAAACACACTTACTATAGGTATGGTAGGTATTTTATTTTCTTATAGCCAGTTTCAATCATGTTTACTGATGCAGCAATCCAACATCTGACCTTTAGATTGTATGCATTTTATATGATGTAAACTAGCTCCTCTGTACTTCGCACATAAACCACACTTTTGAAGTGATTGGTATTTCAAATTGTCAATTCCCTAATGGATTTCTTGCGGCATGCATACTAAAATGGCCATAATATTGGTGTCTTGTCAAATTGGGTAAACAGCCGGTTGTAGTGGCATACGTACATTTGCAGAGGAGGAGAGCGAACAAAACTTTCAGTCAGCTCAGAATGCATAATGTTGACTAGATTTGTTTGCAGGAACACTCTGTGCGATAATGTGTAGGCCTAGATTGTTCTGACAATAATTTGTAAGAACTTGTCTGGTGTTTTCTTACTGCTGTGGAGTGTGGAGTAGATTTGAAAAACTGGGAAGAAGAGTTCCTCTTGTCTTGCAGTTTATCAACTACTTAGGAGTAGGTATGGACCAGGGACTTCTTCTTTTGCTGAGTGAGTCAAGGGGACTTCTTGTAATTATTTAATGTAGCAGTGTGAGATCCATGTTGTATTGATCTCAATGGTTCGACAATCTTTCTCTAGTCATCATCTGGAGACTGAAGAGTGTTGGAGATGCTTATCTCTATCAAGGCAGCGTTGAATGAACAGTAACACTGCTCTGATTGGTGCTTCTGAATGGTAGGTGATGATTGGCTGGTCCAGAGGCACTGTGTGAATTGTCCATTGTGCGTGAGTGCCATGTGCATTGGACTTGTGTCAGCAGGTAGTGCATATTATCAATGTTGAGTAACAATTCAATAATATATCAGGGTGACTCACTACAGTGCATTCATAACTTTAGTACAGAAATCTAGACCCTGTATGTATTTTCAATTATGAGAATAACCTTAAAAGGCTGTTCAGGAATGTGTCAATAAAATAAACAAAATATTAAAAAAATTGATAAGGACCTGGTAGAAGGACATACAGAGATTGACACATTTTCGTGTGAGTTAAATGTGACCCCTATCTGTGAAGGTCACGGGGTTAGAAAGTACAAACCTGTCTAAATAGGAGGACCTCAACCTTAGCTGGTTATGGTTTCTTGTCAAATAATGAGAACAACAGCCTAGGATGGTTTCTATGGTATGTTACATGTATGTTATCAAATGTCAGGTCTTATCCAGGAGGGATGCCACACCCCCACTTCAGAATCCTTGACCCCCATGTATGAGATTGAAAAAGTGCACAACTGTACATGGTTTTCATATACTACATAGTGCCCCCCCCCCCCTAAAAAAAAATAGTAAAAATAAATAGGTAGGAAATAAATTAATAGATGTTGCCCCCCCCCCAAAAAAAAAAAAAAGAGAGAGAGAGAGAGAGAAAGAAAGAAAATGTCTGGCTCTGTCAGTGAAGAATGTTGTCGGCAAGTTCTGCAATATTTTACAGTGAAATGTGTATAATTACCAGAGCATGCTGTGAATGTGGCACATCAAGCAAAAAAAAGAAAGAAAGGAAAAACCCACAGAGCTCTGACATAATTGTCTTTTGGCTTCTGATAATTATAACAAATGATGCTACATGTAAGTGCACGTTGTCCAATGCACAATAATGGATTTAATCATTTTGTGTTTTTGTCATTTGGTCATCTTTTAGTCTGCTTATCTTTATAAGATGCTCTAGCCTCAAGGAAATTCTTTTTCAAAGATCTTGAAGAAAAATCTGACAGATAGTTTCCCTATTGTTTGTCTCACTGGAGTACACTGTGTGTGTGTGAGTTTGTTTTCACATTCAAACCGGGGACCTATAACAAAAGAGGACAATAGGGTCCCCGGTTGGGTAAAGGTCCCCAGTTAGAAATTGTGTACAAAACCAATGGGAGCTGTTGCCAAAAAGTTAGAGTCCAAACAAAAGAGGGACAATAGGAGGTCCCCGGTTGGAGGTGTTTACACACTTGTGTGTGTGAACATGTCTACGCATTCAAACCGAGGACTTTAGCAATAGGGATCCGGGAAAATGACATATCGGGGACAGTCCTCGGTTTGTTTGGTGTACAAAACCAATGGGAACGTCGCTAAAAAAACTTAAGTCCACAGCATGGGATGTCCTCGGTTTTATACCATTTACAAACTTTGGTGTGTGTGAGTTTGTTTTCACATTCAAACCGGGGACCTATAACAAAAGAGGACAATAGGGTCCCCGGTTGGGTTAAGGTCCCCAGTTGGAAATTGTGTACAAAACCAATGGGAGCTGTTGCCAAAAAGTTAAAGTACAAACAAAAGAGGGACAATAGGAGGTCCCCGATTGGAGGTGTTTACACACTTGTGTGTGTGTGTGTGTGATGTAAAGTGATTGGCCTAGATGGTATTTAATGTAAAATGTATAGCTACATGCATGCACAATGTAGTTTTTAGAAGATCCACAAGATCCTGAAGATGAGTGAAGCAGTCCAGTTTATCTGTTTATCTTTGATGTTCTTGTCAGATGTTGAAGACCATAAACCTTTCAGTCTTGCCTTTCAAATGTCTTACACAGTCTCACATTTTGGTGGGAAATCTCTCACGGTAATTCAACCTGACTTGTGTTACCATCTTAGTTCAATCAATTCCTTAGCATTTGATGAAGTTGCTAAGGAATGTACACAAGTAGGTTGATGAAGGAAATAAGATTCACATGGGTAAATCTGAAATGTCTGCCAATGGTATCAATATTTATCTTAATATACAAATTCAGGCCTTGCACATCTTACTTGGAGAGGCAGTGAGGCAATGGCCTCCTGCCCTTGGCCATTGTCTTGGTATGCCATTAAAATATTAACAAATCAAACATTTGCTTCATAAAGATTGCCTGTACTGAGGATTAATTTCCTTGCGCTTTTAAGCACCAGGTCTGCAGTTTTTTTATCAGTAAGACAAGGATCAAGGATCATGTCAATTCAAGAACTTTCAAATCAACTGTTTTCTTTTTGCGTATTGTTTTTGTGGGGTTTTTTTTTGCAAGGGGAGACAGATGGTGCTGCGTGCACGCTCATCTAGTTTACTGAAAAAGGAGGCATCACTTTTGTTTGTGTGTAGGGACAGAATGACCTTCTTGAAGAAGTGGGTACAATGGCTGACTAATGAGTGACACATTTGCTCTTTTCAATGTTTTACCAGTAGTTGTCCCAGTAGATGACAATTCCTTCTTTGGTGATGGAATCCTTGTTCGTTTCATAAGACATTCATTTCATCCAGCCTGGTCATCACCAGCTGCCTGTGGCTTCCTGTTCATCTTTTGTGTTCACCTCAAAGAGATTGCAAAGAGTTTACCTCAAGCCTTTGACTTCCTCACTCCACTGTGGCTAAGACCACTCTTGTCATTCAAGTCTTTCCTCTCAATCTCCTAGTGTGGTCAACCTTCCTGGGTTGGTTAAATAATGTAGTCAATGGTGTCTGTGGTAGAACCTTCTTTTATTCTTGTGGACATATATTTTATTCACTGACTCTGTCTGGAGGCAATATGTTTATTCAGGAGGCTGCTCAGCAGTGCATGCTCAGTCAAACCATAAGTTGGAATTTAGTATTGAGTTTGTTCACAGGCAAGCATCCTTGGTTTTTTATGTGGTCTGTTACTTTTATTGGCTTAGCAAAACGCAATAAATTCAAATAGACAGGTAGATAATGCCTTAGAGAGTTTTATTAGTCATCACTTTCATTTGTTAACACAAAATTCAAGCAATTATAAGAACTAAGTCTAACTGAAATACACGTACAGTACTGTAAAGTTTATCAGTCTATGAAATTGTGTTAGTTTCCAACCATGCCAAGGAGGTAGACTGCAGGTAGAGACCAGTTGGAGCATGGTTGTTGGGTTGTGTGATTGGACAGTGATTACATGGCGTTCAATTGCTTTGGACTAAGGGCTACATGAATCCATTGGTGTGATGGTAAAAGTGACAGACACAATGGCTTGTAGCCCAACCAGTGACATCCCATGTTTACAAAAGAGCTACAGAACCTGGACTTCCTGCAGACATGATTTGTACACAGCACAATGGAAGAAAACATCAAATGTGTTATTTTACTGCACTGTCTGCTTTTATTAACTTGCACCTCTCAAAATTTGTTCATTTTTTTAAACTCTTGAATTTATGTTTAAAATGCGAAGAAGAAGAAAAAATGCGACAATTTCCCATTTGACCAGTGTAGTATCTGACCTACCATAAAGGCCCTGGAATGTACAATCAAAAGGTCGATGAAAATCGCAGCCAGTTAAGAGAAAATTATTCAGCAGTAATGAAGTTATTTCTTTTGTCTTTAGAGAATATAATAATCTTGTACAAAATTGCAAATGGTTACAAGACCCTTTTATGTACATATCTACACTGAAATGCTGACTATGTTGGTTTGGAAGCTAAATGAGCACAATGTATACATGTTCGTTCCAAACTATGAACTTGGACTCAGACTCAAATGTAATTCAATCTGACTGATACGTCTTTTCAGAGAAACACTTCTGTCAGAAATGCTGTCATTTTTTAGAATATCACAAATTGTGACTTCCAGGGTGAAAATAACATGCATTGAACATGAACATGCCCATGTTTTTCAATTTTATTGTCACAAATAATAAAAACATATTGTTTGTTTCATAGAAAACTGGACAGAATTTTTAATTCGGAAATGCCTCTAATGAGTTTAATTTGTTGTGTACATTGGCCATATAGCATTGATGCTGTGTCTAGACACAGTAAGCCTGCATGCTCCGGTGAGTATCAGCCACACACAAATACTTGACAAAAATAACACATCTATTATAAATGATGCCTGAACTGTATCATTGCTGAATTCCTCAGTGGCAGCATGCTGTGAAGTGATTCTTCTGGTTTTTCAGTTCTTCCACTAAACAGCTGGAAATGGAATGCGGAAGGATATATGAAGCCTGTTATTGGGCAGTCAGCAATTTGGACTAATAACAAAGCCTCTTTATTGGTACATGTAATTAAACAAAATAATTACATTAAAATATCACAACTTGACATAGAACTCCTTTGTTATTATTGGGTCGTTGTTTGTTTCATGGCTTCACTTTGTAAGCTACAATCAGTGCAGGCACTCTGATTGCTGAATAGACCAATTCTGGACAAACATTTCTGCCATAATGCTAGTGGGGGTTAGGTTCTTCCTTCCTCCATGGTTCTTCCATTACTTCCTTCATCAGTGCTGGCTTTTCTTGAAGGACATGCCTGTCGGAGTCTCCAAGCACCTCTGTCTGCAGCAGAGGTACAAACTAATGGGTGAATATTTCACTTTGAGATGAAGATTCTCTCCAAACACTTACAAATGAATTTACTGCAGTGATCAAACACCATCTGCTCTACTGGTAGAGTCGTTGCACCGCGTGTTGAGAACTGCTTGCACGTAGACTCAGGCAGTGTCCAAATTGGTGGCTAAGGCTACGGCTGGGTAGCCGCATCATCAAGCGTGGGAGTATAGGACGACCTTAGCAACAATTGTAGCCATAGCCATAGCCATAGTTGCCGATTCGGGTTTGGCCCCGCATCATCATGCGTGGGAGTATAGGACGACCTTAGCAACAATTGTAGCCATAGCCATAGCCATAGTTGCCGATTCGGGTTTGGCCCCGCATCATCATGCGTGGGAATATAGGACGACCTTAGCATCAATTGTAGCCATAGCCATAGCCATAGTTGCCGATTCGGGTTTGGCCCCGCATCATCATGCGTGGAATTATAGGATGTCTTAAGCAACAATTGTAGCCATAGCCATAGTTGCCAATTCGGGTATGGCCGAGGTTGAACAATAATTTGTACCCTTAGTTGAATTTCTGAACGGATGCTGTGTCATGTTGTGTGTTCAGAAATTGCAGAAAATTTCATGTTATCGGCTTGAGTTGAAATGATTCTTGGATAATTATGGAAGTGGACAGAAAAGTGGACATACAAAAAAGGAGCCCATGGAAGGCAAGTTTTCAGGTGGTCATGGTTGGAGGATAAAGGCAGGGAGGAACATTTCCTTGCCGAGTATATTCGCAAGTTGGGGAAAAAAAATAGATGGAAAATGTTGCATATGTATGACACCATTAAGTATGGATCAAATAGAAAAAAGCTGTTGGTGGTTATGGAAATTCAACCAACCCATACATGTAAGTGTTGGCGGGAAGAGAAGGAACAAAACTCTGCGGAATGGAGAAATGAAGATAACATAACAGTCCAATAAATTTTGTGTACCAAAAGATTCAAAAAATGTTTATTGTCAAAAAATTATAATTTTCCTTGTCAGATGTAGGCCCCATACATTTGTATAATCTACACATTTTGTTTTAATATAGATAATTAAATAGTAAAACAATACAGGCTTTAATGAATTTAAGATACACCCATTTACGAATTTCTGCCTAGTCTAGCTTTGATGAATTAAAGATATGTCCATTTAGGAATCTCTGCCTTGTCTAGCTTGCAAGGTATGTTAACAATGTAGTCTAAAATAGTTAAGTTTAGTTTCACTTTACACTGGACTGCAGGCTGGAGGCCAGTGATTTTAGCCTCGGGCCAGTAAACTCAGGACTGGACAAGTCAGGTGGTCTTGTGTTTTTCAATTGACTTTTAATTAACTCACTGTGTAATGATGTCTTTAAAAACCCTTAATTGGTAAATATCTTTCAATTGGTAAATATCTTTCAATTGTGTTGAGTACTGTTCAACAGTTTATAAATGTGCAAATTTTAAACTTTAGACAGTTCTTTCTCATTACCTTGGTCTTGTTTAATAAATGCTGGTCCAGTAAAGCCATGTGGTCTTGTGGATTTTTTTCTGAGCCCTGCCCAGGGTTTTACCTAGGAGCAGTGGTGGCTATTCCCTGGTGTATGCCAATCTAAAGCCGTGTTCGCATTGGATTCATGTTTTACCGAGATCGGGGTTAACTTTCCAATAGGTGAAACTTACAGCGTCCGCACTTGGATTATTGACATGGGTAAACTAACCGGCATGACCGGTAAAACTAACCGACTAACTTAGGACAGACACAAGAGGGCGCTATTGCCGTGACCTTTGACCGGGATGCATGACAGCGAGAGTGCAACCGAACTTCCGTCCGTGTAAATTACATGTGCGTGGGACGTGTAAATACTTACATAATACGTGTACACTACGTGTGGTGCGGCGGGTCTGGGGACCAGATGTGGCTTTTTACCGGGACGGCTTTTACCCAGATCGCGTTCGCACTGGACTTTTCGGCTCGGACTTAAAATGGTTAAGTTACCCATTTGCTCGGTTAGTTTACCCAAAATAAGTCCAGTGCGAACAGGGCTTAAGTGTGAACGGGTCAGCTGTTATTCCCTGTGGTTGCCCCGGGGAATAGACTAGTGGGAAAGGGGCTCAACAGTGCCTCTTATTAGGGACCAGGGGTTGATTTCACGAAGCGCTGCGATGCTTCGCAACGTAAGATATGACGCGTTACACATCATGTCTTGCGATGCATTGTGAGAACGATTTCACCAAACTTACGATGTGTTGAATGCGTTAGAAGTACCTTGACGAGGACGAACACGTCGCAAGAAACGACGATGTTAGTATGGAATTGGGATGACTTTTCTCTTGGTTAGGGCATGGAGGAAGAAAACTTCCTCCATGGTTAGGGTCAGTTTTAACCGTGTGGAAGACTTTTTACACAGGTTGCCACTGGCCAATTACAAGGAGCCTACATGTAGGTAGGTAGTGTGAGAAGGGCTTTAGGCATATAAATTAAACCAGTACCCAAGTCTTACACCAGACTGTCTAGTGTCTACCTCTTCAATGATCCACTGCTCAATAAATGGTTCGGTAAATTCAATAGTCAGTACTGCAACATACACTAGGGAACTTGATTTCTACAAGGCCTGTGTCTGTGAGATCCTTCCTCCATGGTGAGATACAGTCAATCACAGTGTATGGGGTTGGTTGTCATACCATTAAGATTAGAAAGAAGCCTCTGATGTTGACAGAAGCTACAGCTGATAACATCCTGCAAAGAGATTGAGCTTTCATTAACACAGGAGCGTCTGAAACAACATCCACTCCATATCTGTATTGGTCTGAACTATTTTTGTTTTGTCTGCATCAGAGTTGAGCATTGGCTAAGAAGTCTTGCTCGACCATTGCTGAACCCCCGTGTTATCAGATGGGGATCCATTTGATGAAATGAAAATGATGGCAAGATGGCCAGAGTGTTGTAGCTCAATACTAAGGACATTTTACCCCACAGTCTCGAAAAAACCTCATCTAAATCAATCAGAATCATGTGTTTATTTGTGCTCAGGCAGATCCCAAAACCTGTTCAGTGTCTCCAGGGATAAACATTTATGCACTGAAAAATTGACAGGCTACCTTTCAAGTAAATAATTTGTGAGGAGAGTCCCTGTAGACATTCAAACACTTCAGCTGCATGGCCTTGGATACTTCATGTTGTTTGTAAGCATAATGGCAAGAACAAGGCAGGTCTTGTATTGGCCAATGTGTGTGGTAGACCCATTAAAACATTCCTTTGGGCTGTAGCCAATGCTGGTAAAAATATTGTCTGGTTGAGGTTGGATAGAGCATGTAGGGAGTTGCTGCAGTGTTCTTTGTGGTTTGCAACAAAGGTGAGGGGATTCCAGTTATTTGCACTTGATGTAATTAGGGCAACCCTCAATGGACTTAGGTACTTGGCCATAAGATGATATTCTTCTGAGATGGAGCAAATGGAAATTGTCCTTATAGGATAGAGGTTAGATTTGCATGATGTAGGAATGCTCATAATGTCCCATTATTTTGTTCATACAAACAAACAGCAATAGACCCACAAAGTATGTTGCATTTAGTGAGGATGTTTATGTACACCTCTATAATAAATTTGAAATCTTGTAAATGCAGGCTGGTACAGTACTATTAAGACAAACAGATTCAAACAATTTTAGTACTATGTGATGGCCCTGTGGGGCGCAGTGGAATTAGCACAAGATGTAAAATCTTGAAGATGGTCATTTTCTATGTCTGACCTTGCCCATATACACCGTCTTGTTGTGATATTAAATGAGCACAAATTAGCTGTGATTAAGAATAGCAGATTCTGACAGTGAGGCCTTAGTGAATGGAATGAATCCCTGCAGCTGCATATGTGAGTAATCAATTTAGGTGCATTTCCAAAATGCTACAGGTTAGTTAGTAATTTCTGTGACTAAGCTGCTGCAGGCTCTTCTGCTATTGTGGGCTCTTTGAGTGAGTCATGAGGACCCTTTATCAACAAGCAGACAACTTCTCAATAACCCTCAGTATATCACATTGCTGTCATTTTGTTGTTGGCCAGTACAGGTCTGCAAGACAATCTGTGAGTCTTGGAGAAATGTGTAAGTGTGGCCATTTTTCCATATGTGCATGTAGATGTAGGAACAGTTATTTATAATACAAAATTAAGTCATATGAGAATATTTTAAAAGAATGAAGCAGTTACAACTATTTTTATCATTGATCTGGCTTTCCAACAATAGACTGAATTTTGTTTCCTTTATAAAAGAAATTTGTCATACAGTGTAGGCCTATACCTACATTGAATAGGTTCCCAAAAGTATTGACTGTGGTTTGAGCATGTGCCAGACTTGTACAGTCTAAATAGAGATTGAGTCCAAATTCAATACATGGAGATGTTTTGTTAAGATTCCTCCATGGATTGAAACCACCATGTATGCTATGATAAAGTGCGTCCTTGGCTTAGTTCTCTATGTAGTGAGATGACTTGATGAACATGGAGTGATGATTGCAGAATGCAGATACACACAAACTTTATGAACTCTTCATGACTGCATTCTACCACCAGGCATCATCATCATCATACAGCGCCCCCCCCCCCCTGATTGCCTGTACAATATATGGCCAGGTATGAAACAAAATGTCTGTCAACTGTCAGCTATTATAATTTGTTAAGCTTGCTACTATGGATCAAGAGGTAACAATGTTTCTTTTGGCTAATAGTGGCCAGTCAGCCACTCATTTCACAATGCCAGCCATTCACATGTTCTGTGTGGCTTTTATTTTGTATTTACATGTGGGCGACTTTGCCAGGAGTTGTGTGCTGTTTAAGCCTTTCAAGGCAAGGTGAGTGGTCTTACCCCCACCACCACCCACACACACACACACACACACTATTATTTGGGGTCTTTGTTACCCACTCTCAACCTATTGTACAATGAAGACTTGCATATTATTCCAGGAGCAAAATTGATGTTTGGGTTCATACATAGATGCACTGCTGTCAGGTGACTACATCACTTAGGCTTGAAATGCAAGCTTTAGTGCTTGTTGCTGTTAACATTGTGTTGGAATCAACCATGGATTAACCTTACTCAAAATGGATTGCATTGACTTGAACCCAACTCTACTATGTGGGGTATGACAGAAACAGTATACAGAAGCTGTCCTTTCTGTTGGTGCTCTTCATGTAAGTTCTGTTTCTCTTTTGCTTGTGTACATCCAATAAACCCACCACAGATCCAATTTAAAAACTGCTCTAGGCGAGGATTTTACATAAATATAATTGCAGCATTAAGAGTATGTAGGGTGCTTTCTAACCATACTGCGAGTGCACTGCATGAATCAAGTAGGTTTCATCAAAGTGTACACAAACTGTAGCAGAAGTCAGGTGCGACATGTACTATGTAGAACTGCTTTGTGTTGTTTTACTACATTCCAATCTCTTATGTTTGTGGTTGCAGCTTTTGTCTTTTAATCTTACAAATGGTTTGAAATACTTGAAATCCGGAATGTTCATTTGTATACTGCATAGTGTACAATTGAAGTTGTGAACATATTTGGCATCTGCAGTTCCCTTAATTCCAGAATTGAATAATCTTGTGAGAGAGCTTGTTGGAATGTCACAAATTTTGTAGGCTGCGATGTGTGTTTTGTCATTGTTTGTTTTCATGAAATTCCGGAGAGTTTAACTTTTTTTTCATAAGTTTAGGTTCAACAAAATGAAAAAAAAAGAAGGTTGTTTTGTGAGATCAGATTACACATTGTTCGGAATAAGTGCTGACATGTCAATTATTATGCTTTCCAATCGTTATTATTCTTTGTGTTCTTAGTATTTGTCAGTTAAACCATTTCCTTCCTCCATGGGTAAACTTACAGTTTTTCCTTTTGTGGTGGTATTTTGTCAATTGTGGTAAGGTTGTCAAAGAAAATGACTTTGAATACTAAAAGTTGAAGTCAACAATTGTCGTTAAAAACTTTTGATCTAAACTATTTCTACGATACTGCAAATTGCAAGGATGACTCTTTCTGCATACAGGCCTGGAACAAAACAGAGGTCATGGCTTCCGTTGCCCTGGACGTGGCCTTGGTGCCCCTTCAGATGTTTTCCATAGACTTAATGAATTTCCAGTGGAAGTGCCCTTTGTAAAATACAAATGGTCTTGCCTCCTTCAAAAATGAAATGCCAGGCCTGTGCATATAAATGGAAATTAGCCCATCCCTAACTCAATTGGTGCAGTCATAGTGCAATCATCGTGCAATTAAAAGAATCTATTGAAGTCATCATCAATCTCATTGCCTACATGTGCATTCCAGTGTCAAGTTGACAGTTACTCAGTTATGGAGTATGAAGGTCTACTTCTATGGCCTTTTAACAATTTGCTCCAAGTACTAAGGACAAGCTTGACCGGATTCATACCCTGTACTGTGTTTGTGCGCAGTAAACAACCTTTGTTACAATTTTCAGTATAAATGAGCGCAAGTGTTGCGCATCTGTGGTCCAGTGCCCACACAAATTTTAGTTATGTGGGTTTTTGTGTTGGAATATTTTAAGGAAGAATTTGAAGGATACATTGGTGTGTGTGGGTTGTAACAAAATCTGTTTGGAACTATTCGGTTGATGTTTGTCGCGACAAGTAGATGTTTCTGGTGAATATTACAGTGCAAGCGTAAGTACAAGTCTTCAAAATACCCATGTGCATACTGTGCATGTACTTTATGTTAAAGAGAAGCACATTCATATTTAGAGTGTACATTGTACAAGTGGGTGTTAAGAACAGCAATCATGTATTGTATGAGAAATGACTGTACATGTCATTTGTACACAGGTATGTCAAGTTTAGCCCTTTTCACACGAGAAAAAAAAAACCAACATTCCTTGCGACGAATTTAACGAGCGCTGAAGTCATCCCACGCCTGACCGCTTTCGCAAGCTTTCACACGACACCAAGTAAAAATGTAACCACGTTCCATGAGACGAGAGTACAGACTTAGCTGGTTACCACTGAACTAAAGAGTTTTTGTTCTTAAACAGAGTTAGTACCAGTTAAATGATGACGTATGTCGCGTGTGCACAGTGTGTTGCGGTAAAAAATAAACCATGTAAACATTCTTCAAAATGGTTGCTGACACTCACGAAGACGTTGGGGAGTCCATTCAAAATACTATGCCCGTAATATCCTCCAAAAAACGACCGGCGACGACATCAACCAAAGATAAGAGTAAGAAGGCCAATAAATCTTGGTGCTACGAGGAAACGATTGCCTTGATAAACATTATGGAGAAGGAAACCACCCAATCTAAAATGGATGGTTTGACACAAAACGGCCATGTTTGGCGGGAAATCGCGGACGAGGTGGCAAATGGTCGCAACGGTGACCAGTGCCCGGTGACGGTGTGTAAACACACAAAGGTCGGCTCCCGAATGTTCTTCACGCATGCGTGTTAATACCGCTTTCGCGAGGATTGTCGGTCAATAAACAACGGATCGTTTCACACGAAGGTTTGACTAGATTCCTTGCGAAAAATTACGCTAGCGTAAGATTTTGTCGGAGGTCGGGACCTACTACAAAATTTCGCAAGGTTTGCGAAAATTTCGCAAGGAATGTAGGCGATGTAAAATATTACTGTCCTTTCACACGAAGCCAAAATTGTAATTTTTTACAAAAAATTGTAAAATTTCGCAAAGAATGTTCGTTTTTTCCGTCGTGTGAAAAGGGCTTTTGTTAACGGTGCGATGTTCTTATACATTAGACATTGTACCCTCTTTCTGGATTGCATTCAAAACAAACTTTGAAACTTTATGCTTTTTACAGTTCAGTCATTCTGAGACAACAAATAGTAGCAACTTGACTTAAATTTTCAAATCTAACAATCTGAAAAGGTTGTTGTACATCCCATAGTGTTTGAAAAACAGAAATGTTTGCCTGAAATCTTTTATCATTGGATATCAGATTACATTTGTGGGATTTCCTCATTACATGCCATATGAAACTGTCATCTGTGGTAATCTAATTTATAGTTCAAGTTCACCAGTTAGTCTTGTAATGTAGGAGAGTGGTTGAGATGCTGTGGAACATGTGTTATTCTTAAGGTGATTAGGATTAAACCAGGGTCAGGTCATAAATTTCTTCTGTTCAATTTTCTGAACTTGGATCCAATCTGGAAAATCCATATGTAAAGTAATTCTGGATGTAGTTGTAGTTTGTACATAATCAGTCCTATGATGTACATTTACTAACATTTACTGTACTTAATAGATGTTAATCGGGGATAAAGAATATTAATTTTGGTTTTACCCTTACACCGATGTGTGTGAATCCCACCAGAATAATATGCCTGTGATTTTTTTTCACAGAACTCGGGAAAGTACTGAGTATACAGTGCTAACACACATCGGTGTGAGGGTAAAACCAAAATTAATAATGTACTGTACTTATTATGCGTAATGCACATACAGCTATGTATTTCAAATGTCATGGGCGAATCTCCGAATGATTAATTTCATATTACTTTAGAAGAACATAAATTTGGCTCAAGGGGAAGAATATACTTAGAAGAGAAAATCAGTTTCCATCCTACAGTTAATAAACACACCATGCAACCAATTTGTGGTCAAGTTTAAACGAAAACAATATTGACAGTTGATTTTGGGTTCGTTTTGATAGCAGAATTTAGAATAAGCAACAGTGATTTTTATTTTTATTCAAATGTTTTTTTGTTTTTTTTTGGGGGGGGTCTTTAAGTGTTGTTTTTCTCTGCTTTTGTAGTATTTCAGATGATAGCAATATGAACCTTGTGAGTCTTAAGCCAACGAACAAAGTACTCTAATTAGTTGGAATTTTACTTGGCTGTGCACAAGGTTCAGTTGATACTTTTTATGGTTGTGTATGTGTGTACATATGGAGGCCTACATTTACAATTACATCCATAAAAGAAATTGGGTTCTAAATTAGAAGCCTAGCCTTTCAAATGTACAGAAATGTGCATATTGACTACCGCTGCAATTACTGTTTAGACATCATGACACTCCCGACTTCTGAATTGGACAATGTACACTCTATGCCACTATATTGAATTTTAAGTTAGAAAATTGTACTCTATTTCTTTCATTTACAACAGAAAATATTAAAATCTAGACCTAGTAGAAATAGTCAACAACAAAAGCCAGCCAGGAGTTCTAATTACTGGAGACTCACTCCTCCTTAAATGAAGAGAGAATGAAAAATATCCTGCAAATAACAATTTATTAACACTGCCCTTTTATCATATTAATATACTTTATCTTAGTCTGGGCTCATCTAGTGCAGTATTTTGCAGCGGAAGTACACATCCCTGGTGATGCATGACTGGTACACTGAACAATTTCTAAATATTGTGCAAGCGTAGGCCTCCCTCAGCAAAATGTATTGTGACCGCCCAGTGTGTAGAGGACACTGAGTGTAAATATTGTTAGCAAACAGGGCCAGCGGCAGGTCCTATATTACTTGCTTTAAAGGCAGTGTAGGCCTAAGTGTAAACCTTTGGACATGTTGGAATGGAAACAAATCGGCCACCCCACCCCCTTCCCCTCCATTAAGTCTGTTGTGTATTGTGAAACGTATCTTTCACTACAAGTAGGGTTTAATTTAGTGTAATCCACATTGGGAATTTTGAGTGGAATAATTTCAGAAAAGCCTGTATCAGACTTCATTGTTTGAAGATCCAAATGGAATTGCTTGCTATTTTGACTTTATCTACACATGCAATTGTTTGTCAATGTTACACCGTAATGGGCTGGAAATTAATGTTTTGATTATTTATTTATTTTTGTATTGACACTAATTCGGGCACAGCGATATTCCAGTTAACTAATTGTATTGCCCTTTAAGCCTGTCTTCATCCAAGTGGAAGAGTTGCATGGTATTTTCTTGGAGGTGCCAGACAGACTGCAAGACAGTTTGTCCGTTGAAGTGGAAAACCTTTCCTCTTCAGAGGATGCACTGCTGAAGAGGGTAATAGAATTGATATGCAGATGAGATACCCTATGGAAAGAAGAGATTGAACCACCAGGCACTAAGTCTTATAAGGAGAATGTGATGAGGCACGGATGTACAGCCGACTTCTCTGCTGCTTGTCTGGTTGGACTTTCACTGAATGTTTCATCGGATGGTTGAATCTCATGTCTCGGATTAACTTTCTACGGTGTGATAAATTGTAAACGAAGATGCACTGGGTGGTGAGAGTTGAATTGGATGTGAGAGTCTTTTTGTGAACGGTATTGATGAGGAGGCCAGCCATTGCGAACATGTCATTTCACACCTTTGTCATCTTCTGACTAATTGTGTCATTTGTAGCTGGAGAGTTGAAGGAGTCAGGTACTGGGTTTAGAGCAAGTGCAACACCATGGAAATTCATGGCATCTGAAACACGTTGTTTGAATATTAATCTATGTGCTTATTTGTAATAATAAAACAAGATTATGGAATTGTTTAGTATTCTAAACTGCAGACCCCTGAGAGTTTCTTTTGGCAGTTTAAAAAACAACAGTCAAGACAAAACGAAAATTGTAACAACTTTTGTATGCTAACCTTTTAAAGCTTAACTTGATTGATTTTGTTTTCCTTCTGCAGTTTTCAACATGGTAGCTCTTGATGTGTCGGATATAGGCTGGATTTAATCTCAAGTTTGAAGTTCGGATCGGAGGAAGAAGCCCTTATACATTGAATCAAAGACTGTGTTGTCCAACAGGGTCATCAGACAGATTAAACACTTGGAGTTTTTCCTGACAGGATTCTGCTTGCAGTGAAACAACCAATTTTGGTTGTGAAGAGTAACTAAGTTAACCATAAATTCATAATGGCTTTGTTGATGAGTGTGCATTCAAGAGATTTCAGCCTGCGTCATCACTGTATCTTATGGATAGCAGCAGTACTGTGTTTGACAAGGACTGCTAGCATTGTAAACGCAGACCAAATAAGCAACACACGAGCATGGAGCGGGCTTCATAGTGAACTCAAGAATGAATCTCCTGAGACTGTAAACTCGGGTTTGGATAGAGCAGAATTATGGAAGCCGGTGTCATTGGGAGCTGGTATGTTGGATGTTACAGCAACTGTGGGCAGAGTATTCAAATATGCTGTCCCTGGAGATGCATTTCTGGGAGACAATTTAAAATACAAGGTTTGTATGGATGTTTTTATATCATAGAATACCAAACTAACACTGATAAAATACAATGTTTTATATCATAGAATACCACACCAACACTGGTAAAATACAATGTTTTATATCATAGAATACCAAACTAGCACTGATAAAATACAATGTTTTATATCATAGAATACCACACCAACACTGGTAAAATACAATGTGTTATATCATAGAATACCACACCAACACTGGTAAAATACAATGTTTTATATCATAGAATACCACACCAACACTGGTAAATTGAAATGTTTTATATCATAGAGTACCACACCAACACTGATAAAATACAATGTTTTATATCATAGAGTACCACACCAACACTGGTAAATTACAATGTTTTTTTTATCATGGAATACCACACCAACACTGGTAAAATTCAATGTTTTATATCATACACTAACACTGGTAATACCATTTTCACAATAACTTCTGTGGTGAGAAGATATTTCCATAACATCATCTTGTCTCTTTTAACCCCACATCTCTTAAACTAAGCATATTTAAAAAGACATTTTTGTCAAAAATTTGAAATGCTTCTATTTTTCAGGAAAGTGATGGGTGTGATGGCATTATTTTATTCATTGTTGCTGTTACATTCTTTGAAAACCCTTATTGCTCCTTTTTTAAAATTGCCAATCACAGTGGCCCCCTTCCCCCCCAAAAAAAAAAAAATAATAAAAATATATATATATATAAATAAATAAATAAATAAATAAATAAATATAAATAAATACTAGCCATAAAATGAGAGGTACTTGTAGGCACCCTATAGGCCTATTGAGAGGTGGAAGATGGCCTTTGGGGTGAGCTACCAAGCCTACTGTCATATTCCCATCCTTACCTGTACTGTTTTTGTTATCACTGTTTCCAAGGCGGTCATCATACCAGGTTATCAGGTCCTTACAAAGTCCACTTGTTTGGTAAACAAGATGGATAACCCATGTGGTTAAATCAATGTTCCCTTCTCATTAAACATAAAACATACTTGCAGTTGGTATTAGTTCTTGTAATACCAAGCAATGCTAATGACCAACACCTTTCTTTAAATAAAACATCAGTAGATTTCCCAAAGTGACTCAAATACAGTGTTCATGGTGGACAAGTAGTTTAGCTGATACTATGAGAAAATATGATTAATTATGATTCATTATGATTAATGTAAAAGCCTGGTGTTTATAAACAGTAAAACACAGAGCCTTGATATACATGTAATTGATTTCCTAAAGCTGTAATGGTTGCAAAATAACAATGCAATAGTTTTTTCCCCATGTTTCATTACTGTGGGGGATGCTTTTACTCTTCTACTTGTATCAAATTAAATGTTCTGCCTAATCTTGTTGTGTACTGTAGGCAGCAGTTTCTTTCTGGAAATTCACACATTGGTGACTTCACTATATAAGCCACTTTGAGTTGTAGAGGCTGGTGTTTCATGAGAACATATGGTTTAAGGTTTCATCAGGGAAAAGGTTAATGAATGCAAGTCTACTTGTTTGATTTCTAATTCCTAATATTCCAACCTACACACCATAGATTGAATCTACTCTTGGGTCAGTCTACTTTTCAGTAATCTTGTAAAAAGAGGAGAAAATACCGTCCATGATTCCTCACCAACAGATGTGTTTGTGACGGACATATTGAAATAAATGAAGGAGAAATATTATATTGGACTTTTTGCACTTAGTTTGCTTTCAGTGGACTAGCAGCTGCAGTCATGAGATGGCAACAAATAGGCTTAGGTGCTTTCGCCTGTGACAGTGATGTCTTATTACTGAAGGAGTGTGATGAGAAACTGCTTGCGTTGATCAGAAGGAATGAAATTGGCTCCTTGTACATCTTGGTCTGCTGGGGATTACTTATCCCTCGTTATTGATAACATTAATAAGGCATCCGAGGTTTCTCCTGAATTTCAAGGTGGAATTCTAAAATGAAAATCTTCTGCAAATATTGCATTGTTTGATTCACTCTTTTGAATAAACCTTTGAGAAAAAAGAAGTCACCCAGCTGTATAAATCAAAGGTAAAAATGTTTACTGGGGACAGTTATACTGCTGGTTGTTGAGTTCGTTCCCAGCTAAAAGGGTCAGTTTTGATGTAAACATGGCTTACTCTTGGGAGAATTATTGGAGTTACGGACAAAAAGCACAAGCCTTTTGTGACACAGTTTGTTAACAAGGTTTGTTTCTGGTTATTGGAACATAAACAGTTTCTGGTGTTGTTGAAATTTGGCCAGTTGTAAGAAGTTGTATATCATTATCCATGTCAGTAAGGCACCTATTATTCATGTCTTGCTGAACTGAGATGTGTACATCCTGTTTATTCCAAGCAAACCCAGTCCCAGGTGGGAAATTAAGGTGAAAACTTCCAGATTTCAAGATGTTCCAAATCAAGTGTTCAGAAAAATATGTGTGTGTGTGTACATGTTTATGCACTTATTGTAATGGCCACAAAAGTTCAGTTTAAGTCAATATAATTAAGTATGTGCATGAAATGCATCATGTACAGGTAAACTTAAATATTGGTACACACAAACTGTGTAGATGTCTTTTCAAACATTTGTGATATTGCTTACATGTAATGGCATCAGATGATTTCATTTTTAAGAGCAAGGAAGATTATGGTTAGGACACTTTAAAACCTATATTTTCCCCCATTCAAATGCATGAAGATGATTGGATAAGTGTTCAATTAAAAATACGTATGCAGCAGAATTAGTTTTCCTTTACTGAACATAGCTTTATTACATAAAGTTGGATCTCACTAGTCTCACAGTTAGCCATTCCAACCCTACGTGACTTTCACTACATTTTGACCTCAACTTTCACCAATTCCAGTGTATCCAATTAGAAAGAAGTGATTGAAAAATTAGCTCTCCTATCATGCCCTCCATGCCCCCCTCACTGATGATTGAATTTGTGAATTTGCAGTCAGGGTTCAATGTAGATGGCAGTTTACTGTCTGGGCCTGTGTTTTGTTTGTGTGTGCTCTTGAGCAATACAAGCACACTTGACTTCAAGAAATCCATTAAAAACATTGTTACTTGTGCTTGGACGACCCAAATACATGTTGGTCATGTTGGAGTGTGGCCAACTTTTGCTTTCTGTACACTTTTTCTACTTTCCTTATTTAGCTTCTTCACCCCAAAGGAAAATAAATTTAGCAAAATTTTGGATGCTAATGCCCAGTCTGAGAGAGTTTCTCTGACGAATTGTTTATTTTTGTTTGACCCTCCTTATAAAAACAAATTTTCTAGAGAGTAGGAAATACATCTTTCAGCAGGTTCATAGATCTTCTGTCAAAATTGTGGTTTGGAGTCAAATATCCATGTCACATGTCAGGGCTCGAAAATTACATTTGACCGCAGGCCCGAGGCCAGTGATTTTAGAATCGGGCCAGTAAACATACGACAGCACAAGTCCAGTGGCCTTGTGTTTTTGAATAATAACACCTTACAGAATTTTTAATTTACAACAAGTAAACTGATAAATACATCTTTCATTTCTGTTGAGTATTGAAGTATATAAGAAAAATGAGATAAATCCTCTAAGCGCTTGATCCAAAAACAACTCAAATCTGAAACTGTGTAGATAGTGTTCTTCTCATTTTGATTCCGTCTTGTATCAAATTTTCTGGTCCAGTAAAAGTTTTGAGCTACAAACCCTGCAGTCTTATGGCCCTGCATTTAGGCCTACATGACCATTAAGGCTGAATGGCACATACTGTAAGGCTGAAAGGAAACATAGTATGGGGCCCTTTTAATGTATTGCAGTAATTACAAAAATGGTGGCAATATGTAGCCTACAATCTACATGTTCATACTGTAGTTCTGGTTAGCACTAAGGAATTCATTCAGAATTTTATAACAACCTTGCTAAATTGTGGTAATTAACTGCTCTTAGTCACACTACAACACTACAAATAGTACTTTTATGTCACTACAGTTGAGGATGTTACCATCATCTACATCTTGATTGACAGAACTCCGTGAAATATTGCTATTAATGTTGTCATTGTAATGTCTATTGTTTGTTCATCTTTGTATGCTCTAAATTGTGCCTTCAGTAGACCTCTTCCACAGATTACAATGGAATGTGCTCATCATGCAAGTATTCTTGGCTAGCACAGAAAACTGTATCATGCAAGTATTCTTGGCTCACACAGCTAGTACAGAAAACTGTATCATCCAAGTATTCTTGGCTCGCACAGCAAACTGTATCATGCAAGTATTCTTGGCTCACACAGCTAGTACAGAAAACTGTATCATCCAAGTATTCTTGGCTCGCACAGCAAACTGTATCATGCAAGTATTCTTGGCTCACACAGCTAGCACAGAAACTGTTACAAACAACATAAGCAGAGAATGGCAACTGTAAGCGCATACTTCCGTAAGCAGGGTCTGTCCAGGTTCAAATGCAACATAGTATGTTATTATATTTGACCATACCTCATACAGTGTATGCTTACGATCGAGTACCAAATTCTCGCTGGTCCACTTTGTTTGGCAACTTTAGAATACACATGTATATAAATGACCGAAGGAATAATAGAAGAAAAATCAACATAAACTACATATTGTGAGATGCAACCGTGTTATCACTTGTAATAATGTTGATTGTAAATATTTGTGATAACTGGTACACTCCCTTTATTAGGAAATTTAAACAGATGTACACAGACATCAATTTTTATGAAATTTCACACATTTTTTATTTTAAAACAATAATAATAACAAAATCTTATGTAGCTTCAAGTCCACCTAAAGAGACATGCAAGGTAATATTCTATGTATTTTATTTGCGAGATAGTACATATGGTTACCTCAGTATTTTTTTCTGATGACAGTTTCTCATGTCAGGCAAACAGACATTCATCAAGTGTGTCTTGAAAAATACTTATTATTTGTTATTAAAAACTGGGATAGCTGCCAGCAGGACTGAATAAACTGTCAACAATCCATCATTTACAATTATTATTTTCCTCATCAAGTGAATGTCTATTACAGTACAAGTACAGTCTCTTGGAACTTATTCAGCAAGCTTTAAGCTGGAAGCTTTAATTTGCATCAGAAATACTATTGTTTGCAAAACATTATCCTTTAGGACTCGATCTTATTTTGAATGTGAACAAGATCCCTGTCCGCACAAGACTATAAGTTGATATTTGCTCAATGACATAACCGCCTAATTTGAATAAATGCTCACAGGTTGATTGTTGAAATCTAGAGGATTGGAATGAAAGATTTTGTTTACCAACCACTAACTAACATAATATTATTATAGGCCTATGCAATGAGAAGAGATGATTATGTCAGCAGGGTTGAACTTGCCACTGTTACGCCAGTTATAGTATAGTGTCACTCATTATTTAGAGAAAGAAAAAGCAACAAAACTATATAAAATATGTCAAACATTCTTATTTGTCTCATAAGCAACTTGTATCAGAGGAGGATTATTCCTGTTTGCCAAACAAGTCACTTTTTTAAATAGTAGGTTCACTGAGCTGTTTCTAGACCACAGGGAGACAACAGAAGTGGGCCAATTTATATTGTATCAATGATCATTGATCCTTTGGCCTTTCATGCTTTTAATGTACATGTACAGTACATGTAGCTTTATGTTGGTCAGACCCACTATTTTCCCCCAAGCCCGATTAGTGTGTAAGCTCATACAGGCACCATTTTTGAACAGGTTTTATGACAGAAACCGAGCTAGAATAGGGCTTATTAGTTTCAAATGAGTGAGTGCAGTGGGAGTAGTGTACATATTGAAAATTGTCAAATGAGTGAGTGCAGTGGGAGTAGTGTACATATATTGAACATTGTCAAATGAGTGAGTGCAGTGGGAGTAGTGTACATATATTGAACATTGTCAAATGAGTGAGTGCAGTGGGAGTAGTGTACATATATTGAACATTGTCAAATGAGTGAGTGCAGTGGGAGTAGTGTACATATTGAAAATTGTCAAATGAGTGAGTGCAGTGGGAGTAGTGTACAGATTGAAAATTGTCAAATGAGTGAGTGCAGTGGGAGTAGTGTACAGATTGAAAATTGTCAAATGAGTGAGTGCAGTGGGAGTAGTGTACATATTGAAAATTGTCAAATGAGTGAGTGCAGTGGGAGTAGTGTACATATTGAAAATTGTCAAATGAGTGAGTGCAGTGGGAGTAGTGTACAGATTGAAAATTGTCAAATGAGTGAGTGCAGTGGGAGTAGTGTACATATTGAAAATTGTCAAATGAGTGAGTGCAGTGGGAGTAGTGTACATATTGAAAATTGTCAAATGAGTGAGTGCAGTGAGAGTAGTGTACATATTGAACATTGTCAAATGAGTGAGTGCAGTGAGAGTAGTGTACATATTGAAAATTGTCAAATGAGTGAGTGCAGTGGGAGTAGTGTACATATTGAAAATTGTCAAATGAGTGAGTGCAGTGAGAGTAGTGTACATATTGAACATTGTCAAATGTTCATCACTTTAGTGACTGCTGTTGAAATTGACCTAATCTCATTGGAGATGCTCTTTATGAGAATAAGGTAACAGTCAGAGGTAATAGTCAAATGGAATTCTTCAGGAAAAATAACTGGATAAGAATTTTAAGAAGATCTTTGCAGAATACAGGGTTTTGTGCAGAGCCTCAAAAATATTAGAAAGTCTTAAATTGAACTATCAAAATTTAAGGCCTTAATTCCCTCAATTTATAATGGGGGGGAGGGAATGCCATTTTTAAAAATACTCTTTCAGAGTGAAGTATGATGTCATGGGACATCAAAAACAAACCGATCTGTTCATTCCAAAGAGAAATCATTGTTGCACCAGTCAAAAGAAAAAGCATTAAAAATTATTAAAATCAGTTATTTGAGGTCTTAAAAACATGGATGAAGCATGTAATAAATTTTCCTATCGGCTTGTAAAGAACCAAATTACACTGCAATCTGCAGGTGAAAAAATAAGATAAAGTGTGAGTGGGTATAACTGTTTTCCCGCTTTATTCACTTACTTTTTGTCTTAAATTTGGTAGCATGAAAAGGGTCTTAAAAAGTAAAATTTGACTTTTTATAGTGTGCAGATACCATGGAATAATTCAAATCAGAGGAATAGGACGTATGATGAGTTATGACCTTGTTGCAAACTTAAATTTTCATGGACAGGGATGGAGCAACAAGGTTGTATCTTTGTTATAAACTTGTAAATTGACTGAGTAACCTTGGTACACGGAGCAAATTGTGTATATTTGACCATTGTGTATGATACAACCTATTTAACCAAAACTGGGGTTTGTACAACCATGTTGTACCATAGAGCAAGGTACGTTGTATTGACATGACAACAGTTTGGTAAACAAACTTGTAAAAATTTTCACATTTTTAATCTGTTTATGGGACAATAATTACCACATTTGTGTGTATAAATTTGATTTCTCTTAAAGACATTTAGGGGCATTTTCGTGTTGAGACGCCTTTTTTTTTTTTTTTTGATTCAAATTTTATCCACCTGCAAAGATGACATTTTGTTACACTTCCCTTGACTGCTGCTGTCATCGGGTGGGGTGGGGGGGGGGGGGGGGACATGAGGGCAGAAGAAGCTGACATCCTCCTCCAAGCTGGTCTACGAAAGACCCCCAAAATTATATGATGATACTCAGTAGTCAATCCTAGATGCTTGACTGACTACATTCTTCCACACTGTTTATAATTATGGCTACCGGTCTCAAAACATGTTATTGAATCAGCTGATTCCCCTATTTTTTTCCTCACTTGGGTAAAATTAAAACACTGTACAAATACTTGTATCTAAGGCAGACTCCTCTTTTGGGGGAAATTACAAGTTGCGTGTTATTGTTCTATGAATTGCCAATTTTAAAGAAACTCCCCCCCCCCTTTCCTCAGACAGACACTACATGTAGCCGTGCGTTTCTAATGTATTTCTACATGGTAGTCTCTTTGTTCATCTTAAATGTGTATTTTTAGGTCATTTACTATGAAAAGTCGATACCAAGGACATCCCTTGTGAAATTTCAGTGAGTTTTCCTTGGGTGGACTTACCTGCATGTTAATATGTCTAACCCTTGAGGGCTATAAGATGGGTAATTTACAGCCCTGAGTGGTAGTACATGCAACATGACCCCTTTAACCATGTTAACACTCATTTATATCAAACAGATGCTGATGACCCACTCTGTTTACATAAAGAAATCTACTGTGTAACTCATGTACGAATCAATAAGACAGCAAGGCTTGAATGTCTGCTTGATTAATCTGCCTTGAGATGTACAGGCAGGCTAATAATGCAGAAATACTGGGTTGCTGAGCATCTTCATGATAACTCGCACTGAGTCACATTCTACAGAGTCAGTGCATGGGGAGGCTAATTGGAATTATTATGTACTGTGGCACCTTTTGCACATGCTTTTTGTCAATGCAACTGCCTCTGGCTATTGTTTACATTTACATACGTACCTGCTGGGTTTGAGCATGAGCATGTCTACTTAATTAATTGACTTGATTAATGAAGCAAGTGCCCAAACAAAACAACCTAGATTGTCTTATTACATTTTAGGTTAGTCACAAGCGAATGATGTTACTTTAGTAAACCTATATAATATGGTGTAAGGGTAAAACCAAATAATAAACCTACACACGCAGCTGCTAGCTTGTGAAGAAATTAACTACAGATGTTGCTGCATTTTCCCAGTTTCTTCAAGTGCACTTGTTCATGTGACAAAAGTGTCTGAATTTCATAGAAAAGATAACAGAATGTTACTAAATCAACTGTAATGTAGTATGCATCTGAACATGTATGTTAAAACGTGAAAGTTTGTTTACAAATATAACGCCTCCAAATTTGATCAACATATGTTTTGGACATCCTTCAGTGCTGTTAAATGATTGAAGTTTTTTATTTGATTGATTGTAGTGTCAGTGGAGACAGTCTGGGTTTGGGAATTTACGGGATTTAATGATGTTGCAAGCGAGCAAAATAACTCACATTGAAACTCCCAGCTCCCTCACTGGAGAACTGTTTCCATACTGAGTAATTCACAACATTTGGTTGAGATTTATGAAAATTGTCTGCCTCCAAATCCTGCATTGTTATGTATATATATTGAGAATTATGCTAATTTGGGGGAAGGGGTATAGTTGCCATTATTACACAGTATGAGTCATCCTTTTTAATGGGAAATGATTGCCTGAGTTCATAATGCCTCCCACAATTCCTTGTCACTTTCAGGTTTAAAAGCATCATTTTTCCAGGGTCAACTCCATTTATTCTGGTTTCAATTTCAGGACAGTTCATAACGGAACAATCAAACCAGTGCGCAATCGTCTGAGTCCAGTATAATGAAATGGATTTAATGACAAAAGATCTTGGCTCTCTCTCTCTGAACAAATTCTGAACAAGTAGGGCATTCAAAAAACAAGTCAACAAAAGAAACTAGGGCGCTAGAGTATGGAAATATAGAATATGTTTCTGTCTGAGAATTTTGCTTTCGTCTTGTTCGTTTGCTGCACAATACAACTTTACATGTAGAAGATCACTAAACAATCCAAGCAAATAATTTGAACCAAACTGCATGTTTACAAGATATGAGTTTGACAAACATGCTTTGAAATGACTTTCCACTCATCTTACACTAAAGTTGATAACAAAAATTACTTTTAAGGCAATATGAGGACTGCATCAATGTCAAAATGTTGCTTAACACAATTGATGACACTATCATAAATTGAATGGAAACTCAAAATCAACTAAGACCCCGTTTACACTAGATCCAGAAAGGTGGATCAGACCCGGGTCTGATCCGGCAATGTGGATTAACGGCTAGTGTAAACGCAAAAAAGCAGGATCAGACCCGGTTCAAGATCCCGCAATTTTAATCCACCTTTCGAGGAGGGTTGAATCCGGCAATTGGTGGATCAGATCCGGCAAAGTGGATTCCAAATACAAGTGTAAACGCAAAGGTGGATCAGACACCACAATTCGATGTGGTCATTTCCGGTTTCGCCACGAATGGCGCACTTTTGTTTGTGCTTTGGTGGGTCATCCATCGCTGTTTATATTTGTGTGTGTGTGCTGTGTGCACATGGACTGTGCTTGTGTGAAACATTTTGTTGTTTTCAGCGTCCTTATACATACATCGTTACGTTCGGAGCTTGCCTTGTTGGTGTATTTTGTTAATTCCCATCTACAAAATATTTCTACCTGCATGGTCGTTGTTATCCTTATCATTTGCTGTACTGTATTTCTAGAAGTGGCGCGCTTTGATCTTTGCCACGTAACCCTTGAGCTCTTTGCGAGGAGCGGTGACATCGTGACCAATATACATCCGGTTCAAAAGTGGGATCGGAGCTGGATCAAGCGCTGGTGTAAACGCGACACAGGATCTTGATCTGTGGTCGTTAAAAAAATGCCGGATCTCAATCCACCTTTCTGGATCTAGTGTAAACGCGGTGCAAGGGAACATGAGATGTTCCTTCTCCCTCGTCTGTATTACTAATTAATAGTGTGTGAGATTCTTTGTGGTATTATGGGTTATGCAAGTTACATGTAATGCAATGGCAAGTGTAAGTGCATGTTCTCTTTCAACATGACAAGGATAAAACAGGCCCTTAGGGGTACTTTCCCATCAAATTTCATACTTGGTTGCTATGGGAATGGGGCAAAGTTTCACTGGTCTTGTTTTCCTGCTGTGTTTTCATTTTCGGTGACTGTGTACACACGGTTAACCACTCACGGTGGTATTCAGAGAAAAAAATCATAGCCTTTGCGTGGTATTATTTTGGAGCTTTTTGAGTTTTCATTTTCTTGTGAAAATATCTTTGCCACAATAAAGCTCTGAGTTGACAAAGGAAAGACAACAAAGGTTCTCATAATGAACACCTGATTTTGTGGTTCTCTTGTGAGAAAATCTCCTGATGAGAATGCACTTACCATGAATTGCAAATTCTCGGCCATAAGCCATGGCCGATAATCCCCATGCCATTGTATGGCGGAATTTCGGAACCTCAGACTTGCCTCCCATTGAGCCGAATATAATGATAAACAATAGTGGCAGCCTGTTTTTTGCGTGCCACATTTGTATGACAAAGGGACAAAGGTCTAGAATCAGGATTACACAAACAAAAACATGAAAAGGGACATTAGGGGCATGATTTCCAGTACCTTCTGTCCCTCTTTGTATGGGTGAGCACAGCATAGCACTGTACATGTAGGTGCATGCCTGTACAGGCTACACAATGGAATGTGCGGGTGGGAGATACATCTCAGCTGTTCAACTGACTGGAAAAAACTGAGACCAATCTGAAGTTGCTTAAGGCATTAAGAAACCTCCACTCTAGGCTGTTCCATATAAGTTTGGTGTGTTAACATGTCAGCCAACATGAAGTGGTCAAAAATCACCTTGGAATATGAGTGATAGGAAATCATCCTATATGTATCTATCACTATTGGAAATAATCATGATGATACATGTGGTTATCTTTGAAACTTGTTAAATATTTACTTTGGATAGCTTAAAAAAAATAATAACAACTAAAATTAAAAAGTGTTTTGTGGACTGCAGATAATGATGATGTAAAGACAGATTGGAGTTCTCAATCAGTAGTCACGTTTCTATTTTCAAGCTATGTTAATATGAAACTGCCAGGGTTCTCCTTGGGCATGCACTTTGCAGATTATGATCAAAATTTCATTGTTAGAAAGTACAGTGACTGACAAGATTGATGACTTTTTAGAAATATATAAATCTGTTCCCAAAATTTCATTAGCTTTGCGGAGAAGGGTGTAAACTAAAAAGTGCAGTGACTATGGCTCAATAGAAGCCACAAGTTTTTTAATGCCTTTTTGTGTGAGTGAAAAAGGGGAAGGTAGGATTTAAGGATTATTTGAGCAGCAAACAGAAGAGTTTACTGAGTATGTTGACCTACCGTAATCAGTTGTTCTTGGTCTACATGGGTCATCTCAGTGGCTTTCAATAAGGGCTCTCCAGGGCGTATCCAAATATTGTAGCATTGTGTTTACATACCAACATTTAAGCCTTTAGTATCTTACGAGGGTTTAAAATGTATGTGAAGTGTATAAAAATTAGAGTCTTAAGTCTTCCCCAAAGACATAGTACAGGATTGATAATTATCAGAGAATAAAATGGTCAGTTTCAATCTGAAAGCTCACTGATAGCTAACTTCATACCAGTTTCAACATTGTCCAATCCTTCAGTGAGATACTTCTGCCTGAAATACAGGCAAAGTCAGGAAAATAGGGTATTACAGAACAATCTAATCAATAAATGAAGTATACTAGTAGCCTATACTTGTTTGTTATACATGTATAAAACTATAATTTCATTATTTGATTTGATAGTTGTCATATTGATGAGGTCTAAGTAAATGTATCATTTCTGTTCTGCAGTAGGTCACGTTTAGGCTGTACTAAACATAAAGATACAAGATTGATTTCTGATAGCATCAGTTCCCTGTGCTCCACATTCCATTCCTCTAGGAATCGTTTGACTGAACAGTGGATGATGACCCTATTTGCATAGAAATTGGTGTGTTACAACAACTTACCCTCTATACCATGACCCTAAAACAATGAAACATTGAGTTACATGTACATGTATGTGCATTTTGGAAACAGCACAACAGTACACCACACCTCCATATTTGGTGAAGTCAGTCAGAACATTAGGGTAGACTAGGCACTGTCTACCAGCATGATTTATCAGTGTCATACTAAGACCTTCCTATATGACAGTCAGTATGGATAGTGCCATGGTGGGAAAAAAAGGAAGATGTTTCTATAAAACCATATAAACAATGTTTTCGGCCACAAAAGTTACCAGTTGGCAGGCAAATGATTCTGAAGTGTGGAGAATCTAAAATGTAGGTGCATGTTAATAGAATTAAATTAAGAATTAACATTCATGAAGTAATTCTGATTTATGAAACGAAACAAAAAATACTGCAGTTAAGATGATCTCAACTCGGATTATTTCTTGAGGGCTGTGATATCTACTGCAAAGTATATAAAGATAGTAGAAGGCTGTTAATCCAGATACCATGCACAAAGTAAATATCGTCAACTTGTATGCCGGAAGCATACCACCACGTGTAAATTGACATGGTTTTCATTTCTCGGTCAGGGACATTGACACAAGCTATGTGCTCTGTGTAAACAACTTTGTTATTACTGGTGAAAGCATTTCAGAAAAACCATCCCAGATAATTCTTAAATGGATGTCTTTGATTTTAATGAAACTGGTTAATCCATTAACATTGAAATTAAAAGTCTCAGTGTAATCTGTGAAAAAGGAAAAGCGGCTTTCATCAACCTCATGTGTTTACGTCAATTCATAATTTAGCATCTAAATGTCAGATTTCAAATGTCATAACAATGCCCTCTTACAAAAACGCATTTTACTGGTTAAAACATTGTTTACCACTGTGTGCTTATAATGTTTCTTCACAAGATGAAAAATGTGTTGCCCTATCGATCAAAGTTTCATCAAGGTAAGGACTGTACCTCCCCAAATGAAAACAAAAAGTAACCCTTTGTCGCAAAAGTGGAATTGAAATTACAAACTGGTATGGAGTGTTGATTGACTTAAGTGCTTTTTTATGCCACAAATTCAAGTGTGAAATTGTTGCAGTAAATAGGTTTGACATATTTGACCCACAGTGGTCAAGATTGACCCACAGTAGTCAAGATACTCTGTCAGCATCTTGTCACTGTTGAACAAAGACTTGTGTGTTCTCTCTGCATTTTATTTCATGTACCTACATTATGCTCACAAAGTACATGATCGGCACATGTTATTATTGAAGGAAACAATTATTAGGTTCATTGTAAAAGCTGACTGATTAGGCCTATAATGTCCATACCATACCAGAACCAATTCTCCAGGGAAATATTTTCATCTCAAGTTCTGTCAAAGTTGAGGAAATAACATTTGAACACAATACACATCGTTTTTCATTTTTTTCTACACATTTGTAATAAGGTTGGTTGAATTTGTGTAAGTATACCTAGATGGGAATGAATTTACTCTTAATTAATCACAGTGATGTCCATGTACTGACCCTTACAACTGTAGGTTTAACCAATGTATTTCACCAGATAAACACAACCAGAGATTAGAATTAGAAACCTGTTCAGTCAAATGTCTTCCCTCAGTGACTACATGAAATTCAGAGTGAACTTGCTTTAGTTCCTTATTAATGTATCTGCTGTTTAGCATAAAGCTGCTGAAAACAAAATTAGCACGACATCAAGGAATCTGTTATATTCAGATATCCTGTAGGCCTATTTTGTTTGTTTGTTTTTCTGTTTTGCTCATTTGTCTGTTTATTTTGTTCCTGTCAGTTTGCCCTGATTACCTCCCATGTTCATTCAGTGTACATGTAGCCTGCTATTACATCTTGCATTTATACAGTCACCATTAACTACAAATCAATAGGTCTGTCTAATGGCATGAATCAGGACAATCAATGTCTGCAATACAGCACTGATGTTCAGATGTTTGACTGTGCTGCTAAAATATTAGCCTCCTCCTTAACAAATTTCCCAAAGTAAAGATTTTCCCAGCATTTTAAACTCATCATAACCCTAACTATTTAGTTCCATAAAGTTGGAGAATTTATGATCATTGGAGAATGATTGGTGGAGAAGCTTGTTGGAAGGGTTGTAAATACCCGTGTTTGGTTTACACAAAACATACTCTATGAAGGAGAGCTAAAGGTTTATGGAGGTCAAGAGGCAATCCATCCAGTTTTTGTGTAAGGATTTTGTTGTACCTTGTACCTGTGTTTCTTGACTTCTGTACTGCATCAGAGGACTGTATCAAGAGGCAATCCATTCAATTTTTGTGGAAGGTTTTTGTTGTACCTTGTACCTGTGTTTCTTGACTTCTGTACTGCATCAGAGGACTGTATCAAGAGGCAATCCATCCAATTTTTGTGGAAGGTTTTTGTTGTACCTTGTACCTGTGTTTCTTGACTTCTGTACTGCATCAGAGGACTATATCAAGAGGCAATCCATCCAATTTTTGTGGAAGGTTTGTTGCTAGACTTCTGTACTCCTGTACTGCACCAAAGGAATGTTTGAAACGTTACATGTATGGATTTATGCAGTCGGTTTTGCTATGAAACTGTACTGCATGAATTTATATTTTGTACTACTCAAATTAATTTTATTCTTACTGAAACTATTTGAAGGTTGGTTTTATGGCATTGGCGCTATGGTCCTTAAGGCAAATTGTATGAATTGCATAGAAATTTTTGTTTATTTGGAGCTCACTGTTATTGTCAAATTGAATTTACTTGTGAGAGATCCTCCCTAAAGTATTTTTTGGCAAAAAAAAAGAAAATAATTTTTATTCTGAAAACATTTGTTTGTGGTTGATAGTTAATACTCATAATTGTCAGTGGATATCAAATTGCAAAGGAAGACCTTGTCGCTCTTTTGCAATGATTTGTACCTCAATCAGAATATATAAGTCTACATTAATGTAGCCCTACACTTGATGTTACTTGTCAGTAACTGGGCTGTTTTAATACCTAAAGATTTTTTATAGAACAATTCTTGCCCAACCCTGTCCAAATCCAAGGCTGCCAAAACAAAATGCCCCATTCTTGCTAGCGTGACATTTCTTCTGAGGTTTTTATTCTGTAAACTCGAAGAGTCCTATGGGAACTTCTTTCACCCGCCCACTGAGCCGCTACACTCAGAACCTTGGCATATCAGTACCCTTTGTGGTTTAGCTTGGAGAATTTGGAGAAATCTCCTGGGGATGTATTCTATCACTTGGCATCATTAGGTTTCAAGTTCGTGGTCCCCAGATTACTGCCTCTAATTATTTGTTGGTCTATCCATCTGTCGTCTGATTTGTATCAACTCTTGAGTGGTAATTATGTGAAAGACACATGTTATTAATATTAGATGAAGACTGTCTACTGGCCAAATTACTGGTAGACTATGTGGCATGTATGATCACCTAACTGAAGATGGTTGATTAATTAACACAAGGAGTCATAACACAGTTGACTTAAAAGAGAATGATCACAATAATTTGTTGATAAGCAACGCTGTCACAGTGTTGCAACCCAGTCTGAGGTACATTTGTATTGCTCATTTAACAATTCAACAAAAGACTATCATCATGACCAAGTGAGGGCGCTGTTGCTTTAACAGCTGAGAAGTGAAATTTCATTTTGTGATAATTATTATAGGTATACCTGTCTAGATTTTAAACTGATATGCTTTGCTCACATTGAATTTAATTAGGTGTTCGGGCATTCAGCCCGGAACACCTCTTATTATTGTTCGGTTTTTTGTTTTTTTTCTTAATACTTCTTCTTCTTCTTCTTCTTCTTCTTCTTCTTCTCAGCGTCCCTTGTCCGCTAACAAAAGCACCCTTTCCAAGCTCATATGAACTTGAAACTTCATATTTAGTTAGATATTTATTAGGAGATGAAACCGCTTCAGTTACGTCATGATGACGTCATCAGGTGTCGAGTTACGTTAAATCAAAGTTTAATATTTGAAAAAATCATAACTCCAAAACTACACAATGGATTTTCACAATCTATACATCATCGGATAGGCCTGGTATGACTCTAAAAACGCTACACTGAACGCGACCTCATTTGACCTTGACTTCCGGTTCAAACCGGAAGTTGAATATTTAAAAAATTCATATCTCAAAAACTACTGATCGTTTCGTCACAATTTTCACATCAGATTGTAGATCTATGATCCTTCCGAAACTTTTGCACAGAAATGATGCCAATATGACCTTAACTTCTGGTCCTAAATGGGTGTTACAGCCAAAATTAGTATTAACCGCAGTTTATGTGTGTATGGAGAAAAGCGCTGTAACTGACTGTCCGCTCCATTATTCATAAGGTTCAAAGTCCACGAAGCCTGTGCATATAGTCCCACACAACGGAAATGTATCACTGCGTTGCTTATTCTTGTACGTTGTAACAACACGTGTCCCGCACATAAAAAACTCAAACTCATTCAAAGTTCAGTGTGAATTTAGTTCCGCTGTGCTCGTCTGATGGCTTAATGGAAAACAAGGAATAAAAGAGGAGGTTTTACTGAGATGTCCACCTGCTTTAGGGATTTGTATGACTTTGACTAAATGACAAAAACTTCAACTGAAAAAGAACGACATTGGTTTGTTTCTCATCAAACACCGAGACCCACGTCACGTTGATCGACGTGACCATGCCTGCCAAAGGCGCTCTAGGCCCTCTGAGTATGCCCTTCAGACACGGTGATTAAAATGGTAAGCTTTATTTCAAAATCACCGTTAAAAAGAGGGGGCATTCCTTTTTTGTCTACAATAATGTTGATATCCATGAACTTGCCTAGTGTTTTTTATTTTGTTTTTTTACTTTCAAAAAACATTATTTTTGTCATGGTTTAATTTTCAACTATCGGATTGAATTGATGCTTATCCCCGCTCAGGTATATTATGTATATGTACTGTGTATGGAAAAAAACATAACTCTTGAACCAAAAAGGGTTTTGACTTTATGCTAACCATGTACTTAGACCTTAGTGTGTCAATGAAACCACATTTTTACAAAAAAACATATCTGGAAAACTATAACTGCTACATACCAGATCTTTGGTCCATGTGAAAGACCATGGAGTGTATTTTTTTTATTTACACAAAGTGCGACCCTATGCAGCTCTGTGACCTTTACTTCTGGTCGAAACTGAAAGATGCTTATTCCATACTTAAAAACTTCATATCCCATTAACCAAAAAAGGGTTGAGACCTAAAACTTTACATACTTAGACCCGAGTGTGTAGATGAAACCGCAGTTATTTTCGGGATGATGACGACTCGATGGCGTCCTTACATTAAATTAACCTTTATCCGGAGAACCAAATTTGTATATACATAACTTGCACCATCCCCAATGATTACACAAACTGTGTCTCCCTGTGAGCTTCAATTCTGGTCAAAACTGAGAGCTTAAGTGAAAATAATCACTCCCGGTCTTCGTTTTGAGGCCTGCAAACAATATGATCTTGAAATCAGATGGTCCCTCTATATCGAATACAGTTTTACCCATAGGACTGTCAATTCCAGCAAAACAATAACTATGAATCTCAATGTTTTGATAATAAAATGAGCTATGAAAACGGAATGATTTAATCAGTTTTTTAATTTATCAAAGTTTTTTATTTCAAATACGAAATCTTCTACCATTCACTTTACGTATCAATTTGTCGTACTAAGTTTTTTTGGTTTTTGCTTTGAAAACACTACCTCTGCTAACTCGAAAATGTCTATACCGAACACCTTGTTTTTGTTATGGAACAAAAAATTATGTCTAGTTTCATTTTAAAATCAAACAATAAGAAGAAAAAAAGAAAAACAATTGTTGACACATTTTTAAATAGTATTTGATTCTTGTCTTCAAATTTCAATCTATTTTACAATCTACTGCACAAAACATGTACTAATGTACAACATACAACTCATGCTTTGTACACTAATTCAAGTGGGTACTCCCATTTTTAATCTCACTATAATCTTCAGATTTAACAATTTCTTTAGTTTTATATTATACAAACATTGGATGCATATCAATACAATAAAGCAAAATATAATCAAGAGGTGAAATCTCGACTGTTCCATTCAATGGGTGATTCAATTCTGCTGTATTGTCAGAATAAGAGGCATCCAGGAATTTAAAGAATGATTTTTCATCATTTTTGTGCTCCTGTTAGCATTGTCCTTTGAACGTGGGTGTATCTGTGGGGCTCAAAGAGTCTTTTGAACCACTTCACATTGGATGATGCATTTATACACCAAACTGGCTTACGAGGGATGTTAATAAATGCCCAGAAGTTTAAAGCTTCTTTTTTTCTTCTTTTTTTCTTTCTCTTTTTTTGTGTGCAGTCAATTGGATGGTTGACACATATTATGTATGTATATTCGTGTGGATATTCCATTGATAAGCATGCACATGCATGCACCTATCGTGCTACAATTCATTTCCTCGCACAAATAGCCACATTGGTACTGGAGTTCATGCTCAAATCTCCCCTTTTCCAGGGGTAATTGTGTACTTCCTGATTCCAGACCTTTTCTCTTTTGTTCTTCAAATGTGGCATACCAGAATGGATAGCTGCCAACCACTGTTTATTATTGCTTTTGTCTTAATGAGTGGTAAATCAGAGTGGTTGAAGATTCCAGCATACCATGGCAGATTATCAGCCTTACCTGACAACCAAGGTTCTTGCCATTTACGGTGTGCACATACTCATATTTCCTTGAAAGAGAACAACAAATCTCGGTGCTTATTATGAGAATCCCTTCTTGTCATTCCTCTGCCAAGTCAGGGTTAAATGATGACAAATATATTCTAAAAGGAAAATGATAACTCCAGAAGTTCTGAAAAAAACACAGTTAACACACTACCATTCAGATGCTTGAAAGATAATTATAAGTACTGATGCGGAGTGGTTAAAATGGGTTCAATGGCGGCAAGTGTAAAAAAAAGAGGTGACTGTAAACAGGTCCATCCAATAATAAATTATTGAGCGCAATGAAAATAGATACATGGCAAAATAGTGGATGTACGTGGTGTAAGTTCCACCAATCAAATGAGAAGGATCTGTGTGTATCGGGTAAAATTTATAAATACGCTTATTCAACAGCATACAGATTCCTGACTGTGAATCAATCGGACAAATGTAAAAATGTGGATTATCTTTTCCTTTTTTTCAGATAACTGAGGCAGGAAGAGATACACTACCATCTTGGCTATTCTACAACGAAGAAACACAAACTATACAGGGCATCCCATCAGAGGCAGATCTCGATCAGTACTACATGCAGGTCACAGCTGCTGGAAGGTCCTTCAACTCTACCGCCACTGCACTAGTGACAGACATCTTCTCCATCTCCGTCCTACCAGAGAGACGAGTGTTGACAACCTCCGCCACACCACTCAAGGATACCCCTGCTTCTGGTAAAGGAAGTTGCGATGATGACGAAGCAGCCATTGAAGCAACCATCATACTAGATGCCAACTGGGACAAAATGCTGCCCAAAGAACGCCAGGAAGTGGTATCTGAGATGTCTAAGCATTCAAGACTTGGGATGGAAGTCTTTCGGTTACTACCAGCAGGTAGTAAGAGCCTGCTTGATGGGTCACTGATGGTTGCTGGTCCAGGTAATGTGAAGCGTGAGAAGTATCCAGGGATTGCTCTGAGTTGGAAGATAGGCTGCAGCAGGACCAACAGTGTGGATAAGTTCCCAGTGGTGACAGTCTTGGAGACCGCATCAAAGGATGGTTCCATGGCCAGCAAACTGAAGCATGATGTTATTGGTTGGCGAGTGACCAATGATAGACCTGATAGGCTGAGGCGTGTGAGACGGCAAGCTAACCTAATGGGGACACCTATGCCAACCCCATTGCCGTCGATCACAACACCTAAACCAACAATGGTGAAGGAAACAACTACCCTACAACCCAAACCAACAATGACCATTACCAGGTCATTTATCGTTGTTGAACCTACACCCTCAATAGTGCCAACAGTTACCCGGTCTAGCGTTACTTTGAGGCCTACACCCACAGCATCACCAGTATATGTAACCCCTACCCCAATGGCAACCTCCTCACCACAGCCCAAACCTACTGTCTCCTCAGCTGTCCCCACTGTTGTACCTTCCCCATCTGTCATGAAGACACGTACCTCCATGCCAGAGCCAACCCCTACTCCAACTGTTCCCATGGTCACCACTGCACCTACTACACCATCCCTCACTACTAAACCCACAACTCCTCAACCACCCAAGACGCCATCAATGGTAACACCATCAGCAACCACTCCCATTGTTACAACTGACACCACTGCCGCTCCTACGACCACTCCTTACATCAACAATGCTCCAACAGTGAACAGACGTCTGAAACGTATTGAAGCAATGGAAGGAAAGGTTTTGAACTTCACTATTCGTAGAAATACCTTTTCTGATATTGAAGATGGCGATACAAGGAATTTGAGTCTCCTGGTACTGACATTTGATCTAAATGAGCTGTCTTCAAAATTCTGGCTGAAATTTGACAAGAAGTCACAGACTCTCTATGGTCTGCCCCTAAAAGAACAAGCCAAGGTGAAAAGATATGAACTGATATTGGTTGCTCAAGACAGCCAGGGCCTAGAAGTGCGGAATCCCTTTGAGGTTGTTGTAGCAGCAGCACCTTCTCAAGAGGACGTACCACCCCCACCAGTTAAGATGGGGATGACTCTTGACATCGATTATGATGAGTTCATGAACAACCCAGAGATGCAACTGTTCATCCTAAACAAAATCGCTATGGCATTTGGCGATAGCAATGCAGATGCAATAACAATCACCGATATTAAACGTGGCTCTGTGATAATTTCTTGGGTAAATAACACCTTGCCCACGGACCAGTGTAACATTGAACTTATTTTAGAGCTGCAGTCTAAGATTATGACTCCTGATGGGAAACCAACGCAGTCTTTGATTGATGCATTTTTGCCAGAGTTCAATATCACAGAAGTAGAATCCTTACCCCTGGGTGCATGCGCATCTACAACTCCTGTAATGGTAGACACAACAACAACTGCAGACCCTGGCTTGGGAGGAGGATCCAATCAACCAAATGACATGTGGATAAGCACCGTTCTCCCTGCTGTAGTCATCGCAGTCATACTCCTTATAGCTGGAGTTATCATATTCATCTTGTATCGTAAGAGTCGTAAGGGGAAACTCTCAGACGAGGACCAAAATACATTCATTAACAAAGGCATACCCATCATCTTCGCAGATGAGATTGAAGATGGAGAGAAGCAGCCGTCATCAGCTTCTCCTCTCATCATGAAGACAGAGAAACCTCCACTGTCACCTCCAGAGTACACAGAGACACAGCAACCTCTGCTCAATAGCAACAATCAACCTGGTGGAGGAGATGAAGATGATAAGCACAGTCTGCCGATGGTAGATATGTCAGGTACTCCAAGTTATCAACCTCCACCTCCTCTGTCTCCATCTCCCCCTGAAAACAGAAGCAATGTCCCACCTAGAGACATCTCAAGTTATAGGAAGCCCCCAGCTTATGTCCATATTCAGCCTTAGCCTTGTACAACGGTAGTTCTTTCTTCTGTCATAAATTTTGTGAGTGACAATGAATTTTTTAATAACATCTCTTTATTTAACTGAGTGTTTTTTCTTCACGTGTATAGAACAGGTAATTGCAAAATTAAGAAATTAAAACTAATGTTTTTTAACTGTCCAGAAGACGAAAACTTGCAGTATTTCAAGTGGTACTCTAGCTTACTTGGTTTAAGATAAAATAAAAAAGGTAGGATGTATGATAGTAAGTAAAAAAGTAATGTCAAGTCCTCGCACCTTAAATTATAGTATTGACTTCTTTTGATACATTGTATGTATAAAAGTATTTATTAAAGCATTTTTGCACATTCTGTCAATACAATTCATTTGTCATACGTCCCTGCTGTTTTATGCACTGAAAAGTTATTCTTTTCTTTTTTTTGTGAACATCCACCTGGAAGAGTATTAAACCATATGGTGAAGATTTAACCATATATTTACAAAGTTTGCTCAAACTTTGCCAAGACGAGAGTAGCTGTAATATCAAAGACAATGTGCAAGACAAGACGATTTGCTGAATTGAACACGAGATGTATCAGATAGACTTGTCCAAGTACTTGACCTGGTTTAACCTCTATTTAGAATAAGTTGCGCTTTGTCTTTCTCACAGCAATGAAACTTCAAGTGATTAATAGTCTTCAGATTAATTTTTGAAGTGCTGAATGAATAAAAAACACCACGCCTTTAAATGTGGGAGCTAATGTATTTAAAAGCATTTCTGATAGCTTTGTTTAACTTTGTCAAAATTCTATTTCTGAACAAAAGCGCAAATATTGAATGTAAAGTGGTTCCATGTGCCGTGTTCTCAATTTTACCCCCCAAAAGACCTTTGTTAAGCAACTTTGTGGAACTATTGCTGCAAGTTAATTTGCTTAAATATTTTGTGAAGAGGTGCGTTACAACCTATTTTTAACGAAGATTATACTAGATTTATTTGTTTGAGAAAATTTTGAGAGTAATTTGGCACTAAAATTGCCCTATATTTTTAAAACATTACTTTTTTATACCTTAATTTTTTTTGATGGATGACAGATTTCTGTACAGAAAAAACAATGCTTTATATGCAGTCATAGCAGAAGTCTGAACGGTTTTGATAGTTACTTTTGAAATGCAGAAGCAACATGCAAATGCTATAAAAAGAGGTAGAGGTGGGGTTTGATATTAAATTGCTCCCCAAACTATCCAAATCTAAGTCTTCTTTTTGCAAGGGATTGTTCAATGTAACAAATTGGTTAACTTGTTGTGTTTTTAAACAATGTATAAATTTCTTACAAAACTTAGTTAAATTTTTAGATTGAATGGGAAGGAAACCATCATTAGATAAAGTACTGAGAGATAAGATATTGTTTCCCAAGTCTTATCCCCCATACAATTCTTCTCGTTTAAATTTGTGCATATGCTCTTTTCAAATAAAGAAAGTTGCTACTTGAACCAAGATACAAAGCCACTGTATTTAAAATGAGCTCCGATGAGGAAACCGATATTATAATGACGTTGGCAAGGGAGAAAAATTACAGACTTGCATTTGTTTATTTTTTTATATTTCTTGATTTTGCATGCTGTTGGCTAATTCCATCATGAATGGTGTGTTGAAGTCCTTATTAAACTTATTAAACTTTTGCTGACCAAATGGCTTTCTGGTAAGAACAATCTATTTATTGGTTTAGTTGAGACATCCAGTTAAGTTTCCAGTTGTACCTTAGTCTGCATGTAGCACATACCAAGCTGGTGAGGTGCTAATTGCTTAATGTCATAATGTTGAAATCTGTGATTATAACACTGTTGGGATCTGATTTGAAAAACCTGATCTGTCTTTGTGAAATTAATTTTAAGCATGTTTTCTAAACTTTGCAATCAAAACTGAAGTGTACACTTGATTGATTTTAAAAGAGTGTGTATCTTTAGGGTTAGTAAGACACATCCGTGAACGGGATTATCTACAGGTCAACTTTAAACTCAGTTTGAACCAATAATAAAAAACTGCAAAAATGCTTGCTTGGACATGTTGTATAGAGAGTAGACAGTTTGATCCAAGTTATCATTGTCATCAGTGTAATTTGTGAAATGGTTTTGTGGCTATTTAAATTGCAGTATGATCCTTACTGTTCAGTGAAGATGGTACTTCAATGCATGCATATTTCATTTTACACCTAAAGTTAATAATATACAAATATTGTTTGAACAAAGGAAATGCATTTGATATTTGCTTTATATAGCTCACACATATATCCTTGTCATTTTAACAAATTTTCACAGTAAACACAAAAAAGGCATTACATGTTGAAAATTCTTTAAAATAACCCAGGGATGAGAAACTTCAGACTTTTATCTCATTCAGACTTTTTAAAATCTGTCTGATAAACAAAAATATGCAAATTACCCTCCAAATATTATAAGTCATGCTCCTTGATCTACTTTTCTAGTACAGAGGAGAGGATAATGTTCCTTAAAGCTCCTTGGATTCTGTAACTCTAGGGGTTCCCAAAAGGTGGAAATGCTTATCGTTACAACGTACCTCCTAAGACAAGTAAGATCTGGATCCCAGTTTCAGCAACAACTCTCACCCCTTAAAACATCGTGAACAATTTTATGTAGACACTAGCCTTGTCAGCCATGACATGACTTTGCCTCATTTAGACAAATGGGCGGGGAACATGTTTGTTTTTTTGGTTTTTTTAGACACCGGTCACACCTCAGAGCATCCTCTAATTATCCATATTGGACAGACACCTGTCCAATATTAAATTTTGGAGCGTCACAGCAGTAAATACATGATGAAATGATGGATGATACTTGACACATGTTCCACCAATCAAATGACAAGGATCAGTGTGTGTGATATAGTACTTTTTATTTGATTGACTATACATTATAATTAACATTTTAAAAGTTATGTGAGAAAGAGTTGCAGTCCTTTTTTTATTGTTTTAAATTCCTGTTCAAGTATGTCTAATTAAATTGACATTTTAAAAAACTCTGATGAAATTATAAAATGTTAACCTTTGCTTTTTGTAGTCAAATATTTGTCAAAATAATAAACCAACCATATGGACTAAGGTCTGCTGGTAAGCAGTTACATAAGGTTATGTTGTTTCTCCCAGTATAAGAATGGCTTATGTCAGCAATAGCTCATCAGGTAGTGAGTATGCCTGATGACTTTGGCTATGGCTATAACTAGAGGCCATGCTACATTATTGCCACAGCTGACGTCCCTCAAACTGGATATGACTATCCTCTATGTACGATGTATATTGTGATCAAGGCTACCTTGAATTTATGCCTCCTACATGTCCTAAAACAAATGTTGCATCGTTGTATCCAATGTTTTTTTCTGAAAAAAGGTAGAGCTCAGAGAGAATGGAAAGGAGGTATATGTAAGTACAATGTAATATAAATACCTCATGTTATTAAGATTATCCATTATTTAACCATAGGCACTGCACAAGCTGCATTGGCTTGGGGCTGAACCCTCTGGTTTGTTTGGTGCTTATTTGTATATTAGTGGTTTCTTCCATTTTTAGTTTTTATTTCTCTCCCTCTCTAGTGTATCTATATCTATATCTTTCAAAAATTATATATTTTAAAGTGTATTTGAACGTGTTTGTTTGTTATCCCATGTATACGAAAATGATATGCAATTCAGAAGACTTTCAAGCAATTATTGTTTTACAATTATTAAGTCATCAATTTGAATCTGAATTTTGTGATGGCAACACAAAGGACAAAAGGCAAGATGAAGAAAGTGTGTTGATGGCCACTGTAAGCTAAATGAGAAGATTGTGTTTAACTGTGTTCTATGAGCCATTCTAGATACTCAACATTATTTCATTATACATATACCCATATGACCAGTGCATGTGGACCAGTTAATTATTTCGCCAAAAGTTCTCGATTTGGAACTACTGGTTTTGATTTCGAGAAGAGGGTTCCAATAAAGATAAAAGAATATCCCAATAGACCCCTTGCATATGATGTCACCAGTGCAAACAATGCCCAAGGTCAAGGGAACACCAATCATTGGCTGAGAGTTGTGCTTGTCACAGACATACATGCACTTTTCCCTTTGACCTCATAGATGGCAGCCTGTGCAAAGAGAATTGAGATAGTTTGGTAAACAATGACCTCACTTGTGCTTAATACCTTTGTGTAATAATTGTTTAAGCTCTAGAATAGATGCATATGTACAAGTAATAAGATGGCATGTGCATTTTTTTTTTAAAGAAACCTTGTAAAATTTGTCAGTTATTTCTTGTTTTTACATATGATAGGCAAGTAGACCTTCATAATTAAGTTTTTTTTTTAATGTGAAAGGGTAACAACACTGCAAAAAGGATTTTGTATTACAAAATGGGAAAGTACAAATATTGACTGTTCAGTTTTGCCTCAACCTTGTAGCTTCTTTAATTAATTTCTGCAGTTGAATAACTTATTGTTAAAGAGTGACTGCAATGGTTGCAATTCATCAGTGAATACTAAAATACTTGTAATTGAAAGGTTTGTTATTGGTCTACCCATGCTCTTGATATTCTTTCAGCTAGAAATGAAAACATCTTATATCAATCTATTCAATCCACACACAGCCCATTGTCAATAAAGTAAATAATAAAATGTGCTAAAAATGCTATGCATGAAGACTGTATCCAACCAGCTCACTGCATGCTTTGCTAAAGTGCACTTGTGTGTGTGCAGTCAAACAATTTATCAACAACTAGCCGACTAAGGATTTTGGTGTAAAGGAATGCATGCTGCCATATTCCTCTACTTAATAAACTGTGTGCAAAATAAGAACACAAATTTATTAACGTGCCGTTTTAAATGTTGTTAATGGTAACTGAACCTGAAACAAATTTTCATCTCAACTGAATTCAAAAGTTACACGTGTATGCATTCAGGGAAAGAGAATGATTAAATACATGCAGAAGAGGTCATGGTACTTCATGAGTATGAGTATTCATTATACAGCCTGTTCCTCTTCTTTATGAACTATTTATTATTTATGTAAAGGTCATTGTAGAGAACCATACGTTGTTTGTCAGTGCTGAACAGTTTGTAAAAAGGTTGTAATCACTTACTGTGATGCTCTGTGTTAAACTATAAAATATGTAAATGCCTTATGTAGCGGAAACAATTGCTTCGCAACTGTAACATGTAGATAATGATCTGGCTGAGTTTAGCAGCTGCAGCACTTTGGAAATTTACAACAGCTATAACTATCGATATGCAAGGGTGCTTAATGTTTTTGTTTTTTATATGTATAGTTGTATTCCTTCGAATGAAATCAATAGAAATCATTAGAGCTTCTGTTAACTGTCCAAAATTTCCTGGGCAAAAGGAAAAAGTGTTTGTGAAAGCTATAGTAATATTTTGAGAGCTAAACAAACAATGTTAGGAGGTTCCATTTCTGTCGCTAAAGTATTGTAAATTTGTGTGTGTTATGGAACACTGATGTTAAATAGAACCTTTGTGTTATTTGTAACAGATAATGATCATCCCCCAAAAAGCCGTGTTGTGCGGGTCTGCTTTACATTGGAAATTGTTTTAACACTAACAACAACAAAGCAACTCAGGATTGCACCTGGATTTATCAGAAACTTAGATTTTCAGTAATATGTAAACAAACTTATTTTCAGTGTGGTTATGTCATATTACTATTAATGTCTGATGTTTTAACCATCTACCATGTAAAAGTGAGAATTTAACAAGATTTTTGTGGATAAACCTTGATAGAACATTATTATTGTAGAGATATAAAAGCTTCTTGTATTGTATTCTGTATCTATGTGCTTGCCTACTGGTTTGTAACGATGCTAGCAGTGAACAATATCTTATTAAACATGAATTCTTTTGTGAAATACATATTGTTGATTTTAGTGTTGCTTTTTGGTGAAATTCAACACATTGATCATTGGATGTCAAGGCTCAGCATAAGACAGAGCTGTGACATTAAAGCTTTATGACCCCCCCCCCCTAAATACACTAACACAAATAATTCTTGAGTTGAGTACTGAGTATTATATCCCAAATAGCAGACTCAGTGGAAACTATACTGACAATGGGCAATGAGAGGAAAACTAAATAAGATTAACAATTATAAATCGATCATCATAAAGTTTAAATTGAAATCTCAGGGATATGGGGTTTAATAAAAAGGAATCATTGTTATAAAACCATTGCTTGCCTTGAGGAGAAAATACAAAATAGTTCATTTTTAGGGCATTCAGGTAGTGGTTTCTATATACATGTACATTATCTACCATTCACCTTGGACCACCATTTGAATCCTCGACCAGAGCAAGCTTGCTTGTTAACTGGGGTTTTGTTCGTACCTGATTTTGTGGGTTTCCTTTCGTGCCTAAAACTGGCATTTCCTCATCTCTCCACAGGTTTCTTCAGACCTAAGCTAAGGGTTACTGTGCAAGGCACTTTTAGGGGTTTCTTGGTTTCCTTATCAGAAAAAATGTACTAAGACTAATAAACACTTCAGTTGCTGGGTGGTGTGGAGCCGTCTTGTTGGATTGGTATGGGTCTCTTATATCATCAGGCGATATTCCAACTTTAAATGAATAAAATAATATAGTGATTTAATCGTCCATGGTTTATATCAGCCGCTGACCATGGATGGGTGCACCACACTAAATAGGCGAAAAATTGCACAACTTTGTTGAATAGTTTGTTGGGGGTCATGCAATAAAAAGACTATGTGATTATGACAAGTTAGGCCTATCACAACCTGGAGGTTCTTTGCTTAAACGTTTGAGGAGACTTTTATAAATGTAGTCCCATTTTGGCTTAGGAAGTGGAGGGATGCTTCATGAAACTGTCGGGCAAGTCAGTTTGGGGAAAAAATGTTCAGGGTGTTACTTTCTGGGGTATACTTTCTGGGGTAATTAGCAAGAATTCCAAACCGTTGAACTGCCAAAAACTTAGTTTAGTTGTCAAAAAATATATCTGATTTGTTTTCAAGAGGCTGAGAGACTTAAAAGTATTTTTTGAGTATTTTTTAATATTAAGCATATTAGCACTGGTTTCTATGGTGAGTTTATTTATTATGGTGAGTTTATTTAGTGTGGTGCACCCACAGACATAAAAAACCTATAGACGGACAGCAGGGGGCGCTAAACTGAAATTTTGGACTTTCTCAAACTATGGGCAGAAGTGAAGACGGTCAACACTTTTGTACACGTTTAGGCATAGCCGCAAGGCAGTGCTCTGCCGTTTTCATGGACTTTATTTGAATTTCAGATACTGACCCGATGATGGATTGTAAATTAAGTGATGAGTTTTAGGAAATTCCTATAATAACTGGAGTAATCAACAAATTGTTTGATTGACTTTTGCTGATTTTGGGGGGATGAAATCGTAAAAAGGCATTCTGGGAAAGAAAAAAAAACATGGCGCGGCGAGATTGTACACCACTGGGAACGAGGCTGGGGTACACCCACTGATCTCTAATAGAGATCAGTGGGTGCACCGCGCGGGGTTCCTATAAAAGATATTTCAATTCAAAATTTTCAACTTCATCCGAATTAGATTTTCGCGACATGTTTTGAGCGCGGCCATATTGGATTGATTCTAATCGTGCCAATCAATTCATGACGTCACCGGCCGGCCGGGCTGTGGGCGGAGCGGATACATGAAGCAACCATTGCAATGTGCGCATCTTCGCTCCGCCCACAACCCGGCCGGCCGGTGACGTCATGAATTGATTGGCACGATTAGAATCAATCCAAAATGGCCGCACTCAGTACATGTCGCGAAAATCTAATTCGGATGAAGTTGAAAATTTTGAATTGAAATATCTTTTGAAATTGTTATTTATGTACTCACCCAAAACACCCAGGTCAAGCTAGGAGGTAAGTAAACACATTGAGGTGGTTTAAACCGCCGACCCGCTCTTAGGGAATGCGCCTCTATTTTTTAATCGGTGGGCTGACGAAAATATGGGTGATGACGTTGTGGCTACTCCTACTGTTCGGGGAGACGATAGCGGAACGAACCGAATAGTTCTAGGAGTAACGTGTGGCCAAGGACTGGCCACAGAAGTGGGGCTAATCCCGTGGCTATCGTGCTGGCTACACAGCAACTTACGGTTGAATGGCTTCTGACTGGCACCTCCGAACAAAGACATTGACTAAAAAAATAGGGAGACCGCCAACATAGGATAGGGCTGGACATGCTGGATAGCTCAGTTGGTAATGGTAGAGCACCAAAGTACATTTACTCCTACATGTACTATCAACTGTAGAACTAGAAAAATATAACTTAGAAGTAGAACTATTCGGTTTGTTCCGCTATCGTCTCCACGACCCTCATAGGTCATCATGTACAAAATCCTATTCAAAACTTTTTCCCCTTCACATTTATGCAAATGGAGTTCTCGCCAAAATTAGGCTCTAAAAATGTGCTCATTGTTTTCACAGTGAGCTCGGGGTGGGTCCAGAAAATCCACTCCGCAAAAAAAAAGGTGCAAAAAATGATAAATTCCCATCGTTAATCAGAATCGTCGCCTTCCGATAACAAAAACGGCCGCGGTCGCTTGTATCACTGGTACGCTGCGTGCAACGCTGGTCCATGACATGCCTTAAGCTGGCATTCAATAGTATTCTGTGCGCAGAACTGGTCCAAAGTAATCAGTGGCTTGTCTTTTATACGTAAACCGTTGGTTATTGTGGACCAGCGTTGCGCGCAGCATACCATTGATAACCATGATGACCTATGAGGGTCGTGGAGACGATAGCGGAACAAACCGCATAGTTCTAGGAGTACAGTACGTTAAACTGGAGGTCGTTGACGTTGGTTCAAGTCCCGCTCCAGTCAATTTTTCTTTGTGTTCCAACCCAAATTATTAAAAAAATTACCCTCTTGTGGTTTATTACTTGATAATACTAAAAATAAAATACGTTTCTCAGATGACACTGACTGACCTAATGTCAGACTATACAGAAGGACATCCCACTATAAGAGATATATCAGAAATATCAGAAGACACGATAAACCGTTGTACTGTGCTTGTGATAATGTCATTTACAATAGGACAATCAACTAGGCCTATTTGCAGAATTCACTATTTAAACCAATAATGCAAACTCACCACATCCATGGCAGCCATGCCTGCTAATCTTTAGGCATTCAAATCCAGTTGTCATGCAGTTGACGTGCCGTTTGCAAAACATGTGCAAGCAGTCTCGAGAGATACCTGAAGTTACTGGTAATTATTATAAATCCTAAAATAAGTCAAATGTACCACTACCAGTGTTGTAGTCGAGTCCACAACCTCCGAGGCCAAGGCCGAGTCCGATTCCAGGGTCTCAGAGGCCAAGGCCAAGACCAAGTCATAGCCTTCGAGGCCGAGGCCACAGTGTCCGAGGCCAAGGCCAGTTAAATAATTTAATTATTATGCACACCAAAAAAGTTTTTAAAAAAAGCTAAACTGTGCACAAAGGGGGTAGTTTGCATTTGGTGAAACATATTTCAGCCTGAAAATATATTCAAAATCTTTGGTGAACATAAAAGAAAATTAAATGCCCAACATGCTGTCCATGCTACGTGGCAGTAAGTGTAAACTTACCGTGCACCGCGGTCATGTTGACTGGCCATTGTACGTACATGCCCGGTAGCAGTCATTCAGATTATCACGCAGTGCTGTTTCGCTTAGCGGCAAAGAATGTCAACAGTGTCGATTTCAACTTTCCCTTTTCTAAGGTATTTCAGATCCAAATATTTCAAAAACAATACCTTGATTTAGGCACACATTGTAGTTGGCTGGTAAAATTTGACGTTGTGCCGCAGTACTTGCTAAGTTTGGCACTTATCTTTCCAAAACTTGCAGCTGGCAGTACAGATCTATGTTTTCTTCTTTTTAAATTCCTTGTGGTCGGCACACTCAAAGTGGATGATCCGGGTAATCGCAGACATTTTGCAGTTAAACTTAGGGTTAAACACAGACAAAGGCATTGCAGCCAGCCCCAAAGATAAAGCAGAAGCCTTGAACAGACAGTTCAAATCAGTCTTTACAAATGAAGACTGTAGTATTATTCCTGATCTGGATCCGAGCCACACTCCCATACTTCAGCAAATTAACATCACTACTGACGGAATTGAAAAACTGCTCAAAGAACTGCAGCCACAAAAGGCACCGGGTCCAGATGGAATCACTCCGCGCATACTTAAATTATGTGCTACAAATATTGCTCCCATCCTAGGTGCATCTTCCAAAAGTCACTCAACACTGGTAAGCTACCCTCAGACAGGCTACACGCAAATGTCGTTCCGATCTTCAAAGGAGGGGACAGTTCATCTCCATCGAATTACCGCCCAATCTCATTGACATCAGTGGTTTGCAAACTACTGGAGCACATCATCTGTCATACAATAATGGATCACTGGGAAAGTAATGAAGTATTGTTAGATAATCAACATGGTTTCCGTAAAAGGAGGTCCTGTGAAACCCAGTTAGCTTCCACAATCGAAGACCTTGCTGAAGTCCTGGACCAGAGGGGCCAGATCGACTGCATCATTATGGACTTCAGCAAGGCCTTTGATACGGTACCACATCAGAGGCTCCTTAAGAAATTGCTACACAGTGGGATAGCAGGTTCCTTACTCTCATGGATGGAAAACTTTCTCACCCAAAGAACACAACAAGTCATGCTAGATGAAGCGTCATCAAATAGTGTACACATCTCCTCGGGTGTCCCTCAAGGAACTGTCTTGGGTCTGGCCATGTTCCTCCTTTACATCAATTATCTGCCTAGGAAAGTCAACTCCACCGTGAGGCTCCTTGCAGATGACTGCATCATGTACAGGAAGATCAGCACACCAGCAGATAACATCCTGCAAGAAGACATCAACACTCTATGTGCCTGGCAAGACCAATGGCTCATGAGGTTTAACCAGAAGAAGTGCTTCTACATGAGTATCAGTCATAAAAAGTCTCCTGTCACTCAAAACTACAACATGGGAGGGTCACCACTACAGTCAACCGATAATCATATCTACCTTGGTGTTCAAATAAATAACAAACTCAACTGGAATCAACATATCAACAAAAGTGCAACCAAGGCCAATAAGACACTGGGTCTACTTCGTAGGAATTTTCATCACTGCAGTACAAAGGTGAAATCCACTGCTTATAAAACACTTGTGCGCCCGCAACTAGAATATTGCAGTACAATTTGGGACCCATATCACAAAACATCAGTCGATCGTATTGAAGCTGTGCAAAACCGAGCTGCCAGATTTGCATCAGGTGACTACAGCAGGGAAAGCAGTGTAACCTCGATGAAAAAGAGCCTGGAATGGGATCTGTTAGAGGAGAGACGGCTTAGAGCACGCTTGACTCTTCTCTACAAAGCAGCCAACCAATCCGCAGCCATCGACATCAAGTAAATTCACCATCAACAAGGAAGCCAGTCATCATCCTACAACAAGACAAACATCAGCCACTTCATACAGGAAACTACCCACCCATAAGGACTGCTACAAGTATTCCTTTCTCCCTAGAACAACTGCACAATGGAATTCTCTTCCAGCATTAATTAGACAATCACCCACCGTAGATAACCTAAAGCATCAATTAAGTTCCAGTAGTCTACTTGAACTGACCAGGGGGGCTCTTCACTAAAATGCTTGCTGCCTTGCTTCGCGTCAGCGCCCTGTGCTGGATATCCACCAGATGGAGTTTGCACAGTAGCTAACAGATACAGATACAGAGAAAGCTTGATGATAGCACCGAACTCTCTAAAGTTAAAGAAGAAGAAAAGAAATTTTGGATCATGTATTAAGATGGTGGGTTGGGAAGTAAGCTAATTATTTATTGTCATTACCTTTTTAAAAATCTTTATCTGGCTTATTATTCTTTCTACATGTAAATCATCCTCATATTTACAACTGACAAACAAAGGCTATTCTTTTTCTTTGTACTGTGCATGGACTTCATTTAAATGAACTTTATTGTAAGCACAGTGTTATTATTATTATTTAATGTGCCACTTTTAGCCTACAAATTCTAAACAATGTATTGTTCATTTTAATAAAGGTTGAATGATGGCCAGTCCAGAGATGAGCAGTCAGTCAAGTTTATTTCTATCAGAGATATCAAAGTTTCCTAGCCACTTGGTGGCTCTCTACAACTCCGATGACTTCCAGACACGTGTTTGTTGGTGGTTGATTTACATACTAGCCATACTCATGGTGTTGATTCATCTAGGATGGAGGTTATATGGGCCTGAGATATCCAAAACATTCAAACTTCAAGGTAAATGTATTGACAGTATTGACAGTAAGGTGTCCTTTAAAAGTGCTACACTTCCTTCAGTCCTCATTAAAATAATCCCTTCAAATGCAGTACACATGTACTTAAAAGGACTAGGATGTTATTGTGGTGCAGTGTGGCATCACAGCCAAAAGGTGTACAAAATGTAATGAAAAAATGAGGGTGTGTTTTAGCAATGTAACTTTAGTTTGCTCTGAATCACATTTAAAACAATAGCATGCAATAAATCCAATTTTTCTTTGATGAACTGTTTTTATACAGAACACTGTGTAAAATAATGTAGCCCTTGTTTTCAATTTACTTTTCCCACTTTATTGCAGGCGGACAGAATACACCAACAAGACAAAGGTAAGTGTAACATTGTGTTGACATTTACAGTTAAGTTAAGTTTTAAAGTTGTCCAACTGTAAATTATTACAAATTACTCTGTCTTTTTAAAGTTTATACATTTGTTATTGTAATACTGTAGCAATTCAACCCCTGGCTGCCTAGAACAATTTTGATAAATAAACCACCCAATAAAAAAGGCCAAGTAGATTTGATTGCATACATGTTGCAAGGGATTTGCTTATTACAAGAAGCACTGGCATATTAGTAGGCTTTAAACTCTGCTTTATAGACCTTTCTATTGCAACATCACATCCCAAGATTTTACCAACCGAGGTTGGAAAATTATGGGAAGCAATAAATGCAGAGCAAAAACAGATATCCACAGTTTGTAACAATGTTACACAAATATTCAAATAAAGTGTTGAATTTGGCGGAAACAAAGCAACTAATCATGGGATGTTTTTTTGTGTGTTAATGAAAGTTTGCAGAAGTGTTGAATTGGGTCATATTATATGTTAACACATTCAATGTTTTGCTAACATTCGGGGCCGCCCATGTCAATCAGGGCGGTTTGTTTATCAACAATGAAAAGCTCTATAGTACCCAGTGAGCAGAAAATGTCTGCTTCAACTTGTTTTATGAATTTGGCTCCTGGTAGTATGTGATGGGCTTTGTCAATCTGATGTCAACCACTACCCACAGAGATAAATGCTTTAATGGAATGAACAATTTTATTTTCAGATCACAGGATGGTTTGCCTCCTAAAAAGTATGATAAGATAGATTAATCAACATCCATCGTGGGAGGATGTGAGAACATCATTGGAGTGGTGCCAAGGCTGAGCTCATGTTACACTTGTTGGCTGGGAAGTATCGAGCTTTAGAATGAGAAGTTTTCTCACAACAAAGTGAAAACTATTTCAACTTAAAGACAAAGAACACTGTATTGGTAAAATCCTTCCCAAAAACGATTCTAAAGTTTATACCAGTACCAATCCTCCAAGGAAATATTTCCATCTGAAATCTCACTACTGATTATAAAGCACATACCAGTACCATTCCTCCAAAGCCAAACTTGGTGGGAAAGGAAAGTTGGGATTGTTTTTGTGAAGCCCACAGTGCTCAGGTATAGGAACATGATTTGTGGATATCTTTGGTTAGGTAGAATTTACTTGGGCCGAAAGGTTTCAATAGCTTTCACTAAAATAGCACCACCAAATTTGATGAAATTTGCATAGTTTGGTTGGACAGTGTTTTTGTTGGAAAAGAATAACTTTCCCAAACCAGTGATGTAAACAGTTTAATATACCATTAAACTTAAATTACATGTATCTGCATGCATTTGATACTATACATCAAAACAAAATATGAATATTTGAGTGTCGTGGCTGAGCGCTCCAGTAAACTGAACTGAAGTTCCGATGTTGTAAGAGTGTGGGTTAGGGTTTGGGTCCAAGTCATGACACAGGTGTGCTTGAGCAAGACACTTAACCATTATTGGTTCATCCTTGGGATGGGATGTAAAGCCGTAACGCTCATTAAATAACCAAGTTATACTCTGACCTATTGTTAGGAGAAGTAGCTTATTTAGTGCCTTGTTTTTTTTTGGGGGGGGGGGGGGTTTGGGGGGCATTGTGCCGCCATTGTGCTGCATAACCTTGTAAACTCTTTAATAACATGATTAAACATACTTGTCCTAAAAGTACTTGAGATGTCCATAAAATAGCACAGGAACCAAGTATTATTTTGAAGATGAAGTGTCATGTTTCCTTCAGTATTAATCATAATATCCAAAAAGCCAACTAGGGCAGTATCAATTGTATAACGTCCTGTGGTGGGTTCAGAGGTTTGCAATAGTTTGTGTCTACATGAAGTACAAAAAAGGTGACAAGACATAACCCCCATCCCAGGAACCTTTGTGTTATTGTACTGTACAGATGAGATGGTGGAGAAATCGACTGCTTGACCTCAATTTATATATTTTTTAAACTACAGATCCTTAAGAAGATTGTGGGATTTACATTTAAATTGATTAATTTTGCAACAAGATTTGGTTGGATGGTGTTAAAAGTGCTGGAGAAATCAACAAACAGAATTTTAACATTATTCCTGCCTGCTCCAGATGCTCATTAACACCATTGAGCATTGTCAGTATAGCATCTTCTGTACTCCTGTGCAGTATGGTAGGTAAACTGACATCTAAGAATTCTTTAATATCTGGCAGAACTGGTCATGATAACTTTTTCAAGGCACTTCATAGGAATAGATGTCAGAGCTACTGGACGTTAATCACTCTTCGTTCTGGGCCTTGACTTTTGGGGATTAGGAATAATGGTAGAGTTTGTCCACAATACTGGAACACAGCTACGATCAATTAAAGCTTGAAACAATGTTCAAAGTGGACCAGCAAGTTTGTCTGCACATTTTTAACAATTTAAAAGTGATGAAGTCGGTCCATTATAAATGTGTACCAAAACTAAATTCATGTTTAGTTATGTCTTGCCTGCAAAATCATGTCTTTGTAAAAAGATAAATGGGACGTACATATATTTGATTTCAATGGAAATTACGTTTATTTTACTGCTTCATAAATTGAAACAAATATGTACATGAGTAATTTCTGTATCAAAATTAATACTGAGATACATGTACATCTGTAAATAATTAGGCAAAAAATATAAAGTCGTAATTATTTCTTTATGCAAAGTAAGTTGGTTCATGAGTTGCTCATTTGTATTTAGTATAAATGTTGATTTGATTGTCAAAATGTTATTAAGAAATATTAAAATTAACTTTTGAAGTTTTAAAAACTAAAAATTAAGCAGCATAACATTTCAGAGTTCACTTTCTTAAAACAATTTTTTTTTAAATTAATCTTCGTGACACCATCAAAAAAAAATCACACCATTTCGCCATGCCTTACTTAATGAATAACAGTTTGATTTTAGCGTGTAATACATTTCTGTGAACCAAATCACTTTTAAATCACCTAAACCATTAGATATAGACCCTTTTGACTAAATAAAATAAATTCAAGCAAAATTGTATTTTGAGATGAGCCCACATGTCTCTTTCTGCTCAAACAACCATTTCTTTGAATAACACCCTTTGTTCACACAACTTAGCAAGGCCAAGTAATTGCTGTACAATTCCTATGGGAATTCCTGGAGAGCGGGTCAACGTGGATTGTGTTAGTGAAAAACAAACCCCGGATAGTGATAAGACATTTGGCATGCTATTTGGCTAGGTGCAGTTGTGGAACTTTGAATTTTTAAAGATTTTTTGGAGAAAAAAATGGTGGATTACCAACTTTTTAATAAAAAACTGTTACTCAATAAGTGAGCGATGGTGTCATTGAGTGTTTTAAACCAAACAAACAACCCAGCATTAATATTGCAAACTGGGCTTTGGAGGAATCACAAGTAAGACTTGAATATCCATAACATTTGTACCTGTCAAGCCAGTGACCAACAAATCCTTCCCTCCGTTTGCTCGACAATAAAATGAATAAGAATCATTGTTCATGAGAAACTTTTCAGCCTCAATTCCTGATTGAGTGGCTAGCATTACTTGATGGGGGTCAGCCAATGCTCCTGCAGCATCAGTTGGGCCATCTTGACCATCTGTACCCCCACTCAGGAACACCACTTGGAAGCCTTCTTGTACAAGATGCTGGAAGTTTGATTGGTTGTTCATCGCAATGGCGACAGCTAAAGACATTTCTTGGTTCCTACCACCTTTACCCTGACCAACAACTGTTACAGTGGTTTCCCCTGCTCCAATCAAACATATTGGTTTGTTTTGATTGGAGGCTTTCTGAACAAGAGTTTGTATCTTTGTTTCAGCATCAAGTCCACACAAAGCAATTAAGTCTTTGTTGATTTGTTTGAAACCTTCCGAGTCGCTTTGTGTAAGCTTTCCTTTATACTGGCAAAGTATGTATTCAGCCATCTTGACAAACAAGTCCCCTAGTTTTCTTGCCTCACCAGACAGCTCCTTAGAAAGCAATAAAGCCTCAAAACCTAAATCCTGGGCATATCTTCTTGCTTCCTCGGTAGCGAGTTGGTTATTACCAATAGCAACATTCAGTACAAGTTCTTGTGCAGATAATGATGCTTTTTTCTCACTGGCTGTTCCCATGGCAACCTTTCCTTGGAAGAATTTGAGAACATTTTGGGGGATTGAGGTGGTGGCTCCAAGATGAGAAATGATATCTAAGCAGTCCTGAGGTGTTGAGTTGTCCATTATTGTTGGTCCACTTGCTATCATGTCAAGTTGGTTACCTATAATGTCAGACAAAATCAGACTCACCACCTGAAATGAATAGAAAACAAAATAGAATTGAATCTCTAGCACCCAAGCTTGTTCTTCTAAACAGGGCTTTTACACTGTAAACCCTCCCCAAAAACGAAATAACAGATCTTTTATTTTAAACAAATTTCATATTGTATACAAACATTTTAAAAAGAGCATTAATTTTTAAATTAACATCTATTGAAGGGTTTTCATCATACTAATTTTCAGGCATCACTGATTCCTTCAATCTTTTTGTTTGCAGTTTTTAAAAGTGGTATGAAGGCATGTGTGCATTTGAGATGTTTGTTTTAAAAGTAATACATTTTTGTATGTTTTTGTTGATATTGTTTTGCCTCACGTAGAATTTTTAAATGAAATATAAATCAAACTAACAAGTAATAATTGCAATTAAAGATCCCTCTAATATCTGAAATCCATCAAACATCACCTGGGCTGGGTAGGCTACCTGTGCCAGACCACCTCCTTTCAATTTGGACATGTGTTTTCTGATTGTGTTGAGTTGAGCGATTGTAGACCCCTTCATGGCTAGAGTCTTGGATACATCGTAGATATCCTGCAAGGTTAATGGTGGGATGGGCGCTGGGAGCAAAGCTGAGCCACCACCTAGAACAAACATAAATCCTCAACTGGAGACACTTCACAAACTACATGGTGAAACTAATCAAGAATCTTAGGTACAAGAGCCACACACTGCTTTACACAATAAAGTAGAGCAGAAGTAGAGCAGAAACCGGCTCTTCTCAGAGCCACCACTACTCACAAAAGAGATTCTTACATGGTGTCACCGCAAACCTTACTTACTTGTGTATTGTGATACAGGTACTGGGGTGAGTGTAGCATACATGCATTTACCTCATGATACTGCAATGCATCTATCATTCTGAACCATGTGGATTATATTGACTTATCATACAGTAAGATATTACAAGTAAGGCTCTTTTCATAGACTGATGTAATCAAGTTTCTTGGACTGTCACACTTTTTGTATTGAACAGTCCTTTTGTGAATTTAATGTTCTCACCAGATATCAAAGCAATCATTAGGTCATCCTTGCCGAGATCTGATGCTAGCTTGGTTATCTTATCTGCTGCCCTCTGTGAATCTTCATCGGGAAAGTTGTTCTTGGCTCCCTCCATTATCACAACCTTGGAGTCACTGGATGGTAACATATCACTAAAAACCAAACAAAGACTTGTCGTATCCTTTATGTAATAATACAATAAAGTATGCTAATGTAAGCTTCAGTGTTAGTGTACAGAGACATGATGGCATCGACGTTTTCTTAGGTACTCCATAGAATTTGTGGATCACAGGGAGGCATGCTCTGTCTACATAGTCAAATTATTATTAGGTGTTTTCAAACAACAGCCGAAAATCTATTGTTATTGTTCTGTTTTGTTTTTTCCCCTTAACTTCTTCCTTCCCCCTGAACCTTCTCTTGCAACTTGCGCAAAAAGTAAAGGTCGTAAAAACTTGAAACTTGGCATGTACTTAGCCATTGTTGCTAGACGGAAGAAAATCTTTCTCGGAGTGATGATGTTATCAATTACGTCATAACACTTAATCAATGTGTAATATATCTGGAGAACCATAATTGCTACATATATGATCTTTGACAAAATGATCTGTGGGGGATCGCTCTTAAAGTTTTGCACAAATCTTACAGTGACCCCATTTGACCTTTACTTCCAGGTGAAAGATTGAAGCACAAGATTTGCTCTGTAGTATTGGAGTGATGCCAGATATGTCAGTTAGACTGAACTAAATTCACAGTGGACTAGGACAGCAGTCATACTGAAAATACAGTTGCCAATTTAATAGTTGCACAAAGTATACATACTGACCTTCGTCCAGACCTTGTAAGTACATCCTGTATACTGTGAGGTACACTTACAACTCCATGTTGTATATGGTCTCCCAGGATGGCTTCCACTGCCCCTACCATACCAATCACAGCCTTGCCAAATCCTACTATGTACACATTATGGTCCACCTGACGAATGATGAGCAAAATTGTGATGTAAAGTCTCTTAAGTTTTGGAAATGTCTTGAAGACAGGTATTTTCAGGCCCTTACATTTTGCTTTACCAACCCCATGTAATGGTTAATGACTATTTGGTGCACCACTCTTAATCCATATAATAAAATTGATGCTAAATAAAGGCCGAAGTCAAATATGAGGTCACAAGTTTCAGCACGAGAGTAGGACAGATGGAATATGTCACAACACAAGCTAGTCACAACCAAATACAATTTAGAATGCTCAAAAGGACTTTTAGTCACAGAAAAGATGGAGATGTAAACAAAGATAAAAAGCCACACAAGAGCGCACTATAACAACTACTGGCGCAGAATGAACGAGTTGAAAACCGATCATGTAAATGTACAAAAATTTAGTCATTAACTGTCACACAGTCACGTTATTTACTCTCAGTCTTAATTTCGAAAATTAACCCAAACTCTTCAGCTCAAGATTTCTTTGTATTACGTCATCTCTTACTGGGGAATTCTTCCTTTAAAAATGAGCCCAATCCTTAATGAAGTATTGCGGCTATTTGAGGATACCACTGTACACTGTCCCATAGGCAAGGATGGAAAACACCCAGGAACATGGATTAGCACTGCAGTAGTGGAATGACTATTTCTTTCTCAAGCTTTCATTGCGCTTTTGTTTTTAAGCAGCATAAATTTACCACTCAAAAGTACCACCAAAATTGAAAGAAAAAGATACCAAATGGTTTCTGACTTTCAACACAAAGCAAAGGATTAATTATAAAACAAAGATAAGTTTCAATATGAAAGTTCACTCATCATAAAGTTTGTACCAGTAAATGTGCATCTCCACAAAAATATTTCCATATGAAAAAAAATGAGGAAATTGTTTTGAGATACCTCTTGAGGAAGCAAGTCCGTATCTATGCATCATTTCTAGATAAGCCTCTGTTCTATCAGCTCTGTCTGGTTTATTGGAACATTATAACTTAATGTCACATTACAATAGCTTTTCACATCTTTCAGAAACATACCTTGTACTGCTTCTCATTGACCCTGAGACAGTTGCCATTGAAACTTAGTGTCTTGGAAACCATACGATGGGGCAATACAGCTTCAACTCCTGCTGCAAATATGTTCCTTGCATCTTGCTTCAGTTTATCCATTTGGGCATCCTGTAGAAATTAGTTTGATAATTTGATGTGGTGCCTCTAAAACTGGTCAGAATTGGTGCACATCACTTAATGAAAGTTCTACTTTGTTGACTCTGTTACCTTTTTTCACTTTTCACTTCAGAAATAACTAGTGAAAGGCATACAACTAGGCTGTGGTGATGAAAAAACAAGTTACCATTGCCGAGTGTTGGTTATTTGCTGTCAGGAAACAAGTGTGACCACGACAGCCAGATTGGTTGAATTTACCAAACATCCTTCCGTCCAGATTGTGTCCACAGGAAACCAACCATCGTAACATCTTGACTCTACAGCTCACTGTAAAACATCCTGTGGGGGGGATTCATGTTGTGCTCTTTTGTAAATATCTCTGTTGGACTTTTGACCAGATGTTGAAGTATTAATATGATCTGGATAAGATAGTGTTCCATTTTACAGTACACATTTATTTATTAGTGAGCCATTGAATTATTCAGTGGCCCTTCAATACAAAATGCCCCTGCGCTTGTGCTGAGAGTGGAAAAAATACCCCCATGCTCCACTCAACACCACTGTACCACTAGCCCTATCTAGGCCTAACAATAACATTTATAACAAATTGGAATCAGTTTGGACCAATTCAATGCAATGGACTTCTTCCATTCAATTCAATTAAATTTAACATGGTTTATTGTACAATTAAAAAACAACCGGACTATAGTCCGCAGACTAAACAAGTCAAGTTTAAAAATATATAAGATTACAGTTTAAATGACAGATAAAAAGGCATTGAATTATAAAAAGGTAAACACAGATAAAAAAACAATAATTTGTATTCAATCAAGGTTAAAGTTCAACAACTGCATAAAGTTCAGAATAGTGGATTGTTTTTTGTTTTGTTTTTCTTTTGAGTCCGAGCAGGAGGCAAGTATAAGTGGTCTTGAGTTACAAAGTTTACAGCACGTGAGTTCCTGTCACATTTGTGAAAGTAGGCCATGATATTGCTGTGACACAAGGAGTGACTGGACAAAGCTAGTGATGTTTGTGCATCTCTGATCAGCAAGTGATGGACGGTGGAATGTTTCAGGGAGTTTAACATCATGTGAGTGCTTAGGGAATGCAACATGCGAAAAGCTTGTCATTGCCCCTTTCATACTGCTCTATTGCTGTAAAGTTAGTCCAGAGCTCCAAACTGGGGCTGCGAATTCCAGTAGGGGACAGATACATCTGATTTACCAGCATCAGTAGAATTTAGTCAAAATGTAAAGACGCTGCAAAGCATGAGATACCATGTTTCAAACATACAAGTCCCACTTGAGGTTCGATTGGATTTGGACCCCAAGTAAGCGATGGGAATCTACTACTGCAAGTGAATCTACTGATGGAAAAAACCATGGGAGGGGTTTCCTCATGAAGAAAGCTTACTTGCAGGACTTACACTTATCAGGTTTGGGTGTCATCAAATTAACATGACTCTAATCATACAGAAAATCTATGTGTTTCTACATGTCACCAATGACAGAGTTAAGTCATCTACGTACTTCTACCTGTTGTGTAGATAGCTCTGCATCATTCACAATGCTCAAGAAAATAATAGGGCCAAGCTTTGTCCCCTGTGGGACTCCATATGTAATCTGTCTAGAGTCTGATGAACATCTACTAGTCTACATGTACAAGAGTTCGAGTCCGGTTGGTTAGGAACTGCAGATTGTGGGAATGATATAGCTGGGTTAACACCGAGTTGGATTATCGTAGGGATGGCTGTTGTGAATGCTATTGTGAAGTCAATAGTGGAAATGATAGCACAATGACCTGGTTTATCAAGACCTTGATGTGCATATTCAGGAGGCTGATCAGGTAATGGTTAATAGAGCTGCCTTTCTTCTGTATACCGAATAAACATGTAGTATAAACAGGTAGTCTAGTGGATTTGCCCTGTAGCTAGAATGGGGACATCTGATCTACACATGTAAATACCTAGAAGTGCTGATCATCCAATGATCTTTAAGTCTTCTCATCAACTACATGTACAAGTCGGTGCACTGCCCAAGTTAGCGAGGCTGAAGTCGACGGTAAGGGAGAAAGACCAAAGATAGGCCTACTAGTCATTTGACCAACTCAACTCAAGACAACTCGACAGTCAAGACAATTCAATGGTTCAGACAAATCAACAGTTGGCCAACTCGACCACTCACTAGACAAAACAAGTCACTGGTTAGGGGTCAAGACCAAAGATCCTTCCACTTCCAGCCTCGCTGAAACTTTAAAGTAGAATGTTGTTTTCCCAAGAAAATTTGTCTTGGGTTCTCAACATTTTCAGGATGTTATCATTCCATATTTATGAACTATCTTGTGAAGTCAATATCTTATGTTTAGGATGTCGTCATCCCACGATGTACAAACCAAATGTATTTCGGGGAGTCAACATCTCACTTTCATGATGTCCACATCCTTTATATAGGGCAGACGTCATCTTACATCAGGCAGGATGTCGCCTAGCCCCACTTGTGTGGCCAAGGAAACCGTTTCCTTGGCCACACAAGTGGGGCTAGATGTCGCCATACTGAGATCATCTCCTGAAGGATTTCATCATCTTACATACCATTATATGAAGTCATCATCCTGCAGTAAATTATCTCAGGATCTCAACATGTCTGATGGCACTTCTAGAGCTCTGTATAAAAACTAACATTAAAACTCAAAATCATCCAGGATTAGCCCCACCAGTGTGGCGACTGGTAGGGCTGATCCTGAATGTGCCCAACTTCATAAAGAGAAGCACACACAAAAAGTAGCTACATACTCCATTTAAATAACAGAACAGGCACTACCTATACTACTAGCCACAAAAATAAGCTGGTTACCAACCAAAATATCATGTCAAATGTACCATGACTGAGTGATAACTGATATCCAGCAAAAAATTTGTTTTTTTATTGCAGGATACACATGTATCTCATATCTGTATATTTTCTACAGGAAAGGGCATTTAAAAGTTTAACCATGGTTTAACTCACTCGTTATTAACACTGACCTTTGCGTAAAACCCTACATCTGTACATAGGGCTAGGGGTTTTTGTAAATTATCGAGCAGAAGTAGTAACAGACTAGCCCTTCTAGACTAGCACTGTACTCCTGTACTCTTGTGATATGTCTAACTGTACGCAGTTTAGGGTGACCGTGTAAAAACATGACTCATTTGAAATGGAATCCCGTAAAAAATACTTGCATTTTCACACACGCGTACTAAGCGTCCTACAAGCGCCATACAAGGGCTCGAAAGTTTTTAACAAGCGTGTACAGGTCTCGAATTTGACACTGGACCGCAGGCCCGAGGCCAGTGATTGTAGCATCGGGCCACTGAGCATGCTGAGTAAACTTACGGCCATACAAGTCCGGCGGTCTTGTGTTTTTGAACAATAACACCTCACTGTATTTTTACCTAAAACTGATAAATACTACATCTTTCAAATCCGTTCAGTATTGAAGTATTATCCATAGGATAAGTTAGATAAATCTTCTCTTAATGCTTGATACAAAAACAGCTTAAATGTGAAACTGTGTAGATAGTGTTCTTCTCATTTTGGTTCCAGTCTTGTAACAACTTTTCTGGTCCAGTAAAAGTTTTGAGCTACAAGCCCTGCAGTCTTGTGGATTTCCCCCCAAATTCGAGCCCTGCACAGTGTACGCAAAGTAGTCACCCTTTGGAGCCAGTCAGCTCTGTTTCTCTGCACATCCCTACGGCAAAAAGGGTTAGTGACGAGAGGTATCGACACGGCGCGCTGCCCATGGTAGGGAGGCTGGTGGTCGTACTACCTAGTATAGCGTACAGCCAGAGTGGGTGGTGGTCCTTCACTGTGTAAACAGGGTTAGCCCAGCCTCGTTACCATGAGCAGCGTGCCGTATCGATACCTCTTGTCTCTAACCCCTGGAAGGGAAACACTGAAAATCAATGCTGATTTGCTAACAAAAAGTTACTGCATGAGCAAGTTCGGGTGGGCGACTAAAGTGACTAGACTTGCCAAAAACCATAGAGCACAGGGAGATTGAGACTTGGCTCACACAGTGCGCGCTGTCATCAAAGGACGCATCAAGTCATGGATCAACTGGCCCCCTCTCAAGCTCGTCCCTATGGTTTACTTTATTTCCAACCATGTTTGTAAATAGTAAACCCTGGGATGGAAACTCCTCACTTGGACCCTGATTGGACAACAACATTACATTAGCACATGTACATGTTTCCAATACATACAAGCTACTAAATCAGTGAATCCGTAGAAAAGCTACGTGCTTGTTTTGACTGCACCAACTGGGACAGCTTCACAGACACTTCGAACTCAATAGATGAAATCGTAACTGTTGTAACTGACTACATTAAGTTCTGCACTGATATGCTAATACCATCAAGCACCAAACAGGTATACCCTAACGACAAACCATGGATCTCCCGTGAACTGAAAACGTTACTTCAAGAGAAACGACGGTTGTTTGCAGCTGGCCAGCTACAATGTGTGAAGGAGTTGCAAAGGTCCATCGAAAAACAAATTAAACTTTGCAAAGCAGACTACAAACGTCGACTAGAGAAGAATTTTCAACAAAATAACTCTCGAGCTGCGTGGCAGGCGATGCAAACAATAACGGGATATAAATCAAAGAAACGCTTGCCTGAATGCTCAAAGGACTTCACAGATGAACTGAACAATTTTTACTGTAGATTTGATATTCGTGATTTTACTGCAGAGAACACTTTATTGGACAATTCATTAGCAAATGTTTCACTAACTGACAATGTTACCATTAATGAAGCTGATGTTAGGAATGTCTTCTCAGGTCTGAAGTTAAATAAAGCTGTTGGACCTGATGGTATTAGTAACAGAATTTTAAAGTCATGTAGCCATCAACTTGCCAATGTCTTCACATCAATTTTTCAAATGACATTAGATGAAGGTTCTATCCCCAAAAAATGGAAAATGTCAATGATAGTCCCAGTGCCAAAGCAAAAGAAGGCTACTGTGTTAAATGATTATCGTCCGATTGCATTAACATCCAATATCATGAAATGCTTGGAAAGATTGATCACAAGGTTTCTCACTAGCCAGGCTAGCTCATTTCTTGATAATCTTCAATTTGCATACAGGCAAAGTAGGGGAGTTGACGATGCAGTGCTTGTCTATCTTCACAAACTTTACAATCACCTGGACTCACCCCGAACATACGTCAGGTCTCTGTTTATTGATTTCTCCAGTGCTTTTAACACAATACAACCTCATATCCTTGTGCAGAAATTATTACAAATGAATATCTCACCCCAAATTGTGCGATGGATACATGGATTTTTAAGAGATAGGCCACAGTGGGTCAAAGTAGGAGGTGTTTGTTCTGATGTAAAATATATCAATACTGGTGTTCCTCAAGGATGTGTCATCTCTCCTTTGTTATTTTCGTTATATACCAGTGACTGTTTATGTTCCAGCTCAAATTGCAGCATCATTAAATATGCAGATGACACGGTAATTACTGGGTACTTGAAAAATGACTCTACCGAGTATGTAACAGAGGTCATGAGTTTTATTGACTGGTGTAATCGTCACTATCTCTCGATAAATGTACAGAAAACTAAGGAGATGATTTTTGATTTTCGACGAGGTGCTGAGACACATGACCCTCTCACTATCAATAACTGCATTGTAGAAAGAGTCAATGAATATAAGTATCTTGGAACTGTAGTGGATGATCAACTGAACTGGAATAGGAATACTGAAACGATATACAGTAAAGCTAACCAACGTTTGTACTTTTTGAGAAAACTGAAGAAATTTCATGTCGACCGAACTTTCTTGCGTTTATTTTATCAGTCCTTGATACAGAGTGTTTTAACTTTTAACTTAATATGTACATACGGTTTACTTTCACAGCAGAGTAAAACGAAATTTGACAGGGTAAAGAAAAATGCTCAGCGGATCATAGGTTTAATCTTGCCATCCTTGGATATAGAATTTGAAACAAAAATGGTTGCCAAGTTAAGTACAGCAATGAAGGACCCGACCCACCCACTTTTTAATTGCTTTGTTTTTAATCGCTCTGGTATTAGACTCCGTCCACCACAAACAAAATCACTTCGTTTTCGACAATCCTTTGTTCCCAATTCAATTCATCTTTTTAATTCTTTAGTCAAACGGTAATTACTTATTTTTTAACTTGTACCACAAATGTTCTGTACAATTTTAAAGTAACTTGTAAGTATTGTCAGTAATTTATTCCAATCATTCGCTTTAGTTTTAGCAATATACAATTTTTTCGTGGATTTGTACTGTGCTCTACATTTTATTGTTCGGTTTAATGAACATGTTTAGTTTAATATATTGTTTAATGTCTCCAATTGCCAATGGAAAACAATTATCTGTATATGTTTTGCGGACAATAAAGAATTCTAATGTCAATGTCAAATCTGGTACCGGACCACGAGACTATGGCGAAGATGTGAATTTCGATATGCAGCCAGACTATTCTAATTTGCATACGTATCCAAAAATTTTGGATATGCAAATGTTCCAATACCAGGGTGAGAGAGCAGTCAACCTCGTACTGCTCGACACACCCTGGGGAAGAGGTTGGCCCCCTCTCATTCTTTTTTGATCTTGTGATACGGGTGACCACGTAAAAACATAACAAATTTGAAATGTATTATATGGTGGCCCTGAAGGGACATCAAACATATATATTTACGTGAATATTTATGTAAATATTTACGGCTTTTGCCCCAATTCGCAAATATTCACGTATATATTCTCGTAAAATTTTCGATTGAGGCCAAAATCGTGAATATTTACGTAAATATTTACGTAAATATTTGCGATTTGTACCCCCATTCGCAAATATTTACGTAAATATTTACGTAAATATTCACGATTTGTGCCCAAGTCGCAAACCCAGTCATCCGTGAATATTTGGTTTCTTTCCAGCTAGCCGCGCACTGGGCCGAAATTTCCAGCCGCGTATTCAGGACAATTATAATCCATGCAGTTCAAGGAGGTAATATATCTGTGTCCCCTTCTTTCTTATTATTTGAACGATTTTAAAAAAAGAAGCTTTCTTTGTCGGTATAATTTGTTCACTAAGCATACTTGAAGGTAGAATTAGATTATTCGGCTGATCAATTAGTGAGTAATTAAACACCACAATTAAGACCTCATCATCCAGACCATTGTACACAACTGTTGAAAAAAAAATGCGCTCACCCGAAATTAAGTACATGTACCCTTCACGTTGTTTAAAAGATGATTTATTTAAAATCCATACTGATAGACCATACCACTGATGGGCACACATAATTTCGGAGTCGGTGAACTCGGATCATTAAGTAATAAAACATTAAGTGCTAAAACACACGCACTGTTCTATCATACGTTAACGAATGCTTCAATACGTCAATGTCATGCCTAAACCACTATTGGTGATCCAAATTAGCCAACTCCCAAAGTAAGTGTAATCAGCAGTATGGTCTGTCAGATTATAGAATACAATTTTATTTTTATGCTAGGTAAAGGGTACTTACATTGGCGTGACTGCTATGGTCAGTTTTTGTCACTATTTTACCTTAACCGTTTGAATATTTGACAGAAAATGCCTTGTGTTCTTGTGGCTAATTAGGTAATAATGAGTGATTAGAATAGCCACCTTCAAAATCAAGTGTGGCAAGTGATATGGTTTATCGGACTATGAAATACAAATTTCTTCTTTTTTGTAACATAAGGGTATACATTTACTTTCGGGTGAATGCACAAGTTTTTCAACAGTTGTCTATTAATTATGGTCTGGATGATCGGCTAAATTCTCACCAAATTGTCAGCCAAATAATTGTATTCTACCTTTAAGTATGTTCAGTGATTTTATAGAAAGAGGTTTGTTTTAAATCGCTCAAACTAGAAAGAAGGGGAAACAGAATTGTTGCCGCCTTGAACTGCATGGATTCTAATTGTCCCGTATACACGGTTGGCCGGCCACGGAATCCGCAGATAGAAATTTCGGCCCAATATGCGGCTAGCTGGAAAGAAACCAAATATTCACGGATGACTGGGTTTGCGAATGGGGCCCAAATCGCAAATATTGACGTGAATATTTACGTAAATATTTGTGATTGGGGGCACATATCGCAAATATTTACGTTAATATTCACGTCAATATTTGAGATTGAGGGACAAATCGTGAATATTCACGTAAATGTTTATGTGAATATTCACGTTTTTTGCCACGATTCGCAAATATTCACGTCAATATTTACGTAAATATTTGTGATTTGGGGCACAAATCGTCAATATTTACGTAAATATTCACGATCTGGCCCTCAGCCTCAAATTTTTACGTGAATATTTACGTGAATATTTGCGAATCGGGGCAATAAACGCGAATATTTACGCAAATATTCACATAAATATATATGTTTGATGTCCCAAGCTTGCACGCAAAGCAGTAGGGCCTACATTTTGGTTAGCCAATCAGCGTTGATTTTCAGTGTTTCCCTAGTATCAGAGGTTTAGCGATGAGAGCTAGAGGTATTGATAGGGCGCGCTGCATGGTAGCGAGGCTGAGTTGAACTAGCTTGTCTAACTGGATCAACCTACTCCGGAGCACTGTTTCTCTAGTCAACTAACGAAGTTACGTCACTTTGTCAAGATGGCGGTGTGGTTTTGCGGCGGAGAACGTTTTGTAAACTTTTGCAATTAACACAAAAAGTTGGTTTAACCATAGAGAAAGGATGGTCCTTTCTCTATGGTTTAACAATACATGGTAGGTTTTTGCCAAAAAGATATGTCAAATACTAAGATAATAATTATCATTTCACTATATTTTGCAAGTAATTGTTTTACGAGCCACAATGTATGAGTAAGAGTTGCCATAATTTGACGAATCAATCGACTAGTGCGTTCCGTGAACCACAGACCACGCATGCGTGATTTGGTGGCAATATTGACTAAAAGGTTTTCAGCACCCGGCCGAACTAACTTGCTCAGATAGATCATCTCCGTGAGACCACTAGCTACTTTTACTACCCTATTTTATATTTACTACAGTATTTTACTAGTAATAGACCAAAATGTGTGGCCGATTATCGTGCAGTTTCGTGACGCATATCAAGCATGAGCATTTTTATTATCTTGAATTTAAAAGAAAAATATGGTTAACAACGTACCATAAATCCACAATCGATCTTTTGGCCAGTTTTCTTGTAATGGGCACATTTAACTGCCATATTTTCAAAGCATAGTGCGAGGCTGGGGGAAAGCATGACCTCATCAATGACCAATCAACGTTGGCTTTACGAGACCGCGCGGCAGCAGTTGCGGTGAGTAAACCAATAGCTGTAGAGCTGTTATGTTCACGAGGTCATGACCTCTGCACACCTAACGATAGAGACGCACAACATTACATTACTGCATTATGGCTGCCCTTCCTTGTCTGCAGAAAAGATGTCGCAAAGAAAATGTATTTTGCATTTGTCTAGCGTTGGAACGAAGGTTTTACAATTTTCGGAAAAAAGTTGGAGAAAGTTCCTTTCATGTGCAAGAAGATGGAAAGAAATAGATGGTACTGTCGAGCGTGAAATTGTCACCAAAGCAGAGGCATGTCTTGGGCTCTTCGAGCTCGAGCTCAGCGATCGCCATGTCGAAGAACACAACGTCGATGATGAACAACTGTCACAAGATCTCTCTCAGCTCAGGTAACGTCCAACGATACCTTTTTCTTCTTAATTTAAAAAAATGTCGGAACCCAGTGATGTTTTTAGTCTTGATTTATTTTATTGGCTTTGTTTTTTCTATGGCGATTTGTTTCCAAGCGCTCCATGTTTACTTTTTGTCCAGAGAAAATAATAAATGGTACTGACTTGCATACCCTTACCTTAGAGTTAGACTAGAGGCCTTACTATTAGTTACTACGGGAAGATCCTCGTGATGTTTTTCAGAAGTGACTTTTCCAGGAATTTATTTATTAATCCTTTAAAGATTATATCGTGGACTGGTGATTATTCACAACGTTTGTCCTTATTTTAAGTTAGACCAACAACATAAACTATAAATATAATTATAAAGGCAGGGTGTTTGTCATTTTTTACTACACTTGCAATGTTGCAGTACTCTAGTACTACTCTTCTCTAGTGTTAGTATTTAACTAACCATTTAAACAAATCTTTTTAATATATTCTTCCATTCAAACTTGTGAAAAATGTTGTCTTTATTTATTCTGGCCTTTCATCTGACAAAAATAAACATGGAAATGATTTTTATTCAGTTGAGCTTTTTAATTTAATTTTATTGTTTTATTCTTTGATTTGTTTTACTTGAAGATGGGGATGACCTCGGGAAAAAATGTATGTTTGTATCTGAAACCTTACTTGTTATGAATATGAGGATGTCAATCGTAGGCATCCTGTGAAATTATTTCATCTGAAATACCCCAGTTGTTGGAAACCAATAAAAACATTTGAATCTGATTAACAATTCAGGGATGAATTGTATTAGATTTCTGAGGGTTGGTGTCCGTTCACGAATGATGCAGCCAGAGATGTGGTTGGCATGTTTGGTAAACCTGATTGGTTTCAACATTTTTGTGACAGTACCGTGACAGTTTTTAGCTGTTTTAGAATGTATCCAGCTGAAACGTTCAGCTGAAAAGGTATTGGACTGAAGACTGGTGGTAGTGGGATTGGTTGAAAGATAAACATGATCGACCAATAGTTTGGATCGACTGAACATGCCCAACATATACACTCGATGGATGCTGGTTTTTATAAACTTTTGGACTGCATACGCAAAACCATATGTATGTACGGATGATTAGCCAAAAGAAATTATATAGTTTTTATAATTGCTATTACTTTTTTTATTTGATTTACAGATTTATGGGTACCACTCGTGAGTGCTACAAGCGTTTTTGTGACAATAACCAGATTTCAAGGGCTGAGAAAAGGAACGAGAAGAAACGGAAACATCAAGGTAGGCAGACATTGAATAATTCAATCAAGATTTAAATGTGCAGTAATATTAAGTTTCTTATTGCTTTTCAAATCTTCTTGCATGTGTAGTTTTGTTTTTTCACCTCTATTTCTGATCACGATGCCCATCCCTAAGTCACTTCATTCCTCTGTTTCTATAATATATTTTGTTTTTTTCCTATTCTCATTGTTTTTTTCTCTTCATACATATTCAGACCAAGATGAAGTTGAGCAGGGAAAAGGCAGCACTGAACCCCAGCGAAGAAAACTGAGTTCATCATCAAACTTCCTCCCTGGCAACCCAGAAAAACCTCATGTTCTTGCACAGGTGTGCATTGTCTGCAATAAGAAAGACAGATGGAGTAGAGAGAAAATATCGAGGAAAACTGTGCGTGACAAATACTCACAGTGCCAAACCGTGACTGCAGGCCAACTGTTAGAAGCAGCACGGCAAAAGAAGGATGAGAGGCTACTAATGCAAATCGAGAATAAAGATCTCATAGCTTTAGAAGTATGCTATCATCGTCTTTGCTATAATGAGTATACCCGATTCTTGACACGGTCTGGTCCATCGGATGAAGCACCCAGGTTCAAGAATGCTTACACAAAGTTCTGCGAAGAAGTCATCCAGAAAAGAATAATAGAAAATAATGAAATTCTGTTCCTAACGTCACTGCGTCGCAAGTTTATCAAGTGTGTACAAGAAGTTGAGGAAGTCGACTGTACTAATTACCGGACCCACAATCTGAAGAAACGCCTGAAAAAAACATTCCCCACACTCATAATTCAAAGGTCATATGCTAAAAATGCAAGCGACTTGGTGTACAGCCAATCTCTTGCTGCATAAGAACTGGTGGAGACAGTAGTTGGCTCAGATACATCATGTACTGATACTGATAGTAGATACAAACAGCAGTGAAGTAGCTGTAGAAGCAGAGAGATTTCCACATGAAACTGCAAATTTTCACACACTCTTCACTGCATCAGCTGTACTACGTAATATAATGAAGAATTCACCTGTCAGTCACTTCACTACCATGGCCATCAACTTCAGATGATTTATCCTTGCAGACTGAACAGTGACTTTATCATGTAGGACAGAGAGTATTTGTTATTACAAATGTATATATCAAAATAGGATGGAAAAGCCCGAAAAGGGGTCACCATGACCATGAAAGAATAAAACAAAATAGTGTCATACAGTAATAATTTTGTTTTGCGATTCCTTTATTTAAGTATTTTATTAATCATAAGGATATTAATAAAGATTAAGGGGCCGTCCCAAAATTGTCGTAATTTTCACTGTCATAATAAAGAGTATATTAAGACACTTAAATAATGTGCAACATGGGGGGGGGTCTCAAAAGTAGTACTCTATGACCTGAAAAATGTTGACATCAGCTGTAGACGGTCTCTAAATGTGTTAACACTAACAGTTAAATTTGAGCAAGAAACTAACAGTTGATAGGTATAATCTTTTTAAAGATAAAATAATTGGCCTTTGGAGTAGACAGTGGTAGATCCACCCCCCAATGGGCCAATTCTTCAGCTCAGAGAAGGGGGAAAACATAAAAAGATAGCTATTCATGATAAACATTTCTTACAAAAATTACCCCATTGAAATGTACACAGTTTTCTAAAAATGGCCAACAGAGGGCGCTATTTTCATGATGCTTAATTAAAATGCAAATAACTGCCTAACTGGCAAGTTTCATGATTGTGGATTTATATGTTAGCAATCCACATGTAATTATCTATAAATTAAAACTGTTTCCACGCTCATGCATGAGGTGCGCCACGAAACTTGATTTCTAAGCACCTTTTCACTGCACGCCCCATGGTCTATAAAGTAGTATAGACTACATAGGTTGGGATCGCTCCAGAACTCTCAGTCTCAGTCTCAATGCACTGCGCTGCGGGCGGGTGTTATTGTGATGTTGTGAGGTCCGAGGATGCATTATTTTAAGTTTTATTAGAAAACTACCTCAATGGAACAAGAAAGCAGCACTGGTAGTGGTAAGCATTCTAATTATATCATGTCTATAGTTCCACTTGTGTGGCCAATGAATCCTTGGCCATGTCCAGATTCATTTTTTTCTTAAAGCTCACCGGGAAAAAAGGCGCATTCCCTACGGGCGGGTTGGCGGTTTAAACCAGCTCAATGTGTTCACTCACCTCTTAGCTTGACCTGAGTATTTTGGATGTTTAAATAAATAAAGTTTCAAAAAGATATGTAAAGAAATCATTTGCCTATTTCCTCCGATCATGGTCGCTTGATGTTTACTGACGGTGGCCATTTTGGATTGATTATAATCAATCATGCCAATCAGTTCACGACGTCACCGGCCGGCCGGGCTGTGGGCGGAGCGAGGATGGGAACATTCAGCCTCGCTACCATGGGCAGCGCGCCGTATCGATACCTCTCGTCACTAACCCCTGGTAGGGATGTGCTGAAAAACAATGCTGATTGGCCCCCAATGGTCACTACTTTGCGTGCACGCTTGTTAAAAACTTTCGAGCGCATGTATGGCGCTTGTAGGACGCTTAGTACGCGCGTGTGAAAATGCAAGTATTTTGACGCGATTCCATTTCAAATGAATCATGTTTTTACACGGTCACCCTTAACTGCATACAGTTAGACTATCACAAAATCAAAGAAAAATGACAGAGGACCAGTTGCTTTTTGACTTGATGCCTCTTTTACGGGTTACCGTACTTGAGCGCGCGCGTTGAACGGATCGGCCCAGGCCTAATTAAAATGTGCTAGATTCTAGCACATTTTAATGAACCAATTCCAGGGGTTATGATCGAGCAAGGCATGCTGGGAAAAAATGGCGCGGCGAGATCGATCCCCCTGGGAACGAGGATGGGGAACATTGCAATGGTTGCTTTATGTATCCACTCCGCCCAGCCAGGCACGTCGTGAATTGATTGGCATGACTAGAATCAATCCAAAATGGCCGCGGCCGGTAAACATCGAGCGAAGTAAACCGGAGGAAATAAACAAATGATATCTTTACGTATCTTTTTAAAACTTTATTTATTTAAACATCCAAAACACCAAGGTCAAGCTAAGAGGTGAGTAAACACTTTGAGCTAGTTTTAACCGCCGACCCGCCCGTAGGGAATGCGCCTTTATTATTTTCCCGGTAAGCTTAAGAAAAAATGGGACGGACGTGTGGTCAAGGATTCAGGTTTCCTTGGCCGGCCACACACAAGTGGGGCTACCAATCATGTCTCTAGAATTAGTTCTCCTCCCGCCTTGGTAACTACGATTAGGTTACACCCCCCCCCCCCCCCATTCATTAGGGAAAAATGCCGTATCCTGCCACCACTTTTTCACTCATTTTTACCCAAAGGAATATCTCATTTGAGTAAATTAGATACTATTTTATTTCATAATCATAACGAATGAAAAAGTGGTGGCTGGATACAGAAAATTTTTTCCCATGCCCAAGTACGCCTCCAGGATCGAGAGTAGACCCAGCCCAGTAAAGCCCCGGTCACAACCCACCGTGCGTATTTTTAGTCCGTACGTTTTTTGGGGGAAGCCACGGCCGCCACGTTTTTCTGAAAACGTGGGCATGGTGGGGGTGAATCCGTAGCCCGACCGCAGCCCAAATGCAGCGAAAGTTCCTCGTGCACTAAAAGTGCTATGGCGTGTCTGCGTGCTCCCAAATCCGTACTGAGGCGGTACTCACCACATACGGATCCCCAAATTTTGCCCACGTTTTTGCAAGTAGACAGCACGCACTTGCAAGTATGGCGGGTTGGGACCATGGCTTAACCATGGTAACTGGGGCGCTGTAGTCCTTTTTTGCTAACTTGTTCATCTTCGGTAGACGACCGAAGATGAACAATAAAGGAGTACTCCAAATAAAGGAGTACAGTGCCCCAGTTACTGACCCGTCTACTCCAGCAGGTGGAACTTTTTTTTTTTTAAATAGAATTTAGAAATCCACTTATGCCAAGATTTTTTTTCCCCAGTTCAGTTGTCACTTAAAAGCTTTTTTGTGGAGAGCACATCAATATGAAAATGTGCGCGCTCGATTTGATGTCATTTTATGTAAAAATCTAAGAGCTGGCAATCACCCGATTAAACTCAGTCGGCGGTGCCAAGATGATGATGTTTAGGCCTACTTATTGTGTGTATGCGATGAGTAGTCTTTATTCAAGGCGGTATTCATCGCTCACAGTGCAACCACAGCAGAACAGGAATCGGCATCAAGCAGAGCAGAGTAAAACAGCGCGGTGCAGTGATACGAAAAAGACTGAAAATAGGTAGGGGCCTAATGTGGCCATTTCAGAGAATGGAATCATTGCTCGTATGCGCATTGACAGTAAACATTATAGCGCTGACGATGTTTAATCAGCGATTGCCAGCTCTGAGATTTTTCACTTCCACGGCACTTTTCTGTGTTAAATTTTGTCTGCCAGTCCAGCGACCATTGATAAAAACGATCAATGTAAGTTGGCACTGTCATAGATGGAAGAAATTGACCGCTACATGAGGCAGTCATCGTCGGCAAACAGGCTAAGAGGTGGTTCCAGTTGGGATATCCTTGATAAATGAAAGGAACAAAATGGGGCCAAGCACAGTACCTTGAGGCACCCCAGATGTCACTGAAACCTACCTCCATGGTCTACCTCACGGTCATTAATGGCTTTGGCAAGATCTAGAGCTATAATAATCAGTTGGGTCTCGCATGAGCGTTCCGAATGGAAACCGTGCTGGGTTTCAGTAAGTATATTGTGATGGTTGTAGTGATCCATGATAATACAGGTGATGTGTTCCAACCCGACCAAGAGCTTACTGCAAATTGATGTGATGGACACTGGGCGGTAGTTGGATGGTGCGCTTCTATTCTTGAAGATTGGTGAAATATTTAGCAGTACGCCAATCAGATGGAACAAGGCCAGTGTCTAGGGATTTTTGAAAGATGTACGTGAGGATTGGTGCAATCTCCATGGCGACTTCCTTTAGGACACAGGCTGGAAGAGTATCTGGTTGTATTGTATTAAACTTTGTGCAAATCATAGGCCCTATTGAGTGGGCACAAGAAGTAATAAGCTATCCAAAAGGATAACAAAAAAATTTGTTTTCTTAAAAATAACCTTTTTTTATTCGTCCATAACGTTGGAATAGAATAGAATGGGCCAATGTGATGATACTGCACCTGAGCATTGAAATCAGACTGCACCATTATACTATAGGAGTTAGAGAGTGTTGTAGGGTTCATGAGCTACACTTAAACCAATTAGATTCATTCACCCGTAGCTCTCTTGTATTTATGGCATGTACTTGGCTTGTTCCCTTCATTGCATCTGATCAAGTACAGTAGTTGTTGCTGCGAAAGCTCATAATGATGCTTTTTTTTGGTGTAATTAGTTACTCTGTGTGCTTCCACACTATCCCTGTTTTATCTATATCAGAGTATTACGGATCATTGTCTACCAACTAAATAATAAGAATGTTGTCTTTGTTTTGTAGTCCCTATATTTCATTTTATTTTGACCAAACCAACAGCAGACGAGCTGCCATTTACAAGAAAGGATGATAATAAAAGAAACATTCATAAAGTGAAGAATAAAATTCAAGCCCCAAAACAAAGTTGTTCTGACGCTTGAAGCAGGAGCGCAAGATCACAACAAATATTTTTGCGTGCAACACCCGCGTGAGGGCGCACGCGGTAATCGCAAGCTATTGACAATTCGCTTTGGAGACCGGTTAGTATTACACTGAGTATAAGGCCTTTTATCCTTAAGGTGTGATAAAAGGAATTGTTTGCGTGTATGTGTACACCACATACCCCTATGTATTAATATATTAAATATGGCTCAACTGTGAGGGTAGATCTGCTACAAAAGGCAGTGCTTTTGGGAGCAACAATGGTCCTCCGAAAGATTCTCAAGATCTATGGCTGACGTCACAAAAGAAAATGGGATATTTCTTTTCCATGCTTTGATAAAATGAAATAATAATAACAGTAATAATAATAATGAAATAAAAGCTTCATGCTTTTTTTATAACGCACAATTTTGTGTGGTTATTTTAGGTTTCTAAATTACAGTTATCATCAAGTACATGTAAAACTAAATTGAAACTGCATTAGATGAGTAGTGCACTTTGAACAATTTTCTATAAGTATTTTGCAATGTCCTGTTCGTATCCCTTGCTATTTGTTTAGTGCAACAAAATGTTGACAAAGAGTGATCCAATTGTGACCTTTCCCCATTGTCTCTAATATGGAAGAGATTAATCACAGTTGTTGTAAATCCAAAGGCAAAACAGATCCCTATGTTTATCAGATGATCAGATAGTGATCATGTATTGTTCAAAAGTTCAGTTATCAATTAGGCCAGAGGCAGCTAGCTTGAAGGTTGAAGTCCACTTGTGATTGTGAGGAAGGACCTTTGTGTATGAAGTATGAAAAGCAAAATAAAACATCCTGAAGAAACGTGTTGTCTTTTTGTTGGACTGGCTGGAGGTTTTTTGACCTCTTATTAATGATCTTCTGCAAGCTGAGTATTGAACTCATCCTACTTATTTCAGAACTATTTCAGAACTGTGCTTTTTCTCAGTCGCAATGCTACATTCTGAATTTAGTTTTTAGTTGTTTTTCAAATAATATGAATGCAAAAATTGTATTCCAAGAAAAAAGCAACTAAAGCATGATCAAAGTACATTTGTTTATTTTAAATAGTAATTTATAATATGCTATGTTTGTTTAACAGATATAAGAAGCGACAGTAGTCTGCCTAGAATCAATCACCAGTCCAAAAGGTTGCTGACTGACACTTCAGAAAATCAATTCTCAAGACATTACTAAAAAAGGAACAGGAGTTCGTGCTGCTTGTCAGGATGCATACGTTATTCAAGCTTGCGTTAGTACCACCATGCATGTGCATTTGCATCATGATGCTGCCATTCATTTTCTTCTTCTCACCGATGATTTTTGCTATAGTGGGAATCATATTCTTACGTCCAGACATTGTGTTTGTACTTTACACACGGTAAGTACTTGTTTATACCCACTGTTTGGAAAACTGAGTATTGTAAGACATTCATAAAATTTGCTTGTCTATTTCTTTTAAATTAAACAGCTTAACAACTTCAAAATAGATACACACATGTATACTGGACAAATCTTCCAGATCAGGGTTTAGATCAAATTTAATATCAATTTCACATTCATTTTCAGGGAGAAATCTAGTATTTGTTTTTAAAAAAGGTTCACCACAACCCTCTGTTTCCTTTTTTCTTTTTTCTTTTTTTTACATATAATTTCCAGTTGTTTTAATTAAACCAACAATTTTGCATATAATGGGCCCTATACGTTATACCAAACCACATGAAAGGAAAAATAAATAAAATCCAGGAAACTCAAAGAAGATGTCAGATTTTTAGGAACTGTTGTTACGCTTAACCGTCTTTTCTTTATGCTTCCAGATATTTATTTGAAATTTCAAGCCTGCATTTGTGTTTATTGGTTGGGGTCGGGGGGGGGGGGGTCAAATTCAAAGAAAGCCATCCCTGTTTATGAAGCCTAAGGTTTGCATCAATTGGAGATGAAATCGTAGGAAAACACATAAAGTGTTGGTTCCAATCAATGAGGCTCTTTGAAAAGTTTCAGATTGAGTCAAGCTTTTAGAATGTTTGGGACTCAATACTGCTTAGAACCATGTAGAATAGCTCACCATCAGTTGCAGATAGTGTATAATGAAGCTGTGAATGTGATAGTCTTGAATCTGGACATTGTTAAGTATTGTTGCAAACGAAATTGGAATGAAGATTTCATACTCTTGTATGTTTCCTTCTTTCTCTTTTGACAGGTTTAAAATGTGGCACATTGGTTTTCGAACTAGTTCTGTCACTGTTGGCAACTACACCTTTAGCTACGCCGAGAGGGGAAAACCAGACCCCTCCAAACCATCTATGCTATTCCTACATGGCTTCTCTGCTGCTAAAGATATGTGGTGGCCATTTGTCAAGGTAAACCATTTAGCACCGACTACTTTAAGCAACAATTTTTGTTATATTCAATAAGAAAAAAAGTTCTTCAGCAAAATAATGGTGGCATCTCTTCCAAAACCCTTAAAGAGGAAGGGAAATGTCAAATTAAATTTTATGAAGTACTCATTTTCCATCTGAAAAGAATATAACAAAAACTGACATGTTGCTTAAAGTAGTCAGTGCTAAATGTTCCACTTTTGCTGTGTCGAACAATGGAGCTTTTTTATAGCTCAAATTATTGTAAAATGGTGAATTAAATTTGGCAAGAGTGCGATGTTCAGCACGACATTTTGTATTTAAGTTTGACACTAGAGGGAGCACACAGCAGGCTCTGCCATGGAACATTATTTGCACATCTAGTGACAATCATTATGCTTTTGTCTTGTCAAGTTAAGTTGATTTTTTTATTTTGGTGGTGTTCTTTGGGAATACACGAGTGCAAAGGTTTTAATTGTGGAAGCCACTTCAAATGAGAAGTTATGACACTCATAGCATACTTCTAGTCCTCCTGAAGAGTAGTTGTTACTGTTATGTAACTGTCCACCGCTGTCCAGCAATTTAGAGTGTTTGACATTTTCTCTATATCGGTGGAATAGCTAAAATATTTCCGGGGATGGGTGGAGGCAGAAAATTTAATTTGAGTAAAAGCAGGCATAAGTGCTTTTTGTCATGGTAATGCTGTTGTTTGTGTCTGTCTTCAGTCTTTCTCAAGATTGGCTCAAAACAATTGACCCTTCAACAATTTGACATTGAAATGGATATTGAGTTTTACTTTTGCTACAGAATCTGCCAAGTGATTGGCACATTATGGTAGTGGATATGCCTGGACATGGTCACACTACTCGGAAGATGAGTGATAGCTTTTCATTTGCTGCTCAAGCTGCTAGAATTAGACAGGTATGTACACAGAGGCTTGTAAGTGAAGGTTTGTTACCAAGTTCACTGTCTCAAGCTGCTAGAATCAGACAGATATGTACATGATGGCTTGCAAAGTGTGAAGGGTTTTTACCAAGTTCACTGTCTCAAGCTGCTAGAATTATACAGATATGTACATGATGGCTTGCAAAGTGTGAAGGATTTTTACAAAGTTCACTGTCTCAAGCTGATAAAATCAGACGGGTATGTACATGATGGCCTGCAAAGTGTGAAGGGTTTTTACCAAGTTCACTGTCTGAAGCTGCTAGAATTATACAGAGCTGACTCATGAAGCATTAATAATTCCTTGAAATCACCAAACAATAACATCAGACAAATCTACAAATTAATTTACAAATAACTTTTAATCTAACTGTATTCCAGAGAACTGACTTGACCACTTGTGGATAAAGTTACTCCTACATTTAGCACAATCATCATCATAATTTGAAGCTCCTCACACTCAAGTATATTAGATGATCATTAAACCTCCAAAATCAATAAATATTTACAATTTGCTTGTAATACTCTTGATGTACTTTAGTTCACACAGGCAGTTGGTATGCGCAAAAGGCCATTCCACATGGTTGGTATATCAATGGGAGGTGGTGTAGCAGGAATCTATGCAGCTAAATATTCAGAAGACCTAGAAAGACTTACCATGCTATGCCCAGCAGGTTAGTTGTTTTCTCACGTATATGTGCAAATGTAGAGGGTCATGACAGTTAGTTGGGATTGGAAGCCTATTGTTTAACCCCTACGTGATGAAATAAATTGTTATGATACTCTCCCGAGTCCTGTCGAAATATAAACACACACACCATTCAGATGGGATTTGAACACACAACCATCTGCAATGTTGAGCAGTATGTCTTAACCACAAGACCATCATCAGACAAGTGGTCAGTTCGAATCCTCTAATTAGCAGTGAGAAATGCAAAAAGAAAATTTGATTTAATTATTGCGCTGGGGTTTGAAGAACAACAGGTTTTTTAGTTTTATGGCCATATTGTTGCATATATATTTTAATCAAATGTTCACTGGCTAGTTGTAGTATTTGTTACTTGAGCAGTATGGTTGGCTATTCTTTAATTTCATTACCTCAGATTTTTTACCTTCTTATTGCAGATGAAGAAGATATAATACTTACATGTAAGCTAACTTTTTGTAGACTATATTGATTACTTAACTACCATTCGTTTTGTGCAGGAATCCATTCAAAGATACCCAGTGAGTTTGAGCTTGCTGTGAGAGATGGACGATTGAAGAAAGGGATGCTGCCAGAGAAAGAGGAGGAATATGTGAAGATGATGCCATTCTTGATGCATGAGACTCCTAAAGTACCAAACCTTGTGAGTGTTACATTGGGGATGGATCATAAGTAGTTGAAAGCCACCATTCTTAGACGACTTTGTTATTGTAGGCTATCTGGCATTTAGACAGTCTGGTTGAAATGGTCATTAGTTAAGCCCAGTAACTTCAAACTCATGTTTAATGGTATGATGGCAAAGAATTGTTTTAAATATTTATGCTCAATATTATGAAGAATATCTGGACCTTCAACCTTTCCAGAGGACTCAAAGAAGAGAATCTTCATTGAAGCAAATAAGACCATCCTCTTACGAGTGTGAAACTGGGACCTTCATTTAAGTCCATAGCCATATCCCTTACTGAATGCTACACTCAGATGCTCCAGTTGGCCTTCTTTATCAGCTAAATGATGTGAAAGTTTTAGTTGATCAATGATGACGATGATGCATTCTTGTCAGTTTGCAGATTGCGTAAATTTTGCTTCAACCATCAATTCAAATTTTGACCTCTTCACTCATTTAATAAGCATGGGAGAACACGGATGTAACATACCAATAAGATTGATGTTTTGTTTGGTTTCAGTATTGGAAAGGAATGAGACTCCTCAGAAAAAATAACAATGCATTCTACAGAAAAGGTTAGCTGTTATTGTTTAAATAAATATTTTGTAGAATTTATACGTTTTAAAAAATGTTGTAGTCATCATAGTACTTTAACTAAAAGGTATTGTAAAGACATGTGTTGAAACATGAATTTTAGAGACCCTAAAAAGTCCTTATCAGTCATCAAAGTTTAGCACACCTAAATATGAAAATATGAAAATATGAAAATGATTAGAAATACAATATTTTTAGTTTATTTTTCACACTCTAAATGAGCGTTTGAATGACAATTCTTTCTTGACTGCAGTGATATCAGTTTTTAACAACAGGTGGATTTCATGCACATCCATTCACACATTCTCTTTTTTCCCTTCCTTTTCAGCAGTTTTGAAAACTAAAAAAGCACTGTGTACTTGTTTCCCCTTGTTTTCCAATAATAAAGATGCATGTGTGCTCATTTGACTGCTCTCACATTGCAAACTTGCTAACCTATTTTAAACTTTCACAATAAGTACATGTGTTACATATGGGCATGACACCAGCATGCAAGTGATTTATGAAACACTGATTGATGAGCCATTTTTAAGTATTCAATGGAAATGCTTATTACCTTTGATGATTTCCATTATTGAATGGATTTCATGATACAATTGTCTGCGTGCGTGTGTGTGGGCATGTCTACCCGTTGAAACCGATGACTTTAACAAAACCAATGGGGGCGTCGATAAAAAAAAACTAAGTCCAAACAATGGGAGAACAAAGAGAAGCCATCGATTTACGGGATTCACAAACATGTATGTGTGGGAGGGGGGGGGGGGGTAGGTATACACATTCAAACCGGGGACCTATAACAAAAGGGACAGTAGGTCCACAGTTGCTATCACAAAGTAAAACATTGTGGTCCACGGTTGCTATCACAAAGGGTTGAACAAAGGAGGGTCCACGATGGGTGTGTGTGTGAGCGTGTCTACCGCTGTTTCACTATATGCCAATATATAATATGTTGTACAATCATGGTACATGTATGTATCAAATATATTTGTCTTGTTTTACACTCAGTTATAAATGATATGATGGCTCCAACTTCTAAAGACTCATTGCGTTCCAACATGGGATCTATCCCTATTCCTACACTGGTACTATGGGGTCAACATGATAAGGTACAACCTACCACTGTTATGACGTACTTAGGCCAGGTTCATACTTCCTGGGAATGCTAATGCGAAGCGAATTTTTGGTACACGCTTTTTTTCCAATTGTGACACAAGAAAATTCGCTTCGCACGAAGAATTCACAGGAAGTATGAACCGGGCTTTACACCAAAATGTGCATTTGTACATAGCGTACAGAAACAAATATCAGGCATGGGGGTGGGGTATTGGTAATTGCAGTCTGAACAACAATAATACAATAGTGTGGAAACTTTCCAAACCTTGCATTACTCTATTCAAGGAATTGTGTGTCATTAAGAAGAGTGGTTTTAGGTCGCAGATATGTCTGTATTGGCAGACAGGTAATGGAGACGTGTATAATATATGCTATTCTATGACTGGAGTAGCACTTGGGAGTCATTGCTTCAGGCCCCCTATACATGTTCCTATCAACACTGGCTCATTTTGGAAAGAATCACTATCATTCTCTAATTACTGCATTGTTGAATCCAAAGCAGCAAGGAAGTGTCAAACTGTTGGACTAGATTGTGACCTGATGGGAGGCAGCCTTTTTTTCATGCACAGATTTTACTTTGATACCAAGCCATGGTACAAATCATCATTTTATTTTACCTCCTAAAATCCATTGTGTGTTCGATATGTGGCATGGTGTAACTCCTCCCCCCTTTTTATGTCTTCATTGTTCTGGGAACCTGAAGAATTGTGGAGAGGATTTTTTTTTTCTTTGGGGGGTGGATGGGGTACTTTCGAACAAGAGGAAAAGTGTGTTAAAGTATGGGAACAATTGAGGGGAGGAACACCCTCTGCCTCATGTTGTTGTGGACACTCCTGGTTCTGGACACTAACGGTGCTCATCCATTACATGTAACTCTATTATTTTTAGCTGCTTCATCCATCCGGGGCAGATGTCTTAAAAGAAGGTATTGCCGGCAGTGAGGTTCATATCCTAGAGAGAGCTGGACATTCACTTCACTTGGAACGACCCTACAGGACGTCCAAACTTCTGTGTCAGTTTGCTGAAAATGGCTACTATTAAATAAACTGGTGTGTGATAGTCCTATTTAATACTGTTCCAATATATTTACAAACCTAGAGACCATGACTTTTTGCCCTTGATACTGAGTACATGATATTCGTGAATTCACAAGGACAAATCAAAACATTTAAAAAGTAGCTGCTATTCCATTATTGAATTTCTCTTTACTTCTGACATTGTGTGAGGTATAAATACACCTTAAGTGTAGTTTAATCAAACTGCTATGGGAGTTGAATTGAACCCTAACTTAACTCCATTATAAAGTCATGCACCATTCACAAAAATCCATCAATTGAAAAAGGATTTGTAAGTCCACTGCTCTGTCTTGAGTATCTTGCTGCATTTAGCAAGCTGCACAAGTTTAACACTTGTTTGAAGTTGGATGGGGTTACTTTAAGCTGGGTGCCTGGGAAATGCCAAAGAGAGTTTGGAGTTAAAAGGAACACTCATATGATATTTCCTTAAATACGAAACTGGTTTGTCATTTGCTTTTAGGATAAGAACACCCATCTAAATGAAATTAAGTCTCGCATAGATTGAATAAAAGTACAGCTTATGGCAATGGGAACATTGTTCATGGCACATTAATAAAGGAATAAAAGAGTCCTGAGGAAGTCTTAAACAATCATTTAAACCGGCAGGGTCGTGACCGTGTGATAAAGGACCAAGCTCTTTATCGCACAGCCAAGGACCTGCAAAGTTTTAAAAGGCTGTTTGAGATCGAATAATTTATTCCCTTTCAAAAATACACTTTTCATTAAAAAGCATAAAAATAATTTAACTGTAATTCTGTAAAATGCTTCAATTTCTGTCCTCAAGTTTCACACAGTGTTCAACGATTGTGGGTACAGGCGTGTACTAATAGATTTTACAATGAGTATCGGTATGTATTGATTGTGTTAAGTACAATTTAGTACATGTACCTGCATAAGTTTGCACGACAACATGCATATGGCTATGAACTGGTCTTAAACAGCCTCAGCTATGTCTATATCAGCCGTTCATTAAAGGTAAACATGGTCAAGTGACCACCTTTAAACCAATGGGAAAAGCTGTCTGGGGTATTTATGAATCCAAAATGATAACAACACCAGAACTTACATAATTATTACCTGGTAAATAATCATTGCACTTTACAATATATAAACTACACAAAAGAAATAATTGTACAAAAAATAGTTAGTGGCCTGATGTTTCGACCCTAGCAGAGTCTTTCTTGAAGGCTAAAATTGAAGGTTTTCTTTTTAGCTTTCGAGAAAAGACTGCTTGGGTTGAAACTAACTATTCTTTAAAATTTAAACCATAGGTCCTTTTGGTTGGTAAGCAGTTTGCAACTATTTTTCAAGAATAATTGTGAGAAACATCAAGTTTGATTGGCCACTGTGTAGAAGACACATTTGATTATCGTACCTGCTTTTTGTTTATGTTTGTTGGAATCATATTATTGTAACCATGTTCTCAAACTGTTGAAAAATTATCTGGTATTAAACGAACATGTACATGTACGACCACTTGTAGAATATGGTTTTAGTTAGGTTTGAGGTATGAACAGGAGGGACAGTGGTAAGCAGTAACCAATGGTCTGAATGGGGGACCATAATCTCCTGCCACACTGGTCAACAGAACATGTACATGTATGATCACTTGTAAACTTATTAAAAGAATATAGTTTTAGTTAGGTTTAAGAAAACTCCATGTGTTTTATCTACTTTTTCAGTAGAATGTAATTCTGATAAGCAGACCAAATTCTATACTCCATCATGCAATTCCTCCAAACTTATTTAACGATTTCCTAATTTTTGTAACCCTAATTTAGAAAGCAGATAAACTTGTTAGGCGTGTGATAACCAAGCTCCCAATTATCTGCCATGAAAGTAGTATGCAAATTTGTTTGCTCTGCAAAATGTTGAACAAATATTTATTTATTTATCTTAGAAGTAGTGGATCATTCTAATTTTTGTGGCCAGTTAAATACATTGACATTTTAACACATTGCTCATGCGGTATGTTGTTACTTTGTTTAAGATTTTTGGCTGCCAGTGATGTGCTTTTTTATACAGATATCCATTTGTTGAATCCGTGCAGTGCTTTCTTACTTAAGTGTATTTTATAAAATGAAAACTATGAAACAATATACTCCTACAAATTGGAGTGATTTTTGGCGAGCTGCGAAGCAGAGTGAGCCTATGTAATGACAATTTCCGTCCCGTCTGTCCGTCCGTCCGTCCGTCCGTCCGTCTGTCCGGCCGTCCGCGTTCAGTGGAAATGTTAAAGTTTTTGTTTAAGTATCAGTCTTTGAGTTGAGTTGTTTTATGGTATGTACAAGCCCAAGTGAGATTGTTATATATAATTGTCAGTCATTTTTATTTTTTTTTCAACTACGTTTTCCAATAATGTTGAAGTTTTGGGAATAAAAAAAATGTTAAAGTTTTGGGAATAAAAAAAATGTTAAAGTTTTTTTTTCAGGTTTAATTATTGACCTCTGGATTTTAAAGAACCAAACTCAAACTAAAATTTTAAAGTTTTGAACTAAGTTAAGTTGAAACTTTGACTTACAATTGACAACAGACAGGCTGAGCATAAAATCGGTTCCGGTTAAATGAGCTAAAACAATTAAAAAATTAAACGGTCATAACTCCTTATTGCAATGATGTACTGACTTGAAACTTGAATCAAACATTGCTTCTTACATGTAGATTCATATGAAAAGATAAAGCTCAAAGAGTTTATCACTGGTTCCAGTTGAATGAGCTAAAACAATGACAACAATTAAATGGCCATAACTCCTTATTGCAATGATGTACTTACTTGAAACTTGAATCAAATATTGCTTCTTACACGTAGATTCATATGAAAAGATAAAACTCAAGAGTTTATCACTGGTTCCAGTTGAATGAGCTCAAACAATAAAAAACTTAAATGGTCATAACTCCTTGTTGCAATGATGTACTGACTTGAAACTTGAATCAAGTATTGCTTCTTACATGTAGATTCATATGAAAAGATAAAACTCTCAGAGTTTATCACTGGTTCCAGTTGAATGAGCTAAAACAATGAAAACCTTAATGGTCATAACTCCCTATTGCAATTAGTCATTGGTCTTCTATCTGGCGAGCGGCAGCTCGCCATGGCAGCTTCGCTGTTCTAGTTATATAATTATGATAAGGAAATTATGCAAGGCCAATGCATTTTTTTACTGCATACTTTTATATGTTAAATACTTGCAAATATCAAATTTTAAGTACTTTCAAGCTATTTGATGACATTTATAACAATACTGATCCACTAATATTTGAAGTACCCGATCATTTTTTGTAAAGAATGAGGGCAGATTGTTTCTACCAATGAGACAGAGTGCTATTTGTGCATGGACAGTTTTTAAACAGATCATAGCTCATTGTTATTTCAGTGTTTCCACTGAAATTTATAATGATAATTATTTATCAACCACACAGCAGTTGAACTAGTTCATTGTATGTCTTGATAATTACCAAGGGGTTCCAAATTTCATAAATTCCAAAACAGGAGTTGTCAGACTCAAACCAGCCACAATGTGGTGTGCAAGTTTTACTTTGTATGTTATTTTCACATTACACTATGCAATCATTATAGTTTTGCATTGAAAACCAGTGAAATAACGGAGTTTACAAATAAACAGTAAACTGGATGAAAACGAGTACAAGCAAAGTTCATGTGATCTTGTTTGCTTTTTGTAATTGTTGCTTGCACTCTGGTACTTCTGGCCGTCTCCCACCATGGAGCTGCATGAGTGAAAACCACCCAAGCAAAGACCCATGCAAAACGTCAATAATTTCCACCCCAAGCGCTCTCCCATGTAATTCGCTTTCTTCAAATACTTTGTTTAACATAGTTTGTGGCTGTTTTTGTACAGAAATATATCATGATGTTGGGAAAGTAACATTTAAGCCATGAGATGTATGAAAGTAAAATAAATTTAACAAATCAACAAAGAAAACCCAAGAACAAGGCCGTATCCAAATTGACGGCTACGGCTATGGTTACAGCCCTTTCGAAACTACGGCTTGGGTTCCGGCCACTAGATTGAAGCCCCGTAAAAAGAAAGTGCACATTTTCCAAATAACACTGTTTTGTTGGGTCTGAGAACAACCGGTGTGGTCTCGACGTACATTGGCCTATAAAGTCGATGCTTGATTTTCCAAAAAAACTAAACCCAAGCCGTGGTTTTGAAAATGGCCTATGACTGTTGTAAAGACATGGCTAAGCTAAGGACATCCTATGCTTCATCATCACATTGGTACGTCATTTTGGGAGTCAATCTCCCTGTGTGACGTGTGTGTTACACAATAAAGTGCGAATTTTAGGGGACGCGGTGTCACGCTAAATTGCCATTGACTCCCAAAATTGCAAGCGTTACAATAACGCGTGTGACTTTGTGCAAGGGGTCAAGGCGCAATAGACCCCTTGCATTGGCCGCCATCGTTGATGAAACGTGCACGCGTGAAAGGCTATCATTGGCTGAGAGTTGCACGCAGCGCGTACACGCCTGCACTTTTCCATTGTCATCAAAGATGGCAGCCACTGACGTCATGTGCAAGCCATCTATAATGGGCAAATTAATGAAGCTCAAATAGTGATGTTTAAATAAAGTTTTGCATGGTTGTGGATCCGAATAAGAAAAACTATTTATAGTAGTAAACCTGCGGGTACAACCATCCAATATATACAACTTGTCTTAGCTCTCAGAAGAATCGGTGTGGTCTCAATGTTTCGAACAGTATACTTTGCTAGTCTTCAGGAGAATGCTCGAACGCTTATGACTGTAGTTAAGTATGGCTGGAGGGATACACGTATTTTGGGGCAGGAAGGGTTTCTAGCTGTTCTTGATCGGTGATGCGTGAGATTTGGTAAAATAGACGGGATCATTGGTAAGAAGTAACTGGGCAGTATTTGACAGTCATTTAGAGAACGTGCCTTAATGCTGAGCATCAATAAAATTCTTTTAGATACTTTTTATGTTTTCATTTTAGCCTTCGAGAAAGACTCTGCGGGGTCGAAATGTCAGGCCACTAGCTATTTGTTTGCCTTTAATTTTTATTTAATTAAAGATGGCGCAGGCCTACAAACGAAATATAAAAAGAAAAGTCAATATGTATAGGCCCATTTATTGTAATACAAGTTAATTGAAAAATATAAATAAAACATTTACGGGGCTGTTTGGATCTCGGGAAGAGTCAATTTGGAGTTAAGACTATGGTGTAATCGTGTACGGGAAGGCGAATGATTTGTAAATCCTGTTATCACGTTAACTTTAAAATAATAACAGCATATAACGACTAAAAAAAGGCAAAGTACCTACCTTTTGTTTTTGGAACCGTTCGATTGTTTTAATCCTATATAAATGTAGACAATAAAACTTACCTGGTCGCGCTTTTGATCGCTGAAACTAGCAAACAAATTAAATAGGTAATTAACCCTAATGACTTATTAGTATAAACAAAAGCAACATCAGAGGGAAGACAATAGCCATACTAGAAATTAAACCCAACATACAGTTCACAACATTCAGAATAATGAAGGAAATTGTTAATGTTTGCAGATGCATTCTTAGAGTTCAGCACCGAATCAAGCAAGGATACACAACATGAAGTTCAAGAAAAAAATCCTTTAGGCTAAACTCAAGAAAATTCTTCTTCTCGCGAAGAGTCATCACCATAGGTTATTGGAATAATCTCCCCTATAAGAAGCAGTAAAAAAACAACGCACTACTATTACATTAGTGTCAAGAAAATAATAGGACAATAGTTATCAAACTTCTGACAATTTCCCGTAGTTTTATCCGCATGTGTGCAATCGAATCGTTTGCAAGGGCGCCCTCTTGTGCTAGTTATGTAACGCCAGCAGTTGAACCATAGAGCTAGCAAGGGTCCTTGCTATATGGTTGAACCAAGTGCTGAGGCTGTCTTTCATAATGTTACCACGAAATTTAGCGAATTTTAGTCGTTTTCATCGACATTTAAATAACAACCTACTTCCCAGGTTATCAGAGATAACTCCGACCACGTCAGTCTTTAAAGATGGTGTAACAGGACATAGTTGTTGCCGCCTACACACAAGTCAACTTGCCCCGGCAGCATTCATCAAGAATCTTTTTCTTGGGCAGTTTAACAAGGTTTGTTTAAGTCTGACCCAGTGCTTGTAAAGTCCTGGGCCAGGCGCTGTATATCTCCTCATAGCGGAACGAACCGCATAGTTCTTTTAGGAGTAGGCGCTGTACGGGTCGTACTAATTAGCGTCAACAGGCCCATTTCACGACAACTCAAGACAACTCAAGACAACTCAAGACAACTCAAGACAACAAGTTTAAAATACCATCAAATACAATGGTTGTAATCAGAGTGTATCTGGAAACACGTTTAAAACTGACTGGAACCATCGTGCATACATATTTTTCACGGAAAAAAATGTTTTTTTCGTAAAAATAGTCAACTTACTCCGTCCGTAGAATTGGCCGACGTGATGCTATTGCGCTTGCGCAATGACTTTGGACCGCACCATTATGATATGGGTGGGTTTGTGTTAGGGGTTGGGAACTACCCTTGCGTACAGTGTCGGTAAGGGGGGTTGACATAGTAAGAAAGCACCAAAGTAGTATCAAATCATTGAAACAAAGAAATACATCTAAATAAAACTATAATATGAAGAGTTTCTTACATTGACATGAGTGTGTGGGTACCATTCTCGACTTAAAAATTGCACTTACCTGTAGTGTAATGGTGCGGTCCAATATCTAGCATCACGTCGGCCAATTCAATTCTACGGATGGAGAAAGTTGACTATTTTTACGAAAAAAAACATTTTTTCCCGTGAAAAATATGTATGCACGATGGTTCCAGTCAGTTTTAAACGGGTTTCCAGATACACTCTGATTACAACCATTGTAATTGATGGTATTTTAAACTTGTTGTCTTTAGTTGTCTTGAGTTGTCTTGAGTTGTCGTGAAATGGGCCTGTTGACGCTAATTAGTATGACCGCACTGTACACCTCTTTTTGAAATGTTGAATTCGAGTCGATAGTCATCTTGAAAGACCCTGGAGTATTTAAAATTGTTAACACAAAGTGTGACCACCTCGTGACCTTTACTTTTAAAATTTAAAATATACTAATATAAAATGTCCATTTGTAAACAATTTTTTTACTACGCCCAACAAATAAATGAACAAATAAATTTCAAATGGTCCACATTCCCTCCTAGTCCTAGTCCTACTAGTTTGTCAAATAGCATGTTAAAAGGTAGTTATCATGGGATGATCTTTTGACTAAATTAAATCGTGGAGAAAGCTTCCTCGATATGATTAATTGTAAATCACCAAATAGACCTTCTCTGTGTTAGTCGGACTTCACAGGGACAGTCGGACTTCACATTGACCATGGGCAAAGAACAGCGAAAGGACCACGGGCTTAGCGTTCGCAAATGCCCCTCCATGATGCTACCCTCTTTTCACTTGAAATTTCCACATTTTTGCACCATTGTAAATCGAAATATAGAGAAAGAATCGAAAAATCCCTGTTTCATTTTTATTGTCTAAGTACATACGTTTATACTTTTTGAGGCTTTGCATGGTGAGGTATCAATGCATATTCGGTAACACCATGTGTATGTCTACTACTAGCCATGTAGATTTGTTGTTGGAGAACTAGGTCTTGCTTTTAATTCTACTGCCGCGGAGTAGATTTGGAATTGGGAGACTACTTCGGGAGACTACTTAGTTCTGAAAAGAACTGTCCAGCTTATTAGCTACTACCTGGGTGGAGGGTAGGAAATCGGCCGGGACTACTACTTTAGCTTAATAGTGGATCGGATCGAGGGGACTTCTCGTTGTTAACTTCACTGCCGCGGAGTGAGTTCTTAATTGGTCTCAACGTTTTGACTAGCTTGCTGTAGTCATCATCAGGAGACTCAGTTCTCTAACAACAAATCTACATAGCTAGTAGATATACACATGGTGTTATCGCAAACCGAATATACATACATGTACGTTACTTAAATTAACCTCTTGACCCTTCCTGCGAATACAGGTAGTGATTACGTGGTGCTGAGTTTGTTAATCAAAAATATGCCGGTGCCAAGTTCGTATGGTGCCGACATTCTTGGTGCCGACTGGGTGCCGAGTTTGCAAGGTGCCAAGTTTGTGGGTGCTGAGATTGCGAGGTGCCGAAGTGTCCCGTATTCTGCCCCTGGCACTGAGGCTAGGTACTGGGTCTAGGTTCTAGCCCCAGAAATAGTGCCTATATGCTGGAAGAAGCCGAGGGAATCCAGCGTGTTGGCATTGTTTATTTCTATAATTACGGGTACTGGGCTAGACCTAGTAACCGGGGCCGGCGCTGTACTCCTAAACATTTTTTTGGGGACATCTTTGGTCGTACTACTAGCTAGAGTAGTACGACCGAAGGTGTCTCCAAAAGTTTTTAAAAAGGAGTACAGTGCCCCAGTTACTGGGTCTAGAAGGCTAGGTTTGTTGGGTTGTTCATGCTATCTTATTTTGTGTTGCGTGTAAGGGGTTAGGTGTGTGTGTAGTCCGAGTTACTGAACCCAACAACACTTTTTGAACATTTGGACATTTTATCTGGCATATACATGTTGTGTATACACCATTTTGTTTAGGGGGGCACTTCTACTGGCCAAGTTTCCGTTTGCCTTTTTCTTAGCAAGTACAGTATGATAGTATGCTAAGACCGATGATAAAAGAGAGGCATAATAAACAGCCCAATGAGGTGGGCTAGGTCCGAGTGAATGTTCATGTGTCCTCTAGACCCAGGCCAGTAACTTGGGTGCTGTACTCCTTTGAATAATTTGTTTACATCTTCGGGCGTACTAGCTATGACTGCAGTGTCAAAATCTTATTAAAAGGAGTACAGCGCCCTAGTTACTGGGCTACATGTGTCCTGTGTCTGTGATGTGAGTGCCAAACAGGATTCAAAACTTTGAATTGGTCTCGGTCTACCCCCAGTCTTTGATTCTCATTGTACACATTCCTAGTTTGTTCTCAGTAATCCCAGAGGATGCTGCCCTTTTTGGAAACAATCATGGTAGGCTATATTGGATATAAGGTTTTTTATTGGGTTGAGGGGCTGATGTAAAAAATCTTAGAAGTTACATTAAGGCCTAAACTAAGCATCACTGCATTAGCCTCTTGGTTTGTTTTCCATTTTGGTTGCATAGAGTGTAGACAGTAGACTTCAGGCTCTGTATGGAAAACAAAACCTTGAACTTTACTCGTATAAAAAATAATGTATGAGTGCAGAGTTGAAAGTGCCATCGGTCGCAGATCATCATTGTTATTGGACGTTTAAAAAAAGATTCTGTCTCATAAACAGTTGTTGTTAACCAAACTGTTTTAACTGAGCAGTTGTACACTTCTTTGCTTTACATCTGAATTACTTTATTCATTCAAGTCCAAATGTTTAAAACGAGCGACCATATTATCATTCTAACATTCTAAGACATGCCCTGAAAATACACTAATGGCAATGACACAATTCTACTATTAAGTGGTTTTAGTAAGTACTGTTTTTTCTACACCCATCACATGTCTTCAACATTAGTTGTCAGATGCTCATGTATAAAAAGCTTTAACAAAAAATGAAGAACAAAAAAAGAAAGAATACTAATTAATTGTGTGCAGGCACTTATTGTACTTTACTCCAAGCTTATAATTCAAGCTTATAATTTGACAATCTTGACAATACAAATACCTCCAGCAGCAAACTATTAGACTGAACACACACTCACAGAAGCGAAAAACATTTTACAAGCCAAATTCAATGAGATCAGTTGGCAACTTCATGTGCGCACTATGAGAACTCATTATTTATTATTGTTATTGTTATTAATTTGAAATTTGTTTTTAAACTAAATTAATTTATCTTTAAATCCAATTTTTATACAGGAAGATGTGTTTCCATACCCAGAGATCTCCCTTGAGAAATTCAATGACATCACCCAGATGTGTGAACCAATTGAAAAATTCTTCAAAGAAGATGGTAGATATTTCTCTTAAGGCCTTGTCACTTGAGGCAATATTTACAGGCAACTTTGAGGTAACCAATTGCACTGTATGCAAAACGAACATCATCGCAGCGCAAGATAAATTTTGCTTCCAGTAATGTCTTACTAGCTCTACGTATTTTATGTGAACAATCATTCAAATGAGAATCTTTAAATTAGATTGCCGAAACTGGTTATCTGTAAATTGCCCTGTATGACATGCTCTTCATGTTATAAAACCTCTTAATCTATAAATGCTTCCAATTTGCCAAAAATTATAGGCCTATTATTGTGTTTTACACATACATGTACACACAATGTGTATACTCAGTACATCTAATAGCATCTTTGTGGTACCCACTGCTAAAATAAAGGGATGACATGAAGGTAGTGGGTTCGAAATCTCACCCAAGCACTATGTCTGTGGAATTTAAAAAAGTACTGAGTATACAGTGCTACCACACCTCGATGTATGGGAAAAACCAGAGCTGTATACATGGTATATTGAGAGAGTTGCAACAACTTGCAGTACACAACTCTGGGTAAAACACAAGCACCTTGTAAACCCTTGTAAGGTGCTACTTAAATTGGCTCCATAATTAATTAATAAAAAGAAACCACCCTGTCTTAAAATGTTTCTGTTTGTTCAAGCGCCTTATGTACCTTATTGGTAGATACATGCACTGTATAAGACTATCAACATTATTATATTTACAAATAACACGCTTTATCCCCGATGCAAATTTAACATATTTTATAATTGCCAAAAGTCACCCTTAATTTCTGACACTAGCCAATTCCAATGTGATTTGATTGCTACTTTATTATCATTATCATTCATTTGCTTTTTCTTTTTATTGTAGTGGATTCCAAGAAACAAGATGAAGAAGCAAAGATTCCAGATGAAACTCTTCAAACATTGAAAGACTTGGGTCTCTTTGGAATGCAAGTTCCACAAGAATATGGTAGGAAACCTGAGAATTGTGGCGTGTCGTGGCCGAGCGGTTAAGAGCACTAGACTCAAGCTCTGATGTTTCTGATCAGCAGAGTGTAGAGTCCTGGCAGTTCTGGCACTTGTTATTAAGCTTGACATTAAGCCGTAGGTCCCGTGTATTAGGATTGGTAGTGCACGTTTAAAGAACCCAAAACGCTTACCGTGGAAGAGTAAGGGTTAACCCTAGTAATTCTGTTTCACATAGCAAACACCATAGATAATTTTGTCTGATCAGGAGAGATGATGTACAATTTTTGAATTGCAGGAGGCCTAGAACTGTCTAATACTGAGTTTGCAAGAATAGCTGAAATCACTGCTTTAGATGGTGCCATCGCAGTAACGCTAGCTGCACATCAGTCTATTGGACTAAAGGTAGAATTCACGTGTGAGAAACATTTAAATTGATCAATTTCATAGGAAAATATTTTATGATATTACACATTTAAGGAGGTTTGGCATATTGTTCTTTGCAATTCTTGCATGGGTACTTTCATACTTAAGTTATGAACAAAATATTAGCCTAAATATTCTGAAGTATTTTCTGTTTCATGGTTGATCAAAATTGTATGGTTAGAGAACTTGGCACGCCCGAACAAAGATATTGACTAATAGGGAGACCGCCAACATAGGGCTGGATAGCTCAGTTGGTAGAGCTCCGGTACGTTAATCCAGAAGTCGTTGGTTCAAGTCCTGCTCCAGTCAATTTTTCTTTGTTCAAACCCAAATATTTAAAAAATTTACCCAGTCAGTTTACCTTGTGGTTTATTACTTGACATCAAAAATAAATTAACACATTTTTAAAGTTTATTATTCACATCTGGAAAAGGAACAACTAGGAGCATTTTAAACAAGTACGGTGCACAGTTTTAGTAGTGCTTACTATACTATCCCAAAGCAGTTTTTAATAGACATTGTACGTCTGGCTGGTGTTAAGGATGAGCCATGTCTACCGATGACCACAGAGCATGTAGGGTGAACAAATCGTTGAATTTGTACATACCTAAATTAAGATAAATTCATTGAACTAAAACCTTCAGCTCTGTCAATAGTGGAGCTATATGTTCAATGTTGTCAGTTTTACTTTTAATTAAAACAGCATTTTTCAGGTAAGAGATGAAGTAAAGAATATCATATATAAGATGTGACAGGATAAGATAATTATACATTGTTTTTGGTTTTGATTGGCTAAACTTCATTAAGTCTCCCTATCACATTAGTATTCTTTGATCTTTCAATAATGCAGTTTTCATGTAATTTGAAAGAAAGAACACAAAAAGACTGTGAACTGAGTTTATTGCCAAAAGCCTGTAGATATCCGTGTGTTTTTCATTCAATCATTCATTCATTTTATTAACATCACATTTCATGGCACACATGCCAATTTGGGTGTGATTAACATTAAATGGTGAGCAATAAATAGTAAAAACAATAAAATATTACATATTAAATTATTGGGCAGCTCATACCCTAAAAGCTTCTTTAATGGTGATTTCCTTGCAGGGTATTTTGATAGTCGGCACAGATGAGCAGAAGGCGAAATACCTTCCCAAGCTTGCAACTGGTGAACATGTTGCTGCATTTGCCTTAACAGAACCAAGCAGGTTAGCACAACAGGAAGCAATGTTCATGAATGGATATATGTGGACTGGAGACATTGATAATGGTTGCCATTCTTGAATGAAATATGTAGTTCTTCCTCCACTGATTGACAAAAAATTTACCCCTTCTGCCCTTCACTAATTTAAGTTGCAGTATTTGATGGTCTATAAAAATTAAGCTTGGCCTTTGTAGATCCATTATTTAATTATATCAGCATAGGCTTTTTTTCTAAGGTCTCTACTTGGGTGAGATCCCTGCCTAGGAATGATTTCTGACTGGCACCTCCAAACAAAAATATTGACAAATAGACTGCAAACACTAGGGCCAGATAGCTCATGTCGCAAAGAGAAGGGGTTTGCCCTGGTGTTTCTTGCAGTGGCAGCTGAATGCACCGCAGCACCTTGTAAATCCTTTCAAGGTGTTACATAAATGGGTCTCATTCATTAGCCTCAAAAACCTGTCTATAAATAATGAAAAGTGCTTTGAGACACCCGTAGAAAGCATTATATAAAAACCAGTTGTTCCTCTTCTTCTTGTTAGCTGTTTCGTAGCGCAGCGCTGCGAAACAGCTCTTGTTTTCGTTAAAGTTTTTTTTATTATTATTTTTTTTATTTGTCTGTTTCAGTAAAAAAGGCTATTGACATAACGCACGTTCGGTCAAAGCGGCTATTTGCATAGTTCCTAAAGAGCAATTGCAATGAAACTTTCAGTGATGAAAGGCATTGGTGCAATAATGATCTCAAAACAATGAGGTCATGATGACGTCATCACCTGTCACGTGACGTCATCTTAAAGGTTTCTATTTTAAATATTTGAAAATCAGTAACAAATCAGCTACAAGAGACCGTAGGTTTTTGATTGCGGGATTGTATAGGGATAAATTAGGTCTTCATTTTATTCAGTGTGCGTGACCTCACATGACCTCTACTTCCGGTCGAAACCGGAAGTGCCTCGTTATTCAAAAGTGGAAATAGTTATGAAGTTGCTTTCAACTATGTTATTGTCTGGCAAGGTTGGGTAATTAAAAAAAAATACCGATGACGTCACAACACACAAGAGCGCCCTCTAGCGGCAGGTTGAAAACTGATCAAAATGGACTTTTTGAAGATGTGTGTAGTGAAGTTTTGTGTATTCACTTCAAAATTTACACACATGTTGATCGTCGAGCAGCCATCATATGTGTGAAATTTCAGATCGATGACGTCATCGGGGGTCACGTGACGCGGCATTAAAGGTGCCTTTTTTAAAGTCGTATATCTCCCTAATTGTTAGTGCGATCATGTTGAAACTTCGTAGATTGTTGGATATTGTCAAGTTCTTGTAAATTCTGAAATGACGTCATGATGACGTCATCACATGATTTGTTATGATTTTTTCTATTTTTTGCACCTTTTAGTCATAAATTGCTTACAAAACGTGGTATAATCCAAATTCTTTTTTAAACAGGCTTGAACGTCATAACTACTTTGAATACAAGAAAAACTTTCAAATTCAGTTGAGTAATTTGAAAAAGTTATGACGAAACAGCTCGGCATTTGTGCACAAATGCAACATGTCTAGTTATTATTGTTATTATTATGTAGGGAGGCTGCCAGCATTAGGGTTAGTTACAACTTCAGTTATGTTTCCAAGCTAATTAAATGTCACTGGAGAGGTAAACATATTGTTGCAGCAGTCTTCATTAGTTTTTCGTACATACGACAGTGTGTTTGAAATCAGTATCTGAGGGCCATTTAACTAAGTTTTCAGCCTCGGGTTGAATGCAGGTATAAATTTGAAAGAAGGGGAGCTTTAAGATATTTGAAGGTAATAATCTTTCTTTTGGCGTACAGTGGGAGTGACGCTGCATCCATACGCACCAAAGCAACACTTAGTGATGACGGCAAGCATTTCCTCATCAATGGAAGCAAGGTGGGTTTAGATAGAGTGTCAATACAAAGGTGAGGTACTCTACCTTTATGTGAAGTATACGTACGGGGGTCAAGTGTTCACTGTGTGTGAAATGACCATTGACCTTTGGTCTTTTTAAATAACGAAATGATGAAATCATCAATATACCCAGTGCCCTCTGGTGACATTATTTCAAAACTTATTGTTTAAAAATGTTTTTACTCCCGAACAAAACAATATAAAAAATCATTATTTTGTATACATACTCCTCACAGGAAAAGAATGGAAACTAACCATCTTAATCAACAAGCTTACTGCCAACTCGTGGCATTAAACATCGATTATCAATCTCAAATTTTGAATCTTGAGGTCATGCAGAGTTTAAAACTCATTAAGAATCATTATCACAAACACCTTGTTTGTGAATTTGCAGTTTTAATTAGCTTGGTATCTTTGTTCAACCAAAAGTTATTTTAAAATATTTCACAGTCAGTTTCCCTTGTGGTTTATTACTTGATTGAGAAAAAGAAAAGAAAGAAGGTGACCCCTCCACACTTCCACTTTCCATGCTGTATCGTAATCTTGGGTGTGATCCCTGGTTATACGGCAGTTACAGGTTGCATAGCTTCTGACTGATACCCCCGAACAAAGATATTGACAAAATAGGGAGACTGCCAACGAAGGGCTAGATAGCTCAATTGGTAGAGTGCTGGCACGTTCATCTGAAGGTTACACATTCAAGTGTCGCTACAGTAAATTTGTCTTTGTTCAAACCAAAATTATTTTTGTGTTTATTATATAAATGTTCAATTACTACCTTTCTACTTGATACAAGATATTGAATTGATTGACAAATTGGCAAAAATGCAATGCTCAGATGCAAATTATGTACACCTTTATGATGTAGAAAGAAAATGTTTTGTTTTCCGCTTTTCTCAGATCTGGATTTCAAATGGTGGAATAGCTGATGTTATGACAGTATTTGCAAGAACAGAAGTTACTAATGACAAGGTATTTTGACTCATCTTACCCAACTAATGTAACCATGTGAGATTTCTTTTTTCAGATCTCTCTCACTTTTAGGTTTTCTTAACACCCTTCTACTCTCTGACCATTCAATATCTTTCACTTTGTTTGATTGATATGCACTATGCCAACCTGCAATATGATACATTGCAAAATACAGCATGCAGGTAGGTCTGTGCACAGACTCTACCATACACAACAATACAGTTGAACATTTCTTTATAAAAGTTGGTCGACTAATACCAGCAAATGTTATGGAGTTTATTAATATTAGTGATAAGTTCTTATAAAGCGCTATTTCATATAGAACTCAGCGCTGTGACAAGCATCAAACTTCATCGGATAGAACATTCCAGAAAAAGGAGGATCTAACATTAAACAAGAATGAAAAATAGAATTAGCTGTTGCAAAATGCTTACCAACCAAAAGGACCTATGGTATAAATGCAAAAAAATAGTTAGTGGCCTGACGTTTCAACCCTAGCAGAGTCTTTCTCGAAGGCTAGAGAAAGACTCTGCTAGAGTCGAAACGTCAGGCCACTAACTATTTTTTTGCATTAAACAAGAATACTACAAATTTGAAAGAATGTGTGTCTCTAAGTGCTTGCTAAATGATTGAATAGTGTCTAACAATCTGATTTGAGATGGTAGTTCATTCCAAAGTCAGGGAGCTGCATTAGTGGAAGCATTGTCACCGACAGAATTTACAGTCTTATATTCAACAAGAACAGAGCAGTCAGAGCCAGAGCGTAGGCCAGGTGGTCATGGTTTGTTGATGTAATTTGCATTCATTGAGGTAGCTAGACCCTACTCCATGAAAACACTTGAAAGCATCTACATGTAAGTTCAATGTGAAGTATAATCATTGTCGGACTGGAAGTCAGAGAAGGTTAAAGAGTAGCCGATTCCCAGCGCTTTGCTCCAAACACCAGGCGAGCATGTTTTCTCATTGACATTTGTGAGTCAAAAATTTGTAAGGGCACATTCTGAGGTGTTGTTGAAGTATTACCGAATTTAAGCTCCATCTGTGGCATGTTGCATAGTGAAAAGGAGGAAAGCAGCAACAATGATTTCCGTCTTATTCTCATTCAAGTGAAGTAAGTTTTCAGTCATCTAGGTTTTTATTTCTTGAATGCACACAGTCGGTTTCATTATTGTGGTGTTGATCAATGCTGGGTTCTTGGGATCAAACCTGCAGTAAACATTTATATCGTTTGCATACATGTGAAATTGAAGGTCATGTCTGCGAATAGCGTTTCCAACATGCATGATGTAGATAGTGAAGGCCAAGGGACCAATCACAGAGATTGGGGTTCTGAAAGTTTGCCATCAATGCAAACATGACTTGTTCTGCCCTTCAAATAGCTGCTTAACCAACCCACCAGAATCTCGGAGCATTTGGAGAAGAATCTGATGGTCCACTGTATCAAAGGATGCACTTAGTAGTAGTATAAACACCAAGAACATGTTTCTTCTCACTGATTGCCCCAATAATGTAATCCTTTACTTTAAGAAGGGCAGTTTCATTACTTTGGGCAGTTTTTAGGCGGATAGGAATGGCTCTGATAGATTGTCACCTTTCAAATGTCCAATGATACACACCGCTACTATTTTTTCAATGACTTTGGAGAAAAAGTTTGAGATTGGACGATTTGAATGTATTGTTGTCCAATGAAGACTTCCTCAGAACCGGCAAAATAACAGCATGTTTAAGTTGGTCAGGAAATTTACCAGTTGTTAGCGAGGAGATGATAAAATGAGCGATGACTGGAGCAAAGATTTCAATGCTCGACTAAAGTAACCATGGTACTTGATCGAAACTGCATGATTTGCTAATCCTTAGATGTCAACTTAAAGTTAAAATCACACAAATTGTTCAATGGTGCACATTTTGTGCTCTGAGGATTAACCTCATCAGTAAACAACCTGCTCAGCCGTAGTTCAGCTTCAAATGTGTGTGTATAGTGGATATCTTTGTCACAAAGAAAAGTTGCAAAATCGTTGCAAAATCGAGTGTTCAGGAAGAATCTACAACCATGACTGGGATAAGATTTTGAGTTCCATCAGTGGTTCCTTTAACTTGCGTCAGTTGGTCAATATAAGTGATACACTTCCAGACCACTCTTGCACCACCTCCTTTCGGATCAGCAATGAAATTTACCTGCCATATATGTGTGGTGTTATACATGTCTGAAGAAGGCAAACTTTGCAAAAACATATCCTTTCAGGTGCAAGCAATCAAGGGTTTTGAGGACAGCTGTGTTGTATGTAACAACATTATTCCCATCTGAATCAGTGGGATAAATTTGTTCTGAATGCTGGAAGTTTCATTGAATGGAAGTTCCAGTAATGAGAAGTAACATCAGGATATGTTGGTTGAAGCATTAACAAACAAGTGGTGGTCTGAAAGATGGTCATCATGCAAGAATGAACTAGGTCATCCTCAGAACGACAAAGTATCAAGTCTAGCGAGTTGGGTTTGTCACAATTTGATTAAATCCAGTTGCTGTGATAGAAGTCATGAATGTGGAGGCATCAGATCTAGGTTGTTAGTCAATGTGCAAATTAAAATCACCAAGGATGAGTAATATCTGCCCTTTAAGGTTCATGTCTCTCAGAAAAAAAGGTAGAATTCTGAGAGAAAATGTGCTGTTGTAAAACAACTGTTCAGTGATGGAGGTGGTTTAATATAACTACAAACACAACTTTTTTTTGCTGTTGCAGAACAATGCATTCTCAAGAGTAGTTATATCTTATGTCAGTTGGTAATATGAACAGATAATGTAGAGTTTTGTAAAAGTATGCCAATGCCACCACGATTTAGTGTTTTCTGGTTACTCTCATCGAATGATCGATGGACATTCAAAAATAATTAGATGGGTGAAGTGATTTACTCACCAATTACAGCAGAGTCATCTTTATTCAGCCAAGTTTCTGTTAATACCATGACATCCTCATCATATTCTGTTACGTAGTCAGACAAAGACATTGTCTTGTTGCGAACAGAGCAGTCATTCCAAATGAGCACGCAAGACATTTTCCACTGTCATGGTCAACATTCATGGTCAAAATTAAAAGAACTGGCAGTTACTGTGGTTAAACAGGAAGATGGAGAAACGGTATATAACATTCGCTGTGGAGGGTTAAAGCTTGTTTATCTCACAGAACTCAGGAAAGTACTGAGTATACAGTGCTTAATACACATCGGTGTAAGGGTAAAAACAAGTTGTATTCTTTATCCTCGATGCAAAATTACCATCTATTATATCTCAGACAGGTTAGGCATTTCTCTCTATATTATACAAAGAGAGGACTATACTGGCTTTTCACTTATTCTCTTTATTGAAAATCTTTTCTAACAAATAAAACTGATGTTTAATGACTTTCAGGGTGAAAAACAAGACAAGATCTCTGCATTCATTGTAGAAAGGGCATTTGGGGGAGTGACAAGTGGGAAACCAGAAGACAAACTTGGCATCAGAGGATCTAATAGTAAGTCATCTTAAAGTTTCATTCAATTTGGTATGATGTTTAACTTGAAAAGCAGACCATGCGCATGTCTCCACCAATAAGGTGCTCAAGGGGGAAACACTTTTGAAGACAGGTTTTGAAGTTACATCTGTTTAAGATCTTCTAGTTTTCACCAAAAAAACAGCAGTCAACCAACCTGTGAAAATTTCACTAACCTATCTGGTTGTGTTTTTGAATAACAGTCAATGTTTGGCAAGGGTTTATTTTCAGTCATATTATGTGCTCATATTTATTTGCCAAATTGAAACATGAGCAGAATATAGCAGGTTGTTTTGATTAGTATGCTCTGAATATCAGGAAAACTGGAACTCTGATATTTAAGCTGTATTTGTCCTTTGAAGAAGGATAAAATCCATTAAGTTCATATCAGATAATTCATAAGTGCTATATCTGTGGTGCTCCTGTAAAAATATTTTAAATCTTGATGGTTGTCAAGTATGGTAATATCCACAAAGGTTAACACTCTACACTTTCCATTCCAATCTAATTAGCGTGTGAGGTTCACTTTGAGAACACACCCGTTCCAGTCGAGAACGTTCTGGGTGAGGTGGGTGGAGGCTTCAAAGTTGCAATGAATATTCTGAACAGCGGTCGCTTCAGCATGGGCAGCTCAGGAGCAGGGATGATCAAGGTTGCAGTAGGTTAGTATAAGTAGAATGTGGGCAGCTCAGGAGTAGGGATTATGAAAGTTGCAGTATGAGTATGAGAGGGGTGTGGAGTGGGATGATCAAGGTTGCAGTAGGTTAGTATAAGTAGAATGTGGGCAGCTCAGGAGTACTCAGTAGGGATTATGAAGGTTGCACTAGGTAAGTATGAGAGGGGTGTGGAGTGGGATTATGAAGGTTGCAGTAGGTTAGTATAAGTAGAATGTGGGCAGCTCAGGAGTAGGGATTATGAAGGTTGCACTAGGTAAGTATGAGAGGGGTGTGGAGTGGGATTATGAAGGTTGCAGTAGGTTAGTATAAGTAAAATGTGGGCAGCTCAGGAGTAGGGATTATGAAGGTTGCACTAGGTAAGTATGAGAGGGGTGTGGAGTGGGATTATGAAGGTTGCAGTAGGTTAGTATAAGTAAAATGTGGGCAGCTCAGGAGTAGGGATTATGAAGGTTGCACTAGGTAAGTATGAGAGGGGTGTGGAGTGGGATTATCAAGGTTGCAGTAGGCTAAGGGACTTGGACCGCATTTACACTAGATCCGGCAAGGGCGATCAACGGAGGATCAGATCCTGCAAGGGCGATCAAACTGATCGCGGACGCGTTCACACTTGAGTCTGATCGTGCATTGATCCCCCTAGCCCGACCGTCGGTTCAACGGAAGTTCCACACTGCTCGTGTGACAGGTCAACTGAGCCACACCGCTCCTCTTGTTGTGGTCCACTATCTTCTTATAATCCTGTTTCATGTTTTTCATTTTGTTTTTTATTTCTTTCGGAGTTCTTTCGAAACCCATCTCTGACATCTTTGACGCTATGTTTTTGAACACGGCAGTGTTTCTGGTGGTACCATCCAACTTGCCACGAATCTCTTCGCTGGCCCAGATGTCCAAAAAACATGCCAGCTCCCCCTCCGACCACATTCGACCCCGTACAACAGCAGCAGCTTCGGCCATGTCATACAAGAAATAACGTAAACAACCACCAACAACACTAAACCTTAAGTGTACTATAATACTGCGACAAGAAAATACAAAATATGGATATACAAAATGATTTTCAAATACTAATGAAAACCGTGGTATTATGATAAAAAAAACACGAAAGCCTGATGAGAAGGAAACTGGTCGATGCATAGAGGTAGAAATGGTCGAAGCATGTGGTTCGTCACGCACGGTTGTTGCATGCAGAACAGGCATGCAAATGCCAAGTACCATTCAAATCGTGTAATGTTCTTTTGTGCACAGAAATGCTGTGTTACGTGTTGGAACCAGTGTAATAAGGGGATGCCCTCATTGCATAACCAACACTGGTTGTTTACAAGCTTTCGCAGTTTATTTTTTTCAACTCGCGCTCCAGTCTGTTTGATTAGACCGGAAGTCGGTGGGTCAAATTGCGGGGTCTGATCCTGCCTTGTGTTCACACTACGTTTTTGATCCACCTTGCAGGATCAGATCCTCCTTTGATCCCGCAATAAAGGGGGATCAAAAAGGAGGATCAGATCCTGATCGCTCTTGCATTCACACTAGCTGTTGATCGCCCTTTGATCGCCCTTGCAGGATCTGATCCTCCTTTGATCGCCCTTGCCGGATCAAGTGTGAATGCGGTCTTTTTTGACCACAGGAGGTAGGGAACACAAAACACAAAATCAAATGGGAAAAGGGAGAGAAAAGTAATTTATTGGTGAATGAGGCAGAATAAAGGGGGATATCTGTGGTAAAAGGAGATGGCAAATACAAAAAGTTATTAGTCATACCTTCTTGGATGTTCAGACCATGCGGTTGAATGGTCTGGAGATGCCTTATCCACAGTTTCTCCCTACTCAGACGAACAATCTCTCTGTGGTTTCCTAGTGCCTCAATGCCCTGTAAAAGCATGTCAGAAATGGAGTGATTAGGAAGATTGAAGTGCTGTCCTACAGGTGTATCCAGCTTTTGGGTGTTGACGGTGTATCTATGACTCCCGTCGACTCCCTTTCAGTGTGTTCTTTGAAGAGTTTAGCACCTTGGTTGAAAACTACTTACTACATCCCTCAGACATAATCTTCACAGGTGATTTCAATGTTTGGGTTGAGGACTGTAACGACAGAGAGGCCAAACAGTTTGTCAACTTGCTTTCATCCTATGGGTTGAAACAGCATGTTACCGAGGCCACCCACATCCATGGACATATCTTGGACCTTCTCATTACTCGTGAGAGTGAATCGGTTTTGTCTGGAGTGTGCGTTCTCCCAGGTCTATCAGACCATTTGGCTGTTTCCTGTAATCTGGAGCTACAAAAGCCACCCCTAGAATGGAAGACTCTCACAACACGTCATTTCAAAGCTATTGACTTTAACATTTTTGGTCAAGATATCATTCAGTCTCTTTCATTGATTGACTTCACACATGATAATGTGGACACATGTGTAAAGATGTATGAACTTCTTTTAAGTGACCTTCTTGACAAACATGCCCCTGCCAAAACGCGTCGTGTTATCATTAGACCTAATACACCATGGTTTAATGACAAAATTCGAGCTGCTAAATGTCAAAGAAGGGCACTTGAACATATGTGGCGCAGGTCAAAACTTGAAGTGGACCGTCAACAATTTTGTAAACAGCGGCAAGTGGTCAAAAGTATGATGGAGGAGGCCAAAACTAGCTATTATTCTGCCTCAATTGCAGAATGCACTCGCGATCAAAAGAGTCTTTTTTGCGTTGTCGACAATCTAATGCATAAAAGAAAAGAGCCAGTTCTCCCAAGCTGTACTTCTGACCAAGACCTTGCCAACAGATTTTCTGATTATTTTGTTTATAGAATACGTAGTGATTTTGATGATCATTATGAGTTACATAAGTGTGGCAACCAAAATACATGTGTTACTTATATATCTGATTTTGAGCCAACCACAAATGAAGAAGTTATGAAAATCCTTATGAATGCACCAACAAAGTCGTGTAAATTAGATCCCTTGCCGACATGGTTGTTAAAAGAATGTGCTCATGATATCGTTCCATTCATAACAAGTATCATTAACAAGTCTCTTGATTCAGGTATCTTTGCAAGTGACCTCAAGCTTGCGTACATTAGGCCCCTCTTAAAAAAGCCTAGTCTTGACAAAGAGGATCTCAAGAACTTTAGACCAGTTGCAAACTTGAAGTTTCTTGGGAAGATGATCGAGCGCATTGTTTCACCTCGTTTGTGGTCTGTCATTACCAAATATGATCTGCAAGATCCTTTTCAATCAGCCTACAGGGCTAATCATAGCTGTGAGACAGCCCTGTTGCGTGTTCACAATGACATATTGCGTGCAATGGATAGTGTCAAAATAACTGCGCTAATTTTACTCGATCTCAGTGCTGCATTTGATACTGTGGACCATAACATCTTGTTACACAGGCTTGAGAATAACATCGGGATTACAGGTGCAGCCCTGAGATGGTGTAAATCCTACTTACAGAGCAGACCACAATGTGTGCGTGTTGGTCAATTTTCTTCAGAGGCTGTTGTACTTGACTACTCTGTACCTCAAGGGTCAGTGCTAGGACCACAATGGTTTGTCATCTACACATCACCAGTTCATTTCATCATTCAGAAGCATAAACTTCAATACCACTTTTACGCAGATGACATGCAGATCTATTTGTCATTTGATGCAACACAACAAGACGCCAATGATTGTATTAAACGTATGGAAGCATGTGTTGAAGAAATCCGACAGTGGATGAAGATAAATCACCTCAAACTTAATGATAACAAGACTGAGTTCATCCTCATTGGCTCAAAACAGAAACTCAATAAGATCACTACCTCACATGTTATAATTGGAAACTCAACCATTGCTTCTGTTCCATGTGTGCGCAATCTTGGTGTCATCATGGATAACACAATGACTCTGGACTCACATATCTCTTCAGTTGTCAAATCATCTTCTTACCAGATCAGAAACTTGGGTAGAATTCGTAAATATCTCACTCCACAATCTTCTGAACAATTGGTACATGCCTACGTCACTTCTCGTCTGGACATAGGAAATTCCCTTCTTTTTGGACTTTCAAAATCACAGGTTCATCGTCTTCAGTTGAGACAAAACATGGCTGCTCGTCTTGTCACGTGCACCAAGCCTTCCATGCACATAACTCCTGTTCTTTGTGAGTTCATCTGAGGATCCAGTTTAAGCTGTTACTTCTCACCTACCGTGCTGTCAATGATCAAGCTCCACCATACATATCTGAACTACTTGAATTATACAATCCACCCCGGTCTGGTTTGCAATCAGCTGCTAAATTCCTCTTGGTTGAGCCTAAATCATCTAGGTCCTGGGGCAACAGAGCTTTCTCTGTTGCAGCTCCCCGGTTATGGAACGCACTTCCCAATCATATTCGTACTTCTCCATCACTTGAGACATTCAAAAACAGGTTAAAAACACATCTCATGCAAAGCGCGTATGGTCAGGATCATGTGTAAATGCTTACTCTGTTTTTCCATTGGTAAATCATATGATTGCATCTTGTTTGCTACTATGTACATGTATGTTGCTTTTGTTTTTATGATCATGTTTGCTCTGTATGCGCCATGAGCGTTTTTTGCAGATTTGTGCGCTTTATAAATGTTCTGTATTATTATTATTATTATTATAGAAACGTCTCTGTACATGTAGTTCTTGTTCACCTATACATGTATATTGAACACCACAAACTTTGCAAGATATTAAATAGATTAGATTAGTGGTGGTGCAGGTGACATGACCCCTTGTCTTAGGGGTGGTACCACCGGTATGGCTGGTGAATGAGTCCGATTCTCTGATGTGTTGTCTACATATGCATTTGGAGGTGTTGGAATGCCTGAAAGTTCTCTGTGGCAAAGGGGGATTAACATTATCATTAATAATAATAATAATAATAACACAGCATTTGTATGGCGCACTTTCTCTGTGAAACATTCAAAGGCGCCGGTCTAAGTCAATCAAAGAATTCTCAGATATGTTCATAGGCCAATCTGGAAAGATGTGTTTTAAGAGATTGTTGGAAGTGGGAAATGTCATGTGTGTCTCTAAGATATTTAGGCAGAGAGTTCCAGAGGCGGGAGGCAATGTTAGAAAAGGCCCTATCACCATAAGTGGCAAGGCGAGTCCAGGGAACAAACAGCATGCTGCCCGATGACCTCAGACCTGGCTTGACATGCCGGTGCTGAAGCATGCTCTGAAGGTAGGGAGGGGCTGAACCATGAAGTGCTTTGAATGTCGGGAGGTTGATCTTGTACTGAATTCTGAAACTAATGGGTAGCCAGTGTAGATTGTGTAGGATGGGAGAAATATGAGGAGACATTTTTGTACCTGTCAGTAGTCTTGCAGCAGCATTTTGGACTGATTGCAAGTGACGCAGTGTATTATGAGGCAGCCCAGCAAGGAGACTGTTGCAGAAGTCGAGTCTGGTTGTGATGAAGGCATGTATGAGCTTCTCTGCTGCATTCCTTGTGAGCAGGTGCCGGATTGCTGCAATACGTCTTAGGTGCATATAGGACACCTGACAGGTATTAGACACGTAATTCTCTAGATTCGTGAATTGATCGAATGACACTCCAAGATTGCGGGCGTCAGAGCTGGGATGGACAAGAGCATCGCCAAACTGTATGACTTGGATTTGTATTTTATTTTTGAGCTGGGGAGACGAGATGACAAGAAACTCGATTTTTTAAGGGCTGAACTTCAGGAAATTGGCCGACATCCAGTTTTGGACATCGGTCAGGCAGTTTGCAAGTGACTCGAGTATCTTGGAGTTTTCACCTGTGATAGTGGGGCTAAATGTGGTATATAATTGGGTGTCATCTGCATAGAAATGTTATTGTAAGCCATGCTGGCGCGCTATGTGACCAAGGGGTGAAGTGTATAGGGTAAAAAGAATAGGGCCGAGGACAGAACCCCGAGGTACTCCGTACGGAATCTTAGCTGGAATTGAAGACTTCCCTAGTATGTGGACAACTTGGAGGCGATTGCTGAGGTAAGACTCAAGCCAGCTAAGAGCAGAGCCTTGAATATAATTACTTAATCTACGGAGAAGTATTTTATGGTCGATTGTCAAAGGCAGCTGAGAGACCAATCAAGACTAGCAGTACGGCTTTTTGCTGTCTACTGCACACATTATGTCGTTGTGGACTTTAAGAAGAGCCGTTTCAACACTGGAATCTTCTGTATGCTAATTGATGGCTCTCACGGAGCTCTCATTAGAACAGATTCGACCAAGTCTGAGGGCCCGACTGTAGGCTATGCTGGTTTTGCAGTGTAGGGGGTGACAGTTTGTTAAGTGGAGGTATTGATCTTTATCTGTGGGTTTAACACAGAGATCTGTGATCAAGCTATCATTCGTCTTTAGAACCTTAACATCCAGAAAGTGGGTACTCTTGGTTGAGTACTCGGTTGTGAATTTGATGGTCCTGTTGAAGGAGTTTATGTGGTTAATGAATGCTGTGAGGCTAGATTCATCACTGGTCCAGACAAAAAAGATGTCATCAATATAGGGCCACCAGACCCAGGGGCGGCACAGGGCTGACGCCAACATACACTGTTCAAGTTGGCTCATGAATAGGCAGGCCATTGATGGTTCCATCTGTGTACCCATTGTCGTGCCATGTACCTGTAGGAAATTCTTACCCATGAATGAAAAGTTGTTTTTATGGTGCATGAGGGATACTATTTTTAGAAATGGGCAGTGAGGTGTGACCCCTCTTAGCTAATGCCGAAGAGCAGGCAGCAATCCCTTCATTCCTTCAGGATTAATTTTTAAAATATCAGAATAATTTGTTTTTGAGAATATAGTTGTCACAATGAAATCCTGACTAAACAAAGTAAAGACAACAAACTTTCTCATAAAATGCACCAGGATTTCTTGTTCTCTTTTCGAACAAAAATATGGATAGCGTTCAGATTGATTTTGATTGATGATGTTGGTGCTGCACAGGCAAAACATGTGTTCATAAGACCCGGTGATCCTTAGGTTTGTGTGTTGACTAGCCATATTTTAGTATCTGTTCTGAGAATTTTCACACACATTAATGTTTTATTTATTCATTTGGAAGTTTACAGCTTAACAGGTAGGTATAAATGTTAATTATGCCTTTTATGTACTTAGGTATGGTAACTGAACATGCAAGCACCCGCAAACAATTCAATACTAAATTACGCGACTTTGGATTGATACAAGAGAAGATAGCCCAGATGACCATTACAGCATACGTAATGGAGAGCATGGCTTACCTAACTGCTGGTATGCTGGATAGACCTGGACCTCAAGATTGCTCATTGGAAGCTGCCATCGTTAAGGTATAAGGAATACAGAAAAGAAATTTTTGTATTTGATACAATGATAAATGTGAAACAAGTATTAAAATGCGATCATTACCTTCTTTCACCCCACTGAGGACTGCCGTACACTATCATTGCAGTATAGTCCATACAATGCCGTCTTTATTAACATCTACAGAGACCATAGGTGCCAAAAGCAATTTGTACCAAAATACCCACCACAGCTGCAAACAGTAGCAAGAGTTAACGAAACCTTCAATCCACCAAAAAGGCAATAGTTTACAAATATAGACTGGCAATGAGGTCACTAGAGCATGTCTATGCACCCTCAGGGACTGTGAGTGACCAGAATGTGTTAGTTCTTGAGGCCGAAGGCTGAGGGAAATAGGAGCCTCTTCTGGTCATTTACGGGTCCTAGGCGGATAGGCGAGTGCACTAGTGACTGAATTATGCCAGTCTACATTTATATGTTTGTGACACTTCGGTCCAAAACATGAAAACAAACTAAAAAACAGTTTTTTTTTAAATGGTTGATTGCTGAGAAATTCAACTATAAGCAGTTCAACAATAAAAAACCACTTTTAGTTTTGCTTAGATTCAGTTTTTCACTTGCTGGTTACACCATGTGTAGGCGCTGTAACCAGTCAAACATCTTGAGTATATTACCCGGTTTGGGAACTATTTCCCATATGTTATGCACGTGTGATGTTTTGGTGTGGTTCTAGTTCCAATGGCGCAAATTCATGCACTAGCCTACATTATTGAATCCCATGTGACCATGTTTCAACCAACCAGAATACAGAACCAGAAAGAGGTATGTTGATTATGTTGAATTGAACTGTACAATCATTCTCCTGATAACATTTTATCTGCATTTCTGTTATATTGTTCCTGGGAATATTGGCCTTGGCTTGGCATGGCCTATGGAAATAATAAAGTGTCTCTAATGCGTAAACAATAACTAAACAAGCAAAAGTCTTGGAAATGTAAATCTACATTAACAAATTGTGGCGATGTAAGCTTAAACATTTATGTCTACCCTTCTTAAAAAAGACAACATTTCTCTCAATTTACATACATTTAATATTGCAATATCCACAGGTATTTGCATCTGAGGGTTCATGGGTGTGTGTGAGTGAAGCCCTCCAAATTCTTGGAGGTCTTGGCTACATGAAGGACTACCCATATGAGAGGTACCTACGCGATGCTCGCATCCTTCTCATCTTTGAAGGTACTAATGAGATCCTCAGGATGTATGTTGCACTCACTGGTATGCAAGCAGCGGGCAAAGAATTGGTTAACACTGTCAAGTGAGTAAAAAATAGTTGGTTTCTTCATTTTCTTAAGAGGTATACATACAAAACAATACTGTTATTGAAATTAATCTAAACAATACATGTAAAAGTAATTGCCAATAATTGGCGTGTCGTGGCCGAGCGGATAAGAGCACTGGACTCAAGCTCTGGTGTTTCTGATCAGCAGAGTGTGGGTTCGAGTCCCGGTCGTGACACTTGTGTCCTTAAGCAAGACACTTAACCGTTATTGCTTAGTCCTTCGGATGGGACGTAAAGCCGTTGGCCCCGTGTGTTGTAACGCACGTAAAAGAACTCAGTGCACTTATCGAAAAGAGAAGGGGTTCGCCCCGGTGTTCCTGGTTTGATTGGCTGCATATTGCGCCACAGCACCTTGTAAACCATTACATGGTGCTATGTAAAGGAGAAGGTCTCATTCTTCAGAAATGTTGCCCTAATACCTTGCTGGAAAAATACTGAATGTTAAGTGCTTAGAGGCTGGCCTGCAATAGGGGCTATACAAATACGTTATATTATTATTATTAATTTTACCCTAACCAGCCTCAGCCCTTCAAAGTCCAATCTGCATGGTTGATTCTGTTGGGCTGAGGACTGCAGGGATAAATTGTTTTACATGGGATGCAGTGAGTTGCTGTAGCCGTAGCCGCCACTACTGCCTGCGCAGGATCACTAGTTCTGTCATTATAATGTCGAGATCCCACTTTTGGTTCACTTTTGGTACCCCTTCCGTACAATGAAGTCTACCTGTGTTTTGTTTTGTTTTTGTTTTTGTTCTGTATTATTATTTTAAAAATATTACATATACCACCATAATCAGAGTCTGACAGTTTGGGTGTTGAGTTACCATATGGTATTGGATTTTGTTAGAGGCAGGAGGGAGCCTAGTAAATCACTCAAGAGATTCTCTAATTTAAGAGACTAAACATGTATTGAATTCAAAGTGGCATGAAAACAATATTGGTAATTATTGCAGTGCTTGGACACATGGGCACTTACATGTAGTTTAGGTTCAGGTTTTTTTCCATACTATAAGGCCAGTAAAATACAACAGGGAAAAGTTTTCATGGAACTCATAATAGTATGGGGAGGTCAGAAGCTGTTCAGCTTGTACTAGGTCTGCCCTGTCCACGAAAAATACATTTATACATATAGAAATAAAATTTGTGATTTATCAAATAAGAAAAATTATAAGTTATAAATAATAGATATTACTACATTAGTGATAGGTTGCAACCAAACTGCAGTTTCTTTTGCAGCAGTCATTAATATTGGTCACTTAAACTTGCTTTTGACAGATTATGTTGTTATGTTTGCACATGAAACAACTCATTTGAGAGGAATGGGGGATATATGGGTCAACAAAACATAGATTAGTTGTTATACCTAATCTGCTACTGACCTGGAACTACCAGTGTTTCCAAACATACTTCAAGTCTGACACTGATCATGAGTAATCTGACAAGGCTGGTCTGTCAGTTCGTCTCTAGAAGTCTGACAAGGCTGGTCTGTCAGTACGTCTCTAGAAGTCTGACAAGGCTGGTCTGCCAGCACATCTCTAGAAGTCTGACAAGGCTGGTCTGCCAGCACATCTCTAGAAGTCTGACAAGGCTGGTCTGCCAGCACGTCTCTAGAAGTCTGACAAGGCTGGTCTGTCAGTACGTCTCTAGAAGTCTGACAAGGCTGGTCTGTCAGTACGTCTCTAGAAGTCTGACAAGGCTGGTCTGTCAGTACGTCTCTAGAAGTCTGACAAGGCTGGTCTGCCAGCACATCTCTAGAAGTCTGACAAGGCTGGTCTGCCAGCACGTCTCTAGAAGTCTGACAAGGCTGGTCTGTCAGTTCGTCTCTAGAAGTCTGACAAGGCTGGTCTGCCAGCACGTCTCTAGAAGTCTGACAAGGCTGGTCTGCCAGCACGTCTCTAGAAGTCTGACAAGGCTGGTCTATCAGTTCGTCTCTAGAAGTCTGACAAAGCTGGTCTGTCAGTACGTCTCTAGAAGTCTGACAAGGCTGGTCTGCTAGCACGTCTCTAGAAGTCTGACAAGGCTGGTCTGTCAGTACGTCTCTAGAAGTCTGACAAGGCTGGTCTGCCAGCACGTCTCTAGAAGTCTGACAAGGCTGGTCTGCCAGCACGTCTCTAGAAGTATGACAAGGCTGGTCTGCCAGCATGTCTCTAGAAGCAGGCATGCAACTGCCCGATGAAAAAAAAAGAGGAAAATTTTCGAAGCCACAATACCACACAATATGCCATTCCGGGTTTGTCGTGAAGGTACAATTGGTTGTGCACTGGACACTTTATCCTCAAAATCTCCCATAATTGATACTAATTTATCTAAACACTCAAAGGTGCATACAATTGTCGAAGCTATAAAGAAAATTTGAAAAAAACCAACAAAAAAACGGAAACTGAAGTTCGAAAACTTGCGTTTTTGAACGATCTTATCCCCTAATTTCTGCCCTTAATAATACCATGGAGGTCTATTTTACCTCCATGATAATATTTTTTTCATCAACAACCATTTCCATGGATTCGTGAATAAAGGATCGCTTGTTTAAAACTTCTTTTGTAATACATTTTCAATTGAACGATCGGTCGAACGATCTGTCGACAATTCACAGTGGGAAAATTGTGCGAGAGCGATGTGTTTATGAGTACGAAGTTACAATTTTGTATAAGATATTACCGGAAGGAGGTCGCGATTAGACTCCACCGCACGTCTTCTAACCCCTGGAAAATCGAGTTGTGTGTTTCCCTACTCGCCTACGTATTGTAGTAGGAACACGGAGGAGAGAGCCAGACTAACAATGTGCATGCGTGTTTTTACGTTCGTTTACTGAAATGAACGATCGCGGCTAGTAAATATCAAGACTAGGGACTTTATCGCCAGAATTTTGAAAATTACAAACAATTAATTTTACGATCATTTTTTTAAAAACGCAGAAATCCGCGGAAACGCGGAAGAGTTGCATGCCTGTAGAAGTCTGACAAGGCTGGTCTGCCAGCACATCTTTAGTAATGTTACAAGGCTGGTCTGCCAGCATGTCTCTACTTTGATTGAGTGTAATTGGTTTTCATGCCTGAACTGCAAACTTTGCGTAAGTGCTCCAGTATCCTTTAAAGATGAGAATGTCTTTACAGAGATTAGGCAATGACTTCACAAGTAGGTTTACAAGTTGTGGTCAAGCAAGATATACATTTATTAATACCTTTGCTGTATAATTAAAACCAAGGAATCCTCAAAAGTATCTTGCACTGTAACCTATAGGCCTGAAGATGTGAAGAGATGATGATGCAGAGTTGTCAGTTTCAGATGAACCCAACAAACGAAAAACCCAAGCAAACGAATAGGGACTGAAACCCAATCCACATGCAAGGCTCCAGTTCGAGGCAGCATTTGGTGAGAGGGGTCGTCAGAGGTGAAAGGCAGGGAAACCAACTGATAAGTCAACCTGGTCTCACTAGTCAAGCAAGATAGATTGCCAAAAAAATGAAACACAAAGTACATGTACATACATACTGGTGAAAGAATACAAGTGATAAAACTGATTTATCCTCCTCTATCTCCAGGAAACTGCAGAGTCCCTTGAGCAATCCAGGCTTTGTGACCAGGGCTTTAATGGACAGATTCTTGTATAAGATTGGCATGAAGAAAGGTGTCCAGTTGGATCATGATAGTGGGGGTGTCCACCCAGTATTCAATGTGAGTATCTAAATACTTAGTGTGAGTGATTCGTTGCATTTTGTACCATAGGCTGAATGGGTACATGTATTGTCATTGCGTAGGGTTTCCGTCCGGCTGGGCAGTTACCCAACGGTAACTCCAGTTAGAAGTGACATTTGGACTCAGTGAGTGGTGGGTTGCCCATGGGGAAAGGAAATTTGGGATTGTTTGTGGTTGAATAGGTCAAAGGTCAGGGTCCCTTTGGTCAGTTATAGCTAAATTAATTTTTTTTTCTGGAATGTAAATCTAGTTGAAATTGACATTTGGACTTGAAACTTGGTGGTGGGTTGCCCTTGGTGAAAGGGAAGTAGGAATTTTTGGGGGGTGAAAATGTCAAAGCTCAAGGTCTTGACATTGAGTTATAGCATAACTTAAGTTAGATGTAACTTAGGTGGGGAGGGGGACCATCCAAGCAGTTCAAGTGGCCATTGGAACCTGATAAATGTTGGGTTACTGAAGCCAATAACTTATGCAAAGTCAACACCCTATTGCTGACATCAAACCTCTTCCAGAAACGTACTACAAATACATGTACATCTCAGCAAATGACAGCGCAAAAACTCCAAGAGTGTACCCAGACTGGATTATTAGTGATCAATAAACTAAGTTGAGTGATCATTTAAAAACATAAACTATTGTTTACAATGATCTATTAGTCACACTGAATGCCATGTGGAATATGTAGTTTAGTGCCTCTTAAAATTGTATAAAGTAATAAACCTCAAAGGAAACTGACTGGGTAAATGTTAAATAATTTGGGTTTTTGAACAAAGAAAAAATTGACCCAAATTATTAAACATTTACCCAGAAAGGGGCTACGCAATATAACAAATGCACAGTTCAACTGCAAAACCTTTGTGCCACTCAAAGTGGTTGCTGCTTGGGAAGTGCACTTTGAACCCAATTGTTTTGAGGAAACCTGGCATGTCAGTCTCCTTAGGTATACACCAAGGTCCAATACATTCAAACATGTGGGTTTGTGTTTCTCATACCAACGGATTGACAATGGCACTGGTAACTACTGTGGGTAGTTGTGTGTTCTACCAGGTACCAGCCATATTCATTTGACAAGAAAACACCACAGAAACCGTACCAAGTAGCGTACATTTTTTTTTCAAACCTAATGAGCTTTGCTTTGGGCAAAGACGAGTAATTAAAGCACTTGCAATTTGTGTTTTTCTCATACTGACAAACAGCCTAAAGAGACTTCCATTCATTATTAAAACATCTTATTTTAACACTAAAAAATATGAGGACAAATTACCTAAAGCAGACTGTAATGATTGCAAGTAATGACATAAATCAACTCCTTACACCGCAAACATGGCAAAGTGTATAAATATGTGCTCATTTGTGGCTCCAGGGACAACAATCAAGACAGGTGATGTGGAGGTTGTGTCTAATACTACACAACTATCATGTGGTGCCCTGTGCAGACCCCTTTCTGTGGACATATCACACAGATATCGAGTAAAATAACACAACTTCAACAGGTTGAAGTTGTGTTATTTGGAGGTCTCCAAAATGGCACAGCAGTAAGTACACCATTATCATTGACATTTTAAACTGAATTTTAAGTAACATGTTTAATGTAATTTGTTTGACAGGATGAGGCAAAGACGTTGCAGACGAGAGCAACCCAGTTTGGTTATGTGGTGGAAAGTCTGCTAGCCAAGTACAAGAAGGTGAGCTGTATAAGAAAATCAGAGCATACAGTTTGGTCCACAGTGGTAACAATACCACCTTACCTATGTTGGAAGTGGAGCAAGGGTATAAAACTATACCACCTAGGTTGCAGCAAGGGCGTGGAACTATACCACCTAGGTTGGAGGTGGAGCAAGGGCATGAAAGTTTACCATCTAGGTTGCAGTTGGATCAAGGGCGTGAAAGTATACCACCTAGGTTGCAGTTGGAGCAAGGGCGTGGAACTATTCCACCTATGTTAGAGGTGGAGCAAGGGCGCAACACATAACCACCTAGGTTGCAGCGAGGGCGTGACACAATACCATTTAGAATGCAGTTGGAGCAAGGGCGTGAAAGTATTCTACCTAGGTTAGAGGTGGAGCAAGGGGCGTAGAACTATACCACCTAGGTTGCAGCTGGAGCAAGGGAGTGGAACTGTACCACCTAGGTTGGAGGTGGAGCAAGGGGCGTGAAACTATTCTACCTAGGTTGAAGTTGGAGCAAGGGCGTTCAACTATACCACCTAGGTTTGGCAAAAGCCTTTGGGAAAAGGAAACTCATTAAAGTAGTTACTTCTGAGAACTGGATATGCAGTCCGATGTACTGAATGAGCTACAGTGTAATAGAGGTCTATATGAGTTACATGTCAAATTTCCCCAGATCAAAATAAGTTAATTTTGTCTCTCCTTTTATTGCATCTCCCTCCTCCCTGCTTCCTCTCTGTTTATTAGGGAATCATGACGGAACAGCTGGTGCTCAAGCGTATAGCAGACATTCTCATTGATGTGTATGCAGTCACAGCCGTCTTGTCACGTGCTTCTAGGTCTAAGACCATTGGCCTCAGGAACTGTGATCATGAGATGACCATAGCTAAGACGTTTTGTAAGCAGGCTGATGAGAGGATAACAAAGAACTTCTATGATATTGCTCGGGGTGAGTTAAATAAATCTCTGTGAACAGTGAGTTGAATAGTTTGGAGTGGTTGGTCAACTTGGGGGTGAATTAAACAATGTCCCACCATACCATCAATGCAGTGAGTTGAACAGTTTGAGTGGTTGGTCAAAATAAATAAAGTTCTGTTCTACAGATGTCCCATTGTACAATCAATGCAGTGAGATAAATAGTTTCAGTTGTGGGTCAACTTAGGGGCGAGATAAAGTTCTGTTGTAAAGACATCCCACATTACAATCAGTGCCGCGAGTTGAATCAAGTGGTTGGTCAGCTCACTACTAGCAAACATTTCCAAGTAGGAAGTTTAACATTTTTCCTTATACTGTAGGAAACACGTCATTTATGACTTCAAATGAAGTCTTCACTTATTTCCTGTTTAAATGTATTCATTTCTTAAAATATTTACCTTTACAGTCATTATTGCAGGAACCTCAATAATCACGACGGCAGCTTTTTTGAATAAATTTCTTTTCTTCCCCCACAGCACCTGATGAAAACTGTGATTCAGCAATGCAAAGAATTGCAACAGAGGTGTGTTATAACCATGGTTACCTGGCAGTTCATCCACTAACAAAGGAATTTTAGACATAATCAATTTGTTATCACAAGTTGAACCGTTCAGCCTCTAGGTTATCAAATAAATAATTAGTCACTAACTGAGTTACCTACAAGTTTTTTGCTCAACATGATCTACTGATATACAAAGCGTACATAACAGTGACAACTTTAAAAGGTCTGACTGCCAAAGGTTTCATTGTATTATACATCCAGAATTGGTGGTATTAGGCAAGTTTTTCCATTTATTTGGTTTTGCAAATTGGAAGTTGAACCAAAATTGCAAGTTTAGTGCTGTGTAATACATGTATTTATTGTAGTCTCACAAGTGAGTGTATTTTTAAGCAGTATCAATGCAAGCATGTTTGAATTTTTCACTTTATAACTTGGCAAAGTAATCTTTAACATCACTTACTACATGTAAATTGAAATTTTTTCTCAAGTTCAAGTTGTGTTCAATTAAGATTTTTGGCCCAAATGTTACTGCAATCATAAGCTCTCCCTAAGTAGGAAGGACCACCTAGAGACTGGTTATATTGGTTGGGTGAGAACAATTCTTGTAGTGCAGGTTTACATGTACAATTAAAATGGTACAATAGCTGATTTCTAGATCAAGGGAGTATTCCCTCTGAAAAGCAAGTCTTGGATATTCCCTCTGTAATAAGCCTCCTAGCTGACCATTAAGCATTGATGGAAAGTAAAAAATACATGTACATGTACATCCTGTACCATTTCGCTAATGTTTTGCATCACAAGAAACAAAAAACATACATGTATTTTTCAATTAATTATTGAATGTGGGAAAAATTGGTGTTGAGTCTTGATACAATAAATTGTACTACTTATCCTCACTGTAACTTGTTGGGATTGTGCCACAGGAATTGAGAAACGATCAACTGTTATATGGTTTTGTGGAGCACAAGTATTTCTGACCAAAGAATCAAAAGATCAACTGTACATTAAAGATAATTGTCATACAGCTGCATGTTAACCAAGGTCGATGTTATTCATAATAAACCTGTGTATGATATCCAGAGGCTTTCAAACCAGTGTTCAATCATATCTACAAGTACATGTACTTGTTTTAGGTTTTTTAGGTAAGTTGCAGCAGTCTGAAACACTCATGGTTTTGTGGTTTTTATACATATACAGTCGACTCTTGATAATACGAGCTCGGAAGATACGAGACGCCGGTTTATACGAGGTATTTCACCGGTCCCGAACTGTCCCATGCAGGTTTCTATGTCTTAAAAAACGGAAGATACGAGCACGGTCATAACGATAACACGGATAATACAATTTTTTTTTGCGGCCCCATGATGAAAAAATGTATTGTTTTTCATACTTTTGAAGCGAAATCTGAAAAATATTTTTGCGTAAAGCCTTACCGTCAAGGTTCAGAAATTACTTTCTTGTTGCCACACTATTTATCGTATCGGACCGGCCATGCGGTTCTGTCCAATCTGAAAACCAGAAACATTTCGCTCGTAATCTATGTTTGAAATGCTACTTTGCTTACATGCTACCAGCAAAAACAACGTTCAGCATACTAAGGCGCTACGCAGTATCGAATCTGTCACATCATGGTCACATGAACGGCAAGTTTGACATCACTTTGCTATGATTTTAATCTTGAGTTATACAAAATATTAAATTTCTATGATCATAGTCAACAAAAATGCATTTATCATTGATATTTTTGTGTACAGGATGCTCGTAAGAACTGTACTAGGAAACAAACTGCTCCGTTCTAGCCTAGACACATGTGTAGTGCATCAGGGTTTCTCGTAAGGGAACCCCCTTAAAAAAAAACCAAACAAAAACTTGATGCATGCGAGACTTCTCGGTTAAGTTAAGGTATCATTGTGACAATGATATTCTCACAACAAAGAGAAAAATCATTCAGGAAATAAAACCACAAATAATGACAAAAATAGAATTATTTCTTGTTGATACAAGTCATGCCATTTTAATCACGGGTTCCATAATGAAATGTGCAATATATACAACACTCCCAAGCTGCAGATAAATTATCTCCTGCTAGTGTTGAAGACACATCCTAAGATTTAGTTTGTAAGCAACTCCTATTATTCCCAACCGATACATTGTAAGAAGGTGATGATTTTATGAGTAGCACTCCATTGTGAGCGAGAATGCTTAGTTGAAGCATGTATTGGGCCTTCTTGTGGTGAAGATGGGCCTGAATGTACGCTGGGTACGGTGAGGCAGTGGGAACTTGATCTTGGAGTTCTGTCAAAAAAGAAATAAGTAATGGTGTGTCAGACTCTTAGCCAGGGAGAAAATGGTAGGGTTTCATGTGCCCTAAAAATTCAAATATAACAAGCATTATGTGTGCATGGTAACTGAACCCACAAATAAGAACTAAAAGGAAATTTGTGAACATTCCATTAACATTTGCATTCATGTACATGTATTGTGATAAAGCAGCTTTGCACTATACAGGATACAAGGGTTGAAAATTCTACCGGAGTACTTTCTGCACTCTTTTATGATAGTTTGCAGATGGTGAAAAACTTAAGCAGGATTAACATTAAAACACAAAATCTTACATGGAACTGCTTGATGTTTGGACGTCTGCACTTCTTGGCTGATACTGTCTCCACCTTCATGATCTGGATACAAGAGGCCCTTGCTCTGTGACGGGCACCCATGTCACGGTCTAAGGGAAACAAGAAAGCTCAATTAATATCCAGTCATAACAATGAACAGTTTAAAATGTCCATTTTACAGATGCAGATTGATACTCTGACTGACCCTTTGTAGCCACTTGTTTCACTCCCATGAACATGATTTTTGGTTCTGACAGGCGACAAGCAGCCAAATAATTTATATCTGCACATTTCAGAATTGGCAAGCAGAGACAGAAAACTTTGTGCCAACGTATGATGTGCAAAAAGTGAAACATGGTGTGGGCCTCCATACATCTGTGAAGAACACATGACTAGATTAAATTGCTTAGATGTCTTAAAAGGATGAAGCATGCTGTGTCAAACTTTCACCAGAGTTTGATTTCTTTACACTTTTAAAATCCTTTCAGGATTTTGCAAATAACGCTTTGTACATGAACTTACAGCACTGTGTGACAGCACCAGCAGTGGTCAGATCACGGTACTCTCTGTACATGTTGTGCGATCCACTCCTCGAGTCGTATCGAAGCCAGATGCCGAAATTCTTGATCTTTGTTGGCTTGGTCTCATAGATCTATTGGAAGGGGATGGGTGATTAAAATTGTTTTTAAAATTTTGTATTACTTGTTATGTTTAAACAATTTCTTGAGATTGTTTTTTAGAATATTCTTAAGTGTATAGCTTCATCCCTCAATGTATAAAGGAAAGGAAAACAACCTGATTGAATAATTGTTAACAAATCCTTAAGGCACCTATGAAGCTTCACTCAGTCTTGGAAACTTTTGTAGCAACTTGTTTCACTCCCATGAACATAATTGTTGGTTCTGACAGGCGACAAGCAGCCAAATTTTATTATCTGCACATTTTAGAATTGGCAAACAGAGACAAAACACTTTGTGCCAACGTATGATGTGCATTTCTCATGACGACAGTTGTATCAGCCATGAAAGCATTATGAGAAGGTACCATCCCAAATGTTTCATGAGAGTATTGACAAATGGCCCAAACAGCACTGTGAAAATGTTCTCAGTTCTGATTCACATTAAGCCTTACCCGATGAAAAACTAAACTGTACCATGGACAAAATGTCTGACTTTGACTAACTTAACACGTTTTAAACAAAATTGAAATAACAACCAGAACACATCAAGACAAATTGACAAATCTCTGTGATTTGAGTCTCATCATTTTAGCCAAATATTTAAACTTTTTAAAAAATATATCCAACACAATCGTACTTTAATATTAACCAGTAACACCTCCTGCGTACCTCATGTGAGCTTAAAGTATACTGAGGTCTTTGATGCATTTTGGAGAAGCTTTTAGTCACTTGCTGGTTTTGTGGTTGAATTGAATCGGGCAAGTAGGGCATTTTACACACTAGCCAAACATATACAAACAATATATATAAAATTAAAAAAAACACCCCCAAAAACCCATAAAACTTTCAGACCCTATTTTATAGCGGTATGTAACCAGAAACTTAACATTTTTTTGGTGGCCTAGCCAGACAAGTCTGACATGATCATTCTTAATAAAGAGCTTGAAGGGCAGCATGCATAGGACTTTTTTTAGGAGCAATTCACATAAGGCCTTTATGGGTCAGTCTAGTGTTAAAACATTAAAAAAGTCGTTGTACCTTCCGACAGGAGACAATTTCCCCTTTGGTCTTCTTGATTTTCTTCAGTTTCTTGATGAAGTACCAAAAGCGGGACTTGGCGGACACATGGTCTGATGCAAAGATGCGCATCTTGTAGAGGGCAGGAAGGCGCACCTTATCGGTGGGTACCCTCCGACCAATCACGTGGTACTCCTTCAGCTGTTTTACGAATATAAAAAGGAAGTAAATTTGTAATCATAGTGTTACACATTAAACTAAAAACTAAATGAAGTATTCAGAAGAAAAAAACATTGGGAATCCCCTCTCCCTCTTGGATTGTCATGGTTCCAAGACTGTGATTGTGATTTTTCGTCCACCTTATAGCAGTGTTTTAGCTACCGAGCCATGCAGTAATGTTTTGCACAGCCAGTTTTCTGAAAACACGGCCTATTTTTCCCAGCATGGCTTGGTGCTGTGAAATCAAGCCATGCAACATGTTTGTACAAAGTATGAGCTGAATAAATTGTTTTCCCTTTAAAAAACAAAAATAATGAAGCAATTTAATAGTTAGAGAAAGACAGAAAAACATTATTGACTCCAATCCCCAAAAGACGCAAGTCACAGCATGCTAGAAAGGTACCCTGCATTTTGGTAAATGTTTGTGTGTGGAATTCGTAACCCCGAAAGGCAAAATGAAATTTAGGAACCATACCAATCCCTTCCCAATCGGACGGCATCTAAACAACTAACAGGTGCGGCGGTTCGGACAATCTCGAACGCTCAACGGACGAAACAAAGCAGGGCTTGCCCTTAACAATAGCCCGGCGACATTGCTGTCGTATGAAGCACGAAGAAGCATGAAGCACGAAGACGCCAGTGCAAAAGAGGTTCTGATATAATACATGTTTGTAGATCCTCATATCAGGAATCCATTCAATGATTGTTGATGAAAATACCGCCGTTTAAGGGCAAAAGTTAGCGCGGGCGATTGCTTTCATGTTTTTCCCAATACTTTGCACCTCACGCGCAGGCCCATGGAAAAACATTTGCAAGGCGAGTTAAGTTTGAAAAGAAAATATTCTCGGCTCATCGCACGAGCTTGCTCAGGGACCTTACATATCCTTACAGGCCTTGCATCTTTATTGGTACCTTCACAGTTTCATTAACTTCCATGCGTTTAAGACGAGGTTCAGATAATACGGAAAAAACGGGCCAGTTAAGCAAACCTCATTTTAACGAGAGTCGACTGTATTTATCATTCACCTTCTTATTTACCTTGTATTTGATTTTTTTCGGTTAAAACAGTGTTTTTTCCAGAATATGTTAAGGGTTGCCCTAATTTTGCCATTTGCCGTTTAATTGTGGTTAGTTATTACTTGAAATGTCTTCAAAAAATGTTATTATTTAAACATCCAAGGGGACCCAGCCTTAAATTTCTAATCGTTTCACTGAACTTTGAAAAAAAAAAGGGGGCACACAAGGGGCTAGACCAAGTAACTGGGACGCTGTACTCCTTTTTTTGAAATCTTTGGTCGTACTAGTGCCCCAGGGATCTTCCGCTGCAACGCGGTAGGCAGGGCACCCGTCCAAATCAGAGAGTCATCTCCAAGAGTAAGAAGGCTATCGTGACAGATGGTCTTACCGATTGTGACTCAAAAACCATCAATTTCATTTGGAGAACAAAAAATATCTTGAGTACAATTTCATGCCTGATGTTGCATCTTATATTGAAAAGCCATGGCCAGTAGGCCGTTTTCAAGCTATTTTGTTGGGTCTTTTTATCGTTTCGGGGAATTTTTTGTGGCTTGTTATGGTGAAAAGTCATAGCAAATGGAGGTTTCCAAGCAATATGTACAATGGTTCACAGGGCGCTAGCGCTAGTACGACTGAACTTTGAAGATGAACATTTTTAGAAAAATAAAAAAAGGAGTAGAGTGCCCCAGTTACTGGTTCTTACTCTAATACTAAGCAAGGGGTTATCATTTCCCATGATGCATTGAGATTTTTAGCCGTAAAGCAAACAAAACAAGACTGTAATTTGTAAAAAAGGGAAAGTAAAAATATAAATGTAATTAAATAATTTAAACAAATATACTTAACTAAGTTATAATTTGTAAGATAAACTAAGAATAATAAGATTGAATAAAGGATTAAAGCCAACATACAACTGTACATGCAAATATAAAATCAAATCCAAAGTTGTTAACTTAAAAAAAAGTATTTCTTGATCGATAGATAATCTCAGAATTTTCCCTGCCTTGTTGAAGGGCTAATTATTAATACATGACCCAATGTTCAATATTGTGCGCAACCTAAGTGAACTGGCCCCCTGGTGAAAGGTTAGTTATTTGTCCGGATAGTGGGCAGGAAGTTAAGGGCAGTTTGTTAAGTAAGGGCAGTTTTCCAATGGCAAAATTGGGCAGAATAAAATTCAATTTTATGCAACCAATTTATACTCTAGTTCCAGAGAAATCTCCACAAGTAAACTATATTATAAATCTTGTTAAAGTTTCTTATGTTTTTTTTATTAAAAAATGTTTGAAAATGTTGGAAAATTCGACCAAAATTCCTCACCTGTCCCTTAGCCTTCATGGCGGATTCCACGAGGAGAAAAAAGAGACCGATGAAAGTCACTGGTGTTCTTACCCCTGTTGCTGCAATTTCGTTATTCCGTGAGGGCGCTCTGTCGGATACCAGTTTTATATACGGTGGCCGACAAAAACACTACAATTATTCTAAAAGATAAAAGTAAAAAAATCAAAAGGTTTTTTATTCATAATTTCACATAAAAATCTATTTACAAAATGTGACTTGTTATCAGAGATTCATGGTGAGATTTTACTCTTATTTGGTTTTAAATACTCCTCAGTGGAAATTGAAACACTAATTACTAAACTTGTTCAAGTTCCGAGTTGTTTCGCTGCAGAGCTGCGAATCATGAACGTGTGATACGACTGGACAAGTTTATGGCCCACGTGTTGTTCGTGACTAAGTATTAAGTTGACTCGACTACATGTAAAAAGACGAGCGACGTGCGCCAATGTGTTTACGGAAAGGAATCTCGCTTTCTCTCTCCTCCGAATTTAATTTCTTGCTTCTGACATATTTTCTTGAATGTAAAGACCTGTAATTTCAACAATAATGTCATTCTTTATAAGAGGCACAGCTACCAAGAAGAAGTCTGTTGGCAAAAAGGTGAGCAAATGCCGTTGATTGAAATTGAACGATCATGTAAAACTTTTAAAAAAGTGGTGGTGTGTGCTTTTCTTCCTCTCCAGAGTCCATGGTGTTAGTTACTGATTAACTGAATACTGTAAGTTAGTGTTAGCCCTGTGGTTAGGTGGTAGGATACTCCTACTCCTAGAACTACGACTACGAGGTTCGTTCCGCTATCGTCTCCACGACCCTCATCATAGACTATAGAGTCAAGAGTGACATTTACAAAAATCCTATTCGAAACTTTTTGCCCTTCACGTACACACGCCTACAGTTTAAAAAAAAAATCAGATCTTGCCCAAATTAAAATTAGGTTGTAATCCTCGCCTGTCGGTAACAAATATGGCTGCTCAGTTGGTAATCAGTGGTATTCTGCGCGCAACGCTGGTCCACAGTAACCAGCGGTACATGTGTTTATAATAATATTAATATATATGAACCGTTGACGAGGATTCTGAAAAAATTGTGAGAATTTATACTAGTTTTTTGAAAATTTGTTTTGCGGAGTGGATTTTCTGGACCAGTGCAATGAGAGTACAAAGAACAAATACAGCCTAATTTGGGCCAAGATCGGATTTAAAAAAAATAGCTGTAAAGTAATTTTTTAGTAGGGCAAAAAGTTTCGAATAGGATTTCCGGATTTTGTACATCTACATACATACTCTATGACGGTCGTGGAGATGATAGCGGAACGAACCTCGAGTCATACTCATAGTCATAGTTCTAGAAGTAGTGGTAGGACGTCCAATGTTGCACTACACTGACTTCCTGGGTATTGCTTCTCTACCATGCGAACACAATTTTGACTTATGTTTTTTCTTATTTTTACAGGCTGATTTAAGAAGCTGATATTCTGTTCAAATATTCTTCATGGTCGTAACTACACTTTTGAGGTATCCAAAAGTAACAAATATATCCATGGATGATATTCCAGAAAATGAATCGCAGATCCACGCTTTAACGTATACTCTAGTTATAAACATCATGTACCGATTGACGAGTGAGCACGCGTGTGCGAAAAGCATAGCAACTCCATCGAATTCTGGGTCAAAGTGCCTTGTAGCACGAACTTATGTAGACTTGGTGTAAGACTACGTTTCGATTTGTCACAATATTTCCCAGCAAGATGGCACTATCATTTGCAGGTGGTTCGTGGATGATAGCGCCCTTCTGCAGGGAAATTATGACTAATCAAAACAAGATGATTCTTGCACCAAACTTGCTTTGGGCGCGCTTGCGTGCAAGTATTTATAAACCGAGTCAGAAAGTTACAACAGACTTGTCAATTTCCATTTTATTTTCCAAATAATGTCACTTAAGGTTAAAATGAACAATTCTGAACCCAGGGAGTTCTGGACACGAGGAATATGGGCTAGGGTACTCCATGCTACAGGCATGTACTAGATGTAGTGCCCTGACTTTGTTGATGGCGGACTTGATCAGATGGCATTACCTCAAGGGGGCCAAGAAAATGAGCAAGGCAACAGAAACATATAGCAGTTCGGAAGTGGCCGATCACTTAAGTTAGGCCAAGGATTGAAATTAAAAATCTTGATAATTCTTCCATTTATGTACATCAATCGCAGCTTCTGCGTTGTGCATCACACAGCAGTCCACACATGATCGACCACAGTTATTGCTTCCGTGGAGGCTACCCTGTAGCAATCCTAACTATATTTGGGTTGTCCCAACTGTAACTCTCGAGTTGGGACCAGTCCCAACTATAGTTGGGGCGATTGTCAAGTTGGGATGAAACAAGCGTCCCTAGTCTTCTGGTGTGGAATGTTTGTAGATCCAGGCTTAGTTTTAGCCAAGAAAACAGGGTGTTCAAATTTGACTAGATTGAAAAACAACGTGTCAAAATTTCTAGCAGGGGTCCAGGGGGTTTAATGGGGCAGCGCCCGCTTTAGGAATAGGCCCTATATTTACATTTTACACCCTAAAAATGGAGATAAAAATTATACGAACAGTAAATATACAATAATTGAATATGATTTATTAACACATGTGATCAGCTCACAAGAGACACAAGAGCCGTCTTGTCAACAACAGCTGTAGACAATCCCACAATGCAAAGGCATTTATGGTGTGCACAATGGGAAAATATAATACAATGTGTATGCAAAAGTCTGCTGCACTGCCCCCCTCCTTAGACAAGGCATAGAATAGGGCAGTGTTTAATTAAAAGACACAAATTTTTTCACAAATCGGCCGTGAATTATAAAAGCACATCTAAGGTAAGTTTAAGGTTTTGGAATGTTTCAGTTTGAAATCATGTTAAAACATGGAATCACAACAATGTTCAGTCCATTGAATGTTCTGTTCAATGTTCATAAATCAGGCATGGGAGCCTTCTTGATGCAGATGATCGGCTTGCACTCAGTTTGACTTGACATCAGCATTTCTCTTAAAATTAGTAAAATTAAGTGATTATTGTAGGTTGAAGGACCAGCAATTCCCAGTCAATTTAATTAGTCTGACTGCGTATTGCTTACAAGCTTTAATTTATGGGATATGAATGCTTGGTATAACAGCATGATACGTGTGCCATATTGGTTTGTTATTATTTCCATGTACTTTGAACGATCCGTCACCCGTCATGCACTTCCTGTAACTCATGGCACCCCCTCCTTTTTAAAGTTTTCCTTTCTTTTGTTCTTTGGCAAAAAAACCAAGAACAAGTTGAAAACTGTGTCAACTGTCATGTTGTAAAAAATTATGATAAATTGGCATTTTTCAGTCAAATCCGAGTCACAAACATCGAGTGTGAGTCCAGATGGCCGACTAAAAAATGTGACTGGAGTTTGATTTTAGTCACAAGTCATACAGCTGTGGCGATAATCGTAACCCTTGACCCTCTTGACAGTCATATACTGGAGGTTTGCAAATGAGCATACACAAGTCATTGGTACGTTATTTCAGCCACTTCTGTCAGCGACCTGACTTGCCACACTCTTAATCATTGTTTCGAACACTAAAGCACACATACTGTACGAAGTTTCAACATGTTCAATCTCTGATCTGTAACATGTGTACTAAGTTGAGCTACCAAAGTATAACAATGAAAGCAAAAACTTTAAAAAGGTCACTGAGCTATCTTAACTGCATAGTTGATGAAGTCAAAAGCTTACAAACAACTGCATATTACATGTACTATTACTTTTTTAGGATTCCTCAGGTAAATCTAAACGAGACGTGAGTACTGCTGCAATTAACAAGCTCAGGAAGAAGAAAGCCAAGTTGACAGAAGAGATTGTTAGTGAGTCGTCTGATGATGAAATGTAAGTCTTGGATATTGTCCAAGGTATTGACATGTAATTCAGATACAATGCTTGAAATAATAGAAATGTACACATACATTGTAGGCTCCAGATAATTTTCTTGAAATTGGGCTATGGTTTACCAGGGCTCTCTTTCCTTGCTCTGCATACAAACAATTGTCGAGGGCCTGGACATCACCACTCAGCAGCCATCATTCAGTTGAACAAAAATAAAGAAAAAGAAGGCGTCCTGGCCAGCAGACTAATTGCCCAACCCCTCCTATACTCTAGTACAGCAGACTGTCACAAAGTACCATACCTTCCAGCAGGCCCTGCGCTTAAGCTTTTTGTAAACTGTGTTTTACTACTTGCCCCAGGAAGTTTCAGTTGTCCAGATTTTAAACATGTGTTGTCATTTGTATCTCTGATGCATTGATGGTAGCAATTGCAACCAGTTTATTGGCCAAATGAAGTTACATTCACACTCTCAAAATTAAATCAACACATTTTAAAATGTATTATTCACATCTAAAAAGGAAGAAGTATTAGCATGTTAAACAAGTAGCTTGCACAGTTTTTAGTACATGCGTGTCTGTAGCCCACAGGGCAAGTTGAAAAGAGGTGTTTCCTAGCCCCATGATTACAGCTAACATTTTTTCTCATGTGAAACATGTACAGTTGTAGCAGCCCATCTGTTACAATATTCAAGTCATTTTGAAGTTGTTTGCTAAGCTCACAAAGAGAAGCATTCAGTATGCTTACAAACTGTAGCACTTGCACCTAATGTAGCAGCCCATCTGGTATAATATTTAAGCCATTGTGAAGTTGTTTGCTTAGCTCACATAGCTTCAAGTATGAAAAACCCTCCTTTTTTCTAAATGTTTTTTTAATTTATTTCTCCCCTAACCCAGTGATACCCCAGCCAACAAGAGAAAGGTTGACCGATCCTCATCCTCATCTGAATCGGAAGAGGAAACTGCACAGGAAAAGAGACTGCGTCTAACCAAGCAGTATTTGGCACAGCTTGAAGATGAAGGTAGGTAAACTTGTAAACTTTTGGTTGTGTGGTCTGTAGGGGTAGAGTCTGTTTCAAACCTGCTGCCATTGTTGTGAAGAGATTGCTATAAATACATGCAAGTAATATAATTGTAACCCCTCATTTTGTTTTTTGACCTAAAATCTAAATTTTTGACAGTAACTTGACGAGTAGATTTTGATCAAAACATAGGTTTTGATGTTCAACATCTTACAAATATTTTTGTTGGTTTGACTAGTAATCATGTAAAACAACTCAAGATATTTCTGAGTGCTCATTGGTTGAGCATAGCATTTACTTTTTACTATCGCCCTTTTTTTACAGAAAGTACCTTCATGTGTCTTGTGTTTGTTTGATTACTTGTGCTTAATCAATATTAACCCATATCCAGCATCGGGTGTTTTCTAGACACCCTGCTAAATGCATCAAAATGCAGTTGCACTGTTCTCCACATATGGGTTTGGGAAGGCAGGCCGCCCTCCTAAAAAAAAGAGTTTTTTATGATAACGTCATACCAACGGGCGCCCATCCGATGATGTCATGCCGCCCTCCCAGCAAAAAGTATGTGGAGAACACTGAGTTGAATTGAAAACCCTGCTACATGTAAATGCATCAAAATACAACATAGGATTCTGTTGCACTTTGAAGTGAACTGGTTTACTCCAGCCTTGGCACTTGGCATTTGCCCCGCTAAATGCTACAGTATGCATGGAAGTTTGCTGGGGACTTGTCTAGGCCATTGTAGAACCATGCAAAATGCATCATAGTACAACAGAGTATGAAATTTACTAATAATTGCGACAAACTTTTACCATTATGCACATTTTGTTGTATTTGGCAGGGTTAGAAGGTTCATGAGGTTTTGATTTCTCTTTTAAAAGAAAAGTGGTTTTGTAATGTTACAATGTAGTTAAATTTCATTTGTGAGTTATAACTGTGGTTTTTAGTGGTAATTTTTTTCATTTACATGTATGACCACGCTGATTTGATGTTTATTGGGTAGTTCAATTCTGTTGAGTTTACACTACATACTGTAATTTTATTGCCTTTTATTGAAAGTGTGTTAGTTATTCAAATAATTTGTTCTTCTCTTTTTTACAGAAAAAGATAATGAAGAAGCCAGAGAAATTGACAAGGATGCCATAGCACACAGACTTAAAGAAGATGTGGTAAGTACACGTATGTCAGGATTATTCCAAATGACAACAAATATGTTAGTGTATAATCATCATTGCGTGGTTTTCATCATATAAAGAACATTGAAAAATAATCTCAAAGCGCTTTCTTTTCTCTCAAAGGTTGTTTGTATGTAAGCTTGCGTGAAACTGCTTTTTCTCATCCATGATACATCAGCAGAAATATAATGTGATACTTTATATTATGCGAATAGTTTGTGGTGTCCTAAATCATCTCGAGCTGATAATCACATGTGCTCACAACTGCAGTACTTGCACCTAATAAACAAGAAATAAAATGGAGAGAGTCTGGAAATCAATTATCTAAATCTGAGCCACAAAAAAATGTTGACAAAGTCCAGGTTGTTTATTGGTTCAGGAGATTTGTCATTCATCAGCGCTGTTAAATTTAAATGACAAACCATGTCCCAATGGCCAATAAGATGGGTTGTTTGTTTTACGCTTTTTGGTACACAATTTTTTGTTACAGACACAAATTGCAGCCAATCACATCTGCCGAAGTGGACAAATCATATGTAAATTGGGATACATAAATAAACTATGAAAAGTCTTGCCCACTCGGCCCCTACCACATGGATATGACTCCATGCAGTGAGATAAAAACACCTGTGGGAAAGACAACAGTTGGGAATTAATATGGGCTGGCAAGACTATAGTTGAGGCATACTATTGTTTGCTGGCGCCATTATTTTGTATAAACTTAAATATGCATGAGTCCAACAATACTGAATATTTCAGATGAATAGTTTACTAAAAAAGTATAAATCATATTTTTTGTCTTACGCATTATCAATTTAACTGGCATATGAAAGTTTTAACGCACTTTCTAAACACGGATATGCTCGCTCTGCTTTTAAATACCCTTTGTGGAGATAAGAAATACACATCATGACTAGCTTAAAAAAGAACAGTTTCTTTCATGTTGTCCTCTAATGAGAACTGTTAACACTCGTTCTTCCAGTAACAGAGTGATTGACTGAACAGAATTAGAGGAGTATTTTTGATACCTTACCGGATAGAGTCCAGTCCTGTCCATCAAAAGGGGATTTACAATCTTGTGGTCCTTGCAGCTTTTCCATACTTTGAGAGACATTTTGCTACATTTTGTATACATCAGGATACTTTCTTGTTATCGCGATATGATGATATTATGATGTAATAACAAACTGTATGATTTCGTAATCAGATGGAAGTTATTAATTTTGGTTTTACCCTACACCGATGTGTGTTAGCACTGTATACTCAGTACTTTCCCGAGTTCTGTGAAAAAAAAATCACAGGCATATTACTCGGGTGGGATTCGAACCCACGACCTTTGCAATTCTAGAGCAGTGTCTTACCAAGTAGACCACCGAGATTGCCCGGTAGCTAGAGGCAGTTCGAAGATGGAAGATGGAAGTTGGTATCGTGATTTTTGATAATATTGTGGTATCACCCATGCTTTAGTTCAATGAGTTCATAGCAAAGAGTTCTTCTTAATCAATTAATGAGTTGCATACATCATCCTGATAAAGTAAGAAAACTTATGTTGTCATCATTCAGTAGTTAAACATAAACTCATGTAACTAGTTGTCTCTTTCTCTTGAACCTTACAGCTTGAACTGAGTGGAAAACTACAGAGGAAAGTTTCCCAGGAATACGACTTTGAAGCAACCCCTGAGATGACAGTACTGAGAGGTCACAAGTTGTCAATTACATGCCTTGTCATATCCCCTGACAACAAGTACATATTTAGTGCTTCTAAAGAATGCTGCATCATAAAATGTAAGTTTTGTCAACAAGATTAACCCATTAGCACTCACACAATATTAAACGTAGCGCCATTTACTCCTCACTGCACCTCGGAAATTCACACGATTTTCGGCCGCAATCCTCAGATAACTTTCATTGTGATTATTTTCTTGTTTTACAAGTTGAGTTTAATTTGTTGAGGATGAATTTATCTCTTGAATGTTTTTCCAAGTTGTTTTGTTTGTGTTACCAAATTAAAGCTCTGAGGTTGGAAACATAAGAGAAACCAATGAAAATTTAAAAACATTGTTTACGTATGAAGTAAACGTTTGTTACATTGAAAGTTGTGCGCACAAGTTGTCTCCCCTGTACTGTCATCTCAAAGGGGAAAAAAGATACAAAAGTGATTGAAACTAATCACAACAAACCTTTGAAAATGAATACAAGTGCCTCTGTTACCTACAGATAACTTCTGTACCTCAAACCCTTTGAAAAATCCTATCAAATCACGGTATTCCTTGTGTAAAAACACCAATAAGTTTATCGTGATAGAAGTGGAAGGTCGCCATTACTGTGTACATTGGGCGTGTGATACTGTAACGCGCCGTCGCGGTCAAGGACTTGTTGTTGGTTTGATGATTTGTACGTGAATTAAATATAATGGACATGAACAGGAACGGGACAACAGACACAAAACGAATAAATAATTGTGACTCGGAAACAGTTCTTATGATTCTCTGATTCTTCTCTGATTCTTTGGGTTCTTTTCTTGTATCGGCATAAATTACATGTACTTACATTATACTAGCTCTATATCTCTTATGCGAAGCTTACAAGGGAGTGGGGTGGTGGAGCATTCACACTTTCCGTCTTCACTCTTTGAGACACAAATCAGCACTGACTGCCCCTCTCGGATCACGTGGGAACCCAAGCCCGCAATCCCACGATGCACGCAATGGCGCCTGGATTCCCAGGTGATCCGGATGTCTGCGGTCAGCGCTGCCTGTCTGTCCTCATGTGAACTCGGTGACCTATTCACCCCTGCTCGCTACACAACCCCCTCCTTTAAGAAAGGATGTGTCCTCACATCGTTCCCTCTGACTTTAAAGAACAACTAAAAGAAAACTTTCCTTAACATTTAAAGAAACAAATCTCAAAACTTTAGAGTAAACAAAAATAGACATCTCAAAACTTCTTGCAATAAGTAATCAGTAACATCTCATATAATAATTTTTTTAAAAAGTTTTTATCTTTCAGTACTTTTGTTTTTAACCTATGTGAAACTTATATACAACTGTCCCTACGCGTACGTGACAAAGATGAGATGATCTACTCCGGGAAGAAGCGCTCTTTGATCACTCTAGCTGTCACTTTGCCGTCGCTATCAAGCAGCTCCTGGATCGTCCGTTCGGCCAAGCGATGAGTGTTGCGGCCACCTTCAGTCTGACACCCAACCTCATTTACAGTAGGCAAGACCGAAGAGGTCGTCGGCGCCAGGGGAGCTACAACTTCCATCGACGGTACTGACAATGGCAATTGGATGCTACGACGTACTTGTGGTGGAGACAGAGACTGCAGCATCAGTCTGTGCTCTGGGGTCCCTGGGTGAAGACTGATGAGGTCACTTCCCCTTCCTGGGGTTCGTGGAATCTCCGGGGTTTCCGGTATAGCTTGCGGAGAATGACCAGGATCCGGGTCGTTAATGTGGCTCGCCCAATGCCTCTCCAGGTCATGTTTGCGAACAAACGAGTGACTGCAATAGCGATGAGGACACCTCAGTCTTTCCTTCTGATGTTGGCCATGTTGCTCCTCCTGATGCCTCTTGAGGTTCGAGAGGGAACTGCATGCCTTGAAACACACCTGGCACTTGTAACGCCTGTTCGGGCTCTTCTGGTGGGCCTGTCTGGTCTCTCCCCGCGAGGGTGAACGGCTCCTGCTCCGGGCTACTCTTGGCCTGCAGTAGCAAAAAGAAAATATGAAAACACCTATTGTTAATAACACCAGTCACCAAAACGGTCAGGGGGTTTTCGCTTACGTCTACGTGAGTCAGTTGGTTCAACTCCTGTTGTATCCAGTAATTGTTCTGTGTCTGGAGGTGTCTCAACCTCGTCTGAGTCTTGCCTGGGGCCATCCACCATCGAGTCCTCTACCTCCTGATATCTCGCCCTAGGGTCCTCCTCTGTCGACCCACTACCTGAGGTAGTGCCATCATTTGGAGTGGGAATTGTACCCTCACCATCTTGGAGCCCGCCAGAAGCTCCTCCACCATCTCTGTTAGTTGCAGTGCCCAAGCTGTTTTGATCGGGTGTAATTCCTTCCATTTAAGAATTCTGGGCCCCGGTCTGAAGCCACGATCGATCAACTTCTCCGCAGAACGGTTTAAGCAGGTTAGTGTGGACTACTTTAGGCTTATGGCGGGGGCTTTTCTGGATCCTCACAACCACGTCGCTGAGATTCTTGGTAATGAGGTAGGGCCCATCATATTTCGGCTGCAGTTTCGGTGACAAGCCAACCTTCCGAGTATTGACCCGCAGCATAACTGCTGAACCAGCTTCGTACCTCTCGTTGGTCAACTTTAACTCATAATGGTTACGTTGATAATGTGCAGCCTTTTTGAGGTGATTCCTAGCAATATCGTGAGCTTCCCCAATTTTCCTCTCCAGTTCGTCGACATACTCTGATGCATCCAAGGGCTCTCCCGGCAGTGAACCTCCACATATCAGGTCAATAGGAAGTTGAACCTCTCGCCCAAACATAAGCATGTTTGGTGTCATCCCAGTACTTTCTTGGGGCGATGCACGATATGCCATCATAACATGTGACACATGCAAATCCCAATCTTTTTGGTTCTCAGCTACATAAGATGACAACATCACCTTTAGCATCCGGTTGAACCTCTCCACCTGCCCGTCACTCTGTGGATGGTAGGGTGTGGTTCTTGTCTTGTTGATCCCAAGTAGGCTACACATCCTCTGGAAAAGTGCACTTTCAAATTGCCTACCTTGGTCGCTATGAAGTATTTGTGGTACCCCAAACCGACTAATGAACTTGTGTACCAGTACATCCGCCACCACATCTGCAGTAATTGTCGCTACTGGGTAGGCTTCTGTCCATTTCGTGAAGTAGTCAGAAACAACGACTATATAACGGTTACCAGCCCCAGTCTCTGGAAATGGACCGGTGATATCAATCGCAACTCGCTCTAGTGGAACCCCGGAAATCTGCTGCTGTAGGGGGGCTCTCTTCGTCTTCATGGGCATCTTATGTTTTGCGCATACCAGGCACCATCGGATCCAATTCCTCACAGAATCCCGCATCCCCTGCCAATAGAAACGGTGTTTGACCCTGTCCAACAGCTTTTTCATACCCGGATGACCACCTGTAGGGGAGTCATGCAGCTGTCTAAGGACTTCTTCCTGCATTGAACAGGGAACCACAAGCAAATAACGGACCTCTTCCCCTGTGTCGCTCTCCCATCTCCGGTACAGTACTCCATTTTTAATGACCAGCTGCTTCCAGGCTCCCCACAAGGTCTTGAGCCACGGGCCCTCTGAAGAAATTTCTCCCCATGTCGGCCTCGTCCCTCTTGTTTCCAACCAGTCTATAACTGTGCAAAGCACTGGCTCTCCCAACTGCTTGTCCCGTAAGTCTGCGCTTGAAATACTCTCCAACCAGTTTGGGATTCCTGCTGTAGCTGTCCGGCAACTTGAAGTGCATTTCCCAATGGATGAGGATAGGTCAATGCTATTGGTTTCTGTCTGCTCCTTTACTTGCTCGGCTTCTTTAACACTTGTTATCGTTGGCATATTACCCTCACACTGATCCTCAACCAGCTCCTGCTGGCCACACCAAGGGTGCTCACACTGGTTACATGGTCTTCTCGACAATGCGTCTGCATTGTTATGTTGGCGACCAGGCCGATGTTGGATTGCAAAGTCATACTCAGCTAGCAGCTGAAGCCATCGGGCCACCTGACCCACGGGTTCCTTAAACCGGAACAACCACTTTAGTGCTCCATGGTCTGTTCTTAACAGGAAATGCTGCCCGTAAAGGTACGGCCTAAAGTACTTGATAAAGTAAACCACAGCAAGCATCTCTTTCCTTGTGACACAATAGTTTCTCTCGGCTTTTGTTAAAGCCCTGCTTGCGTAAGCTATGACTCTCTCGAAGCCATCCTGCTGTTGTGACAGCACAGCACCTATCCCGTGGTCACTGGCATCAGTATCTAGTGTAAACAATAAAGTTGAAGATGGATACGCAAGTACTGGAGAGGAAACAAGTCGTGACTTCAATTCGCTAAATGCCCGCTGGCATTCATCAGTCCAGCGGAAGAACCTCCCTGCCTCCGTGAGCCTATGCAAGGGCCTCGCCAACCCAGCGAATCCTTGCACAAACCGACGGTAGTACGACGCAAGGCCCAGAAAACTACGTACTCCCCGGACGGTTGTTGGGACAGGCCAATCTCGCACTTGTTGAATCTTTGTTGGATCCGTCTTCACCCCTTTGGCAGAGACTATATGGCCGAGATAGGCTACCTCCTCTTGGAAAATGTGGCACTTCTTAGGCTGGAGTTTCAGCCCAGCATCCTTTATTCGGCTGAAGATAAGGTCCAGACGTTGAAGATGCTCATCAAACGAACAGCTATACACAATGATGTCATCTAGGTACACCAGACACATCTGCCACTGTAGGCCCTGCAAAACTCGATCCATAAGACGATCGAATGTGGAAGGAGCGTTGCAGAGCCCAAAAGGCATGACCTCAAACTGATAAAGCCCGCTTGGAGTGGCAAATGCTGTTTTTTCCTTATGCTTGTCCTCCATGGGCACTTGCCAATAGCCCGATGCAAGGTCCAACGTGGAGAAAAACTTCGACCCAGAAAGTGCATCTATGGTGTCATCAATACGGGGTATTGGGTACGCGTCTTTCCGCGTAACTGCATTTAGTCTTCTATAATCAATGCAGAAACGTACCAGAACGTACCGTACCAGAACGATTGGGGACGCCCATGGCCCAGTGGCAGGTTTGATGACCCCTCTCCTTAGCATTGCTTTGACTTCAGCCTCCGCCACTTCCCTCTGATGAAGTGGGAGCCGCCTAGGCCTCTGCTTTATTGGCGCCACATCTCCTGTCTCGATTTTATGTTTCACTAAATCCGTCCGTCCAATGTCTCCTTCTCCACTAGAAAACTGCCCTTGGTATCTGCAGAGAAGCCCCTTCAGTTGCGCACTCTCATGTTCCCCTATGAGTTTTGATGATCTTTCATGCAAGTCTTGCAAGTGATTGGGCAAGTCTACCCTAGCTTCTCCAGAAGCCGTCCTTACTCTCTCCTTTTCCATGTTAGCAAGGGGGTCAGAAATAATAAGCTCGGGGCCTATTGAATCAACTGCATAAAACATTGCTGCTGCTGTCCCTTGGTGAAGGGTGACGGGATCATCTCTGGGGTTCATTAGGCGTAGGGGCACTACATTGGATCCAGTTCTTACTAACGAAGGTGCTATCATGATGCAATTCTTTTCTGTCATAGCGACTGTGGGTTCTACTAGCCCGCAGGTGACCATCATGCCGCTACCGTCAAGACTCCCCTCAATGAGCATTTCCGTCCTAGGAGGGACAACAACAGTTTCAACAACCGTCACACGACGACTCTGTTGTCTCTCTGCCGTCTCCCAAAGAGGCAGCACTATTTCTCCCCACTCAAGACATTTATTCGTGACATCAATCACGCATCGCTCGTTCCTCAAGAATTCCAGTCCCAGCAACACATCGTTTCCTATCGACGCTACTATGAATCGATGTTGAACTTTAACTCCAGCCAGCTGCAACTCAGCTCCCACTTCCCCTCCAATGGCCAACTCCTTACTGTCCGCCAGCATAACCCTTACATCAGTGCTTGTCACTGACGCCTGGTCCTCCTTGGACCACTGTTTAGTAATCTTCTCAGACAGCAAGGATACAGTTGCACCAGTATCTACCAGAACATCAACATGCACTCCATTGATGAGCGCGTCTACGTGCAACCCCTCACCAACTACAGCAGCAACATTCTCTGTTTTTACATCTATTTGGGGCCCCCCTGTTACAGCTGTCTCTTGGCCCTCAGATACAGCTCCTAACAGTTTCCCTGACTTTGCTTGGAGTTATTTACTCCTGCTGACTGCTCACTCCATTTGCCACTATTTCCGGATCCCTCTTTCAGCTCGGGGCAATTGGGCTTGATGTGTCCCCATTCCTTACAATTGAAGCACTGTGGGCCTTTCTTGTCAAACTTCCTCTTATAGTTCACTTGCTTCTCCAGCCTTTGCACTTTCTCCAAGATTTGTGAGAGCTGATGTTGTATGTCTGACCCTCTGGAGCTATCCCCTTCTTTTGGTCTCTCTGCAAAGGCGGCATCAACAGTAGCAGTCCTCAATTTCTTGATCTCAGTCGAGCGTCGTTCTTTCTCAGCCTTATATAAGGCCTCCAGCTCCACAGCTGCCGCAACTGCCTCATCCAGGGTTTTTGTTCGCATCTGGATCACCCTGGTTCTTATCTCCCCATCACTTAAAGCATCAAGAAAGTGATCACGGCCCATCCGATCTCTACAGTCAGCTGGCAGGTCGTTGTACACCTTTTCAACGAGTTGCCTGGTCTCGTCTGCAAGTTCTATCAAACTCTCCGATGGTTTCTGGCGACGATTTCTGAGCTGGGCGCGATGAAGCTCCTTCCTTCCGGTAGGATCAAAGCGAGCCTGTAAAGACTGTACCAGCTTCTTGTAGTCCTTGGCTTCATTTTGGAGACTTCCTAGGACCAGTTGAGCAGACCCAGTGAGCAATACTGCTAAGTACTGGCATTTAGTTCCGTCATTCCAGCCATTAATGCCAGCACACAGTTCAAAATGTTTGATGTAGGACTCCCACGGTCCCTTGCCATCATAGCGGTCTGGCTTAATTAATGGCCGTTGTTTCCCTTGCTGGATGATGTCTTCCAGCTTTTTTTCCACCTTCACATCAGCCTTGTGGGCTACCTTTAGTTCAATCATGGAACTCTCTTTTTTCTTAGTGTCTTTATCCGGGGTATTCACTTGCTGGGTCATTGCTGCAGTTGGTGCCGTAGAAGGGTTCGGCGTTTGAACTCCTGTGTATTGAGCACCCTCATCCAGTATTTTGGGGTTCTTGTCCACTATTTGCAGATCATTAACACCCATCTGAGGCAGAATTGATTGGGCTGGTCTGCTCTCGGCTTGCCCACCGGAGCTCCTCATCCCTGGAGATAAAGGAGCTGGGTTGAAAGCTGTTCCCTGCAGCCCATACAGCGAGGTTGCTGGCACCCACCCAACTGAGTTGTCCCGTTGGCTGAACCTTCTTTCCCCCACTGAAGTATTATGTATTGGAAAATGATTTTCCGAGCCCCCTTTACAAGCTGTTGAGTAATCCTGCAGCTGTTCGTTGTCGATGCTTGGTAGTGTATTCTCGAGGTCGAGTACCTGGCGAGTTGAGTTGAGGCTAGTTGGTTCTTCGTATTTCTTTCGAGGCTGGTTGGCAATTGAAGGAAGATTATTTGACAGAGACCATTTCTGTGAACGGCCAATCCCCGAGTCTCCCCACAGTGCGTACTCCCCTCCCAGCCTGGAATCCATAACGTTTGCCCGAGTCCCAACCCGTGCTGGCGTTTCCACTTTAGTTGGTCCCTGTGGGACAAACAGGTCAACTGGCTTATCCCTCTCAGAAGTAGTTGGGTTCGGAAGTGCCCCCACGCCAGCAAATTGACCAAGCCTCTCAGACAATGTTTCTATGTCTTGGGTGACACGTTGGTACTCCATTTCCAAAAAATGGTATAGATCTTGTCCATTCATGGCTGAGTAGTCTACAGCTCTGCTCTGTCTTGCTTCCATGCTGTCCGTTTTGCTTTTAATATTAGGCCTTGTTGTTTCAATCAAATCTGATGCTGCGCCGTAAGCAGTTGTGTAGATCCGGGAGCAGTTCCACCGGAGCGGCTATCCACGGTCCGGCACTTCCGGAGCTGGTTTTCCAGAGCTGACCTTCCGGCGCGGCTGTCCTTGATCCGAGGCTTCCGGAGCAGCCTTCCCGGAGTGAAGGAAACGGCTCGGTCAAACCACTGCCGAATTCTGTTCCGTATGTAGAGCTTCACCTGTTACACGGCTCGGTCAAACCCCTGCCGTTCTCCCCCGAGATAGAGCTTCCGTCTTCGCACGTCTCGGTCAAACCACTTCCGTTCTCCCCCGAGATAAACTTCCCTCGTCGCACGGCTCGGTCAAACCACTGCCGTTTTCTGCCCCGCAGAGAGAGCTTCACTCGTTGCACGGCTCGGTCAAACCACTGCCGTTTGAAACCCTTCGGCCCACTGCCGAAAGAGATGCCCCTCACTCGGTAGCACCGCTAGATGAGCCACCCACTGATCGGTCGTCTCCCTGTATTCTTACACATAATTATTATGAATTTAATTCAAGCCAAATCAATCCCAGTGCTGCCACCAATGTAACGCGCCGTCGCGGTCAAGGACTTGTTGTTGGTTTGATGATTTGTACGTGAATTAAATATAATGGACATGAACAGGAACGGGACAACAGACACAAAACGAATAAATAATTGTGACTCGGAAACAGTTCTTATGATTCTCTGATTCTTCTCTGATTCTTTGGTTCTTTTCTTGTATCGGCATAAATTACATGTACTTACATTATACTAGCTCTATATCTCTTATGCGAAGCTTACAAGGGAGTGGGGTGGTGGAGCATTCACACTTTCCGTCTTCACTCTTTGAGACACAAATCAGCACTGACTGCCTCTCTCGGATCACGTGGGAACCCAAGCCCGCAATCCCACGATGCACGCAATGGCGCCTGGATTCCCAGGTGATCCGGATGTCTGCGGTCAGCGCTGCCTGTCTGTCCTCATGTGAACTCGGTGACCTATTCACCCCTGCTCGCTACAATACGTTGTACATATGATACAGTCCACACAACACAGAAAAAAAACAGGTACTTGTTGTGCTTCATGTGCATTGGTGATAGGAGTTCCGACCTTTTAACATTTGGAGGTGGACATCGTCATTTTTTCTTATGAGCACCATGTGCTATTTTTAGACTATTGTCATGTTGAGATAGCACTGTATCTACGGCCGTTTGCTGCGTTTTAATCGCATGTTTAGAGCTAAAAATACAACTTGTCAAACTTCAAAGGCGTGTGCGGGCGGTATGCGGAGTAATATGCAGGCTGCCTGCGGGCGGTATGCGTGCTAAAGGGTTAAGGCCTCTCATTATGCGCATCCTTGTATTTTTAGAACTAGCCACTTGATGTTTTTCGATGCTATTTGGATGTTTCTCCTGAAGTGCTTATGATATAGCTTTAAAAATGTATATCACTGACCTCACTTTGGCCGAACATGTAAAGACCCTGTTTAGGACTTTCTTTTTGCAGGGAATATTGAAACAAGGCAGAAGGAGTACATCATTCCAGGTGGGAAGAAAGGTACAGAAGACACACATAAAGGTCACACAACCCACATCCTAGCACTCGCAATCTCAAGTGATGGTCAGTTCTTAGCATCAGGGTGTCGAAGTAAACTCATACACATATGGAATCCGAGCAACGGGGAACTCTTACACACATTCAGGGGCCACAGGGATACTGTGTCGGTGAGTAGGAACCAATGGCTGGAGTTTCCTTAAGATTGTCTATAATATATTTAGTTTATAACTTAATTACAAATAATCAAAATTTTGACCAGCAAGGTATTTGATTTAGCATGTATTTTTTTGTTTATTTGTTTTACATGTGAGTAGTTACATTGCCAATAGAAAATGCCAAACATGTACATGACTGTAGGCTAGTTATTACATATGTTAAGTATCATACGGTTTGAGTAATTTTGATTCAAAAATTAATAAGAATGATATTGCGCACTTATCCTGAAAACCGATCAAGGCGCATACAGAAAAAACAGTGATATAATACAAAAGTCATGCTCAGAACAAGTAAAGAGAAGAACAAGCGATAACAAATGGGACTTCAATTCCCTCTTGGAATTGTTCAAAGATGTTGTTTGACAGAGTTTGGCTGGGAGCTAATTGCAGGTGCTGCATTGACAAAGACACGCTGAATATAGAGAGGTTTTGAATCTTTGTTGTGCTAACATACATGTATGTATGAAGTTGAAGATCTTCAGAACCCGATCAGGGCTGAATTTCATGGCTTACATGGCTTACCCCAGAATTCTGCGCTTGGTGTCACAATTCTTTGCTTACAGGGCACGTGCCAAATTTCTGTACTAGAAAGGCTAGTAAAGTGGAGTATGCACAAGCAAAAATTCCTTGCTAACCTTTTAAATATGCTTGACATAAGTGCGGAATTCCCTTCTTCCTTAAGCGCAGATTGTGTGCTTATTGTATAGCAGAGCCATGAAATCGGACCCTGATTGTTGAGGGAGATGAGCCCATGGAGGTACTGAGGAGCGTAGCCATGTGGTATGTTGAATGCGAGGAGGCAACCCTTGAAACAGATCCTTATAGAGATCGGAACCCAATGTAGTTCTTGGAGAACAGGAGAGATGTGGTTGTGTTTACCACATTGGACAACTACTCTGGACACATTGCATATGGAAGTAGCTGGAAGACCAACCATTAGTGCATTACAACTGTCCAGACATGAGGAAACAAAAGCATGGATGACCTTTTCTGCCGTTTCTAGTGAAAGGTTGCAGGTCCTGCTTATATAACGTAGATGAAAGTTTGCACATGGATGAAATTTTTATACATCCAGGATTGAAAAAGATAAATGCAGCTGTCCATCTGGATGAATTATGTTGAAGTGTGGACACCAGGTGAAAAGGACATTTAAAGCTGGGTGTCACCAGCATAAAAGTGGAACTGGATGTTGTGGTTGTGATGTTTGGCAATGTCACCCAAAATGGTGGTGTGTGTATCGTAAAGAGAACAGGATCCAGGACAGTGCCCTGTGGAACTCCGCAATCAAGGGCCTGATAGTCAGATTTAGTATTACCAATGGACACAATTTGAGCTCTATATAGATGTAGCATTGATATGAGGTACAGTGTATATCATCAATGGAAACAGATTCAAATCTTGTCATGCTGGCAGAATCAGTTATGACAGCATGAATCGATGAATCACAAAGTCTCTTGATCTTTTAAGCAAAGAAGACACTACAATTCTTTGCGAGATCCATGTTGCCAGCACTGGATGCAAAGCAGCAGTCATTGAAATATCGAGGAGGCTCTTCACTGTCTTGAATAATTGAATTGGGTTGGACAAACATTTCACGATTTTGGAATTTATGTACTTGGTCTTAGCATCACTGGTCATTGTTTTCATTATAATGTTGCGTTTTGCAACAAAGATGACATATTTGTGAGACTGTGATACATGCCAACGCCTCTCAGCACGCCTTACAATACGTTTATAGGTGCTGATGTAGGGGAAGTACCAAGGGATGTGGTGATAGAGAGAAATAGCCTTAGATTTCAATGATGCATTGGTGTCTACAATGGTCTAGGATCTCTCTAATCTTGGTTTTGTAGAAATGGACTTGATGAGTTTGTACAGTGTTTAATGTGGAGTGAGAGGTGCGTACATGTATGTCCTCGGAAAATAATTCTGTGTGGATTTCATGCAATTCCATGTACAGATGTAAAATACTTTTTTCAACTGGCACTGAAGATTTTTCAAGTAGACAATTGAACAAAATGGCAGCATAATCTGAAAGAAATGAACCTACTTGAATTTCTTCTATGGGGTGTGATCCTGCTCAGGTGATGACAATATCAAGACCACTGTATTTTGACCACAGACATAATGTACGAAATCGGCAGACTCAAGAAGTTCATCGAAGTTTCTGCTCTCATTGCCATTTAGACTGTCCAAGTGAATATTGAAATCACCAGAGAGTAGAAAATCATCATTTTAAGGAGCAAGGGCCTCCGTAATAAATGATAAGTCATCTAAAAACTTTCCCCTAATTCATGTAATTGGGCCTTTTTTAGACAATGGGGAGAGGTTATATCACATTTAATCTTCAAGTTCTGGCGAGGAAGCTGTACAAAGAGTTCAGGGCTCGATTTCACAAAGAGTTAAGATTGATCCTAAGTGCAAATCAATCTTAATTGCTAAGCAAGTCTAACGTCACAATACAAATCACTATGGCAATACTGACAACTCATCTTAAGATGAATCTTTGTGCTTTGTGAAATTGACCCCAGCACATTTAAAGCTATACGTTTTTGGAGATGATGGCAATACCCCTTCAATTAATATCCCTGAAAGTTGCAGAGTGTGTTTGAGACGTCTGTGCAGAATGCTTTGCTCACTATTCTGAAACATTAACTTCTTTCTAATCTCAGTACTAAACATGCTTTGTTTTCAGGGTTTAACATTCAGGAAAGGAACACACACGTTGTACAGTGCTTCACATGATCGAACAGCCAAAGTATGGAATGTTGATGAGATGGCCTATGTGGAGACATTGTAAGTACTGTAGTTCATAACTACATGAACTAGCCAGGTTGGGGTCCATTATTGACTTTGAACATTCATTGAACAGCAGTCCATTTAGAATAATTGGTCAATGCTGGAATCTTGGACTTACTCCCATTATGAATAAAATAGTGGCAGCCTAATGATCTCTTGTAATCATTGTCCAACAAAAGGACAAAGTTCTGGAATTGGGGATTACACAACAACCACTGCGAAAAGAGGATATTTGAAGCGTGAAATTTCAGTACCCGTTGCCTTTTTTTCTTATTGGGCAAATGAAGTGTAACATGATGAGTGCATGCACTGTGCATTCAACACAAAGGAATGTCTTGGCATGTTTACATGTCAGCCGCAGGTATCCTTGGTTTCCGGCTGTAAGTGGTTAAGCCTTTTATTAGGGTGTCATGGCCGAGCAGTTTAGAGCATCAAATTTAAGTTCTGGTTTTTAAGTCATCAGGCTGTGGGTTCGAATCCCGGTCAAGACACTTGTGTCCTTGAACAAGATGCTTCACTATAATTGCTTCATTCACCCAGGGGTATAAATGTGTACCTGCGAGGGTGCAGGTTGATATTACGTTGAAAAAGCATTGAACACCACAGCCGCCTGGGGCTGTATTCTCCCCTGGGAGCTGAGAAAGATTAATAGAATATTACTGGCCCAATAGCTAGGGGACTAATGTAAAGCGCACTGATATGTTATTGTAAAATGCGTTATATAAGAACTTGTTGTTACTATTATTATTAACAGTTAACAAACTCATCTACTATTTTTGCATAAAAAACCAAACATTTCAATTTTCTTGAGATAGATTTGGTCATCAAGACAGCATCACAGCCATCGATAGTTTATCTCGAGAAAGAGCAATCACGTCAGGAGGGCGGGATAATTCAATACGTGTATGGAAAATTACTGAAGAGTCACAACTGGTGTATAATACTCAAGGGTGAGTTAGGGTTACCATAAACTCGGACAGGGATGAAAAAATTGCGTTAAAGGCAGGAAAAAGAGTAGCAGTCATGTCATTGTCAGTACAGAAATGTTGCATCTTGAAAAAAAGCTGTATGTGCTATGCATGTTTGATGTGAGATACAAAGCTGCTTTGTACTTTTAGCCGACGTTAGCCAATAACACTTTTCAAGATACCCTGTTAGCATATGACTCAATCATACTCACCAACCACAACAAGCTAGGTTTCAATCTAATTTTACTCAATTCAACTTATAAAGTGACCTTGCCAAATCAATCTTCCTGGCTTTAAGCATGTTAAGACTTGTTCCCCTCCTGAACGCCAAACACTCTCCCATACTGGACTAAGAAACTCACACCATATTCACTTGCCCCAAATGAGAACTCAAAGATATAAAATGTCTAGTGTTCGACTGAGACTGTTGAATAATAAACTGTAACTAATTGAGGATATACTTTCTCATTAAGTATCTATAATAGCAGGTCAATATTGTTAAAATTTGAATATTTGAGGTTGCAGGTTGGGTCACTTGTAGTACAGCATATCAATTTCTATTCTTTTACCTATTTACTTTTGCTAGCATTGCTATGGTTGTGAGGTCCAATTTCAATCAAGTTGCTTGCCTAAATTTTGTCAGATTCATTTTAGTCATCAGCAACTTTTTTGTACGATGCTTTTTGTGCTATCTCGTATCTAGCTCCACTGTTTTGATCTCCTTTTTTTGTTTGTTTGTTTGTTAAGTATAAAACAAAAATAGTTTGATCACTTTACAGGTTTAGTTTTTAATAATGTGAGCCTACAATTTTAGTCTTTTTTTACTTCTGTCGTGTAATTTTTATTTGAATAATAAATCTAAATGAATGAATGAATTTCAAGAAGTAGGGTCACATCTCAGCACCTGGTGACCTGTGTTTCAAAGTCGTTAGCTATTTGTTTTTTAAGCAAGAAGTTTTCATGTTGTTAAATTGGTAAACGTTAAGTTGGTTATGGTATCAATTCCAAAAGTTATTGTCTTTGTCTTTTTTTTGTACTGCTTGAAAGTTGTAATTTTTGTGTTGAACAAAGACAAATTTATCAGAACAGGATTTGAACCAGCAACCTCCAGATTAACATGGCGGCGCTCTACCAATTGAGCTATGTGAGCCCCAATGTTGGTGGTCTCCTTATTTTGTCCGGGGTGCCATCCAGAAGCTGTTCAATCTCAAGCTATTGTATATCCAGGGAACACACATCGGTGCAACCTGGGAAGCGGCAGTGCAGGGATCACCTTGAGGGGATGAAACTTTTTTTATCCGTGTGAAATAAAGATTAATAGGATAAAACATTTTTCCCCTTTATGGGAACCATTGTCTACAAGCTTTGCTTCTAACTGGATCCTTCTGCATATGAATCTTTCTGTGATTTACTTTCTTTGGTTAACTATTGTTGAACAAATAAACCTAAAACCTGAATCAAGTAATAAACCACAAGGGAAACTGACTGGATAAATCTTAATTGAATCTTTTGGTAGACTTTGGTAGCCTTCTGAATACCATGCTTCATGACCGCTTGTTCATGTTCAGTGATGAATACTAAATATAATTTTGTTTTGTATGTACAGGGGTTCAGTAGACTGTGTCAAGCTAATAAATGAGGAGCATTTCATCAGTGGAAGTGACGATGGGTAAGATGCTATAGTTTTTGTTTATACATAAAAGTTTATCACATAAAGTTTTTTGTCGCTGTGTTCTCCTGCTTAGGACACAAGCCTTGGCTTATTGGACAACCTCTTTACTACATTCTGCTGTGAATCATTTGTCATTGGCAATGGCCACATGTAATTTTTGCTTCTATTGTACTATTTACTATTTAGTTTGTTTTCCAATGGCCCTGTCTGTTGTTATTGTGAGTATGGAAATAATTGTATTATTTAATGGAATTAACATCATTTAAGGAAATATGTGACACCTCACATCAAAATCAGAAACTTCTCAGAAATGATGAAATGACACTAAAAGTGAAGACAATCAAACATCAGCCTTGATATCAACGTGGTATGGTCTGAAACATTATATATGTATTATACACGGATTGAAGTAAAACAAGCAGACAATAAAATTTAAAAAAAGTAATGTCACAGCCTCGGAAAACTATTTTATTGCCAAAACATAACTAAGGAGGATTTTGAGAAAATTGTATTGGCTGTTCAATCACACACATAAAAAAGAGCTTGAGACACACCATATCAAAACCATTGTTGGGCATACATGTATAACATGCCAAACAATAAATTGGCATCCCTGACAACTTTTCACTTTGGGTACACTCACCCCAACCTTCCTTGGGCACCATCCTCAAATGACTCAATTGACATCTAGGCAAACATAACTGTGTGTACACCTGACCCCCAACAATGTGGGTACACAAGTCCAAATGCAATAAAACAAACACTCATAATAGTAATGCCTGAAATTATACAAAGAGTTTTAACCCATCAAGTACAGAAATTGTGAAGTTCCACAATGGCCCATGCGGTCGGAATTAGCTCCTGTGGTACATCAGATCGCTATCACAACATATTATAACAATATTGTAGCTATAATATAGCTGTAATATAAAAAATGTGAGCTTATTCAAAGAGGTGCTCAAGGTTGAAGAAACAGTTGGCCTGAAAAGTACATTTAATTGAAACTATAGCCCAAACCTGAAAAAGCTGTGTGAATCCTGTAAACACACCAAAACAAGGCAAATAGAAATAGCTCACTGGCAGTAAAAAAGTGTGTAAGTGGTGGGAAATAAATTCAAATGTGTATACTTTTTGAGGCTTTGCATGGTGAGGTATCAATATATATTCGGTTTGCGGTAACACCATGTGTATATCTACTAGCTGTGTAGATTGGTTCTTCTGAAAGGAGAACTGTGGTTGGAGGGAACAGGGCTATTGTGTGGGTTGCCCATTGTGCAACAATGGGCAACCAATCAGAGCAGTGACTGACTCTACACTGAAACCTCTGAACCCCTATATATAGACAAACATGTCTCACACTCTTCAGTCTCCCGACAATGACTAGAGCAAGCTAGTCGAAACGTTGAGACCAAATTAAGAACTCACTCCGCGGCAGTGAAGTTTATAACGAGAAGTCCCCTCGATCCGATCCACTATTAAGCTAAAGTAGTAGTCCCGGCCGATTTCGTACCCTCCGCCCAGGTAGTAGCTAATAAGCTGGACAGTTCTTTTCAGAACTAAGTAGTCTCCCGAAGTAGTCTCCCGATTCCAAATCTACTCCGCGGCAGTAGAATTAAAAGCAAGACCTAGTTCTCAAAGAACAAATCTACACAGCTAGTAGATATACACATGGTGTTACCGCAAACCGAATATATATAAATTAAAATGTGTCCCGAAAATAGGGATGCCAATTCATGCTGAAAGGCAGTGACAAAGTGAACCCCAAAACATTCCGTCCCCAGGAATGTGAGGATGGTATCCATTGGCCATATATTGCCAACACCACACACCTTATTGGCTAGCTGTATAAACAACATTTGCATGAAGAGCATTGTAAAATAATTTAACTATTTACCTGCCAAAAGATATTTAGTAACCAATCTTTTAAAAACCTATGTGTGGCATCACTGCATGGTGAATGCCCCGCCCCCTAAGCTAGTGAAGTTTTATCTGCACTGGGCAACGCGTTTCACTCTTGCCCTGTGTATAATATACAAATATTGACTGCTTCGAGTGCTATGGTTAAAACTACGACTCCCGAGGTGATCCCCGGATCGTTCTATTTTCCCGAGGCTGCGCCTCGGGAAAATGGAACGGTCCGGGGATCACCTCGGGAGTCGGAGTTTCAACCATAGCACGAGTAAAAGCAGTCAATATTTGTTTTATAACACCCCAACAGACTATTTATCATCCTCGTACATGTAACGTTGGTACGCGCATTTCAGATACACAGATGCACAACTGATTGAGTTCGAGGTTGGTAAAAAAGACGTCTGTGTACTGCGCGCGCCATGGAATAGTCGACTATTCCATGGCAAACGACTATCACACGGCCGCCGGGTTTCTAGTAAAACTAAGACATATCATGTGACGCGCTCTAAACCAATGAAAAGGCAGAATTTTTGTAAGGGGTGTTATAAAGTATTTTATTGCTAATGGATAAAATGTGCTATGTTGAGTAAACTTTTGTAATATGCCCTAATAAGGTATAAATTGAAAGCTCTTATTTAATTTTTTTTCATAAGCAAGTAAACCCCGATTTTGAGTTTTGACAAGAAGTGCCTAGCTTTTGCATGGAGCGTGACATAATGCTGGAGGATAGATGCGATATTGCGCAGTCTTGATGGCTGTTAATATTGGAACTCATCCATGTTTTTATTGGGTTGTTCCTTTTCCAAAAACTTTAGAGTGCAAAAGAAATGCAAAGTTTACACATTGGTGACTCTAAATTCAATTTACATGAATGTATGATACATTATGCTTATGAAAACGATTCCTTAGACTACTAAAATTTATCTTCAAAGTAAAAGAAGAGAAAAATTAACAAACAACAACACGACGATTACAGCATCTGCAGTTAACTAAGAGGCAGGCAGCAGTGCGAACTCTGTGTGGTACAATAAAGACACACCAAAACACTGCCAAAAAATCCAAAACCCAACTTACTTTCTTAAGGTCCTACACTAACTGTTTTTTTATATATCTAAGAATGAAGAAAATCTGCCAATTTTCACCAATCGATATGGGTACTTTTTTCAAAATTTAAATTGCAAACAGAATGTAATCGGGTACACTGCCTGTTTATATTTGACAGCGATGTATGCGTTTACATACAGTGCACAGTGGTGATGCATACACACGGACTAATATACACAATGATGAGGCACACATTCTCAAAAATGCATCCTTGTGGAGCATTCTTTTGTTCTTTCCTTTGTCCCTGCACTTAACAGTTTCCCATAGACTTTATACACAAATTTCCTTGTGGAGCAACACGGTCTGTAGAATTTCTATGTGGAGTCCTTTTATTTTCCCTTTTTTGTTTTGTCCTTGGTCTCCATAAGGTACTGAAAATGAGCACACATACACCCAGGTCTATGTTGCAGTCAATCTGTGGACATTCCTTTGTTCTGTGCACTTAAGGAAAATCCTATTCTTCAACACTGTAAAAAGCACTGTCTGGGTGTGTGTAAGTCCACATAGTATTTCAAGGCCCTACAGTATGTGGACCTCTTTTGATCTCAGGTCCACACTTTGTAAGTGTGTTAAAACACAGTGTACGGTTCTGCACGAGTGTATGGTTGTTATATCATGTACGTGAAGGAGTGAAGTATCTCTGCATAGTCTAGCAGCACGTTCCTGATTGAAAATGTACCAATGTTGGTGCCTGTGATGGCATGCTTAGACTGTGCCAGTGAAGTTTAAGCTTTCTGAAATCAAGATTGTTGATGTCATTATATGTTAAAGTGCCCTCTAACAACAGGTTCAGTTTCCATACTTAAGTTAACATTCTCGCATTGTAATTAAATGGGACTGTAATTGGTAAACAAACCATATTACGTCACCATGACATTATACATTTCTTGGTCGTTCATCTTGTTATACTCCAAACCCCCTCGTTTTTTATTCCACAAACTTATTTCTAGTCGTTATTGTTTTTACATTTTTGGGGTGGTAATCACATATTTTTTGTTATAGTTACACACAACATATCATTGAGCAGTAGCAAGTGATTATTTTTGATAGTCGAATGCTCAAAATAAACCTTTTCATACTTCCTTCCTAGTTTGTGCTTTTAATAAATTAATCATTGTCATTTGTCACAGTTCAATTTCATTATGGAGTGTCTTAAAGAAGAAACCAACAGCTGTTGTAAAAAATGCTCACTCGCCAAAGTATGACAATATCAGTAGCAATGTCTCAGAATCGATGGAAACTGTCATCTCACATGAGGAGAACTGGATCTCATCAGTAGCAGCTTTACATAGTTCCGATCTGGTGGCTTCTGGTAAGTGTTTTAGATCAGAAAGGAAGTTGGTTAGACAACTTTATTGAACATGAGCTTCATGGGATTCTTAAAGATCACCACGTTCTCTTTTGAAAGAAATGGTGAAAACAAACATCCAACTTTTTATAGAAGAGAACAAACCAACTGCCACAATTTAGAAAAGAGCCAACTTCACCTTGCTCTTTTTAGAAGAGAACCAGCCACCTTGCTCTTTTTAGAAGAGAATAAACCAACTGGCTTTTTTTAGAAGAGAGAACCAACCAACTTGCTCTTTTTAGAGAACAACAAATCACCTGGCCCTTTTTAAAAGAGAAACCAATTGGCTCTTTTTAGAAGAGAAGAAACCATCTGCAACTTTTTTTGGAGCCAAGTGCTTAAGTGCTGCTCTGTTTAACACAGTATCTGAGGATAAATTGTGGCTAAAACATTGAATATTGTATTTTAGCTAGAGCATCATAAGCTTCATCAGCTTATTGAAAAGGGGTATTTCTTACACTGACTCCAACTGATAAACTGAGCCTTAGTCTACGGCAAGGTTTTGAAAATTGTTTGTTGCTGTAGCTTGGTTTATGCTTCACTTAAATTGCAAGAGTAAAGCGAATTTCCTGAAATAATAATACAGTGCTTTATATAACTGGTAAGTTGGCTGAGCGTTTTAGCTCGCCGGACTCAAGTTTTGATGTTCTGATCAGCAGAGTGTCAACTTGTGTCTTTTCGAAAGACCCCTAACAATTTTTGCCTAATAGTTCTTCAGATGGGACAGAAAAGGCCTTGGTTCTGTGCATTGTATAATGCAAACCAGTGCACCTTGATGCAAACAATCTGCAGCTAACCATGCCAGAATCACCTTCTCTTTATGATAAGTGTGCTGGGTTATTTGATATGCATTACACAACGCATGACACTTACAGATGTTTTTGACGTCTCATATGAAGATTGAAGCAATGACCTTTCAAGTATCTTGCTCAAGGACTCAAGCAGCAGAACCGGATCATTCCATTTTGTTGATCAAAACCAGAACTTGAGTTTGTGCACTAGACTGCTCAGCAACAACATGGTATGTGTCACAATGAGAACCGGAACACACTCTGACGGACAACACCAGAACTTGAGTTCATGTACTATACTGCTCAGCATAAACAGGATTTTTGTCACAATGAAAACAGGCTAGTTAGTGTCAGGAACATTTTCTTTGTATTCACTCCCATTTTATGAACCAGGCTTAAGCTGCTGCTGGAGCTGAAGCCAAGTTTTCGATGTTAAGAAAGGTTCCAAGTGTAATTGTAAAAAAAATTTTTTTTTTGGACCAGCAGGTTCTAAAGATTCCAAGATTCGTTTGTGGCAGTGTTCTGAAGGTTTCCGATCTCTCATTCCCCTCGGTGTCATTGATGTTGTAAGTTCACTTAAGGCCTATGGTTTTGAATGATATGTACTTTGGTGGTGAATGCAGCTACGCAGTACACCTATACATGTGTACTCACATAGTACACATATACATGTGTAGCCCTGTGCAAAGTTGTGCTACCATACACAAATAAGGCAGTTGAATGGTTGGTAAACTCACAGCGGCGTAGCCAGGACTTTTACGGTGGGGGGGGGGGGGCATTGCTTTAAGTTTGGGGGGGGGGGGCTAGGGGAATGGGTTTGTCAGTGGTGGTGGGGGGGGGGGGTCATGCTTTTATTTTGGAATGGGGATGCTGCAGGGGTCCACATCCTCTTATGGCATTTTGTGGCTGCGATAGCGATCGTGATTACGATCATTTTCTACATTTTGATTATACAATCATGCATTTACCTCTTTTTTCTCTTTTTTAGGTGTTCGTGCAATATGTGCACGAACACCTCTTGTTTTTGTTCTGTTTTTAGGTGTTCGTGCAATATGTGCACGAACACCTCTTGTTTTTGTTCTGTTTTTTTTTTTTTTTTTTTCTTCTCCATCTTCTTCCTTCCGTTCAACTCTTATCTACAGCATAACTCAAGATTGAAACTGAATTGAACCTTGAAACTCATCAGACAATTGAACCTTGATATGAAGACGGCACAGTTATCATGACGTCATCAGGTGTCGAATTACAAGGTTTTCAAAGTTGAAAACTGACCATTTGCTATTCGCTGTATCTTCGTGAATTTTAAAGCTATGATGCTCATATTTGGGCATCTGATAGATCAATACTTCGGCAACATTTGAAAAGTTAACAATAAAATCGTATGACCTTTACTTCTGGTCGTAACGAAAGGTCAAAGTCTGCCTTTGTGTTTTTTCGTAAAAAAAATTCAAATTTTTGTCATAACTCAAAATTGAAATTGATTTGAACATTGAAACTCATTAGGCATTTGAACATTATCATCAAGACGCGACAAACATGATGATGTCATGATGATGTCATCGGGTATTGAATTACATTAAATAAAAGTTTAATAAGTGTAAAAAATCATAACTCATGAACCACATGTCGGATTTTTACAATCTACACATCATCGGATTGGTCGTTAAAAGGTCAACAAATGCTACACACAACATGACCCCATTTGACCTTGACTTCCGGTTCAAACCGGAAGTTGAAAATTTCACAAAATTCCTATCTCAAAAACTACGTCATATTTTAACATGAATTTTGCATCAGGTTATAGATGAGTTATTCTGCCGAAACTATTGCACAGAGATTATAGCATTTTAATCTTTGCATCTGGTCAAAACTGGGCGTCAAAGCGCAAGTGTCTTTTGAACGACCTTGTACGACAACGCACGGTAGTGTAGGCCTACACGTAAATACAATGTATGTCAAACCTGTACCAGCAACGCACGTGTACGAGCACTTGTAGTCAAGGTCTCGCTACACGTCCATACAGCCACATGTACATTGCGCTCGTAGCTTAAGTTAACATGTCTGTATTGAAACCAAAGATCGTTACCGCCTACGGCGCTATACGATCTTTGATTGAAACTGTAAAGCCACCTATAGGAATACATTTGGCGTCGCTCGCTATTTCATTGTATATTGCACATCCAAATAATGGTAGTCCGTGTAATTTTTGAAAAATTCATAACTCCTTAACCACACAATGGATTGTTACAATCCATACGTCGTCTGAACGGTATTGATAAATTAAACACGCGGTACATAATCTCTGACCCGTTTGACCTTAACTTCCGGTTCAAACCGGAAGTTGAAATTTAATGTTTCAAAAAATCATAACTTCTGAACCACACATTGGATTTTTACAATCTATGCATCATTTGGATGGTAGATAACAAGTGAAGAGACGCTACACAAAATGTTATGCCCTCCGACCTTGATTTCCGGTTCGAACCGGATGATCAAATTCAATACTTGAAACAATCATAACTCCCCAACCACACATTGTATTTTTATCAACTACACGGCATTACAGAGAGCTCCTAGGACTTACCTAGCGCTACACAGTATGACCTCATTTGACCTAAGTTTTGGTTCAAACCGGAAGTTGAAGATTTATATTGGAACAAAATCTTACTCCTGAACCACAAATCGGGTTGATAAAATGAAATCTTGTTCAATCATAATCTGATGACATCGATCACGAACACCTTGTTTTTGTAGTAAACAAAAACTGAATGTCTAGTTTCTTTTTCTTTTTGTGAGCACTATCCAAATTTTTTTGTGGGGGGGGCACTGGAAGTTTGTGACAGAATTGTACACATCGCTTTCTGTATGTATTAGCAATGATCATTAAAGTTTTTTATTTGTGTGTTTATTGTAGGCAGGATTTGTGAATGCGTTGCAGTTTACTAGTGACGGGAGCCTGTTGGTGGCAGGAGTGGGACAGGAGCACCGTTTGGGAAGATGGTGGAAACTGAAGCAAGCTAAGAACAGCATTGTCATCATTGAACTGAAGAAGAAAGCTACTGTCAAATCTGTGTAGCAAAGTTCGATGAAGTTAGTGAAAGAGTGTTAGAGAGAGCAGACGGCTGTGGATGGGTGGCTTTGTTATCCTTGTGAAAGTTAGTCTGTCAAGCTTTTCAGTTTTGCTGTACTGTCTGCACTCAAACCCCAATTACTGTCCATGATAAGTTGATCAGTCTAGTCTAGTTGATACTAATGATGTGGACTCAGCCCTAGCCAGAGAAAATTTTTGACCAATTTGACTAACATGACATTGTGATGTATCAACTAGAGACAGTAAAGAGGTCTGGTTATTAGTCCAACTGGTTTTGGTCATAAGCACTGGTAGAAAACTACCACTTATCAATCATGATTTATTAATCAATTGTACTATTTGGTGTGTCCTAATTGGTTGATGGAAATAAAATAAATGTTACTATGAGAGAAAAGCATGCTCAACGGAAACATTCAGAAGTAATATATCAGACATTTGATTTTAGAGTTTCTGGGTGTACAGACAAGTTATTTTTTCCAAATCTTTCCAAAAAAGTTTTCATTTAAAAGGCATAAACCACGTTTTTTCTCTGTTCAAATTTTTATTTTATTTTTAGAAGTTCCAGTTTTAACCATTGCAGGAGCAATTTCGATGAAAGGATTTTTAGTTGCTTTATTTAACAACTGATCAACCAAATGCTCTATTGCTGGCAGGAATTGATAAACATACTCATATACATGTTATGTGTAACAGACAACCCTTTGTTTTATAATTTTCAAATGATATGTTTGTGATTGTCATAATAACAAGAAGTGACTGGTATCAAATAAACTTACATATGTCAAACTTTTAGTATGTAAGACATGTTTTTCATTGCACCTGGTCTCTTAATTGGATGAAGTGAATGTGTTATGGTCACAGAAGTGCCTGTGTAATTTATATATGCAAAGCCAGCTCATGATCATTGATCTTTTAAAACTTCTTGTGTAGTATTGTTACCATTGTTTTGTTAAAGGCAAGTAACCCTGATCTCTGACCCATGACCAAATGCAACCCCTCTGAAAGCAGCTGTAAAAGTGTTGATATTAAATGACATCCCCGAAAGAACTTTCCAAAGGTTCTGTTGAAAAGTCAAGTGTATTGGGTATTAAGTGAAGAATCTCCCCATTAAACCCAAATACAACAAATGAAATGAGTGATCAACAGTGTAATATTTGACGAGGGGATTTGCTTAGGCATGACGTTGATAATTTTGCACATTGTCTTTTATATTATAGTTATGCACATGACCATGTATACTACCCCTGTCATCCAAATGTTAATGTTAATGACAAAAAGTTAGTCGTTTCCTTCTGGATGTTAAGACCATGTACTCACGGAGTTGGATGGTCTGGAGGCGCCTTATCCACAGTTTCTTCCTCTCAGACGAGGGGTTTGGGGTTGGGATTAGGGGTTAAGGTTTGGGGTTTTGGGACTAGGGCTTGGGGTTTTAGGGCTAGGGCTCGGGGCAAGGGTTTGGGGTTTTGGGGCTAGGGCTCGGGTTTAGGGGCTAGGGCTTAGGGTTTTGGGGCTAGGGCTTGGGGTTTTGGGGCTAGGGCTCGGGCTTTTAGGGCTAGGGCTCGGGCTTTTAAGGCTAGGGTTGGGGTTTTGTGGCTAGGGTTGGGGGTTTTGGGGCTAGGGTTGGGGGTTTTGGGGCTAGGGTTGGCGGTTTTGGGGCTAGGATTGGGGGTTTTGGGTTAGGGTTGGGGGTTTTGGGTTACGATTGGGGTTTTGGGTTACGGTTGGGGTTTTGGGGTTAGGGTGGGGGGTTTTGGGGTTAGGGTTGGGGGTTAGGGTTGGGGGTTGGGAGCTGGGGGTTGGGGGGGGGTTGGGGTTGGGGTTGGGGTTAGAGTTTAGTCCTTTGATCGTTTGGTCGTTTTTGCGTTTAAATGTTTGGTCAACTTGTCGTTCGATCGTTTGGTCATTTTTGCGTTTAAATGTTTGGTCAACTTGTCGTTCGATCGTTTGGTCATTTGGTTGTTTGATTGTTTGGTCAACAATGTCGTTTGATTGTTTGGTCGTTTGGTAGTTTGATTGTTTAGTAAACTAGTCGATCGATCGTTTGGTCGTTTGGTCGTTTGATTGTTTGGACAACTAGTCGCTCGATTGTTGGTCGTTTGGTCGTTTGGTCGTTTGAATGTTTGGTCAACTAGTCAATCTATCGTTTGGTCGTTTGGTCGTTTGATTTTTTGGTCAACTGGTCGTTCGATCGTTTGGCCGTTTGGTCGTTTGATTGTTTGGTCAATTGGTCGTTCGATCGTTTGGTCGCTTGTTCATTTGATCCATTGGTCAATTAGTCATTCGATCGTTTGGTCAATTTGTATTTTGGTTGTTTGGTCAAGTGGTCGTTCGATCGGTTGGTCATTTGATAGTTTGAATGTTCGACCACTAAATCGTTAGGTCGTTTGATTGTTTGGAGAACTGGTCGTTCTATCAGTTGGTCGATTGGTCGTTTGATCGATTTGTCAACTAATCGTTCAATCGTTTGGTCAATTTGTATTTTGATTGTTTGGTCAGCTGGTCGTTCGATCGTTTACAATGTAGTCGTTTGGTCGTTTGGTCGTTTGGTCGTTTGATTGTTTTGTCAACTGGACGTTCGATCATTTGGTCGTTTGATTGATTGGTCAACTGGTCGTTCGATTGTTTAGAAGTTTGATTGTTTGGTCAACAGTGTCGTTCCATTGTTTGGTCGTTTTGTCGTTTGATTGTTTGGTCAACTGGGCGTTTGATCGGTTGGTCGATTGGTCGTTTGATTGCTTGGTGAACTTGTCTTTCGATCGTTTGGTCATTTGGGTGTTCGATTGTTTGGTCATCTGGTCATTCAATTGTTTGATTTTTTGGTCGTTTGATGGATTGGTCAACTAGTCGTTCGATCGTTTGGTCACTTGGTATTTTGATTTTTTGGTCAACTGGTCGTTCGATTTGTTTGGTCGTTTGATTGATTGATTGATTGGTCAACCGTCGTACGATCGTTTGGTCGTTAGGTCATTTGATTGATTGGTCAACCGTCGTACGATCGTTTGGTCTTTAGGTCATTTGATTGTTTGGTCAACTGGTTGTTGGATCGTTTGGTCGTTTTGTCGTTTGATTGCTTGGTCAACTGGTCGTTCGATCGTTTGGTAGTTTGGTCGATTGATTTTTTGGTCTTCTGGTTGTTCGATCATTTGGTCGTTCGGTAGTTTGATTGATTGGTCAACACAAGTCATTCGATCATCTGGTCAATAGGCATTTTGATTGTTTGGTCAACTGGTCGTTTGGTCGTTTGATTGATTGGTCAACTGGTCGTTCGATCGTTTGGTCGTTCGAGATATTGATTGTTCGACAGTTCGATCGTTTGGTCGTTTGGTCGTTTGATTGATTGGTCAACTAGTCGTTTGATCGTTTGGTCATTTGATCGTTTGATTGTTTGGTCAACTGGTCGTTCGATCGTTTAGTAGTTTTGTCGTTTGATTGTTTGCTCAATTGGTCGTTCGATCTTTTGGTCGTTTGGTTGTTTGATTGTTTGGTCAACTAGTAGTTTTGTCGTTTGGTTGTTTGATTGTTTAGATAACTGGTTGTTCGACCGTTTGGTCGTTTGGTCGATCGATTCATTGGTCAACTGGTCGTTCGATCGTTTGGTCGTGTGATATTTTGATTGTTCGACCGTTTGATCGCTTGGTCGTTTGGTCGTTTGATCGATTGGTCAAAAAGTCGTTCGATCATTTTGTGTTTTAGTTCAACTGATCGTTTAATCGATTTCGTTGTTTGGTTGTTTGATCGATTGGTCAACTAGTCGTTCGATCATTTGGTCTTTTGGTCGCTTGATTGTTTGGTCAACTGATCGTTTGGTCGTTTGGTCGTTTTGTCGTTTGATTGTTTGGTCAATTGGTCGTTTTGTCGTTTGATTGTTTTGTCAACTGGTCTTTCGATCGTTTGGTCGTTTGATTGTTTGGTCAACTGGTCTTTCGATCGTTTGGTCGTTTGTTCGTTCGATCGATTGATCAACTAGTCGTTCGATCAATAGGTCAAATGGTATTTTGATTGTTTAACCAACTTGTCGTTCGATTGTTTGGTCGTTTGATTGTTTGGTCAACTGGTCGTTCGATCGTTTGGTCGATTGATTGTTGGTAAACTGGTCTTTTTCGATCGTTAGATCTTTTGGTCTTTTTATTGTTTGGTCAATCGGTCGTTCGATCGTTTGTTCGTTTGGTCGTTTGATTGATCGGTCAAGCGGTCGTTCGATCAGTTGGTCGATTGGTCGTTTGATCGTTTGGTCAACTGGCCGATCGTTTTATCGTTTGGTAGTTTGATTGGTCAACCGGTCGTTCGATCGTTTGGTCGTTTGGTCGTATGATTGTTTGGTCAACTGGTCGTTTGATCATTTGGTCGTTTGGTCGTTCGATTGCTTGGTGAACTAGTCTTTCGATCGTTTGGTCGTTTGGGTGTTCGATTGTTTGGTCATATGGTGGTTCGATCGTTTGATTTTTTGGTCGTTTGATTGATTGGTCAACCGTCGTACGATCGTTTGGTCGTTAGGTCATTTGATTGTTTGGTCAACTGGTCGTTTGATCGTTTGGTCGTTTGATCGCTTGATTGTTTGGTCAACTGGTCGTTCGATCGTTCGGTCGTTTGGTCGTTTGATTGCTTGGTCAACTGGTCGTTCGATCGTTTGGTAGTTTGGTCGTTTGATTGTTTGGTGTACTGGTCGTTTGATCGATTGGTCAACAAGTCATTCAATCGTCTGGTCAATTGGCATTTGATTGTTTGGTCAACTAGTCGTTCGATCGTTTGGTCATTTGATAGTTTGAATGTTCGACCGTTAAGTCGTTAGGTCGTATGATTGATTGGTGAACTGGTTGTTCAATCGATTGGTAGATTGGTCATTTGATCGATTTGTCAACTAATCGTTTAATCGTTTGGTCAATTTGTATTTTGATTGTTTGGTCAGCTGGTCGTTCGATCGTTTAGTCGTTTGGTCGTTTGATCGACTGGTCAACTAGTCGTTCGATCGTTTGGTCAACTGGTATTTTAATTGTTTGGTCAACTGGTCGATTGATCATTTGGTCGTTTGGTCATTTGATTGCTTGATGAACTAGTCGTTCGATCCTTTGGTCGTTTGGTTGTTCGAATGTTTGGTCAACTGGTCAATCGATCGTTTGGTCGTTTGGTCGTTTGATTGTTTGTCAACTGGTCGTTCGATCGTTTGGTTGTTTGATTGAGTGATTGATTGGTCAACCGGTCCTACGATCGTTTGGTCGTTTGGTCATTTGATTGTTTGGTCAACTGGTCGTTCGATCGTTTGATCGGTTGGCCGTTTGATCGTTTGGTGAACTAGTCGTTCAATCGTTTGGTCGTTTGGTCGCTTGATTGTTTGGTCAACTGGTCGTTCGATCGTTTGGTCGTTTGATTGATTGGTGAACAATGTCGTTCGATTGTTTGGTCGTTTTGTTGTTTGATTGTTTGGTCAACTGGTCGTTCGATCGGTTGGTGGATTGGTCGTTTGATCGTTTGGTCAACTGGTCGATCGTTTTGTCGTTTGGTAGTTTGATTGATTGGTCAACCGGTCGTTCGATCATTTGGTCGTTTGGTCGTTTGATTGCTTGGTGAACTAGTCTTTCGATCGTTTGGTCGTTTGGGTGTTCGATTGTTTGGTCATATGGTGGTTCGATCGTTTGATTTTTTGGTCGTTTGATTGATTGGTCAACCGTCGTACGATCGTTTGGTCGTTAGGTCATTTGATTGTTTGGTCAACTGGTCGTTTGATCGTTTGGTCGTTTGTTCGTTTGATTGCTTGGTCAACTGGTCGTTCGATCGTTTGGTAGTTTGGTCGTTTGATTGTTTGGTGTACTGGTCGTTTGATCGATTTTTGATTTGGTCGTTTGATCGATTGGTCAACAAGTCATTCGATCTTCTGGTCAATTGGCATTTGATTGTTTGGTCAAATAGTCGTTCGATCGTTTGGTCGTTTGATCGTTTGATTGTTTGGTCAACTGGTCCTTCGATTGTTTGGTGGTTTGGTCGTTTGATTGTTTAGTCAACTGGTCGTTCAATCGTTATGTAGTGTTGCGGCGTATTTGTGTTACAGCGCCCTCATTCGTCGAGTCATTGCATTTTTGAGACTAGATAAAGGAAGACGAAACTTTCAGACAAAGGCCAATCAAAAAGATAATTCAATCCCAGGAATGTAACAGTTGGTGAGTAATTAGTACATATAATACTTTCCTCTTCATAGTATGGATTAATGACGTTTTTGGGCTACTTGGATATAAGACTTATAAAGGGTTTTTGTTGTAAATTCAGTCACATGTTTTCTTGTGTAAACAGCATGGTTCATGTAACGTATAGTACTGCAGGGGTTTCGCATAGGTTATAAAAATTTTATAACCTATGCGCTTTTCTTTCACACGTTACTGTAGACTAAGAAGAGTCATGCTGCCTTGCGTTGTAAAGGTTGTTGGTACTGGTCAAGCATTTCTATTATTAGAATCTAAGCACTTAATTATTGCTGATTTAAATAGTCTCTTGTCTCAGTTGAAGTAGGATAATAGACAAACATGGCTTTAGTTATTTGGCTCAGTTCAAGATATAATCACAGTTACTAGTTGGTGATTCAAGTAATGTTTGGGATTATTGTTAAGCCCTCTCATAATTGTTGTTGTTACAGTAAACCGCTGACACTAGACCAGTTGAACTTGAAGAATAAACAGCTGAAGTTAAGCAGAAGAACTGTTTGTTAAGACTCCTTGTTAGCGCGTTTGAACTTGCATACCTACCATGTAACAAGTGTTAAGAAGTTACATAAAGTTTACAACTATTTCGTCATGGAGATGAATGCACAACTGCCGGACGGAGAAAGGGCTTTGAGCACAGTACAAGGTGGACCTACCAAGGCTGGCGCAGAAGGGGAAACCACTGCAGCTGGAGTTGCTGATGAGGCTGCAACTACCGTAGATGACACAAGGTCTGTGACATCATCAAGTATTTCAAGACACAGTGTATCAAGTGTGAAGTTGGCTGAAGCTAAGGTCAAACGAGAACTGGCTAAACTGAAACGCGAACAGTTGCTAAAGGAGCAAAAACTAAGAAGGGAGGAATACGAACTAAAGGAAAAACTAAAAACACTTGAAGTAGAAAATGAAATTGAAAGTGCTGATGTAGAAGCTGCAATTTGGCAGCTGGAGTTTACTGATGGAAAACCAATCAAACCAGCGGTAAACAGTGATGCACAAGTACATGTAGATGTAAACAATTGGTGTGAAATGATCAAATTGTATGCATTAGATAATCAGCCTGAGGTAAACATGCCTGTAAGCGGTAGTCATGGCAATGTTGTTAAATGTAATGCACAGCCAATTAAGTCAAGCATGCCTAACTCTTCAAATAATAATTGTAATGAAAACACATGCGTTACTAGTGCCCAAATGTACATAGCCATGAATTTGCCCAAGCCAGAGATAAAGAGATTTTCAGGTGACCCGGTACAGTATTGGGGTTTCATTAACAATTTTGAGATAAACGTGGCATACAAGGTTCATACTGAAAGAGAAAAATTGGCATATCTTATCCAGTTTTGTATTGGTAAAGCACATGACGCTATTGAAAATTGTATTCTTTTAGAACCGTCAGCAGGTTACAAACGCGCATTGAGTATATTGTATGACCAATTTGGTAGGAATTACATAGTAGCAGGGGCCCACATAACAAAGGTGGTTGATCGTACTCCTATTAGATCCGGTGATGGTGGAAGCTTATTGGACCTCGCACGAGATATGAGACGGTGCCAGATGACGCTCAGCCAGATGGGCTACACAGCAGATATGAGTGCAACTGACAACTTGTTGAAGATACAGCGACTCCTACCGGTCTATCTTCAATCCAAGTGGGCTAACATTGCTCACAAGTTGATGGAGTCAAAGGTTGTACCCAACTTTACCCATATGACTAACTTCGTTGAAGAGCAGGCCAAGGTGGGAAGTAATGCATATGGACAGAATATAGGAAAATCTGTGAAGCCGTACCCCAAGCCTGTCCCCCCATCGAGCCAAAGAAACACCTACAAGGGCTCTTCCTTTGCTATCCAAGACAGGAAAGAGGACCACACCATCAAGGAAAACTTGTGCCCATGCTGTGGAGGGAAACATGCCATCTACAAGTGCGATGAATTCAAAGCTAAACCACTCCAAGAAAGATTTGTTCTAGTTCAACAGAAGGGTTTATGCTTCAATTGCCTCCTATGAACACACATTGCGAGAAGATGTAACTCGAAGTGGGTATGCAGTAAAGAAGGCTGCAAAAGAAAACATCACACACTTTTACATGCCGAGCCGAAGCCGCATGAAGGATCAAGTATGCATACTGGGGCCGGTGAGGAACCGGCTACAAGCTTACAGGAGGCTGAATGCAACTCTGTTGGATCACGCAAAGAAGTTTGCCTTAGAGTACTTCCCGTCAAGATTAAGCATGAAGGGAAGGAGATGACAACTTGGGCCCTCTTAGATGAGGGAAGCGACATCTCCCTCTGCGAAGAAAGAATAGCAGAGGAGCTCGGACTTGAAGGGATCAGGAAGAACTTCCGGTTGACAACAGTGAATAGTTCAGAAGTTGAAAGACAAGGGATGGAAGTAAGCCTATCAGTGGAAGGTGCCCAAGGTGGAGAGAGGATAGAGATGCCTAAGGTATGGACCGTCAAGAAGCTCCCTGTCTCTCGTCGCAGCATACCAACCCAAGAAGATATCAAAGGGTGGTCCCACTTGAGAGGGATAGAGCTCCCATCGACTAATGATGCTGACGTGAAGTTGCTAATTGGTAGTGACACTCCTGAAGCCTTTTGGGTGCAAGAGGAACGGAGAGGTCAGAAGAAAGAGCCATACGCTATCCGCTCACCATTGGGATGGACTCTCCTGGGCCCTACATCAAGTAAGAAGGGACAACATCACTTTAGTGTCAACCACATTGGAGCAGAGGAAGAACTGCATAATCAAGTTAAGCGCTTCTGGCTGTTAGACTATGGCCTTGGTGACAAAGAGGAGAAGCTTGGAGAGTCAGTTGAAGATCTACGAGCAAAGTCATCAATGGAGACTTCGGTAACACAACAGGATGGTCATTATCAGTTAGACCTACCCTGGCGTCGGTATCCACCATCCTTGCCAAATAATCGGCAAATGGTTGAACGGAGGCTCCAGTCTTTGAAGAGAAGGTTGGAGAAAAATGAAGCTCTACATTCTGGTTACAAGACAACCATTCATAACTACATCAGCAAAGGCCATGCTAAGGAGATGGAAAGAAATGTCGAGGATGCTGAAAGTGGAGTTGTATGGTATCTTCCTCATCACCCAGTCACTCACCCTATGAAGCCTAACAAGGTCCGGATAGTCTTCGACTGTGCGGCTGAATACCGTGGTGTCTCCCTGAACAGTGAGCTCTTGCAGGGACCTGACTTCACCAACAAGTTGGTTGGTGTGCTGATGCGTTTCCGCCAGGAGAGAGTGGCCTTGGTGGCTGACATAGAGGGAATGTTCCACCAGGTCAGAGTGTCACCACGTGATATTGATGCCCTGCGATTTCTGTGGTGGGAAGATGGAGACTTGTCTGGGACCCAAAAGGAATACCAGATGCTAGTCCATCTTTTCGGTGCTACTTCTTCACCAAGCTGTGCAGGATTTGCCCTGCACAGAACTGTGCAAGACAATGAAAAGGACTTTGAAGCAGATGTTGCAAAGACCGTTCTTGAGAATTTTTATGTTGACGACTGTTTGACGTCCGTTTCCACTACTGAAGAAGGAAAGAGGCTGCTCTCCCAGTTGTGTGAGATGTTGAGAAGAGGTGGCTTCAGGCTCACTAAGTGGGTGAGTAACGACAGAGAAGTGTTGACATCCGTGCCAGCCACTGAAAGAGCTGCCTCTGTTGTAGACTTAGATCTTGACCACCTGCCAATTGAGAGAACCCTGGGGGTTCTATGGAACGTAGATACTGATGAATTCAACTACAGGGTATCAATGAAGGAAACTCCAATGACAAGAAGAGGCATCCTCTCAGCTACCAGCTCTCTGTACAATCCCCTGGGGTTCGTAGCTCCCTTCATCCTTGTGGCAAAGCTACTGCTTCAGGATCTTTGTGCTCAAGGCAAAGGATGGGACGAGAAAGTGGGAGACGAAGAAATACAACGTTGGAAGAGCTGGGTCATGGACCTCTCTGACTTGACGACAGCTAAGATATGCAGGTGCTTCAAGCCCCCAGCGTTTAAGGACCCAAGCTATGAACTTCATGCATTCTGTGATGCTTCAGAGCTAGCGTATGCTGCATGTGCTTACCTGAGAGTTGTCGACCTGGATGGCAAGGTTCACTGTGCCTTTGTGATGGGCAAAACGAGGCTCTGTCCACTAAAGAAGACGTCAATTCCCAGGCTTGAGCTATCTGCGGCGGTGTTGGCAGTGAAACTAGTTCAGGTCATCAAGGAAGAGCTCAGATTGCCACTGCAGGGTGTGACCTACTGGACGGATTCAACCTCCGTTTTGCAGTATATCAGTAACGAAAGCAGAAGATTTCGCACTTTTGTTGCCAACAGGGTTGCTAAGATACATGAGATGAGTGACACCTCCCAGTGGAGACATGTTGATACCAGCAGGAACCCCGCTGATGACGGTTCTAGAGGGATGCATGCAAAGGACCTTTCTCGATGGCTCCATGGACCCAAGTTCCTGATCGAGGAGAGGTACAAGTGGCCGGACAAGCCAGATGCTCTCAATGGAAAGACAATCCTCCCCGACGCAGACTTCTGGAATGATCCGGAAGTGAAGAAGTCCCAGGTTTTTGCAACTGGATCTGCTGATCTAATACAAGAGTTGATGACACGGTATTCTTCATGGATCCGCCTCAAACGGGCCATCGCATGGATCCTTCGATACCTGAGATACCTAGGCTCGCATACAAGGAACAAGACACTGTTCAGGGAAACAGGACCTTAGACAGCCCAAGAGTTGGAGACTGCTGAAAGGCAGATAGTAAGGTTTGTTCAGATTCAGTCATTCCCCGACGAATTCCACAAGGGTGTTGCAGGTATGAAGGTGAAGGGACGCAAGACAACAGGTCCCCTTGAGAAGACTAATCCAGTCCTTCGTGATGGTCTGCTTTGTGTGGGAGGAAGATTGGACAAGTCACAGTTGTCAGATGAACAGAAGCACCCACTGATCTTACCTAGTGATCACCACATCACCAAGCTCCTGATAGTTCACTACCACCAATATGTTGGACACTGTGGTGCAGGAACAACTTGGACTTCTCTCAGGCAGAAGTTTTGGATAATCAAGGGTGGTGCTACAGTGCGACACACCATAGGGAACTGCATCATGTGTAAGAAACGGAATGCAAGACGTGGAAAGCAGTTCATGGCCGACCTACCGGAAGCAAGGGTGACACCCGACAAGCCACCGTTTACTATCACTGGAGTTGACTACTTCGGCCCGTTTCTAGTCAAACAGGGACGGAGCCAGGTGAAGAGATACGGTTGCATTTTTACCTGCATGTCCAGTAGGGCAGTTCACCTTGAGGTAGCCTTCTCTCTTGAGACGGATTCATTCATCCAAGCATTGCGTCGGTTCATCAGTCGTCGAGGTCCTCCGGAACATATTTTTAGTGACAATGGGACCAATTTCAAGGGTGGTCACAAAGAGCTTCAAGACTGTCTTGCTGCACTGAACAAGAAGAAGGTCAATGACTTCCTAGTACCACGAGGTGTGGAATGGCACTACAACCCCCCTGGAGCAAGTCACATGGGTGGGGTTTGGGAAAGGATGATCCGTTAAGTGAGGAAGATCCTTGGAAGTCTCCTTCAGCAGCAAACAGTCACCGATGAGTCCTTGATCACCATCATCACAGAGGTGGAATCTATCCTGAACGCACGTCCCCTCACACAGTTAAGCATGGATCCCAGGGATGACGAACCTCTGACTCCAAATCACCTGCTCCTGCTCAGAAGAAGTCCCAGTTTCCCTCCTGGTGTTTTTGTAAAGGAAGACTGCTACAGCAGAAGGAGATGGAGGCAAGCCCAATACCTTGTAGACCAGTTTTGGAGGAGATGGGTCAGAGAATATTTGCCCCTTCTACAGCAGAGGCAGAAGTGGACCAGACCTGAGAGGAACTTCAAGGTGAATGACTTGGTTCTTGTAGCTGATGACAGCGCTCCGCGTGGACAGTGGCCTCTTGGGAGGGTTGTAACCACTTACCCAGATCGACACGGTTTGACACGACAAGTGGACGTCAGAGTAGGAGCGAAGTTCTACAAGAGACCTGTTGCGAAGCTTTGTCTCCTAGAGGAAGGCGAGGCAAACGCAGAACTCACCTAAATCGCAAAGTTGGAGGAGACCTGCTGCATTTCCAGTTTAAAGGACATGTTTAGGGCCTGATTGTTGATTCTTGTTAGACCATGGTTAAAGTAGTTAGGTCTTAAGTAGTTTAAACGTATCTAAGTAAGAACTTGTTAAGGTATGGTTACGCCGCATAGTTTTTTGGAAATGAGTAAATGTTATTATCATTTGGGGCCGGTATGTTGCGGCGTATTTGTGTTATAGCGCCCTCATTCGTCGAGTCATTGCATTTTTGAGACTAGACAAAGGAAGACGAAACTTTCAGACAAAGGCCAATCAAAAAGATAATTCAATCCCAGGAATGTAACAGTTGGTGAGTAATTAGTACATATAATACTTTCCTCTTCATAGTATGGATTAATGACGTTTTTGGGCTACTTGGATATAAGTTTTATAAAGGGTTTTTGTTGTAAATTCAGTCACATTTTCTTGTGTAAACAGCATGGTTCATGTAACGTATAGTACTGCAGGGGTTTCGCATAGGTTATAAAATGTGCTTTTCTTTCACACGTTACTGTAGACTAGGAAGAGTCATGCTGCCTTGCGTTGTAAAGGTTGTTGGTACTGGTCAAGCATTTCTATTATTAGAATCTAAGCACTTAATTATTGCTGATTTAAATAGTCTCTTGTCTCAGTTGAAGTAGGATAATAGACAAACATGGCTTTAGTTATTTGGCTCAGTTCAAGATATAATCACAGTTACTAGTTGGTGATTCAAGTAATGTTTGGGATTATTGTTAAGCCCTCACATAATTGTTGTTGTTGTTACAGTAAACCGCTGACACTGGACCAGTTGAACTTGAAGAATAAACAGCTGAAGTTAAGCAGAAGAACTGTTTGTTAAGACTCCTTGTTAGCGCGTTTGAACTTGCATACCTACCATGTAACAAGTGTTAAGAAGTTACATGTAGTTTTGTCGTTTGATTGTTTGCTCAATTGGTCTATCGATCTTTTGGTCGTTTGGTCGTTTGATTGTTTGGTCAACTGGTAGTTTTGTCGTTTGGTTGTTTGATTGTTTGGATAACTGGTCATTCGACCGTTTGGTCGTTTGGTCGTTTGATCGATTGGTCAACTAGTCGTTCGACCGTTAGTTCAATTTGTATTTTAAGTGCTTGGTCAACTGGTCGTTCGATCGTTTGGTCGTTTGATTGATTGGTCAACTGGTCGTTCGATCGTTTGGTCGTGTGATATTTTGATTGTTCGACCGTTTGATCGCTTGGTCGTTTGGTCGTTTGATCGATTGGTCAAAAAGTCGTTCGATCATTTTGTCTTTTAGTTCAACTGATCGTTTGATCGATTTCGTTGTTTGGTCGTTTGATCGATTGGTCAACTAGTCGTTCGATCATTTGGTCTTTTGGTCGCTTGATTGTTTGGTCAACTGATCGTTTGATCGTTTGGTTGTTTGATTGTTTGGTCTACTGGTCGTTCGATCGTTTGGTCGTTTTGTCGTTTGATTGTTTGGTCAATTGGTTGTTTGATAATTTGGTCTTTTAGTCGTTTGATTGTTTAGTCAACTGGACGTTTGATAGTTTGGTCGTTTTGTCGTTTGATTGTTTTGTCAACTGGTCTTTCGATGGTTTGGTCGTTTGATTGTTTGGTCAACTGGTCTTTCGATCGTTTGGTCGTTTGTTCGTTCGATCGATTGATCAACTAGTCGTTCGATCAATAGGTCAAATGGTATTTTGATTGTTTAACCAAATTGTCGTTCGATTGTTTGGTCGTTTGATTGTTTGGTCAACTGGTCGTTCGATCGTTTGGTCGATTGATTGTTTGGTAAACTGGTCTTTCGATCGTTTGATCTTTTGGTCTTTTGATTGTTTGGTCAATCGGTCGTTCGATCGTTTGTTCGTTTGGTCGTTTGATTGATTGGTCAAGCGGTCGTTCGATCGTTTGGTCGTTTGATCGTTTGATTGTTTGGTCAACTGGTCCTTCGATAGTTTGGTGGTTTGGTCGTTTGATTGTTTAGTCAACTGGTCATTCAATCGTTATATAGTTTTGTCGTTTGATTGTTTGCTCAATTGGTCTATCGATCTTTTGGTCGTTTGGTCGTTTGATTGTTTGGTCAACTGGTAGTTTTGTCGTTTGCTTGTTTGATTGTTTTGATAACTGGTCATTCGACCGTTTGGTCGTTTGGTCGTTTGATCGATTTGTCAACTAGTCGTTCGACCGTTAGTTCAATTGGTATTTTAATTGCTTGGTCAACTGGTCGTTCGATCGATTTCGTTGTTTGGTCGTTTGATCGATTGGTCAACCAGTCGTTCGATCATTTGGTCTTTTGGTCGCTTGATTGTATGGTCAACTGATCGTTTGATCGTTTGGTTGTTTGATTGTTTGGTCTACTGGTCGTTCGATCGTTTGGTCGTTTAGTCGTTTGATTGTTTAGTCAACTGGACGTTTGATAGTTTGGTCGTTTTGTCGTTTAATTGTTTTGTCAACTGGTCTTTCGATGGTTTGGTCGTTTGATTGTTTGTTCAACTGGTCTTTCGATCGTTTGGTCGTTTGTTCGTTCGATCGACTGATCAACTAGTCGTTCGAACAATAGGTCAAATGGTATTTTAATTGTTTAACCAACTTGTCGTTCGATTGTTTGGTCGTTTGATTGTTTGGTCAACTGGTCGTTCGATCGTTTGATCGATTGATTGTTTGGTAAACTGGTCTTTCGATCGTTAGATCTTTTGGTCTTTTGATTGTTTGGTCAATCGGTCGTTCGATCGTTTGTTCGTTTGGTCGTTTGATTGATTGGTCAAGCGGTCGTTCGATCGGTTGGTCGATTGGTCGTTTGATCGTTTGGTCAACTGGTCGATCGTTTTATCGTTTTGTAGTTTGATTGATTGGTCAACCGGTCGCTCGATCGTTTGGTCGTTTGGTCGTATGATTGTTTGGTCAACTGGTCGTTTGATCATTTGGTCGTTTGGTCGTTTGATTGCTTGGTGAACTAGTCTTTCGATCGTTTGGTCGTTTGGGTGTTCGATTAATTGGTCATATGGTGGTTCGATCGTTTGATTTTTTGGTCGTTTGATTGATTGGTCAACCGTCGTACGATCGTTTGGTCGTTAGGTCATTTGATTGTTTGGTCAACTGGTCGTTTGATCGTTTGGTCGTTTGATCGCTTGATTGTTTGGTCAACTGGTCGTTCGATCGTTTGGTCGTTTGGTCGTTTGATTGCTTGGTTAACTGGTGGTTCGATCGTTTGGTAGTTTGGTCGTTTGATTGTTTGGTGTACTGGTCGTTCGATCGATTTGTGATTTGGTCGTTTGATCGATTGGTCAACAAGTCATTCGTTCGTCTGGTCAATTGGCATTTGATTGTTTGGTCAAATAGTCGTTCGATCGTTTGGTCATTTGATAGTTTGAATGTTCGACCGTTAAGTCGTTAGGTCGTATGATTGATTGGTGAACTGGTCGTTCGATCGATTGGTAGATTGGTCGTTTGATCGATTTTTCAACTAATCGTTTAATTGTTTGGTCGTTTGATTGATTGGTCAACCGTCGTACGATCGTTTGGTCGTTAGGTCATTTGATTGTTTGGTCAACTGTCGTTGGATCGTTTGGTCGTTTGATCGCTTGATTGTTTGGTCAACTGGTCGTTCGATCGTTTGGTCGTTTGGTCGTTTGATTGCTTGGTCATCTGGTCGTTCGATCGTTTGGTAGTTTGGTCGTTTGATTGTTTGGTCTACTGGTCGTTCGATCATTTGGTCGTTCGGTAGTTTGATCGTTTGGTCAACTAGTTGTTCGATCGTTTGGTCAATTGGTATTTTGATTGTAAGGTTAACTGGTCGTTCGATCGATTTGTCGTTTGGTCGTTTGATCGATTGGTCAACAAGTCATTCGATCGTCTGGTCAATTGGCATTTGATTGTTTGGTTAACTGGTCGTTCGATTGTTTGGTCGATTGGTCGTCTGATCGTTTGGTCAACTGGTCGATCGTTTGGTCGTTTGGTAGTTTGATTGATTGGTCAACCGGTCGTTCGATCGTTTGGTCGTTTGGTCGTAAGATTGTTTGGTCAACTGGTTGTTTGATCATTTTGTCGTTTGGTCGTTTGATTGCTTGGTGAACTAGTCTTCCGATCGTTTGGTCGTTTGGGTGTTCGATTGTTTGGTCATCTGGTCGTTCGATCATTAGATTTTTTGGTCGTTTTGATCGATTGGTCAACTAGTCGTTCGATCGTTTGATTTTTTGGTCGTTTGATCGATTGGTCAACAAGTCGTTCGATCGTTTGATTTTTTGGTATTTTAATTTTTTGGTCAACTGGTCGTTTGATCGTTTGATTGATTGATTGATTGGTCAACCGTCGTACGATCGTTTGGTCGTTAGGTCATTTGATTGTTTGGTCAACTGGTCGTTGGATCGGTTGGTCGATTGGTCGCTTGATTGTTTGGTCAACTGGCCGTTCGATTGTTTGGTAGTTTGGTCGTTTGATTGTTTGGTCTACTGGTCGTTCGATCATTTGGTCGTTTGGTTTTTTGATTATTTGGTCAACTAGTTGTTCGATCGTTTGGTCAATTGGTATTTTGATTGTAAGGTCAACTGGTCGTTCGATCGATTTGTCATTTGGTCGTTTGATCGATTGGTCAACAAGTCGTTCGACCGTTAGGTCAATTGGTATTTTAATTGCTTGGTCAACTGGTCGTTCGATCGTTTGGTCGTTTGATTGATTGGTCAACTGGTCGTTCGATCGTTTGGTCGTGTGATATTTTGATTGTTTGGTCAACTGGTGTTCGATCGTTTGAGATTTTGATTGTTCGACAGTTCGATCGTTTGGTCGTTTGGTCGTTTGATTGATTGGTCAACTAGTCGTTTGATCGTTTGGTCTTTTGGTCGCTTGATTGTTGGGTCAATTGATCGTTCGATCGTTTGGTCGTTAAATTGCTTGGTCAACTGGTCGTTTGATCGTTTGGTCGATTGGTCGTTTGATCGTTTTGTCGTTTGACCATTTGATCGATTGGTCAACTAGTCGTTCGATCGTTTGGTCGTTTGGTCGTTTGATCGTTTGGTCAACTGGTCATTCGATCGTTTAGAGGTGTAGATGTTTGATCGACTGGTCAACTAATCGTTTGATCGTTTGGTCAACTGGTATTTTGATTGTTTGGTCAACTGGTCGATCGATCGTTTGGTCGTTTGGTTGTTTGATTGCTTGGTGAACTAGTCGTTCGATCGTTTGGTCGTTTGGTTGTTCGATTGTTTGGTCAACTGGTCGATCGATCGTTTGGTCGTTTGGTCGTTTGATCGTTTGGTCAACTGGTCATTCGATCGTTTAGAGGTGTAGATGTTTGATCGACTGGTCAACTAATCGTTTGATCGTTTGGTCAACTGGTATTTTGATTGTTTGGTCAACTGGTCGATCGATCGTTTGGTCGTTTGGTTGTTTGATTGCTTGGTGAACTAGTCGTTCGATCGTTTGGTCGTTTGGTTGTTCGATTGTTTGGTCAACTGGTCGTTCGATCGTTTGGTCGTTTGGTCGTTTGATTGTTTGGTCAACTGGTCGTTCGATCTTTTGTTCGTTTGATTGATTGGTCAACCGGTCGTACGATCGTTTGGTCGTTCGGTCATTTGATTGTTTGGTCAACTGGTCGGTCGATCGTTTGATCGGTTGGCGGTTTGATCGTTTGGTCAACTAGTCGTTCTATGGTTTGGTCGTTTGGTCGCTTGATTGATTGGTCAACTGGTCGTTCGATTGTTTAGTAGTTTGATTGTTTGGTCAACAATGTCGTTCGATTGTTTGGTCGTTTGATTGTTTGGTCAACTGGGCGTTCGATCGGTTGGTCGATTGGTCGTTTGATCGTTTGGTCAACTGGTCGTTTGATCATTTTGGTCAATTGGTCATTTGATTGTTTGGTCTACTGGTCGATCGTTTGGTCGTTTGGTAGTTTGATTGAATGGTCAACCGGTTGTTCGATCGTTTGGTCGTATGATTGTTTGGTCAACTGGTCGTTTGATCATTTGGTCGTTTGGTCGTTTGATTGCTTGGTGAACTAGTGTTTTGATCGTTTGGTCACTTGGTATTTTGATTTTTTGGTCAACTGGTCGTTTGGTCGTTTGATTGATTGATTGGTCAACCGGTCGTACGATCGTTTGGTCGTTTGGTCATTTGATTGTTTGGTCCACTGGTCGTTCGATTGTTTGGTCAGATGGTCGTTTGATTGTTCTGTGAACTAGTCGTTCGATCGTTTGGTCTTTTGGTCGCTTGATTGTTGGGTCAATTGATCGTTCGATCATTCTGTCGTTTGGTTGATTGGTCATTTGATCGTTTGGTCGTTTGATCGTTTTGTCGTTTGACCATTTGATCGATTGGTGAACTAGTCTTTTTATTTTTAGGGTTAGGGTTAGGGTTAGGGTTAGGGTTAGGGTTAGGGTTAGGGTTAGGGTTAGGGTTAGGGTTAGGGTTAGGGTTAGGGTTAGGGTTAGGGTTAGGGTTAGGGTTAGGGTTAGGGTTAGGGTTAGGGTTAGGGTTAGGGTTAGGGTTAGGGTTAGGGTTAGGGTTAGGGTTAGGGTTAGGGTTAGGGTTAGGGTTAGGGTTAGGGTTAGGGTTAGGGTTAGGGTTAGGGTTAGGGTTAGGGTTAGGGTTAGGGTTAGGGTTAGGGTTAGGGTTAGGGTTAGGGTTAGGGTTAGGGTTAGGGTTAGGGTTAGGGTTAGGGTTAGGGTTAGGGTTAGGGTTAGGGTTAGGGTTAGGGTTAGGGTTAGGGTTAGGGTTAGGGTTAGGGTTAGGGTTAGGGTTAGGGTTAGGGTTAGGGTTAGGGTTAGGGTTAGGGTTAGGGTTAGGGTTAGGGTTAGGGTTAGGGTTAGGGTTAGGGTTAGGGTTAGGGTTAGGGTTAGGGTTAGGGTTAGGGTTAGGGTTAGGGTTAGGGTTAGGGTTAGGGTTAGGGTTAGGGTTAGGGTTAGGGTTAGGGTTAGGGTTAGGGTTAGGGTTAGGGTTAGGGTTAGGGTTAGGGTTAGGGTTAGGGTTAGGGTTAGGGTTAGGGTTAGGGTTAGGGTTAGGGTTAGGGTTAGGGTTAGGGTTAGGGTTAGGGTTAGGGTTAGGGTTAGGGTTAGGGTTAGGGTTAGGGTTAGGGTTAGGGTTAGGGTTAGGGTTAGGGTTAGGGTTAGGGTTAGGGTTAGGGTTAGGGTTAGGGTTAGGGTTAGGGTTAGGGTTAGGGTTAGGGTTAGGGTTAGGGTTAGGGTTAGGGTTAGGGTTAGGGTTAGGGTTAGGGTTAGGGTTAGGGTTAGGGTTAGGGTTAGGGTTAGGGTTAGGGTTAGGGTTAGGGTTAGGGTTAGGGTTAGGGTTAGGGTTAGGGTTAGGGTTAGGGTTAGGGTTAGGGTTAGGGTTAGGGTTAGGGTTAGGGTTAGGGTTAGGGTTAGGGTTAGGGTTAGGGTTAGGGTTAGGGTTAGGGTTAGGGTTAGGGTTAGGGTTAGGGTTAGGGTTAGGGTTAGGGTTAGGGTTAGGGTTAGGGTTAGGGTTAGGGTTAGGGTTAGGGTTAGGGTTAGGGTTAGGGTTAGGGTTAGGGTTAGGGTTAGGGTTAGGGTTAGGGTTAGGGTTAGGGTTAGGGTTAGGGTTAGGGTTAGGGTTAGGGTTAGGGTTAGGGTTAGGGTTAGGGTTAGGGTTAGGGTTAGGGTTAGGGTTAGGGTTAGGGTTAGGGTTAGGGTTAGGGTTAGGGTTAGGGTTAGGGTTAGGGTTAGGGTTAGGGTTAGGGTTAGGGTTAGGGTTAGGGTTAGGGTTAGGGTTAGGGTTAGGGTTAGGGTTAGGGTTAGGGTTAGGGTTAGGGTTAGGGTTAGGGTTAGGGTTAGGGTTAGGGTTAGGGTTAGGGTTAGGGTTAGGGTTAGGGTTAGGGTTAGGGTTAGGGTTAGGGTTAGGGTTAGGGTTAGGGTTAGGGTTAGGGTTAGGGTTAGGGTTAGGGTTAGGGTTAGGGTTAGGGTTAGGGTTAGGGTTAGGGTTAGGGTTAGGGTTAGGGTTAGGGTTAGGGTTAGGGTTAGGGTTAGGGTTAGGGTTAGGGTTAGGGTTAGGGTTAGGGTTAGGGTTAGGGTTAGGGTTAGGGTTAGGGTTAGGGTTAGGGTTAGGGTTAGGGTTAGGGTTAGGGTTAGGGTTAGGGTTAGGGTTAGGGTTAGGGTTAGGGTTAGGGTTAGGGTTAGGGTTAGGGTTAGGGTTAGGGTTAGGGTTAGGGTTAGGGTTAGGGTTAGGGTTAGGGTTAGGGTTAGGGTTAGGGTTAGGGTTAGGGTTAGGGTTAGGGTTAGGGTTAGGGTTAGGGTTAGGGTTAGGGTTAGGGTTAGGGTTAGGGTTAGGGTTAGGGTTAGGGTTAGGGTTAGGGTTAGGGTTAGGGTTAGGGTTAGGGTTAGGGTTAGGGTTAGGGTTAGGGTTAGGGTTAGGGTTAGGGTTAGGGTTAGGGTTAGGGTTAGGGTTAGGGTTAGGGTTAGGGTTAGGGTTAGGGTTAGGGTTAGGGTTAGGGTTAGGGTTAGGGTTAGGGTTAGGGTTAGGGTTAGGGTTAGGGTTAGGGTTAGGGTTAGGGTTAGGGTTAGGGTTAGGGTTAGGGTTAGGGTTAGGGTTAGGGTTAGGGTTAGGGTTAGGGTTAGGGTTAGGGTTAGGGTTAGGGTTAGGGTTAGGGTTAGGGTTAGGGTTAGGGTTAGGGTTAGGGTTAGGGTTAGGGTTAGGGTTAGGGTTAGGGTTAGGGTTAGGGTTAGGGTTAGGGTTAGGGTTAGGGTTAGGGTTAGGGTTAGGGTTAGGGTTAGGGTTAGGGTTAGGGTTAGGGTTAGGGTTAGGGTTAGGGTTAGGGTTAGGGTTAGGGTTAGGGTTAGGGTTAGGGTTAGGGTTAGGGTTAGGGTTAGGGTTAGGGTTAGGGTTAGGGTTAGGGTTAGGGTTAGGGTTAGGGTTAGGGTTAGGGTTAGGGTTAGGGTTAGGGTTAGGGTTAGGGTTAGGGTTAGGGTTAGGGTTAGGGTTAGGGTTAGGGTTAGGGTTAGGGTTAGGGTTAGGGTTAGGGTT